>CM059442.1:34788649-35409770 GCA_030390025.1 Squalus acanthias | reverse complement strand
TAGAAAAGTAGAGATTTCATCATTTTTGTAAAGAAAACAACATGTGATTTAACTGGCATAATCCATGAGACTTGCAAGTTTTTACTAAATAAATATAATTAGCAAGTTTAAACATGAGACTTTTTGAACATTGTTATGATGCTTTGTTTATGGAGTCAATGTAAAAAGAAACATTTACCAGATTCAGAAGACTCAGATAAGTAATTGTTTTTTAAGAATTCAAAGTCCAGGGGGCAAATTTTAACTTGGAACGCATTTTCAGCGGGAAACTGCTCTAGTGAGTTGACTTCCCACCCGGCAGAGTCAGCAGAAGCCCACGCCGATTTTAACCGCCAGGTTTCATTGAAATGCCGCCGGTTCACTTCACACCTGGAACGGGGGTGAATCGGGTACAGAGCGGCTGTCATTGGCCGCCAGCTGGCTTCCAGGTAAGTGGGTAGGTAGAGAGGGAAGTGGAGGAGTCCGGGGGGAGGGGAGTGGAGGAGTCCGGGGGGGGAGTGGAGGAGTCCGGGGGGAGGGGAGTGGAGGAGTCCGGGGGGAGGGGAGTGGAGGAGTCCGGGGGGGAGGGGAGTGGAGGAGTCCGGGGGGAGGGGAGTGGAGGAGTCCGGGGGGAGGGGAGTGGAGGAGTCCGGGGGGAGGGGAGTGGAGGAGTCCGGGGGGGAGGGGAGTGGAGGAGTCCGGGGGGGAGGGGAGTGGAGGAGTCCGGGGGGGAGGGGAGTGGAGGAGTCCGGGGGGGAGGGGAGTGGAGGAGTCCGGGGGGGAGGGGAGTGGAGGAGTCCGGGGGGAGGGGAGTGGAGGAGTCCGGGGGGAGGGGAGTGGAGGAGTCCGGGGGGAGGGGAGTGGAGGAGTCCGGGGGGAGGGGAGTGGAGGAGTCCGGGGGGAGGGGAGTGGAGGAGTCCAGGGGGAGGGGAGTGGAGGAGTCCGGGGGGAGGGGAGGCTGCGTCTTTCCTTTGTGGGGCCAGGAGAAGAAACATTTATCTGAAGGGCCTCTTCTGTCTTCAGACCAGCTGCAGGCCTGTTTCTGCCTGGCAGGAAAGCTGCGGCAGATTCCCCCGCTCAGGCCCCAGTCAAAACCACATCGGGGCCAATAGGACACCAATTTGCATATATTTATGAGGCTCCTGCCTGCTTTAGGCAGGCGCCTCATCGGCCTGCAAAACCCTGCTGGTTAATATTGGAAAAGGTCGGGATTTGAGCGGTTAGGTAACCTGCTCATTTTTAACTGCTTACCTGCTGGTGGGTGGGGTTGAAATCAAACCCCTAAAGATCATTTTAGCAGCTATGCATCTTCAATTCTCCACTAAAGGACTTTATTTGTCCTACACTATTTTAAATTTGCCAACATATTTTAATTTGCACCTGCAATTTTCTGATATGGGCTGACGATGGGCCAACGTACCTTGCTGACGTACAGAGTTGTAAAATTTAAGTTATCATGCAAAATCGCTTTGCAATGACGTAACAGTCGCAGTGTAAATGTGCCCTGAATCCAGAATTAGGGCCCCACTTGACACTGGAGAAAAGCAGAGTTAAGACTCCCTAAGAAGATACTGTGGCGGATCGCCACCTAAACGGGCGCAATCCACTTTTCCGTCCGTGGACAATATATCGGGCACCTTGCCTTTAAGGCACCTTGCCTTTAAGGCAGGAGAAAAGGAGTGGGCGGGGCCTCAGGATTTTTCCAGAGAATTCTGTGAGCAGTTGTTTTCAGCCATTTTGACCAGGCAGTTGTAATAAAAAGCTTTATGTCCCACACATGGACTCAGCCTTAATTCGTGTTTCGCGGCAGCCTCAACAATACTAAACTTAAAGTTTAAATGCTCCCAAACTGATTTCCATGGTGTTGTTCACTGGAAGTCTGACATTTGGAGAGTAGGTGTGATGTTTTGCACAGCTCCATTGGGAGCCAACTCCCACTCTGTCACTAGTATAAGGGAGCACGGATTTGCTAAAGACAAGTCATGTTTGAGAATTGTTTTTGGAAGAAGCGACCAGTTGGCTAGATAAGTGAATGCGCCAGCTATAGTGGCCCTGAAATTCTGCGGAGCATTCCCAGTCTTCCACCTTAAGTTTGGCAGTGACCTACAGAAGCCCCAGAAAAACTGCATAAACCACCTTTTTTCCCCATTTACACCATTTCTCTGAGGGTTGTGATCAATGTTCCCTCTAATCTGCAGGGTACCGCGCAGGCCACTCATAAGCTCTTCCATTTGAATACCGCGCATGTGCAGAAATTTAAAGGGACCGCGCATTGAAATAAACAGGCCACGCACAACAAAGACAATTTAGAGGGAACATTGGTTACGATGGGAGAATTTCAGCACCAGATTTTCAGAAGGCATTTAATAATTTATCTCGCATTGTTAGAAAATATAGGTGTATGGTATAAGAGGAAATGTAAAAGCATGAATAGAAATTTGATTAATGGACAGGAAGTAAGAGATAGAGTCAATGGACTGGATATTAGTTTGGGAGCTGGGGGGGCGGGGCTGTTTTGAGGTTGGAAACCCGGAAGAACGGGTTTCGCTCAGGTCCTGCTGCATTTAACGGCAGGACCTGATTAACATTTTTTTATCTCCGTTTCCCGGCCGCAGCCAGACAGATTGAGAGGCTGGCTGGCTGTCGGACGAGTAGACCTTTGGCACCAGGCCACAGCAGGGGAGCAGAGAGGAGCGAGGGAGGGATCGGAGGCCACGGGGGGAGATCAGAAGGGTCGGTGGTGGAGAAGATTGGATGCCTTCCTGGAGGGGGGAAGACGGAGAGAAATCATTAGGGTTGCGGGGGGGAAATCGGAAGACTCAAGGAGGAGATCGGATGGCTCCTTGGGTGGGAGGGGGGGGTGCGCGGGAGATCGGTAGGGTGGGGAGGGAGATCGAAGGCCTCGGTGGGGGGGGGGAGATCGGAAGGATCGGGGAGGAGATTGGAAGGGTCAGTAGTGGAGGAGATAGGAGGCCTCGGGGGAGGGGGGGGGGGGGAGATCGGAAGAGTCAGAGAGGAGACCTGAGGTCTCGGGGGGGAGATCAGAAGAGCCGGGGGGGAGATTGGAAGGTTGGGGCGGAGATCGGAAGAGTCAGGGTGTCTGATCACAGGGGTGGGGGAAGCAGGTAAACTGGATCCAGCAGGTAAGTGGAAGGCACTTATCTCCTGGGTCCAGCAGTCCTCGCCTTCATTTAGCCGACGGGTATCCCGAGGCCCGGGATACCCGGCTGGCCAAAGTTAAATTTAAACTGGTGGTTCATTCTGAGGCATGCAGCCTCATTATAATATTTAAATGACCAACCCGAGTGGGTTGATTGCCCGCCCCCCGTTCCACCTCCATTAAAACCGGAAGTGGGCGGGTTGGGGGCAGGTTTCAGACTTTTCACATTTTTACATGCCACCCGACCCAAACCCACCTGTATTTGGGGGGTTAAAATTCCCCCCAATGGGTGTTGTTCGCACTGGGGAAAGGCTGAAAGTGGTGTATCCCAGGGGTCAGTGATGGGTCCACTTTTATTCACATTTATATAGATAATTTGGATTTTGATATAAGGCACACATTTGCTTGTGGCACAAAAGCAGAGGGTTTGGCAAACGGTGAGGAAGACTATAAAAGATGCCAGGAAGACATAGATAGGTTAGTGGAATCAGCAGATGGAATGGCAGATGCAATTTAACAACAAAAGCAACTTGTGCATATATATCTATACATCATGCTGTTAGCATAGGTAAACGTCCCAAAACACTTCACAGAGGTGTAAAGAAAAATGGTGGATAAGTGTGATTTAATGGGACAAAAAACAGGGAATGTGGGTCAATGGAAAGGCACTAAAGAGTGTGGATGAACACCAAGACCTCGGGGTTCAAATACATAATTCCCTAAAAGTGCAAGCACAGGTAGATAAAGCCACAAAAATGGCCAATAGCATTTTGGGTTTCATAAATAGGAACATAGAGCATAAGAGTAAAGAGCAATGTTAAATGTGTACAAACCGTTGGTCAGGCTACAGTTAGCGCATTATGTGAAGTTTTGAGTGCCCATTATAGATAAGACATTAAAGCCATAGAGAGCGTACAGTGCAGATTCACCAGGTGATGCCTGGGATTGGAAACTATAGTTATGAGAAAAGACTTGTGACACTAAGATTATTTCAACTGGCGCAGAGAAGGCTAAGAGGATATTTAATAGAAGTTTGTTAAATTATGAAAGGTTTTGATAGACTGAATGAGGAAATATTATTTCCTCTGGTTGGGGAATCAGTGATGAGGGGTCATCAATATAAAAGTCTCACTATGAGAATAAGGAGAGAGATTAGGAGAAATTTCTTTATGCAGAAGGTTGTTGGAATTTTTTTAAATTCGTTTATGGGATCAGGGCGTCGCTGGCAATGCCAGCATTTATTGCCCATCCCTAGTTGCCCTTGAGAAGGTGGTGGTGAGCCACCTTCTTGAACCGCTGCAGTCCGTGTGGTGATGGTACTCCCACAGTGCTGTTAGGTAGGGAGTTCCAGGATTTTGACCCAGCGACGATGAAGGATCGGCGATATACTTCTAAGTCAGGATGGTGTGTGACTTAGAGGAGAACTTGCAGGTGGTGGTGTTTCCATGCGCCTGCTGCCCTTGTCCTTCTAGGTGGAAGAGGTCGCGGGTTTGGGAGGTGCTGCCGAAGAAGCCTTGGCGAGTTGCTGCAGTGCATCTTGTAGATGGTACACACTGCAGCCACGGTACGCCGGTGGTGGAGGGAGTGAATGTTTAAGGTCGTGGATGGGGTGCCAATCAAGCGGGCTGCTTTGTCCTGGATGGTGTTGAGCTTCTTGAGTGTTGTTGGAGCTGCACTCATCCAAGCAAGTGGAGAGTATTCCATCAAACTCCTTACTTGTGCCTTGTAGATGGTGGAAAGGCTTTGGGGAGTCAGAAGGTGAGACACTCGCTGCAGAATACCTAGCCTCTGACCTGCTCTTGTTGCCACAGTATTTATGTGGCTGGTCCAGTTAAGTTTCTGGTTAATGGTGACCCCCAGGATGTTGATAGTGGTGGATTCGGCGATGGTAATGCCATTGAATGTCAAGGGGATGTGGTTAGACTCTCGCTTGTTGGAGATAGTCATTGCCTGGCACTTCTGTGGCGCGAATGTTACCTGCCACTTATCAGCCCAAGCCTGAACGTCGTCCAGGTCTTGTTGCAAGCGGGCATGGACTGCTTTATTATCTGTGGAGTTGCGAATGGCGCCGAACACTGTGCAGTCATCAGCGAACATCCCCATTTCTGACCTTATGTTGGAGGTAAGGTCATTGATGAAGCAGCTGAAGATGGTTGGGCCGAGGTCACTGCCCTGAGGAACTCCTGCAGCGATGTCCTGGGGCTGTGATGATTGACCTTCAACCACCACAACCATCTTCCTTTGTGCTAGGTATGACTCCAGCCAGTGGAGCGTTTTCTCCCTGATTCCCATTGACTTCAGTTTTACTAGGGCTCCTTGATGCCAGACTCGGTCAAATGCTGCCTTGATGTCAAGGGCAGTCACTCTCACCTCACCTCTGGAATTCAGCTCCTTTGTCCATGTTTGGACCAAGGCTGTAATGAGGTCGGGAGCCGAGTGGTCTTGGTGGAACCCAAACTGGGCATTAGTGAGCAGGTTATTGGTGAGTAAGTGCCGCTTGATAGCACTGTCGATGACACCTTCCATCACTTTGCTGATGATTGAGAGTAGACTGATGGGGCGGTAATTGGCCGGGTCGGATTTGTCCTGCTTTTTGTGGACAGTCATTGTGGAGAAGAAGTTTTCCACATTGTCGGATAGATGCCAGTGTTGTAGCTGTACTGGAACAGCTTGTCTAGAGGCGCGGTTAGTTCTGGAGCACAAGTCTTCAGCACGATAGCCGGGATGTTGTCGGGGCCCACAGCCTTTGCTATATCCAGTGCGCTCAGCTGTTTCCTGATATCATGTGGAGTGAATCGAATTGGCTGAAGACTGGCTTCTGTGATGGTGGGGACCTCGGGAGTAGGCCGATATGGATCATCCACTCGGCACTTCTGGCTGAAGTTGGTTGCAAACGCTTCAGCCTTGTCTTTTGCACTCACGTGCTGGGCTCCACCATCATTGAGGATGAGGATATTCTAGGAACCTCCTCCTCCCGTTCGTTGTTTAATGGTCCACCACCATTCACGACTGGATGTGGCAGGACTGCAGAGCTTTGATCTGATCCATTGATTGTGGTATCGCTTAGCCCTGTCTATAGCATGCTTCTTCCACTTTTTAGCATGCATGTAGTCCTGTGTTGCAGCTTCCCCAGGTTGGCACCTCATTTTTAGGTATGCCTGGTGCTGCTGCTGGCATGCTCTTCTACACTCGTTGTTGAACCAGGGTTGGTCCCCTGGCTTGGTGGTAATGGTAGAGTGAGTGATATGCCGGGCCATGAGGTTACAGATTGTGGTGGAATACAATTCTGCTGCTGCTGATAGCCCACAGCACCTCATGGATGCCCAGTTTTGAGCTGCTAGATCTGTTCTGAATCTATCCCATTTAACACGGTGGTAGTGCCACACAACACGATGGAGGGTGTTCTCAGTGTGAAGACGGGACTTCGTCTCCACAATGACTGTGCGGTGGTCACTGCTGCTAATGCTGTCATGGACAGATGCATCTACGACAGGTAGATTGGTGAGGACGAGGCCAAGTAGGTTTTTCCCTCGTGTTGGTTCTCTCACCACCTGTCGCAGGCCCAGACTGGCAGTTATGTCCTTCAGGACTCGGCCAGCTCGGTTAGTAGTGGTGCTACCAAGCCACTCTTGGTGATGGACATTAAAGTCCCCCACCTAGAGTACATTCTGTGCCCTTGCTACTCTCAGTGCTTCTTCCAAGTGGTGTTCAACGTGGAGGAATACTGATTCATCAGCTGAGGGAGGGCGGCAGGTGGTAATCAGCAGGAGGTTTCCTTGCCCATGCTTGACCTGAAGCCATGAGACTTCATGGGGTCCGGAGTCAATGTTGAGGACTCCCAGGGCCACTCCTTCCCGACTGTATACCACTGTGCCACCACCCCTGGTGGGTCTGTTCTGCTGGTGGGACAGGACATACCCAGGGATGGTGATGGAGAAGTTCGGGACATTGGCTGAAAGGTATGATTCTGTGAGTATGACTATGTCAGGCTATTGCTTGACTAGTCTGTGGGACAGCTCTCCCAATTTTGGCACAAGTCCCCAGATGCTTGTGAGGAGGATTTTGCAGGATTGACGGGGCTGGGTGTGCCGTTGCCGTGTCCATAGTTGGTGCCAAGGTTGATGCTGGAATGCTTTGCCACAGGAGGCAGAGACCGTTGCATCTTTTAAAGGGAAATTGGGTAAATATTTGAAGCAGAGGAAGTTGAGAGTACAGGCAGGTGCGATTAGTTTTGTACTGCTCTCACAAAGAGCCGGCCCCAACACAATGAGCCAAATGATGTCCTTCTGTGCTGTAACGTTCTATGTAGCCTAACTTTGCGGAGTAAATGCTGGGAGCTGGCTAACAGATGCCAGTATCCTGGAATCCCATCTGACCAAGTGTCAGTAAAAATGCAGATTAATTTATAACAGAAGTGAACTAACCACTAATGGATTAAAATATTCAGCAGCAGTGGCTCAGTAAATGTATGCAGTTACTGTCTTAACAAATTGTAAATTTTCATCATTAGTGTTTCCGATGTACAGCATAATCCACTAGGAGTGTATATTAGGGCTGATTCCCTGATCAGATGTTCCCAGCAGTCCTCACAGGGATCAATAGAAAATCACAGTCGATAACCCCGGATTTTCTGCCCGTTTAAATGAATGGACAGGTAATCAGGTGCTACGGCCCGCAATTTCCCAACCAGCGCTTTCAATGGAATGCTGGCTTGCACAGAGCAATCCCGATCAGGGAATCAGCCCTAGAGAGAATTAGGGTGCACCCAATTCCTAGGCCCATGATATTCCACTTGCGAATTTGGCAAAGCTTGAAATCTCACAGTGCATTCCTAGTGCACAAGGCTGATAAGACTTTACCACAGTGTTTTTTCTGCGCAGTACTCTGAACATCTGCCTGAGAGACAGTTTTTGTAACACATAAAAAATCATACAGTCAGTCACACACACACACACTCACGTAATCAGTCACACACACATTCACACACACATGTAATCAGTCACACACACATTCATACACACATGTAATCAGTCACACACACACATGTAGTCACACACACACATTCACACACACATGTAATCAGTCACACACACATTCATACACACATGTACTCAGTCACACAAACATTCACACACATGTAATCAGGCACACACAGATTGGGGAAGCTTTTAGAAATGATAATCCAGGACAAAATTAACAGTCACTTGGACAAGTGTGGATCTGTTAAAGGCAAATCGTGTTTAACTAACTTGATTGAATTTTTTGATGAGGTAACAGAGAGGGTTGATGAGGGTAATGTGGTTGATGTGGTGTACATGGACCTCCAAAAGGCTTTTGGCAAAGTGCCACATAATAGGCTTACCAGCAAAGTTGAAGCCCATGGAATAAAAGGAACAGTGGCAGTATGGATACGAAATTGGCTAAGTGACAGGAAACAGAGAGTAGTGGTGAACGGTTGTTTCTTGGACTGGAGGAGGGTATACAGTGGTGTTCCCCAGGGGTCGGTACTAGGACCACTGCTTTTCTTGATGTATATTAGTGACTTAGGTGTACAGGGCACTATTTCAAAATTTGCGGATGACACAAAACTTGGAAGTATAGTGAACAGTGACGAGGATAGGGATAAACTTCAAGAGGACATAGACGGGCTGGTGAAATGGGCGGACACGTGGCAGATGAAGTTTAATGCAGAAAAGTGCAAAGTGATACATTTTGGTAGGAAGAACGAGGGGAGGCAATATAAACTAAAGGGTACAATTCTAAAGGGGGTGCATGAACAGAGAGACCTGGGGGTATATGCGCACAAATCGTTGAAGGTGGCAGGGCAGGTTGAGAAAGTGGTTAAAAAAGCATACGGGATCCTGGGCTTTATAAATAGAGGTATAGGCCGCAAAATTTGGCTCCTTTGCGCCTGTCGTTAGCGCCTATGGGGGACGCTAACAGGGCGCAAAGGGCTTATCGCCTGGGCGGGGGCGATCGCCTCCTGAGAAATTCGGCGGGGTGCTAGGTGATAGTGGCACGCCCCCACCGGTAGCGCTCCAGGCCTCTGCGCTGCTGGCGATGACATAATTCGCGGGCAGTGTCAGCACCAGCCTCACAGGTCGCGAGCCGGGCCGGCCTCTGCTCACGGGGCGCTAATTAAAGGGAGGTGCAGCCACGACCCGCGCCGCCATTCTTTTTTTTGGCTGACCTCCAGGTCGGCCCTCCGTGGCGGCCCTTGGCGTGGACCGTGGCAGGCATCGTGCAGCACGGCACCTCGTCTCAGTGCCAGGCTGCAGCCATGGCACCACGCCGCCTTGGTGGGTTAGTGTGGTCCATCGGAGGCCCTGCGGAGCTCGCAGCGTCCCTCCCCTTTAATGGAAGGGGAGGAGCGCTGAAACATGTCAGCACTATGCGGAGTGGCCGGGTAGCGCTCCGGCGCTACTGCGCTTTACGCCCCTGACACTATCCCGAGAGGAAGTGGAGTGCCTGAGATAGTGCTCCACTTCCTCGCCAGAGCGGTAAGCCAACTTTAGCGTCCGGGGCGGTACTTGCACGCCAGGCGCTAAATCTCCGGCAATAATTTGTTACCGCCCCCAAACGGGACGTAACCGAATTTCACCCCCATAGAGTACAAAAGCAAGGAAGTTATGATGAATCTTTATAAAACACTGGTTCGGTCACAGCTGGAGTATTGTGTCCAATTCTGGGCATTGCACTTTAGGAAGGATGTGAAGGCTTTCGAGAGGGTGCAGAAAAGATTTACAAGAATGGTTCCAGGGATGAGGGAACCATTAGTTATGAGGATCGACTGGAGAGGCTGGAGTTGTTCTCCTTAGAGCAGAGAAGATTGAGAGGAGATTTGATAGAGGTGTTCAAAATCATGAGGGGTCTAGACAGAGTAGAGAGAAACTGTTCCCATTGGTGGAATGGTCATGAACCAGAGGACACAGATTTAAGGTGATTGGCAGAAGAGCCAAAGGCGACATGCGGAAAAACTTTTTTACGCAGTGAGTGGTTATGATCTGGAATGCACTGCCTGAAAGGGTGGTGGAGGCAGATTCAATCGTGGCTTGCAAAAGGGAATTAGTTAAGTACCTGAAGGAGAAAAATTGCAGGGCTATGGAGAAAGGGCGGGGGAGTGGGACTAGCTGAAGTACTCTTGCAGAGAGCCGGCACAGGCTCAATGGGCCGAATGGCCTCCTACTGTGCTGCAAAGATTCTATGATTCTAAGATGTAATCAGTCGCACTAACATTCACACGCACATGTAATCAGTCACACAAACATTCATACATAGAAACATAGAATCTAGGAGCAGGAGTAGGCCATTCGGCCCGTCGAGCCTGCTCCACCATTCAATACGATCATGGCTGATCATCCAAATCCAGTACCCTGTCCCTGCTTTTAATCCCCACAGTACACATATCCCACCCTACCCCCGTAACCCCACGTATTTAATTCCCCCTAACATATCCCATCCTATCCCCATAACCCCACATATTTAATCCCCCCCTAACACTAAGGGTCAATTTATCATAGCCAAATCAACCTAACCCGCACATTTTTACACACATGTAATCAGTCACACACATTCACACACACATGTAATCAATCACACACATTCACACACACAATCAGTTGCACACATTTCCACACACATGTAGTCAGTCACACACACAGACACATGACATGCACTCACACGTGCTTTTATAGAAGATAGAACTTGCATTCACTTAGTGACTTTCATGACCTCAGATCGTCCCAAAGCTCTTCGCAACCAATGGTGTATTTAGAAGTGTAGTCATTGATGTAATGTAGAGAAACATGGCAATTTGCGCACAGCAAGGTCCCACGAACAGCAATGAGCTTAATGACTAGATAATCTGTTTTTGGTGGTGATGATTGAGGAATACATTTTGGCCAGGACACTTTTATGTTGTTTTTCAGCTGCTGACTCCCGTAGCGCAGGTCCCCCGTTGCCGAGGGCAACATCAATATAAGCTTGCTGCTTATTTTTTGGACTTGCAGCAAGGAAGGCTCATTTTCCACTGGGTTTTCTGTACATCAATACTTAGTAAATGCACTATAGTGATTGCGGCAATGTGTTTCAGTGCTGATGTCATGATGTTACTTCCAGATATCATCAAGTACAAATGTATCTATTAACTCCATATTGATGTCATGACTGATACCACAATAAGTAAGCACACTGGCTAAAATATTGCGACCAGCCTGCACATGCACTTCACCTGTGAACTGGTGGTGTAATTTAAAAGCAAATCCAAGGGAGTGGCAGTATAATGTAGAAGACTCTGTGAAGAGACACAACATTACGTGCAGATAAACGTTTATTCAGACACAAGAAACATATGCCTGGAATTTCAAGAGGTTCTCCCGAACTCCGACTGTATCTTCGTTGGAGATTGAGTTTATTCAGGAGATCAGGGAACCCCTGCAGAAATTCTACACCATACAATTAAACACAGACACGCAGTTAGACAACAATGCATCACACAGAGACATACAGCTGCATACAGAGATAGATAAGCATGCAGCCACGCAGGCATACAGAGAAACTCAGGCAAACAGTTACACAGACACTTGCCATCACACAGAAACACACTCACCTGGAATTTCTGTGAGGGTTCTCCTGATCTCCTGCCGTAACTTTGAAAGGAGATCGCTGGAAATCCCAGAAAAATTTTGTAAACGGCATTTACGCAATTTCTCCAGGGTTTCCGCCAATCTTCTGCCAAAGATACACAGAACAGGGAACCCCTGCAGAAATTCGACCCCAGTGACATATGGATGTACAATACATAGGGACAGATACAAATGTGCAGTGATGCAAACGCACATATGCATGTATTTTCAAGAACAAATTCACACAGTCACTCAAACAGTCACTTATAACAGAGACCAGACAGTACATGTTTTGCTTTTGTATTTAATATAATCCTTCCCCCACTGCCCAGTTTTAAGTAGAATGCAGCACGCAGTTGTAAATCCAATTTTATTAAAACAAGCATATGGTCTGGCAGGTAATTAATTTGTCTTACACGATGTACTGTATGTTACTCTACAGGAAATCTATTGGTTATATAATGCAACGCATGGTTTAACAGTGCAAGAATCAGTACACATTGAGACCCTGTGGTCCTCATGTGGCCCAAAGCCTAACTTTTCTACCTTCAGTTCATATTAAATGTGTCACTTCCCAGAGGCAGCAAGAATAGATAGTTCACGTTTCTATATTTATTTTATTTCTCCCAGCATGCTTTCTCTGAGAGAGGAGACCTGCTTTTCTCCCCCCTCCCCACTCAAGGAGCTATTAATCAGTATTCCACTTCCATGGGTGATTAACCCCTGAAAAATATCATATTCTGTGCCTCACACATTTCCATAGTAACCACGTTGTAGTGTGTGTTGCAGTGGCTGTAGACACTTACCATGGAACATCAAATAATTTAATGAAAAACAATTGGTTCAGTAAATAGTAAATGGAAAAGGCAACAGAAACATGCAAGCAAAAACTGAAAGAACTGAAAGGTAATTTTACATATTGCAAGAAAAATGATGGCAAGAAGGAACAAATGACAATGAGTCAGTGTACTGTCCTTTCACCACTGGCAGTAGGCCCCAGGGTAGTGACAGGAATGGCCCTGAATGTTGTAAATGGAGGGAGAGGGCCTAGTAGAGGGCTCTACTCTCTCCAATCCTTTACCTGCTGAAGGCAGTCAAGGAATTGCTGAAGCTAAGGCAAGAAAGACACCTTGGCCTTGAATTTCCATGGGAAATTTCTTGTCCCTCCATCGTAACCCCAATGGGGAAACGGCAATGTTGCAGCAGGAGACAAGGAGAACCACTGTAGAATTTCAGGGCTAATGCAATTAATTACAATGCACCCGAAGGAATAGATGGGCTGGAGGCAGCATTATTACCGATCCAGAAGTACTATCATTTTCACTTGGATATGGAACCAAGGCTCGTAAATGGAGTTGCGATGCAGATCAGCCATGATCTCATTTAATGGTGGAACAGGCTCGAGGGACTGAATGGCCTACTCCTGTTCCTATGTTCCTATTATTATCTTGTTCTAGTTTATACAGGGCAATTGCTTCTGCTACTACCATGCTGTAAAATACTCCATGAATGAGTGGAGCATGTGTGGTGCAGAGCTGCAGAATTATACAATAAAATGCCCTGAGGCTTCGGTGTCCAGAATATCCGTAGTGTCATTTAATTTTAATTTTGAAATATTTTTCCACTTGCTCCTCCATCCTGGTTTGGAAATGACTCTGTGTTTTGTATGCATCACATGACGCCATTTCCACTATGAGGCGCCCAATAAAATTCTAGTGCTCTGGCGTAAAGGCACGTTGAAAGCAGATAATTATGGTCTCATGAATACTTTATTCAACTCCGTGAAATGGTGCTTTGCAGCACCGAATAAAATAGGTAAATCAGTGTCTGGAGGCAGTGAAAGACTTGATGCATCAGCTCAGTGTAATTAAATATGAACAGAGGAAAGGTGACCTTCTGATAAAAGCTATTCAGGGAAAGAAGAAGTTTTGGTTGGAAAATATTCCTTTATCTTTGGAGGAATTGATCGTGTTACTCATAGTATGTATCTTTCCTCTTAACATAACAGGCAGGTACATAGTTAGGCCAGCCCGATAAAGTGGGAGCAGTCCTGAATTCTGATATAACACACATTAATACAGGCTGCATAGCTCATAAGAAACCTCCCCAGAATGGAGTGAGTTTTTGGCTTACTGGTAGCATTCCTGTCTGTAAGTCAGAAGGCTTAGGGTTCAAACCCTACTCCAGACACTCCTGCCAAATGGAGACTGGAGCTCTGGCTTTGAATTCTGGGTTAACATCCACTCAGGTCCAACGGTGGGTGTTGGTGGGTTGTGGGAGTCCATAAAATCCTCCCGCTCTTTGAAAGAGCTGTCCCCCAATTTAGTCCCACAACCCAGCTTTTCCCCCATAACCCTGTAAATTAGTTCTCAAGTACATGTCCAAATGCCTTTTGAAAGTTCCTATGGAATCTGATTCCACCATCCTTTCAGGTTGTGCGTTCCAGATCTTAACAACCCTCTGTGTGAAATAATTTCTCCTTGTGTCCCCTCTAGCTCATTTGTCAATTATTTTAAATCTATGACCTCTGGTTACCGATCCACCTGCCAGAGGAAACAGTTTCTCCCTACTTGCCCCAACAAAACCCCGCAAAATTTTGAATACCTCTATTAGGTCTCCCCTTAACCAGCAAGAGAGAGAGATAAAAGGGACTGAAAGAAAAAGAAAAAAAAAGTTTACTTTTTTTATTTTTTAAATCTCCAACAATAATTAAAATCTGAAGGAATGAGACTTAACACTTAAAAGTTAATTTTCAGTGCCAGAGAGGTTGTTTGGCAATAATTAAGACTTATCACGCTATTAAAAGGGTACTTACACTGGAATGGACAAGCCCTAACTTTTCTGACAAGTTCAATGCATATATATCAGGTAAGTACAGCAACTTCATGCCTTTCAATGTATTTGAATGGCGGTCTCTCGGCGAGATATCATTATTGCGCAGCTTCTGGAGGAGCAGGGCATCTCAGACAGTCCAATTTTTACGTAAATAATGGTGAGCACTGTTAACCTCACCGTTATTTCTACCGCAAAATAAGGCCCGTAATTTATATTTAATCTGCTTTTTGAGTGATATGCAAAGCACACAAGTCCCAGACCAGGTAAGGATGGCAGATTTCTTTCCCTAAAGGACATTAGTGAACCAGATGAGCTTTTACAACAACCCGATACTGGCTTTTATATTCCAGATTTTATTTAATTAACTGAATTTAAATTCCCCAGCTGCCGTGGTGGGATTTGAACTCACGTCTCCAGATCATTAGTCCAGGCCTCTGGATTACTAGTCCAGTAACCACTATGCTACTGTTCCCGTGCAATGGAATAATCTCCACTTGCCTGGATGGATGCAACTGCAACAACACTCATAAAGCTTGACACCATCCAGGACAAAGCAGTCCGCTTGATCGGCACCTCATCCACCAGCTTAAACATGCAATCCCTCCACCACCGGTGCATCGTGGGTCGTAGTGTGTACTATCTACAGAAAGCACTGCAGGAACTCGACAAGGCTTCTTTTGCAGGACCTCCCAAACCCACGACCGCCAGCACCTAGAAGGACAAGGGAAGCATGTGCGTGGGAACACCATCACCTTCAAGTTCCCCTCCAAGTCACACATTCGACATATAACATTGTCGCTAGGTCAAAATCCTGGAACTCCCTAGACTGTGGGAGTACCTTCACCACATGGACTGCAGCGGTTCAAGAAGAAGGCTAACCATCACCTTCTCAAGGGCAACTAGGGATGGGCAATAAATGCTGTCCTTGCTAGTGACGCCCATATCCCGAGAATGAATTTTTTAAAATTTGCATACTAAAAGGTCCTTGGGCTTGAAACTAGGTAACTTCTGTAACAACACAACCAATCAATGACTCAACAGAACAGGCACATTTAACTAAATGGCCTGCCGGCTTGGAGAGAGATATCCCTGAGTGGTTAGTACAGTCGATTTAGGTTAGGTACAGGGATAAATAGCTAACCTACACAATAAATTAAAATACCTGCTGAGATGCACCTCTTCAGTAACCACGAGAAGCTATCAATGCCAGGCTAGCTGGTGTGTAATATTAGGAAATGTGTTGGGGAAAGGAGTGGGGGGAGTTATTGCAAGGAATTCAACAGAACTGGGTCAAGGAACCAAACGTTAAGAAGCTATGTAGCTATTCTTGAATAACTGGGCTGCAGGCAAAAAGCATAAGGCACAAGGTCATATTGGATTAAAAAAATAATTGAGGTGTCAAAATCTTGCACTTAAAATGCTTTCTGCATATAAAAATAGAGGATACTTTCTGAAGACCCGTGGGACTTGATTTAAATCCGATGAGTGGACTGGTCTAATAACTCATGAGCAGCTAAGTCCAATTCAGCATGCTGCTGTAGAGGCAGTAGAGGCGGCAGAGAATAAAGAGAGCGGGACCCGAGGACAGCGCGGACCTACGAGGAGTCAGCGGTAGAGGCGGCAGAGAATAAAGAGAGCGGGACCCGAGGACAGCGCGGACCTACGAGGAGTCAGCGGTAGAGGCGGCAGAGAATAAAGAGAGCGGGACCCGAGGACAGCGCGGACCTACGAGGAGTCAGCGGTAGAGGCGGCAGAGAATAAAGAGGGCGGGACCCGAGGACAGCGCGGACCTACGGGGGGGGGGAGAGAAATCGAAGTGTGACATCACAGGAAAGCAGGTAAGTGATTGGTTGGTGAGTATTTCTCTCTTTTTTCTAAACTTGGGCATTGGTTTAAATTAAGAGCCGGATTAAAAACTAAACATTGATAATTGATATTTCAAAACTTGAAAACCTAATTAATTAAATAAAATATAAAAGACATGGCTGGGCAGGCGATGTGTGGCAGCTGTTGCATGTGGGAGCTGATGGACACTAGTGTGATCCACAGCCACCACATCTGCAGTAAGTGTTGGCGGCTCGAGGAACTTCGGCTCAGAGTTGATGAGCTGGAGTCCGAGCTTTGGACACTGCGATACATCAGGGAGAGGGAGAGTTACCTGGACACTGTGTTCCAGGAGGCAGTCACACCCCTTAGGTTAAATAATTCAAATTTGGTCCGTTGTCAGGGACAAGAGGGTGTGACTACGAGTGAGGCAGGTATGGGGATCCAGAAGAAGCCTCAGCCCTTGCACTTGTCCAACAGGTATGAGGTTCTTACTCCCTGTGTGGACGAGAGCAGGGACTGCAGGGAGGATGAGCTAACTAACCACAGCACCGTGGTACAGGGGGCCATTCAAGTTGGGGGAGTAAAAAGAAATGTAGTAGTGGTAGGGGACAGTATAGTTAGGAGGATAGATACTGTTCTCTGCAGCTGAGAGCGTGAGTCCCGAAGGCTGTGTTGCCTGCCTGGTGCCAGGGTTAAGGACATCTCCTCTGGGCTGGAGAGGATCTTGGAGTAGGAGGGGAAGATCCAGTTGTCGTGGTCCATGTAGGTACCAATGACATAGGTAGAACAGAGAAAGAGGTTCTGCTGAGGGAGTTTGAGCAGCTAGGGGCTAAATTAAAAAGCAGAACCACAAAGGTAATAATCTCTGGATTACTACCTGAGCCACCAGCAAATTTGCAAAGGGTAAGATCAGAGAAATGAACGTGTGGCTCAGAGACTGGTGTGGGAGAAATGGGTTTCGATTCATGGGGCACTGGCACCAGTACTGGGGTAAGAGGGAGCTGTTCCGTTGGGACGGGCTTCACTTGAACCATGCTGGGACTAGTGTCCTGGCGAATCGAATAACTAGGGCTGTAGCGAGGGCTTTAAACTAAATAGTGGGGGGGGGGGGGAGGGCTCAGGTGAGCAGGAATTAAAAAAGCCAAAGAGAAAGGAGAAGGCAATAGAGCAGGGTAGCGATGGGGGTAATGGTAACCAGATTGTGACAGGAAGGGACAGAACGTATAAAAGTAAGAGTGCATCAGAAAGTGGGGTCAAAGCACAGAAAAATAGTAAAAAGACAAAATTAAAAGCTCTTTATCTGAATGCACGCAGAATTCGTAACAAGATAGATGAGTTGACGGCACAAATAGATATAAATGGGTATGATCTGATAGCCATTACAGAGACATGGTTGCAAGGTGACCAAGGCTGGGAACTGAATATTCAGGGGTATTTGACATTTCGGAAGGATAGACAGAAAGGAAAAGGAGGTGGGGTAGCTCTGGTTAATAAAGGATGAGATCAGTGCAGTAGTGAGAAATTATATTGGCTCAGAAGAGTAAGATGTAGAATCAGTTTGGGTGGAGATAAGAAATAAAAAGGGAAAGAAGTCACTGGTGAGCGTAATCTATAAGCCCCCTAACAGTAGCCACACTGTTGGACAGAGTATAAATCAGGAAATAATGGAGGCTTGTAAGAAAGGTACAGCAATAATCATGGGCGATTTTAATCTTCATATTGATTGGACAAATCAAATTGGCCAAGGTAGCCTCGAGGAAGAGTCCATAGAGTGTATCCGGGATGGTTTCCTAGAACAATACGTTGTGGAACCAACCAGGGAGCAGGCTATCTTAGATCTGGTACTGTGTAATGAGACAGGATTAATAAATGATCTCATAGTAAAGGATCCTCTAGGAAAGAGTGATCATAGCATGGTTTAATTTCAAATTAAATTGGAGGGTGAGAAAGTTGGGTCTCAAACCAGTGTCTTGATCTTAAATAAAGGCAATTACAAAGGTATGAAGGCAGAGTTGGCTAAAGTGGACTGGGAAAATAGATTAAAGGGTAAGATGGTTGATAAGCAATGGCAGACATTTAAGGAGATATTTCATAACTCTCAGCAAAGATATATTCCAGTGAGAAAGAAAGACTCTACGAGAAGGATGAACCATCCGTGGCTAACTAAGAAAGTAAAGGATGGTATCAAATTGAAAACAAAGGCATACAATTTTGCCAAGATTAGTGGAAGGCCAGAGGATTGGGAATTTTTTTTTAAAACCAGCAAAGGACGACTAAAAAAATAATAGAGAGAAGATGGATTATGAGAGTAAACTAGCAAAAATATAAAAACAGATTGTAAGAGCTTCTACAGGTATATAAAAAGGAATAGAGTAGCTAAAGTAAACGTTGGTCCCTTAGAGGATGAGACTGGGGAATTAATAATGGAGAACAGGGAAATGGCGGAGACTTTGAACAAATATTTTGTATCAGTCTTCACGGTAGAAGACACTAAAACCATTCCAATAACACATAATCAAGGGGCTATAGGGGGGGGGGAACTTAAAACAATCACTATCACTAAAGAAAAAGTACTTGGTAAAATAATGGGACTAAAGGTGAACAAGTCCCCTGGACCTGATGGCCTGCATCCTAGGGTCTTAAAAGAAGTGGCTGCAGAGATAGTGGATGCATTGGTTGCAATATACCAAAATTCCCTGGATTCTGGAGAGGTCCCAGCAAATTGGAAAACCGCAAATGTAACGCTCCTATTTAAGAAGGGAGACAGAAAGCAGGAAACTATAGACCACTTAGCCTAACATCTGTCATTGGGAAAATGTTGCAGTCCATTATTAAGGAAGCAGTAGCAGGACATTTAGAAAATCATAATACAGTCAAGCAGAGTCAGCATGGTTTTATGAAAGGGAAATCATGTTTGACAAATTTGCTGGAGTTCTTTGAGGATGTAACGAGCAGGGTGGATAAAGGGGAACCAGTGGAAGTGGTGTATTTGGATTTCCAGAAGGCATTCGATAAGGTGCCACATAAAAGGTTACTGCACAAGATAAGAGCTCACGGGGTTGGGGGTAATATATTAGCATGGATAGAGGATTGACTAACTAACAGAAAACAGAGTCGGGATAAATGGGTCATTTTCCGGTTGGCAAACGGTAACTAGTGGGGTGCCACAGGGATCAGTGCTGGGGCCTCAACTATTTACAATCTATATTAATGACTTGGATGAAGGGACCGAGTGTAATGTAGCCAAATTTGCTGATGATACAAAGATAGGTGGGTTAGCAAGTTGTGAAGAGGACACAAAGAGCTGGATTTTCTCAATGGAGACGTGCTGGAGGCGGGACTTCTGGTTTCCGGGTTTCAGTCCCGCCCCCAGCGACATCTGGCCAACCCACGCTATTTTCCCTTGATTGGCCTTGTTAAGCCCGTCCCACGGGGCTTTGAGAAGGTGTCAAACACTGACAATCTCTGTTCTAAGGTGAGCCCTTGCACACAGGCTCACCAAGACCTCTCTCCTCAGCAGAAAGCAAATGGCTGCTGTGCCATTCTGTCATCTCTGCCGTTGAGATGAGGCACCTCCGGATCCTCAAAAGTTGAAGCCTGCAGAAAGAAGCAAAGGTAAGGAAACTTTTTCCAACACTTTACACTCACCTCTCATACTTACTTGTCCACACTTGCACCCATCACTCACCTCTACAGCTGACATTTCGACCCCTCTCACCTCCGCAGACCCACTGCTCGCCTCGCTGACCCTGGCAAGGTTCGCAGCTGTTGGGAAGCCCGAAATTGCATCTGTAAAATGGGGAAAAACCTCAAAACTGCCTGTTAACTACCTGTTAACAGCAGTTAATTGGCTCTAATCCCCTTCCCGCCTCGAGGAGACAGGTCCCAGCACGACTCGGGGACCCGCCTCCCGGGAAGATGGCACGGAGGCGGGTTGGGAGTGGGGTCGGTACCCGCTCCCAGTTCCTGCCATTTTCCCAGCAGTCCCGCCTCCATACCCGCCTTCCCAGGGCTGGAAAAATTCCCCCCCAAGAGAATCTGCAAAGGGATATAGACAGGCTAAGTGAGTGGGCAAAAATTTGGCAGATGGAGTATAATGTGGGAAAGTGTGAGGTTATCCACTTTGGTAGGAAAAATATAAAAGCAAATTATTATTTAAATGGAGAGAGATTACAAAATGCTGCAGTACAGAGGGACCTGGGGGTCCTTGTGCATGAAACACCAAAAGTTAGCATGCAGGTACAGCAAGTAATCAGGAAGGCAAATGGAATGTTGGCCCTTATTGCAAGGGGGATGGAGTATAAAAGCAGGGTAGTCCTGCTACAACTGTACAGGGTATTGGTGAGACCACACCTGGAGTACTGCATACAGTTTTGGCTCCTTATTTAAGGAGGAATATACTTGCATTGGAGGCAGTTCAGAGAAGGTTCACGAGGTTGATTCCTGGGATGAAGGGGTTGACTTATGAAGAAAGGTTGAGCAGGTTGGGCCTATACTCATTGGAGTTTAGAAGAATGAGAGGGGATCTTATTGAAACATATAAGATTCTGAGGGGGCTTGACAGGGTAGATGCAGAGAAGATGTTTCCCCTCATGGGGGAATCTAGAACTAGGGGGCACAGTTTCAGAATAAGGGGTCGCCCATTTAAAACTGAGATGAGGAGGAATTTCTTCTCTCAGAGTTTCATAAATCTGTGGAATTCTCTGCCCCAGAGAGCTGTGGAGGCTGGGTCATTGAATATATTTAAGGTGGAGATAGACAGATTTTTAAACAATAAGGGAGTGATGGGTTATGGGAAGCGGGCAGGGAAATGCAGCTGAGCCCAAGATCAGATCAGCCATGATCTCATTAAATGGCGGAGCAGGCTCGAGGGGCCAAATGGCCTACTCCTGCTCCTATTTCTTATGTTCTTATGTAAACAGCCACTTACACCATTTCTCCAGGGTTCCTACCAATCTCACACCATAGTTATGGTGCGATATAGGGAGAAGGGCCTGCAGAAATTAGACGCCAATACGTTTAATGATGCACTTTGTTCCTTTGTGGTCTGTTTGCAGTGCAGTTTGAGGCAAACCAAGTGCTAATTAATCTCTTGTCACGAGTGGGAGTTTAGAATGTTTGTGTTTTGAACATTCTCTTGAAATTAGGAATTTTTCAAAGGAAAAATAATTCTAGTAAATACTACCTGGTGATGTCCTGAAAATGGCTCGATGCCTGGTAACCAATGGACAGAGCAAACGTGGTTGCACGCTCCACTCACTGATGCCTCAGAAATGCGTCAGGGTCCTTTGTGCATCATGGGCATCTTGATTAGCAATTTACAAATAGGCTCCTGCGTGAAACAGGCAGGCCCCTGGGCTACCCATGCGAAGACCCCGATCAAAATGGCTGCAGGCGGGAACAGAGTAGAAATGGGGCAGTAAAGTGTTTTGCTGCATTTTCTGAGACACTACTGCCCCATTCCTGCTGGGCGGAGGGAGTGGAAATTGGGGACATGGAATTTTGTGCTGTGGGTGAGTGTATTTCAGTAACAGTAATGCGAATACTCAAGCTCATTTCCCCTCACTCTCGTTCCTCCTGGTCCACAAGGAAACAAATAGGATTAAAAATGACTTTGTTTTCTGGGCCTTCTCTGGTCCCAGATCCGCTTGCTGTCAGACTTTAGTTAAAGTTCTTTGTTAAAATTGTGTCAGGGTCCTAATTGCGTCATAAGTCCCCGATTTTAATGTATTCATGGATCCCCCCATCTGTCTGCAGCGGACGCAGTGTAAATGCAACACATAGTTTAGCACTGAGCAATACAGACAAGGAGGCCTGGGTATTCTTTCTCCCACCATATGTGCGGAGGGACGGATCTTTGACCTGCATATGAGACCCCAGCATAACCCTGTCCCATTTTCATGGGGCGGGGCTAATTTTCTGTTCTGGTTAGGATCTGGAACTTACTGTGAAAGGGTGGTGGAGGCAGATTCAATTGTGGCTTTCAAAAGGGAATTGGATAAGTATCTGAAGGAAAAAAATGTGCTTGCCTACGGGTAAAGGGCGGGGGAGTGGGACTAGCTGAAGTGCTCTTGCAGAGAGCCGGCATGGGCTCGACGGGCCGAATGGCCTCCTACTGTGCTGTAACCATTCTATGATTCTATGATTCACTGCTGCTACTGTGAACACAGTGGGGGAAAAATTAGGTCGCGCCCCATTTGGGGCGCAAATATCGTCTGGACGCAAATATTAGCGCCTGGCGCTAATTATCGGCACTGACTGGAAACTTCACTTTTACCGCCCCGGGAGGTGAGTGGGGCGCTAAATCAGGCGCTGCACACCTGTCTTAAGGCGCAAAGGCCAAGGAGTGAGGCGCTACCTCAGAGCGCTGGCGAAGCTCATGTAATGTCAGTCAGCAATGGAACACACACACAATGGCACGGGCCAGTTCTTAAAGGGGATGCTTAATCTTGCTTTCCATCCACATCCTGTTCATTGCAGCCTTGAATCTCGGCCTGGAGAGACTTGCACATCAAATGTGCTGGAAAGAACAATGGAGAGTGCCAGGCAAAGAGCTCAGAGTGCAGCTCCCACAGTCTCTGCTAAATCGATACAAGGAATGGCAAATCAAAATGAACCTGCAAAGTGCTGCTCAGTACCCAAAACTCCTTCACACAACGTTGAATCTCTCCAGAAGTCTCTCCCTCTCTCTCTCAGAATGCGTAGTTCAAAAATGCCACCAACAATAAAAGACAGGAAGAGGCCCCCTTTAAATAGCGCTCCCCCCAGCCCCACAGCGATTGATAGCGTTCCAGTCTTCTGGTCGTTGGATGCGCCAGGCGGTAAGGCAGGGGGCGCCACTCAATTTCCGCTCCGGGGCGCCACAAGGGCGTTGCACCATGGAATGACGTCACAAACTGCGCGCGCAGGTGGTCGCAGCGGTAAAGTTTAGCGCCGCCGCACAATCTCTAGTTAAGTTCCCGAGCGGCGCAAACATCGCTGCGCCCGGGCGTTAGCGGCTTTGCGCCCCATTAGCGCCCTCTTAAGGCGCTAACGGGAGGCGCAACCAACTGAATTTTTACCCCAGTATATTCACCAATTACCTCACAGGAATAGACTGACAACAACCAGAACTTCTCTCCTTGTCATTAATTATGTTTTTAACCATAAGCATTGCATCTGCATAAGTTTGCATTACTTCTCACTGACTTTTACATATGATAGATATTAAACATTACTAAGATCTTTAATTTTGATGAAACTGCACAGTGTTTAGGTATTTTTACAGTAACAGCAACTCTCATAGTAGAGCAAAGTATTCTTAATGATGGTTTTTATCTCCCTTGTGTCTGACCTTGTAGCTGTTCGAAAGTGGCTGGTGAGGTTTCCCTGTACAATCCAATTGATATATTGTGTATTACAAAGGGAGATGACTGCGGTTTGTTTCTACTCCTGGTCTTACATCTCTCATCCTGTCCCCACACACAAACCTTAGAACTGAACACTGCTGATCATGCTCCACACTTCATTGCCAAGAAAACACTTCTCTCTCCCTCAGATGGGTGTTTGCTGACTTTGATTTTGTGAATTACTGATCAGTACTTTAAAAACATCTTTAATAGTATTAGTGCACGATGGGAGAAGCTGTTTAATATGTACCCACTATTGTATCATCCTGTATTTACAACTACTACATCTCACATGTCATGGCCCCTGGGTAGTCCGGGGCCTGGAGTGCAGTTTCTGATTTTTGAACAACTGGGCAGAGCATTCGCCGCACAAACTACGCCTATTTGCTAACCAATTTTGGTTAGGGTGCTACAACCAGCGTTGGACCCCAATTTACATATGCAGAATACCTAATGCCTGTTTCAGACATGCGTCCTGCACACCTAGAATTCGGCAGCCTGCACACTACCGGGTGAGATCGAGTGCGGAAGATCGCGACCCAAAATTCATCCCCCACAACGGCGATTTAACACCAAAATTATGGGTGCAACAATGTTCAATTTTTCCTCCATGGACTGTAGTTCTAGTCTACCTGGTGGTAAGCCCAAGCAGTATGAGGGGGGCTGCTGCAAGGGCCATGGTATTATTGTATTTCTGATACTCTATACAAAATACTCTAGCAATATACAATGCACTGTAATACACTCTATTTAGAATGTATACAAGGTGGGAGAACTTGGTGGTGCAATGGTTTAACACATTGTCCTTCTACTTCTGAGACCAGCATACAAATCCAGGCCAGAATGATGGGCTGGAAGTTTCCTCTTGTTAACGCCTGTAAGAGCCATACGTGAAATAAATTAGGCTAGACTCAACCCAGTTCCTACCAGGTGCAAATAGGAGCACGGAGCACCATGGGAGAGGCCTGCCCAGAGTTAAACAGAGCGGCGGTGGCAGGATCGGCGGGGATAAAAGGAGCGGGGAAGAGGGAGAGAGAGCAAAAAGTACTAAGGAGTGATGTCACAGGACAGCAGGTAGGTGATTGGTTGGTGAGTATTACAACATTTTTTTTCTCTAAGCTAGGCAGTGGTTTAAACCAAGAGCTCGGGAACTACACTATTACTTTATTAAATTAACAACTTAACTAGATAAACTAATTAATTAATATAACTATAAATAATCATTTGATTAAAAACTTTAATTAAATTAATTCAGGCTATCAATAAGCAAATAAATAAAAAAGACTAGAGATGGCAGGGCAGGCTATGTGTCGGGACTGTAGTATGTGGGAGTTTGTGGATAGCGAGACTGTCCCATATTCCCACATCTGCAGGAAATGTCTCTGCCTTCAGTCACTCGGCTCAGAGTTATTGAGCTGGAGTCCGACTTAGAGACACACCGAAACATAAGGGAGGGGGAGGAATTTCCAGATAGTTTTATCCAGAAAACAGTCGCACCCCAGAGGAAAGCACAGGTTCAGGAAAGGAAGGATGTGACTGTTAGAGAGCCGGGTAGCAAGGATTTAGGAGAGGTTGAGAAGGAGGTCCTGCAGACACTAGTCTTGTCCAACATGTACGATGTGCTCACTGCCTGTGAGTTCAAGGAGAAAGACTGCAGGGAGGACAGCTACAATGCAGACCAAGGCACCATGGCTCAGAAGGCTGTCCAAAGCGGGGGTGACGTGGGGATGGGGGGCGGAAGAGCAGAATAGAAGTGTGGTAGTTATTGGGGATTCTATAATTAGGGGGATAGATAGCGTCCTCTGCAGCCACGAAAGAGAATCCCGAAGGGTGTGTTGCCTACCTGGAGCCAGGGTAAGGGAAATTTCTTGGTGGCTGGAAAGGAATTTGGAATGGGGGGGGGGGGTAAATCCAGTTGTCGTGGTCCATGTCAGAACAAACAACATAGGTAGGAACATGGAGGAGGTCCTGCTGAGGGAGTATCAGGAGTTATGAGCGAAATTAAAAAGTAGGACCTCGAGGGTAATAATCTCTGGATTATTGCTACTTGCAAATTGGCATAGAAACAGTCAAATCAGGAGAATTAGCACGTGGCTAAAGGGCTGGTGTAAGAAAGAGGGGTTCCTTTTCATGGGACACTGGCACCAGTACTGGGACAGGAAGGAGCTGTACCGATGGGACGGGCTCCACCTGAATCGGGATGTGACCCATGTCCTAGCGGAAAGGGTAAATAGAGAGGTTGTAAAGGCTTTAAACTAGTTAGACAGGGGGAGGGATCTACAAGAAATGAAACCAGCCTAAATATAAACAAAACAGGAAAGGAGAGCATAGGAAAGAATAAAGTAAGGGAGGACATTGATGGCCAGGAAATACATAGAGTTATAGAACAGGAGTTTAGAAAAGATGGTTAACAATAAAGTGAGAGGAACAGCTATTAAAAATGACTTAGACTGTCTGTACAGCAATGGACACAGTGTCCGTAATAAAACAGGGGAGCTGGAGGCAATAATACAATGCGAGGAACCAGACATAGTAGGGATTACTGAGACATGGCTACAAAAAAATCAGGACTGGGAATTAAACATTGCAGGGTATAACATATTTAGAAAAGATAGGGGGGCGGAAAGGGGATGTGGAGTAGCTGTACTTATTAGGGATAACATAATGGCAGTAGAAAAAAGTGACACAGCTATCAGCAAGACAAAAATAGAATCCATGTGGATACAGGTAAACAATAATAAAGGATCAATCACACTAATAGGGCTAGTCTACAGACCACCTACTAGTGGAAGGGAGGTGGATGAAGAAATATGCAAACAAATTAGGGAAATGAGTAAGAAACATAGAATAATAATCATGGGGGATTTCAACTACCCCGATATTAATTGGCCAGAAGAGGTAGGTAAAGGGGAAAAGGGAATGGAGTTCCTACAATGTGTACAGGACTCCTTTCTCACCCAACAAGCCTAACAAGGGAGGATTTGCTATTGGATCTAGTAATGGGGAATGAGCCAGAGCAGATAAAAGTAAAAGTAGGGGAACATCGAGGCAATAGTGACCATAATATAATACGCTTTAAAATAATAATTGAGAAGGACATAAGTATGATGAAGACCAGGGTAATAGATTGGAGAAAAGCCAATTTTGAGGGACTGAGAATAGAAATTGGGAAAATAAAATGGACAACAATATTGGTAAACGATAATGTAGAACAGCAGTGGGAAATATTTAAAACAGTGTTCAACAGAGTCCAGGGAAAATATATTCCGCTAAAAACAAGAACAAGCTAAACACTAATGAGATACCATGGATGAATAAAGACATAAGGGACAAATTGAGGGTAACGAAAGAGGCATACACTAAGTACATGGACAGCAGGGGAGAGCACGACAAGAGAGAATACAGGAAACTCTTTATTAACCGGCACCGACGGGACCGGCGTGGTGCCGGTTAATCAAAAAGTCCGGATAACGGAGAGTTATATCTCCCAACGTACGAGAGCCCCGTACACACTGACATGCGCCTGCATTCGGAGCTCCGTCTCCCCGGGGACCGCCAGCTGACCATCTGTCGTGTCCGCTGCCTACCCGGGCTGCACATTCCCCTCCCAATCTACATGCTCCGATACAAGGCAAACACCTCGGGTTTTTTTTTAAAGTTATTTTTAAAGGAGAGATGAAGGAAAACCCCGGTTACCTACTCAAGAATTTTGACGGTTAAGAGAGATTTCCGGTTATTTGGGTGCCGGTTAAAAGAGAGTTTCCTGTATAAAGAGATTAGGAGAGAAGTCAACAAAACAATTAGAAAGGCAAAAAGGAACTATGAAATTAAATTATCAAGGAACATAAAACAAACTAGTAAAATATTTTACAGGCACATAAATAAAAAAGGGAAAATCGGGATGGGAATAGGGCCACTAAGCGATGGACAGGATAATATCACAGGCAGAGATGGAGAAATGGCAGAAATATTAAATAAATACTTTGCTTCAGTATTTACCAAGGAGACAAAACAGGTGGACATGACATGGGATTATGAGATTAGAAATGAGATAACTGCATTTAAAATAAAAAGAGGAGAAATATCAAATAAACTAATCAAACTCAAAAAGGATAAAACCCCTGGTCCGGATGGATTACATTCGTGCATTTTAAAAGAATCTAGGGACAAGATAGCAGAGGCATTACTACACATATTTAATAATTTGTTAGAACAAGGTGTAGTGCCAGAGGACTGGTGGATAGCAAATGTAATACCTATATTTAAGAAGGGAGATAGAACCTGTCCAGGGAACTATAGACCAGTCAGCTTAACATCAGTGGTAGGAAAAATAATGGAATCCCTACTAAAGGGGAAAATAGAAGAACATCTAGAAACCAAAAATATAATAATGAATAGTCAGCATGGATTTCAAAAGGGAAAGTCTTGCTTGACCAACCTCATTGAATTTTTTGAAGAGGTAACAGAGAGGGTAGACAAGAGTAATGCAGTAGATGTCATTTATCTAGATTTTCAATAAGCCTTCGATAAGGTACCACATAATAGACTAAAGAATAAGGTTACAGAATGCGGATTTAGGGGCCAAGTAGCAGAATGGATAACTAGCTGGCTTCAAGACTGAAAGCAGAGAGTAGGGGTAAAGGGTAGCTATTCAGAGTGGCAGAAGGTGGGATGTGGTGTTCCACAAGGATCAGTGCTGGGACCACTGTTGTTCACAATTTATATTAACAATTTAGACTTTGGAATCAAAAACACAATTTCTAAATTTGCAGATGACACCAAATTGGGGGGATAGTCAATACTGAGGAGGACTGCAACAAATTACAAGAAGACTTGCAGAATGGGCATATAATTGGCAAATGAAATTCAATACAGATAAATGTGAGGTATTATATTTTGGTAAGAAAAATAGGGAGGTCACATATTACTTGGAAAATACGAATCTAAATGGGGTAGAAGAGCAAAGGGATCTCGGAGTACAAATACACAAATCACTGAAAGTAGCGACACAGGTTAACAAGGCCATAAAAAAAAACAAGCATTAGGGTTTACTTCTAGAGGGATTGAATTGAAAAGTAGAGAAGTTATGCTAAACTTGTATCGAACCTTGGTTAGACCACACTTGGAGTACTGCATACAATTCTGGTCGCCATATTATAAAAAGGATATAGAGGCACTGGAGAGGGTGCAAAAAAGATTTACAAGGATGATACCAGAAATGCGAAGGTATACCTATCAGGAAAGGATGAAAAGGTTAGTGGGGGGAATTTTCCCAGCCCTGGGGAGGTGGGTATGGAGGCGGGACTGCCAGGAAAATGGCAGAAACTGGGAGCGGATACTGAACCCGCTCCCAACCCGCCTCCGTGCCATCTTCCCAGGAGGCGGGTCCCCGACTCGCGCAGAGACCCATCTCCTCGAGGCGGGAAGGGGATTAGAGCCAATTAACTGCCTGTTAACAGGCAGTTTTGAGGCTTATCCCCATTTTACCCCTGCAAGTGTGGGCTTCCCGACGGCTGCGAACCTCGCCAGGGTCAGCGAGGCGAGCAGTGGGTCTGCGGGGGTGAGAGGGATCAAAAAGTCCACTGTGGAGGTGAGTGATGGGTGCAAGTGTGGAGAGGTAAGTATGAGAGGTGAGTGTAAAGTGTTGGAAAAGGTTTCCTTACCTTTGTTTCTTCCTGCAGGCTTCAACCCTTGGGGATCCGGAGGTGCCTCATCTCAATGGCAGTGATGACAGAATGGCTGCTGCATTCTCAGATGGAGCAGCCATCTGATTTCTGCTGAGGAAAGAGGTTTTGGTGAGCCTTCTGTGCAAGGGCTCACCTTAGAACAGAGATTGTCAGTGTTTGACAGCTGACAATTCATCTGTCAAAAATTTTTCGACAGATGAAACGTCATACGCTGTCGTCCTCTGTCACCAGCTTTCCCTTAATTGGCCGGCAAGGTTAATCGAGGGAAAATATCGTGGCTTGGCCAGACATCGTTGGGGGCGGGACTGAAACCCGAAAACCAGCAGTCCCGCCCCCAACGCATTGACAAAATCCAGCCCTAGGTCTCTTTTCTCTTGAAAAGAGAAGGCTGACCTAATAGAGGTCTTTAAAATTATGAAAGGTTTTGATAGAGTGGACACAGAGAGAGCGTTTCCACTTGTGGGGAAGAGCAAAACTAGAGGCCATCAATATAAGATAGTCACTAAGAAATCAAATAGGGAATTCAGAAGAAACTTCTTTACCCAGAGAGTGGTGAGAATGTGGAACTCGCTACCACAGGGAGTGGTTGAAGCAAATAGTATAGATGCATTTAAGGGGAGGCTGGACAAGCATATGAGGGAGAAGGGAATAGAGGGTTATGCTGATAGAGTTAGATGAGGAAAGACAGGAGGAAGCTCGAGTGTAGCATAAACACCGGCATGGACTGGTTGGGCCGAATGGTCTGTTTCTGTGCTGTACATCCTATGTAATCCTATGTTCTACGGGGAGCTTTTTTTTACATTTAGCTGCTGCATCATATGGGAGTCCTTAATGCTGATGCAAGGGTGAAAACCTGTTCCATTCTCCAGCATTAACATTCTTGACCTTAATCAACACAAAACTCTAAAAATGGTTCTATCGTGCAAATTCAGTGAGATCGTGCTCCCGGAATGGAACCTTGGTAGATGGGAGCATAATCAGAGAATCGGGGCTACAGTGTTATCGCCTTTATCTCCAACTTGCGCTCCTGTCTAGTGAGCCTCTGTTCCAGGAGCTCAGCCTCACTTAATTCGCCTTTATATTTCCTGCAGCAATACTACATACAAGCTGTTTTGTTGCCCTGTACCTTCTGGAAATGATGTCCCTGTGAATTATATGTCCTTACACCACAATGTGCACATTATTTTCTGTAATCTTGCACATACCATCAGAGGGGTGAAATTGAACTTCGGCGGGTGTGTATAGCTGGCGGACGGTTTGCTAGCGCCCATTTTACGTCCCTGCCGAAATTGAATTTCATCCTCAAATGCCCGAAATGTAGTTAAATCCATGAGGTGATACACCCAGCTGACTTCATTAACCTTAGCTGCCTGTGTAGGCATCTCTCCAGCATTTTACATGTTGATCACCACCAGTAACAATGTTATCAGCAAATTGTGTTCCTAAACTATCAAGACCCACAGTGCAGCAAGGCCCCCCGAGAAATTAATGGAAGCTTCGTACCAAATCAGTTGAAAATCATTGGACTGAATGTTTCTGCTAGAGTGACACAATACCCCATTTAGCATCGTAAACAAAAATCAAATTCAACCAATCAATTCACTAGAACAATCAAACATTCTCTTGACTTTAAAATGACACCAATGCACTTGTGATGAACTAAGCATTAGAGACACGGACAATACAAATTGTACCATCCATAAATCCAGTCTCACATCATAGTATCCTGTATCATCTCTCATGTTTGCATTACTGTACAGCCTAGTATCTCTATATCCAGCTCACAGTGGTATCAATGTACAGTCCTGTCTCACAATGGCATTAGTTGCTAATGTATAGCCTAGTATCTCGGTACCCTATCACACATTGGCATTCCTATACAGCCTAACATCTCTGTATCCTGTCACATATTGTACGAAAGTATAACTTAGTATCCCTATAACATGTCTCACATTGGCACTGTGCCGAATTTTCTGCATAATCTTGTTACTCACCAGGTTGACGAGCTCGTGGTAGCAGATCTGGCCCTGCTCATTGCTCTGTACAAGAGCAAACAGCATCTCAAGTTTGGTGGGGTCCAGCTGTAATTCATGGCTCTGAAGCAGATTGGAAAAGTGCTCCACAGCAATGAAACCAGTATTCTCTGGATCGAGCTGCAAGACATACCAAGGAAGGACAATTAGAGCATTTTCAATCATTACTGTTTGTTACTTTGTTTATTTAAGCCCACCATCCCACCAATTATAAGTTATTATTTCCCTCCAACTTTAGCCCATCAACATGATACACTAATTCTTCAACAAAAAGAAACAACACGTTACCCGTTCCAAAGCCTCTGTCAATGACATTTCTATCAGAGCCCACATTCGGGTTGGCTTACCCTCCAATTTTCCCTTCTTCCTTAGGGGATGCACCACACTTTCATTTGGCACCTCCCCAGATGGCCGACTGAGAATGGGGTCTCACCCTGTGGGAAATCATGGCAAAAACCAACATCCTTCTTAATGATGTGATACATCAGTGGGGATTTCTGCCCCACTTCCGGCGAAGTAATGCCAGCAGAGCACCAGCAGCTCTGAAGAGTCTCCCGGCCATAATCGCATTCTTTTGTAGAATTACATTTGCAAATATTTTAAATGTATTTCTCAGGTCTGAACATGTGAACTCAACTAAGTGAGCATTAATATTGTTCAGCAACTGAATACTTTCCGAGCACATCCTAGTACTTAGAGGAACATCTACAATAAGAAAACATCTTTGTTAAGGATACTTTAAAGGTCTTTTTTATGCTACGTTGATACATCAATTTTTTCCATAGTTCTTTTAATATCAAGGTTTCATCAATTTTAGGATTCAAGCTTTCAAGATTTTGGAGTTTCCGCTCAGAGACCATAAAAAGCACCGATTCATTAACAAAAATCAGATGCAGAACTCCTTCCCAGAGCAATTAATCAGCCAAATTATGGGATAATGGATGGCTATATCTACTATATCACCAGAGATACGGCACAACACCCGCCACTACAAAATACGAGCACATACTTAATCACTAGATCACCAAGGAATACAAATACCTTACCCTCTCTCCCCCGCCCCCCTTAGACCTCTAAGAAATAAGAACACAATCTTTCTCCTATGAGACCACCAGGTACAAGACCCTCTCCAACTCAGCTATAATGCTCTGCAGACACAAACTCCGATCTCCACTGGACCTCAAGAAAGAATGGTTACATAATCTAGCCTTAGCCCAGTATGGAATACGGACACAACTCCTATCACAACTAAAGAAATGGCAGACCAATTAAATACATACTTTGGTTCTGTCTTCACAAAGGAGGACACAAATAACCTCCCAGAGATGTCGGGGAACATAGGGTCTAATGAAAGGGAAGAACTGAATGAAACCAGTATTTGTAGGGAAATGGTGTTAGGGAAATTGATGGGATTGAAGGCCGATAAATCCCCAGGGCCTGATAATCTACATCCTAGGGCACTTAAGGAAGTGGCCCTAGAAATAGTAGATGCATTGCTGGTCATCTTCCAAAATTCTATAGACTCTGGAACAGTTCCCATGGATTGGAGGGTAGCTAATGTAACCCCACTATTTAAAAAAGGTGGGAGAGAGAAAACGGGGAATTATAGACCGGTAAGCCTGACATCGGTAGTGGGGAAAATGCTAGAGTCCATTATAAAAGATGTAATAGCAGAGCACTTGGAAAACAGTGACAGGATCAGACAAAGTCAACATGGATTTACAAAAGGTAAATCATGCTTGACTAATCTACTGGAATTTTTTGAGGATGTAACTGGTAGAATAGATAAGGGAGAACCAGTGGATGTGGTGTATTTGGACTTTCAGAAGGCTTTCGATAAGGTCCCGCATAAGAGATTGGCGTGCAAAGTTAAAGCACATGGGATTGGGGGTAAGGTACTGACTTGGATAGAGAACTGGTTGGCAGACAGGAAGCAAAGAGTTGGAATAAATGGGTCTTTTTCCGAGTGGCAGGCAGTGACTAGTGGGGTACCGCAGGGATCGGTGCTAGGACCCCAGTTATTCACAATATATATTAATGATCTAGACGAGGGAAGTAGATGTAATATCTCCAAGTTTGCAGACGACACAAAGCTGGGTGGGTGTGTGTGTTGTGAGTAGGATGCAGAGAAACTCCAGTATGATTTGGACAAGTTGGGTGTTTGGGCAGATGCATGGCAGATGCAGTATAATGTGGATAAATGCGAGGTTATCCACTTTGGTGGCAAAAACAGGAAGGCAGATTATTATCTGAACGGCAATAGATTGGGAAAAGGGGAAGTGCAACGAGACCTGGGAGTCCTTGTGCACCAGTCGTTGAAGGTAAGCATGCAGGTGCAACAGGCGGTTAAGAAGGCAAATGGTATGTTGGCCTTCATAGCGAGAGGATTTGAGTACAGGAGCAAGGATGTCTTGCTGCAGTTGTACAGGGCCTTGGTGAGACCACACCTTAAGTATTGTGTGCAGTTTTGGTCGCCTTATCTGAGGAAGGATGTTCTTGCCATGGAGGGAGTGCAGTGAAGATTGACCAGACTGATACCTGGGATGGCAGGAATGACGTATGAAGAGAGATTGGGACGATTGGGCTTGTATTCGCTAGAGTTTAGAAGAATGAGAGGGGATCTCATTGAAACTTATAAAATTCTAACAGGACTAGACAGACTAGATGCAGGAAGGATGTACCCGATGGCGGGGGAGTCCAGAACCAGGGGTCACAGTCTAAGGACAAGGGATAAGCCATTTAGGACTGAGATGAGGAGGAATTTCTTCACCCAGAGAGTGGTGAACCTGTGGAATTCTCTACCACAGAAGGCAGTTGAGGCCAACTGATTAAATATATTCAAGAAGGAGTTAGATATATTTCTTAAGGCTAAAGGGATCAATGGATATGGGGAGAAAGCAGGGACAGGGTACTGAATTTGGATGATCAGCCATGATCTTATTAAATGGCGGAGCAAGTTCGAGGGGCCGAATGGCCTACTCCTGCTCCTATCTTCTATGTTTCTAAAGCGCAGAAACTAATTTGTATTACTTTAACAAACAACTGTGTGATTGTAATATTGAACAATACAAACCAGTAAGGTCCCAGATTGAACGAGTATAATGTGTTGAATTAACCAATGATAATTGGGGTGGTGGTTGGGCATTTTAATTGACGTCAGCATTTCAAGGCTAGAAAGGCAGAAAAAAAATCAGACAGTGTTCTTGCATCTGGCCACTATCCAGTATCTCTGCTGGAAGTGTGTAATATGAAATTCCCTCCCTAAATCTCTCTGCCTCTCTCCCGCTCTTTCCTCCTTTAAGACGCTATTGAAACCTACCTCTTTGACCAAACTTTTGGCCATCTGCCCTACTGTCTCTTTATTTGGCTCCTGTGAAGCCCTTTTGGAACGTTTTACTACGTTAAAGGCGCTATATAAATGCAAGTTGCTGTTGTAGATGTCAGGTAAGGATCGTATAGAGCTCAGATGTGATAAGCCTCTGTGATAAAATAGCCTTACTGGTTTTGTCCAAGCTTACATGGGAAGAATGACCACTTAAGTGAAATACCAAATAGCACCTCATGAAATCCCACCCCAGTATGAGTCTCCATCTTCAGGAAAGGAGAAGGCAAGAAAGTTAGGGGATAAAATGCCCAGACAAATCTCATTTTGGTGCTGTAGGTCTAGCTATTCTCATGTTCATTCATCAATTACCATGACGACAAATAGCTCTTGACAAGAAACACAAAGTGCCGCCCACGTGAGAGTAATTTTCTCCTATTATTGTTTTTATTTTATTTTTCGCAGTCTAAATTTTTCTATACCCACCGTGACAAAATTTGTGCAAGTGTAGTTCACTGCAGCAAAGCATGGAGGAACTCTACTTTGTATGGTCAGCATGAAAAGGAACGGTCTGAAATCAGGCATGCAAGACCTGTAAAATCTAATGATGTCATGGATTTCCCCTTGGCAGAAATTTGGTCCATATGTATGTTTGTTTTGTCCAAGATGGGGCTGGTTTACAATCTGGTTTGTTGGCTGGTTTAACTGGATTATGTGTTCAGGTGCCGTCTGCTTATTGTCATGATTTGCTGACGTGGGACCTGGAATATGTTCAGCTCCGAATGTTAGCTTGGCTCAGATTTGGACTGAGATACAGACCTTTCTGCACAAAGTATTAACAGACATTTGGGATGTCATGCACACTAGTTTCTTCCACCTAGGCGCTCGTATGGCTGTTCTGCAAAACCCTGTACAATTTGACAGGGAACCCCTTTGGCAGGACAGCAGCTCTCTGGTCAGCATCATGCCTGTGGTAGTGTGAAGTGCAAAATACACATCATTTGAAATGACAACAGGCGGCTTCAAGTGAGACAGCACAAAGTCTTGCTGTTCCCTGGGGTAATTCAAACAGCAGAAGTTGACAACATGATGTCGTTTTTTCTACTATGATTAACATAACAATGATCATTGCTGTTGTGCTGTTCCTGTTGATTTAAAAAAAAACACGTTTATAATATTGCTTTCAGCAGATTTCACATTGTGTATTTCTGAATTTTTGGGGGAGAATTGTTCTTAAATCTGATTAGGAAGGCTTTCTCTTATCACTGCCAGGACATATCTTCTTTTTGGCTGCTAGAATTCCACACCTTTTCTTTAAAATATTAATATGTATGCTCTTCTATGCAGCCAAGTTATGAAGCCTGCAATATAAAAGTGTTACACGCTTATGTAGTACTTGTGGGAGAGCACATCCAGAGTGATGTACACATCAAAATCTTTGTTTCAGGAGGCCAAATGTACAAACAATGCTGTTTCTGGTTACTTAGAATTACATCGAAGTTACAGCACAGAAACAGGCCATTCGGCCCAACTGGTCTATGCCGGTTTTTATGCTCCACACGAGCCTCCTCCTGGCCTACTTCATCTAATTCTATCAGCATATCATTCTACTGTTTTCTCCCTCATGTATTTATCGAGCCTCCCCTTAAATGCAACTATGCTAATCACCTCAACCACTCCATGTGGTCGGGAGTTCCACATTCTAACCACTCTCTGGGTATGATTGAAGAGAATCATGGCCAAACTAAAGGACAGGGATTGGATTTGGTTATTTAAGGTTGAGGTTGTCACCTGAGAAGCTGCCCATTCGGATGGGTTTAAAAAATATGAAAATAAAATCATTGTGCTGCAGAGCTTTAAGAGTTTGTTCCAACAAAATTAGATGTGTATATCACCAATTCATTTTGTAAACTCATGAAGAATACCTTAGGGTAAATAATTATATTACTGTGATCTAACACAACTAACATGATTAACAACTATTAAAAAATGAAATTGATACACCAAAGATAAAATGCAAATAATTGCAGAAGTTATTCAAGATATTTTGTTACCTCTGTACTCTTCTATTTGAGGGTAGTGAAAAGGTGTCCTCAGGGATGGTTTCTGGTCATAACCAGACTACCCAAGGATTCATGTGTTCATTTGGTCCTCTTGTTGACTCCAAATGAAAGCATTGAGATTAGAGACTGGAAAACTTGAAGCTACCTTAAGAATTTAATGTTTTATATTTGAAATTAGCTGCATATTCAGGAAGTGGAAACCTTTGCAGTTGCTTGATATAGGCTATAGAATTGTATCTGGATAATCTGATTTCAGTGTAAGTGCAAACCACCGCTATGAAAATATGTCTGGCAGATTGCACCTTGGGATTTCAGAAGAAAGGACTAAAGGTAGAGCCATCAAAGGAAAAGCTATCAAAGATAATACAAGAAAGATGAAGGAATTGTGTCTTTGAACAATTGAAGAAACACGATTTCCATTGCCCAGTTGAAAGGCATTGAAGGGATCAAGGGCTAGTAATCATCCCATTGCATTGCAAGAGGACTAGAAGTTGTGAACACTGAGTGGATGGAATTTGAAAAGGGAAATCATTAGCAAAACAGTGGCTAATGTTGGATGTTGAGCCGAGGAGGTCATTGTATAAAGAGAGCACAGAGTCATGGGAAACCCCTGAGATGATGGAAAAAAGAAACAGTGAATGGGCCTGTTACAGTTAAGCGTTTTTTTTCCAATATCTGCTGTTGTGTTCACACCTAAACAAAAATATCAATAAGCAGAAGAGTCATTTATAAACTTGAGTCTTGTTCACCTCAATGTACAGGTTTAGCATGTCCAGGTGTAACAATTAATTCCTAAATATATGGTTGAAAAGTTATCCTTACCAAAGGGGCCAATACAAACAGATCACATCATGGGCTTTGGAGAGATCCAAAGCTATGACAGAGGAATCACCAAAGTGTTCAAGGGTAGAGTTCCAGAGATGTGTAAAATAGAAAAGATGCATAAATCATAAAGGATTCTCCCTCCTCCTCCATATTCCTCTTCCTCTGTTTTGTCCACAGGCACCTTTACCTTGTGGATTGGTTCCCGGGAGAGAGATACCCAAACAGAGACCAGCAAGCTTTGTGTGCCACTCTCCTCTGTTTTTACTGCAATCTGGTACCACTTGCCCTAGAAATCCGTGGAAGGTTGATTCAGGAGGGGGTTCAGGGCAGGTCCGGGAAATGTCAATATCTGCACTCAAATTAATAGACAGGTGCAACTGAAGTAAGAGGAAAGTAGATAATTCTTCAGAAGTTTTCAAATACAAAAAAATTATAGAGGAGATGGTTCTGTGAACGTGTGTGGTTCTGTCACAAAGCAAATCCAAGGGAGATTGTGAGGCCTCCCACCAGACGGAAATGGGGCGGTGTCACCCCGAAAATGGTGGTGAATGGCTTACCGCCCAGTTCCCACCATCACTGTGGTCGGCACAATTTTCCCCCGGGCCTAACGCTCAGGGCTTTGTAATACTTTCTGAATGCAGGCAAGGCCAGCCGATATTGCAGCACCCGGAGTTGGCGGGCTGCCCCAGGGCAGCCCTCTGTCCGAATGCTGATGAGGCCCTGCCTTCAAAATGGACCCGGTGCCCACCGGGACTCTCAGGCAGCCAGCGGTTGCACTCTGTCGGCTAGACGCTCAAAGTCCGCACCAAAGGGCAATGTACCCTGGAATGTCAGGACACAAGCACACACACACACACCTGGGGTGGATTTTAACTCATAGCGGGTTTTCAGCAAGGCACTGCACTGGCATGTTAATGTTCTGCCCGCCTATGACAGAATAAGGCCACGGCGATTTTAAACCCTTGGCCTCATTAACCTCCCACTTAACTTCCTCCCAGAACTCTGGTAAGTGTAGAGATGAGGGTTCCTTTCAGGCGCATCTTGTTGTGGGATAAAGGGGGTAGTCCAGGGCAGGGGCAGGGGTGGTCTGAACTTCACTTGTGGGGCCCAGGGGAGCACTCCTCTTCCACCTATCCACCACAAAGGAAAGTAAAAAAACCTTCCTTGAATGGCCTCTTCTGCTTCCAATCCTCTTCTGACAGGTTATCACCTGGCGGGACAGCCACAGCAGCTTCCCCACTCAGGCTGGAGTTAAAATTACAGTTAGGCCACGATCGAACCTGAGTCCACAATTTAAAGAAGGACACTGCCAGCTTTGGGCGGGCTCTCCACAAGTGCCAGCAAATATCAGAAATGGTGAGATCCGGGTGGGACATTAATGGGTAAGTTACACGGTGGATTTTAACTGCCTGGTTTCAGCCAGGCAGGATTTTTAAAACCCACCTCACAGAACCAGATCAAATCAGAGCACTTAATCTGATGACAAATTACAAGACCCACAAAAATTCTGCAGTGTTGTCAGATTACTGGAGGCCAATGTTCCTGCTAAGCTGCACGGCCACGCAGCGGTCTGGAGGTCCCGCACAGGCCGCTCACCGGCTTTTAAATGGAAGAAACCACCCATGCGCGGAAATTTGAATGGGCCGCGCAACCACTTAAAGGGACCACACACCCAAAAAGAATTGGAGGGAATATTCCTGGAGGTTGCATCTTTATATGTGTAAGTGCCGTCAAAGCCATGCCACTGCCTTCAATGGCACTCGCTCAAGGTAATAGTGACTTATGATGCACAGTATCAACGACCAAAGCAAAAGGAACAAGTAATATGAGAGATTTGTGAAATCACAAATGTCTCAAGAGCGGAGAGTGCCTAGATAGTGGTATCTAACGCTAATTCAATTATAACTAAAATACCTCAAATGGAGGTGGAGCTTATTTTATGAAACTAATATCTTTCTTACATTATTCAAATCTGCCCCAAATAACTGTCTTAATTGGTGTTTTAGACAATGGAGTTGAAATCCAGCTGTGTAATATGAGCAGCAAATGCATTAATATGTTCTTATGAAATTTCTTTGCCCACTAATTTAACAAAAGGATTAAGCTGTTTATTTCAAGACAGATGACTTTATATCAACAAATTAACATGTTTGCTACTGATATCACACAACACGATTTTGATGCAAAAGTATATCATCAATGATAGCTTATTTAAATAAAATTTGGCCAATGCATAGTCGCAGTAATTACAGTAAGTGTGGGATTTCCACCAGTGATAACATACCACAATCAACAGGAAATGTGCAGTAATCACAGCACAGAGGACAATCTAGGCAGAAATTATTAAAATATTGGGACTTGCATACTTAATCCACAAGTGTCACGACTAAAATAAGTCTCATGTATTGAAATTTACTAGTTTGCAAACGTACTTGATGCAAAAGCGTCTGTATTTCCTTGTAATGTCTGAAAATCTAATGAAAAATATTACTAAAACCATAGAAATAGTATTATGGTGCCATGTTGGTTATATTCAATGGAGGAGGCACACATCCTGCCTACTCTGTTTCACACACCATGTAATGTTCCAATTTACAAACAACTGAAACCTATGCACGGGCTATTAATAAAACATCAGAACAACTCTTCTCTCTCACGTACAAACATACTTCCCTGTAGATTTTTCAGTCATTAATTAACAGATTTCTTTATTTTCTTTCTCATATATATATGCACTAACTTTTTCCATGTAAAATACAGGAATTCCCATAGATCTCATTATAAATCAAACATAATAATAGCAACTAACCAGAGGGACTGTTGAATATCCCTGATGGTTACTGTATGTTTGAGGTTGACACTTTCAATGCCATAAGCTACTGTATTGTGAGGACGTCATTTAGGAACAAACAACTTTTTGTAGAAATACATTTTTTCTACTTATAATTAACAATTTGTAGAGGTTGATAGGTTGGTCCATTACAAAGTGTTTGTGACTGTTACATTATTTACATTTACATTGTCTGTGTGGAGTTTGCACATTCTCCCCGTGTCTGCGTGGGTTTCCTCCGGGTGCTCCGGTTTCCTCCCACAGTCCAAAAATGTGTGGGTTAGGTTGATTTGGCTATGATAAATTGACCCTTAGTGTTAGGGGGGATTAAATATGTGGGGTTATGGGGATAGGATGGGATATGTTAGGGGGAATTAAATACGTGGGGTTACGGGGGTAGGGTGGGATATGTGTACTGTGGGGATTAAAGCAGGGACAGGGTACTGGATTTGGATGATCAGCCATGATCGTATTGAATGGCGGAGCAGGCTCGACGGGCCGAATGGCCTACTCCTGCTCCTAGATTCTATGTTTCTATGTTTCTATGAGGTTTGAAGCATTACATTTTCTGAAGTTATATCAACAAGTCATGCCATCATTTTAAAGACTGTTGGATGATAATTAGTGACTGGAAAATCAGGAGTGCTGTGAACTTGTCCCACTGACTGCCCAATTCGCCAATCAGCACTACTATCTGGTGAGACTCCGCATTTACAGTTTCTAGTTTGCTGACAGACCCACTGCACAAAACTGTCCTTAATTTGATGCAAATTCACATTCTCACTCAAAAAGGCCACAAGGATGGATAATAGAGGAAATGTAAATATCATTGTGGTACAAAAAAGAGGCCTTTTTGTGAAGTTGAGATTAACGCACATTCTTGGACTTTGCTTGGCACCTAACCCGTGTTGCACCTGGGCTGAGCTTGACCAAAATAGACAAAGTGTTCCATTCTCCAGCACAGATGTCCCTCAATCTGAACAGCACAAAAATGAACCATGATTTTTAAAAGTAATGAATAAATAAAATAAAGCACTGATCTCAGTACTACATCATAGTGTCCCATTAAAAGGCATCAGACTGTAGCGAGTGCAATAGCTTAACAGCACTGTGTCTATTTTAGTTATGTTGGACCTTAATGGCATTCTGACAGTAACACCCATAAAGAGCAATGATAGACATTACCAGCAGTGATTACTACTGTTGCTATGCTATTCTGCATAAGTGTTGGTAACAATGGCCCTGCACACAAAAACGAAAGTGAAAGACTGTTATGATTATGTTTCAGGAAAAAAAGCTCTCCAAGATTGTGATATTCATCGGTATATGAATCGGCTTCCTATATCAATCATACTCATCTGGTTCTTCACCAAAGCATTACAATGATAGTATATCCACAATGCCTCTGACTCAAACCTGGCCTTGATTTCATACCACTCATATATCACACTAATCATACAGGAGTTTTACCCTATTTGTACAGGAGCCATACACGAGCTGTAAAATATCCAACCTGAGTGAATTTTAACTTCTGTCTACTGTGTGCTTCATATTTTTTTATATAGCGCACGTATAGATTGATTATTTGTGGTTCCTTTGTAATGAATTATTTCTGAGCCTAGCATTTGTTTTGACTCCCAAAGTCATGTGATGCACCCCTGATGCATGCATATATGCAAACAATGAAGGACACATTTCTCCCTAGCTATTATTCTCATGGTTAATAATGACTAATTAGAGGAAAATTCTTATACCGCGTAAATTTAATTGTAAATCTTCCCATCACAATTACTTAAGTGCCAGGGCAAGTGATTGAAAAAACTGTATATATTATAGCATAAGGATCCAAGCAATGTAAAACAATTAAACCTTTGCCCATCGACCTTCCAGCAAGTGTCATATGACCACATTGCAATATAGTAACTTTGTATCACAGACTACACATCAGCCTTCAGCCATTGCAAGTCTACACAAAATAAAACACTTTGGGGGAGAAATTCATTATAGCCCAGGAATGGGCGCTAACTTTGGAAAAGTTTGAGATTTAGCGCCAGGCGCCAATGAATCTCGCTGCACGCAAAATTCAGTGTCATCGCTCAAAGAAAGGATGGGAGCGCTAAATCAAGCGCTAACGGCCCAGCTCAGTGGCGTTAGACTCAAAGCGCTAACCAATATCAGGTGCAGTCTAATCGCAAGTCATCATTCTCACAGGCTCTTTCCAGTTCTTAAAGGGGAGGTTCATTCATGCTGCAGAACCTCATTCTCAGCATTGCTGCCTGTGAACCTGTGTCAGCAAGCAGAAGCAGGCCAACCCCAAGGAGCCAGACGACTCAACCAGCTGTACTCATGGCAGATCCACGCCCCAGGGAGAGAGCCCGCAGATTTTCAGACCAAGCATTGGAGGTGTTGGTGTCCGCTGTGGAGAGACGGAGGGTGGTGTTGTACCCGGCAAGTGGCAGGAGGCCCTCGCCGCAATCTCCCATGCCATGTGGTGGGAGGTAGCCCAGCAGGTCTCGGGCAGCACTGTGGTCCCAGGACCCACACACAGTGCAGGAAGAAATTTAACAACCTCACTCGGGTGGTCAGGGTGAGTCAATGCCTCAACAAATGCTACATATCATCGTCTGAACCACAGTCTGCACACACTGGCCAAAGCACCACACCCCCAGCACTCACCCATCAACAATCTCTACCTACCAACACTCACACCTACATCTCACACCTTGCACACAATGACAGCTATTCAACTATAGCAGGCACATCACCCAAACACATTGCTCCACACTCACTCACACACTTTCCTTTCTCTTGCAGGCCAAGGTGGCTCACAACAGGAGGGAGCAAGAGCGCACAGGCTGGGGACAAGCCGACACCCAACCACTGTCTGCACTGGAGAATCGAGTGCTGCAGATTATTGGGTGCCAGGTGGTGGGCGCCATGGCCACTGGCCATGTTGACCCCCTTGGGGACAACAACTGTATGTTCACTACTCCCTACTCTCACATCCCCCTTCCCCCTCAACCCACAAGCCTTTTGCACTTTCCAGCTAATGATGCTGTATGTATGCACTTCTCCCTTCCTGCCATCCTCCCCTCACCTTAACCCGACTCTTGTGCCTTATGCTTTTAGATAATGAGCAAGCACCTGAGCAGCCTGTCCCTGATGGTACCATAGCGAGCGAGGCGGGAGAAGAGGAGGATGAAGAACACACCGCGTCACTGCATGTCTCACCCGCAGGCACCAGCTCAGATACTGGCACTACGCGTTCTTTAGAGGCTAGTATAGTAGTGGGATCTACACAGGGTGATGCACCGGGAACGAGCGGGCTGCAGCAAGGCCAGGGGGAAAGGGTAGCTCGGGGGCAGGCTCCCCGGAGGGCGAGTTCGCGCGTGAGTTCTGCTGCACAGGACTCGGATGAGGACCTCGATGGGGAGGCCTTTAGAAGAAGGGTGATGGGTATGCACACGGAGATCATAGGTGCAATTGCAAGGGTCCCCGAGAGCCTCTCGGCAATGATAAGGAACATTGCACAAAGCTCTGCGCACACCATGGAGCACTTCATTTCCAGTCTGCAACGGATGGTAGACTCCCAGAGAGACCATGGCGACCCAGACCTGATGCCACGTTTGATGGCCAATCTGGCAGCTTCCATTGCAGCACAGACGGAAGCGACTCAACGTCTTAGTGCTGTAATGCAGTCTATGGTTGGTGCCAATCAATTTCAGACTGCTCTCATGCAGTCTCAGCTTGATGCCATACAAGCTCTGACTGCTCCCATCATGGCTGGGTCTACCAACATCGACCGGGGCTTTCACAGTGTCGCAGCAGGCCAGCAATCTGTGCTCCAACAGATTGCTAGGGATGCTGAGGTGCTGCCCTGGGGGAGTGAAAGTGGGTCAGTGGAACTGCTGTCCTCTCTCATGATGATAGCATTCCTGCTCCCACCGCTGCCACTCCGCCATTGCCCTTGTCGCTGCCTGTCATCCAGTCAGTCCAGACTGCTGCCACCTGTGCTGAGGTGGTGCAGTCCAAAGCCAGGCCTTCCAGGCCCAGAGCTGGTTGAGGGCATCCTGCAAGGCCATCTGAAGTCTCCCACACGGACACTCAGCAGCCTTCCACCAGCCGTGCTGCAGCCACTGGGCCAACACTTCATAGGAGCACTAGAGTAAGCAAAGGCACAGTAACGCGAGGCACTAAGGGATTGCACAAGGGTGAATAGTAAATATTGTTGTTGTAAAGATGTGTTCACTGATTATTGATAAATTTATTAATTCACTTCAGATAATTTTGTACTGTCTCTCATTTCAGCTGTGCGCTGTGATGTGGCCTACGAAAGGGATGGAATGATGCGGATGTGGTGAGCAACAGGGATCTGGGGTTGAATTTACTGGAACCGCAGTCTGATGAGGCCAGAAGGCCGATTGAGTGGCTGCCTCCTCCCTCGCTCCTGTTCCTTGTTATGCGGTGCCCGCAAAGCCACGTGGGTGCAGTCAATGGCGCCCTGCACCATGGGGAATCCCGCTATCCTGGAAAAGCCACATGCACGCTCATCCTGCTTCACTCTGGTGATGGGGAAGGAAGTGTAGTCCCTTCTCCTACTGTAGAGAGCCTCTGTGACCTCCCAGATGCAGCAATGGATGGCGAACTGCGAGATGTTACCTATATCTCCTGTTGCAGACTGGAGGGATCCACTGGCGAAGAAATTGAGGGTGACGGTGACCTTGACTGCCACTGAGAGAGCCACCTTCATCCTGATCTGAGGTTCGAGGTCTGGTTGCAGGAGGTGGCAGAGTTCTGTGACCACCTCCTTGCTGAACCTGATGACTCTCCTCCTCCCTCTGGCAACATGTTCCAATCTTTCTCGCTGCCTGCGCTCCCTCTGCCATAGTTCCTGGAGGGCGAGGTCGACTGCCAGTACAGCCCCCATTAATGTAACGAAGCAATTTGGTATGTTGTGAGAATAAATGTAACTAATTTTTAGTAGCCACAACACTCCAGAGACTAAACAACCTTTAAATGACTGATTTAAACTGTTGCACAATGTGAAACTGACAAGGAAGCAGTGAAACAGCACTAACCTGAGAGCTGCGACTCATTACTCATGATCCCTTTAAGTAGCGCCCCTAGAGCTGGCTACCGACTAACTTGACGCCTCCTCTCCCCATCGCTGTCGGGGCGAGGCACAACGGCAGGGGGCAACACTCAATTTGGCAGGTCGGGCGCCCAGTGAGCGTTGCATGTTCACTGATGTCACGATCTGCCTGGCGTTGAAGTCCCTGGCGCTAACTCGTAGCCGCGGCGCTACAGGGGGGCCGAATTTGGCGTGCAGTGCTGGATTCGCCTCGCCACGGCGCTACTGCCTCAGCACCCCGTTAGCACCCCTGCCAGACACTAACTGGAGGCGCTCAGATACCGAATTTCTCCCCCTTTGTTGTTTTAAATTTTAAGGGAGAACAAACTGGTAAGTTAATTGAATGAGTGTGGTACAAATAAAATATATGGCAGGATTTAGTGATTTACCAAAATATACTCGACCACTGTCTTGGGCCTACAAACCTCAATCACCCTTCTGTAATCATCAGTTATGTTCCCAACACCTTTCGGCCGTTTACTTTTTCATAAATCACCCAGTTTCAGCATGGATCCTCTAAAAACAACCCAAGTGCAGACTCTCTAATGCGTGGCCCTGAACTGATTCATTTCCTTACCTCTTGCAGATTCATTAAGCTGCTCCTTGCTCTCTCGGCTGGTCTCAGTTATTAACTAGGAAAGAACAGGCATTTCAGCTTGTCCTCCTGTATCAGGCCACTAGCCTCCAAGCTTGTCACATTACAATCAGCTATTACCTTGTTAAAAATAAGACATTGCCGTTGATGAATTGATAGAAAAAGGTGCTACAACATTATAATATATACAGGGGAATTATTTCATAGCAAAATTCTAACATCTTGGTGAAATGGGCAGAAGCATGGCAGATGGAGTTCAATTCGGAGAAGTGTGAAGTGATACACTTTGGGAGGACTGTTATGGAAAGACAGAATACTATAAATGGCATGATTTTGAAAAGTGCAGATCAGCAGAGAGACCTTGGTGTCCACATACACAAATCCTTACAGGTGGTAGGGCAAGTTGATAAGATGGTTAAAAAAGCATCTGGGTTTATAAATAGAGGACTAGAATATAAAAGCAAAGAGATCATGCTAGCACTTTATAAATCACAGGTTAGGCCTCAGCTGGAGTATTCTGGACAATTCTGGGCACCACACTTCAGGAAAGATGTAAAGGCATTAGAAAGGGTACAGAGGAGGTTTAGCAGGCTGTTTGTTACCAGGGATGAGGGACTTCAGTTATGAAGATAGGTTGGAAAAGTTAGGACTGTTCTCCTTGGAACAGAGAAGGTTAAGGGGTGACCTAATAGAGGTTTTCAAGATGATGAGAGGTTTTGATAGAGTAGAGTGAGAAAAGGTATTCCCTCTGGCAAGTGGGTCAATAACTAGAGACCATGGCCGTGAAATTCAACACCTTAGCACCGGCAGTTAAGGCCTTTTTTTTTTAAATGGCGGCCGCCTCACTTCCAGCATGGCCCGCGCTGTTCGCCATCTTGGGGAGGGTGATAGCATGGGCGGTACGTGCGTACGCCGGCAGTATGCAGAGTAGGCAGATTGTGACGTTAGTCAGTGTGTAACGCTGATCTGACGCACGACCTGCCATTTTGGACATCGCCGCTCCATTCCACGCCCTCTCCTAAACATGCACAGCTGAACGTGCGTTCAGCTGCAGGAGGGATCCCCCCCACCAGCGCTATTTAAAGGGATACATCCAACTTGCAGGTAAGTTGATTATTTCTCTTGTACTGGCTCTTGCAGAGTTTGTATGAGTACTGGGTTGCTGGAAGACATTTCAAAAGTTGCTAGAGTGTGCAGTGAGTGCTGCTGGATGTTGGGAAGGCGTTGGCTACTACTGAAAGGCCTCTGAGTCCACCACTTGCTCCCAGTCATGGGGGCTCTAGTTGCAATCCCCCTCGCGCTGCAGCATGACTGGGAGATGGAGCAGAGGCAGCAAAGAAGATAAGCTGCTCACAGAGGGAGGAGGGCTCTTAGGAGGAGGCCTTACCCACCTAGGGTCTTCAGGGAGCACTTCTCCTACCTGCACCTAAGCCAGGAGCAGTGTGTTCGGCGGCTCCGCTTCACCAAGGAGGTCATAGCACTCTGCCACCTCTTGGAACCAGACCTGCAGCCTCAGAGCAGGGCGATGACGGCTCTGCCAGTGGCCCTCAAGGTGACGTGGCCCTGAGTTTTTTCACCAGCAGATCCTTCCAGGCTGGAACAGGTGACGTAGCAAATATCTCGTAGTTCGCCGTCCAGCGCTGTATCAGGAGGTCACAGAGGCTCTGTAATCTATGAGAGGGGACTTCATTATCAGAGATGAGCAGGAGGAGCACGTGGCTTTGGCAGGATATCGGGCTTCCCCATGGTACAGGGCGCCATCAACTGCACACATGTGGCTTTGCGGGCACCGCATCTCAATGGTGGGATGTTCCTTAATGTGCAGTTGGAGTGCGACCACGGCCAGCACATCATGATGGTGAATGCTCGGTATCCTGGCAGCAGTCATGATGCCTTCAACCTGCACCAGTCCACTGTGCCAGCAATCTTCCAGCCACCACATCGAACCCGAGGGTGGCTGCTAGGCGACAAAGGCTATTCCCCCTATACCTGGCTGATGGCTCTCGTCCGCAACCCCACCACTCGTGGCCAACGCTCATATAATGATAGCCATGCTGCCATGAGGAACGTCATCAAGCAGACCATCGGGGTGCTCAAGCAATGGTTCTGCAGCCTTGACCGCACGGGAGGAGCCCTCCAGTACTCATCGAAGCGGGTGTCCCAATTCGTGGTGGTCTGCTGCATCCTCCACAACTTGGCCATCATGAGGGCGCAGCCCTTGCCACCATAGGTTCCACGACCACCTCAGGAGAAGGAGGAGGAGGAAGGGAGGAGGCAGCCTGCAAATCCACGTTTTGGACGGGCTGTCTGTGAGCACATCCTCAGACTCTGCTTCCCCTCAATGAAACCCCAGATCCCCGTTGCTCAACACTTCGCCAGCTTACCATCCCTCTGTCACGGAACATCACAGCGTCCTCTTGGCCACAATGCTGAAATGAAAGCCACCACAAAACAAACATTCCAAACATAATTTATAAATGATTCATTCCAATACTACATAACAAAATCAACTAATCACCCTTGTGCATTCCCTTAGTGCCTGTCTTTTGTGTGCCTTTGCCTATCCTAGTGCTCCTACGAAGTGCTACCCCAGTAGCTGCAGCATGGCTGGTGGAATGCTGCTGACCTTCAGTGGGGGGAGACTACGGATGGCCTTGCAGGAAGACGTCGAGCAGCTCTGGGCCTAGAAAGCCCGGCAGTAGACTGCACTACCTCAGCATGGGCGGCTGGCTGACAGGCAACAGCAAGGGCACTGGAGGAGTGGCAGTGGTGGAAGTACGAATGCTGTCATCCTGAGAGAGGACAGCAGGTTCATGCTCAACGAAGCAACTGGCACTTCCCCGGGGCGGTGCCTCTGCAATCCTAGTAATCTGTTGGAGGACAGATTGCTGGACTGCTGCGAGACCCTGCAAGCCCCTTTCCACACTGGTAAATGCAGCCCCGATGGCAGCAGTCTGAGCTTGCTGGCAGCAAGCTGAACCTGCATGAGAGCAGTCTGAGCTTCCACTGCAGCACTCAAGACGTTGGGTCGCTTCCGCTTGTGCTACAATGGAGGCTGAGACATCGCCCATCAGACCCTGCATCCTGGTTGGGTCCACAAGTGCTCCAGTGGAGTTGCCCATCACTTCCATCCTGGAAATCATGGGCTCCAAGCTCTCCGCAAAGCCCTGTGCAATGTTGGAGCCAGACTCCTCCATGCTCCTTGACAGTGACAACAGGCTCTCTGGCAGGCTTGCCAATGCACCAAGCATTTCTGTGTGCATGCCCATCACCCTTCTTCTGAAGGCCACCCCATTGAAGTCCTCATCTGACTCCTCTGCAGCAGAACTCATGTGCAACCTTGCCCTCCGGGGAGCTGGCACCTGCACTACCCTTTCCCCGTGGCTGCAGGCTACTTGTGCCCAGTGACTCACCACGTGCCGATCCTGCCTCTATACTACCCTCTAAAGTATGCGCAGTGCCAGTTTCTGAGCTGATGCCTGTGAGTGTCAGATCGAGTGATGGTGTCTCTTCTTCTCCATCACTCTCCTCTTGTTCTTCCTGCACTGGCTGGGCAGTTTGGAGTTCTTGGGTATCTGAAAGGAGAAAGGCACAAGGGTAAGGTTTTGGTGAGGGAAGGGGGGAAAGCAAGATGTGCATGCTTACACCATCAGCAGCTTGTAAGTGAGAAGAGATTGTGGGATGAGGGAGAAGTGGATGTGAGAAGGAGGATTAGGTATGAGCATACCGTCATCATCAATGGTTTCAGCCTCACCGATTGCCACGGCCTCAGTGACGGCCCCTCCAATAATGTCAAGCACAGTCTCCTCCAGCTGGGTCAGGATAGTCAGCCGTACCTGCCCCCTGCCTGTTAGCTGCTGCTGGAGTCGGTTATGTGTCACCTTGGCCTCCAAGAGAAAGGGAAGTGTGTCAGTGAGTGTGGTGCAATGTGTTTGGGTGATGTGCCTGTCATACTTGAATAACTGGCAGTGTGTGCAAGGTGTGAGATGTGGGTGTGAGGCTTGCAACAGTGGTAAGTGTGTGAGGGTGGGGTGAAGCTATGATTGTGAAGTATGAGTCGTGATTGCTAGAGGTTATTGGGAGGTGAGTGATGGGGGTGTGATGCATTGAGCAGTGTGTGAGGCTAGTGGTGCAGTAGGTGGTATATGGCATTTAAAGATGCATTCACTGACCTTGACCACTCGTGTGAGGTCATTGAACTTCTTTCGGCACTGGATCCAGATCCTGGGGGAAAGACTGGTGGCAGTGACCACTTCAGCGATCTGCTCCCACTGCCTTTTTACATTCAGTCTGGAGGGCCTCCTGGCCCCCTGCAGGTAGAGGGTCTCCTCCTTTGGACCCCCTGCACTAAGGCCTCCAGTGCTGCGTCTGAGAACCTAGGTGCCCTTTCTCTGTCCTGTTGAGCCATAACTACCTTACACTTTCCTTTGCACTAATTACAATGAAGTGCTTATTTCAGAAAGCACCTCCCCTTTAAGAAGTGCAGACTGCATTTCAAACTGCTGGCTAGCTTTAAATAGAGATCAGTTCCCACGAAATTGGGCCCCCTGCTGAGCACTCAGTCAACCAGCAGCGCTCTCAGCGCTTCAATCGTGTTAATTAGCAGGGTCACGAGTGTCACGTGCTGCCTGTACTACTTTCAACGGGCGCAGGCAGATCGTGCATCGCGATCCCCGCGCCCGTTTTTGAGCCTTATCGAATTTTTAGCCCCTTATATTCAAAATCATTGGAAAAAGGTCTAGAGGGGAGAGGAGGAGAAATATTTTCATTCAGAGAGTTGTCAGGATCTGGAACATTCTACCTGAAAAGGTGGTGGAAGCTGATTCCATAAATAATTTGAAAAGGGAGTTGGACAAGTACTTGAGGATGAGGAACTTACTGGGTTACAGACAAAAAGCGGGGATGTGGGACTAACCACGACTGCTCTTTCAAAGAGCCAGCGCAGGCACGATGGGCCGAATGGCCTCCTTCTGTGCTGTAATTTTATATGATTCTCTTAACTGACCCCATTATAGTTAAACTATCTGATGTTAGGGTTAACGACAATAATTACCCACCACAAGATGAATTCCAGTTCAGGTGTGACACATGCAATTGCTTTTCCTGTTTGGTGCAGGGAGCACTTCATCTTCTCTGCTAACTTTTGGGCAGCATTGACATAGGCTGCACCTTCGGTCAGCTGTGTCACGTACAGATGGCTGAAAAAAGTTCCACGGGTGAAGGGGTGATAGAATGTAACTAATGTTTAAAAAAAAATGTTGTCCTTCCAAACTTGCTTTGTCGGTTAAAGCCAACGTTTTCAGGTTACAACCATTGGGTTTCATTGACCTGCAAAAGCCCATCTTTGCTCAGAACTGAATTGATCCAATTTTTTGACCCGAATTCATGAAAAAAAAGTGGAAAAATCAGAGTCTAATACACGCCCCACTCTATCATCACAATATTGTAAAACCAGGCTTATCCAAAGCTGTTGTATTGGCAGGAATCGTCCAAGCCTCTTGGTTGAGGATTGCAATCTCAATCTCACAATTCCCACAGTGAAAAGTGGTGCAGAAAATCTTGGCTATGTCTTCATCAAGTTTAAATTTAAAAGGAGTTCATTTGCACAGATCCCGCCAGCTGGAGGTGCGGATTCACAGTAAAAGCTGTCTAAAGACAGAACATGGATTAAGCAGGAGGCAGCCTAGTGGGGAGAGACATGAAGAAAGGAATAAAAAATGTTTTAAAATGTGATCTCGTCCAGCTGTGAGAATGTGGTGTGTAGGAAGAGAGTCGATCTAGAAAAATCATTTAGCATACTCTCCTAATGGCAGGGAAAGGAGGTTTATGTATTTGTTCTTAGTTGCTGTGATTAGTCTGAATTTTATGAGGCATTGGCAAGTGTTCTCATTACTGACTGAGGTAGGGGTACTTTTTGTTATAGGAAGAAGATATGTTAATGGCCCCGATTTTCACCTTTGTGGTTGCAGGTGGACATTCAGGGAAATTAACTTGCATAAACTCACCCTACCCATTGTGCACCTGTCATTAATATGAATGTGTCAGAATTCCTGCATCTAGCTAGGTCAAGACTATTGATGTGTGTACACAAGATTGTCATCTTCAGTAATTATTTGTTCATTCTGACCGACCAACACTCCCAGGTTGGGTGAGGGTCTTGAGCATGAGATTTAACTCTCTGCCCTCCCCCCTCGGGAGCACAATCTCACACCTCCATGGATTACGCCAGTAATTCACAGCTTCTGTCCAATGTCTCTGCTGCTTTCTCTCACTCTCCAGCAATAACTGAAGAATATCAATGACAGTCGCTGCATCAGCAGTAACATGTTAATGAAATTGCCCACCTCCACCCCTACCTCAGTCTGTCTCCAACTAAAACCCTCATATATGCCTTTCTCACCTCCAGATCAAATTACTCCAATGCTCTCCTGGTTGGCTCCCAAACTCCACGGTCTGTAAACTTCAGTTCAACCAAAACTCTGCCACCCGTATCCTATCCTGCACAAAGTCCTGCTCACCCATTACCCCATCCTTACTAGCTTCCAGTCCCCCAGCACCTCACATTTAAAATTGTCCCCTTAAATCCCATCAAGCTCTCACTCTTCCCTATTTCTGTAACCTCTTCCAGCTCTACAATCTGCTTCCAACTCTCCATTCCTCTGACTCTGATCACTTGTGCAACCCTCTCCCTTTGCCTGACCATCGGCGGTTGTACCTTCAGCTGCCTAGGCCCCACACTCTGGAATTCCCTCACTAAGTACCCTCTACTTCTCCACCTTCCTCTCCTCCTTCAAGTCCACCTCTTTGACCAACCTTTTGGTCAGCCCTCCTAATCGCTCCTTTGTTGGTTAGAAACAGGAATTGCTAGGCGGAAAAAAGACCAAAGTCCATCAAGTATGCCTTATACCATCCTGGTAGTCACATGATACAATAATAATGGAGTTGTTCACTAATTATGGCAATCAATCTCTATCAATTAGTCTACAACAGCCCCAGACATGAGGCGAGGGAAACCTCTACCAGTGGAAAGCTTTGGGAACCATAGGTCCAAAGTTACCTGTTTCTCCAAGCACACTACACATACCACATGACTCAAATACCTTATCCCAAAATATTATTTTCTGAAAGAAATCTACCTGATTCGCATTTGAATGAATCAACGCTATCTGCTTCCACCATCTCCCTAGGGAGCCTGTTCCATAGATTTATCACTCACTCACTGAAATAATGGAATAGATTTTGACTTTTGGGCAATGGAAGAGAAGAAATAGGAGTCCCGATGCAGCTCGCCAGATTGAACACTGAAAATCGACCAGAGCTGCAGCCAGCAAGGTAAGATACAGTCGGGGTCACTGCGCAGGCTCCCACTAGTTCCTACCTAAAATTGTAATCGAGGTCCTATTTATGTTATAAGACCTCAATTTCCATATTAAAAGGGGCCTATCGCCTGAATCAGGCGGACGCTTTGGACACCCCTTTTAAAATGGAGCCGGCCGCATCGCCGGTGTTAACGGGGTGATAAGGCTACTTACTCAATTTTGAGGCGGTTACCGCCCCAGTAACGCCAGGCGAGGGCACGCAAAATTGACCCCAATGTTCCTGCAGATTCGTTTTAACTTTACCCCCTTCAAGCGCAGGCCATGTCCTTTGATTCTGCTGTTCTGGACACGGTGAAACAGCTCGTTATCATCTACCTTATCTCTTTAGAATCCCCAAAACAGCAATCATAAAACCTCTCAACGTCTCTTTTCCTGTGAGAGCATGCCCAAATTACTCATTATAATAAGCTCATCATAATCCACTCCCTCCACTCCCTCAATCATTCTGGTTGCCCACTTTTGTATCCTTTCAAGAGCTGCAATATCCTTTCTGTACTGTGGTGACCAGAACTGTACACAGTATTGTAAGTGCAGTCACACCAATGATTTATAAAGTGGCATGATTAGCTCACTATTTTGGCTTAATATTGACCCTTTAATACATCCCAACATCTGAATTGTTTTACTCACTGCCACCGGGCATTGTTGCAATAGTTTCAATTTATTGTTGACCAGGACCCCGAGATCTCTTTCATGTTCCATACACATCATTTTCTTTCAATTTAAGTAATAGTCCCTTCCCGGATTTTTTGTCCCCAATGCAGTTTGCATTTCTCTTGATTGAATTTAACTTGCCACCTGTCTGCCCAATTCCCAAGTACATTAAAATCCTCCTGTATCTTATCCTGTTCAGCTTTGCATCATCTGCAAATTTAGCCACTGTGCTTAGGACTCCTAGCTTCAGTTCAACATCCATTTTTTTTCTTTACGCCTCTGTAAAGTACCTTGGGATAATTTTTTCTATGTTAAAGATGCTATATAAATGCAAGTTGTTGTTTTTGTTGACCTCAGATAGCTAAGCCTTTCTCTGAAAAACAACTTGTCGGCCTGGACTTTCCTCCATGGGTGCAACCCGGAAGTTGCACTGGAATATACCCGAAGCTTGCCCATTTTACCGATGTCTTTACCAATGTTAAAAAACGCCCACGCATCCTCCCAACTCATTAGAATATGCCCAGACTCAAAATGGGTGTAAATTGGCACAAATCAGCGAAAAGCAGTGGAAACAATCAGGGGCCAAGTAAACGCCAAACCCACGCCAGTATATTTCTTCTTTGAGTTTCAACTCATTTAACCATCATTCATGCATATCAGGCACAGCATTTTTAAGAACCTGCAATCGAGGTAGCTTTTCAATTTTTAATGTGACTTATATTTTGCCTTAGAAATTCATTAAAGGAAACAGAAAATATAGAGCAGGTCTCAGTAGGATAATGGGGGAGAAATTCGGTATCACCCCGTTTGGGGCGCAATTATCAGCCGGGCACAAAGTTTAGCGCCTGGCGCTAATTATCATCTCCGACTGCAAACTTGGCTTCTATCGCCCCTGGAGATGATTGAAGCGCTAAATCAGGTGCTGCACACCTCTCTTAAGGCGCTAACGCCGAGGAGCGAGGCGCTACCTCAGAGCGCTGGCAAAGCTCATATGATGTCAGTCAGCAATGGAACACAGACACACTGGCGCCAGTTCTTAAAGGGGAGGGTCGATCTTGCTCTCCATCCACACCCTGCTCATTGCAGCCTTGAATCTCGGCCTGGAGAGACCTGCAGATCAAATCTGCTGGAAAGAACAATGGAGAGGCCCAGGGAAAGAGCTCAGAGTGCAACCCCCATTGTCTCTTCTAAATCGATGCAAGGAAGGTCAAATCAAAATGAACCTGCAAAGTGCTGCTCAGTACCCAAAACTCCTTCACACAGCATTGAATCTCTCCAGAAGTCTCTCTCTCTCAGAATGCTTGGTGCAAAAATGTCACTGACAAAAAAAGGCAGGAAGCGGTCGCCTTTAAATAGCGCTCCCCCAGTCCCTTTCCGACTGCAAAACGTTCCCCTCAACCTGTCATTGCTAGCGGCAGGCAGAAAGGCAGGGGGCGCCACTCAATATCCGGTCCGGGACGCTACCGGGACGTAGCACGCTCGACTGATGTCACAATCTGCGGGCGCAGGAGATCATGGCGGTAGTGTTTAGCGCCGCCGCAAAATGTCTGGTCAATTTCGCGAGCGGCGCAAACATCACCGCGCCCGGGCGATAGTTGCTTTGCGCCCCATTAGCGCCCTCTCAGGACGCTAACAGGAGGCGCAAAGCAACCAAATTTTCCCCCCAATATTTTTTTAAAACGCTCAAAAAATTGCAATTAAAAGACAAGAAAAATTATTTTCCTTTTGCGTCTGAAAATCTAGACACGATGTTGGGGGACCAGCGAACAAGCGCAGTTAGAGGATACTCGCATTTGAGAGTCAGAGGCATGTCCAGTTTTGTGGGTGGAGATTCATTCGGATGGAAGGTTTGATGGACGGATGTAAAGGATCGCGGAGACTTAGGCGTATTGTAGTTACGTGCGGAACTCACTTACGCCTAAAATTCGGCGATTTGTTAAGTCACGTAATTTGTTTGTGCGCAGATTACGTATGTATCTGGGCGCAAATGCGGAGGAAACTCTGGGCCATCATGTTTAATGAAAATGATGTCTTTGCCTTGGGTATGTGGCTACAAATCTCTCACCTAGGATTTGCCCAGTGCTGTCAGCTCTGTTTAAAATGTCTCTTCTTTGTGTCACATGGTCCAGACTCCAGCGCTACAGGGAAAAACCCAGCAGGCATAATGCCAACATTTAAAAGTTGTAGTGGGAAATATATTATGACAAAATGTAACTTTTTCACTTATTTTTAAATAACAGAGACATTTTGACGTGTCAAGGCTCTAACATATTCTTGGGGTTTGAATAACAGAAAAACAATCATATTTTTTATTACAATTCACCTTCCAAGCCCACGACCTCCACCATCTAGAAGGACAAGGGCAGCAGGTATGTGGGAACACCATCGCCTCCAAGTCATACACCATCCCTACTTGGACATACATCGCCGTTCCTTAATCGTTGCTGCGTCGAAATCCTGGAACTCCATACCTAACAACATTGTTGGAATACCGTCACCACATGGACTGCAGTGGTTCATGAAGGCAGCCCACCACCACCTTCTCAAGGGAAACTAGGGATGCTGGCCTTGCCTGTGATGTCCATGTCCCAAGAATTAATATAAAAAAGTGACACAAATTCCAATGATCACTTCCTATTCATTCCTATTATACAGAATTACAATGAACCAAGTCATTTCCCCAACATTTCCACTATAAAAGATTTCAATAGGCCAAATTATTTCCCATATACTTGCCCTGTATAAAATTTCTTTGAACTAAATCAAACCTCATTCATTCCCATTACATAGAAATCCAATTAACCAAATCACTTCTCATTCATTCCCATTCCATAGAACTACAATTGGCCAAATGGCTTTTCATTCATTCCTATTATACAAAATTCCTGATTGAGGCATAGCTCTTAATGGCATAACTCTGATTGGAGTACAAATTTCCCCCAATTACCCACCTATGTAATAGTTTACTGAAAAATATCAGTCCAGAACATGTCAGTCATTTTTCACACATTGACAGCTCTTGTAAGAATTGTATGGTGCATAATCAGGCATTCAAAAATAGATTCAGTTGTAGCATCAGTGATTAAATTAACCAAGATACATATATTACAAATTCCTTTTAAAAAGATCAATCTCAAGAAGTCACGTTTCAAGCATAACATTTCTTGGAAAATCAGTAATTTTTTTTATCACAATGATTGTATTAATGAATCATTTAGAGCAACGTTTCTAACACACTTTAATCTATAGCTAAGAGATTCATAAAATAATTTTACTTATGGCTTGGTTAGTCTAATTTGTAATTGCTATGTCTTGTTAAATAATCCTTAGCATGGCCCTCTCTTAAAAGATAATATAAAACAGGAATGTATAATACACTGTACAGATTGTAAGGTAACATCGAGGCAACAGCACAGTCATGTTATGGGAATTTAGAGCTAACAGGGCTGAGTTAAAAGAAATGGGCACCATGGTTATAGACAGAGCAGGTTTTTATTGATTTCTGTTCAATTCCCAGAAAACCGTACCTATTAGTTAATGCAGAAGTTACTTTACAATTGAATAAGACCAGCGCCAAAATAGTATTATTGTAAGAGTTTGTGACTCTCCATCCTACTCTCAGTGAGTATCTGCAGTTGACTGCTCTCCTGTCCTAAATTTTTTCCATCACTCTGTTGCTGCACGGCATTCTCTGTGTTGTTTTCTCTTTCCGATTCCTTTCCTTTCTTTCTTATCCTCACCCCTTATTTCTCACGCCCTTCCTAAGTTATTTTCATTCCGTGTATCAAAGGCTCTTTCCCTTTCTTTTCATTTTTAGCGGTTTTCCCTTTTATCATTTTCTAATTCAGGACTTCTCTCCCCTCTCCTCTCCCTTTCTGAGTAAAGTGCTGTTAGTTTAATAACCTGCTCTCTGACTTCCCTCTTACTTTTAATTTTTCTGAGTCTCATCTTGCTTTCCTACATTTTTGCATTCGCTTCCCCCAGCTCCAGTGTTCACATTGCCCTGATAGTAGCTAATTATTCAACCAGACAGATAAAATGTAAGATGTGGCTTGTGATTCATTAATATGAGATGGCATTCAGAGTAATGAAAGATAAGAACTCTGGAATGAGATGATCCAAGTGTGGGAGGGTGACTAAAGACATACTGACCTGCTCCTGTATGAGCTGAAGCAGAGAGCTCCTATCCATATACAACCTTGAGCTTGCTGCACACACACCAGGCAAGAATTCTCTGCCTCTCCCAGCACTCAGACAGAAGCACAAGCACTCACAGGCACTGAGGAGAGCTTGCAAGGCAGTACCGATCCAGGCCCTCTCTGCACAACGTCCTTCAACAGCCAACATCTACACCACAGAATGCCAAAAAGCTCCTAGAAGAGATGCAGCCAATCATGTCCAAACAAATTGAGAGTGAGTGACATGGCTCGAACGTTCACTGTAGGATTTTTCACCCAGCTGCTGCCTCAACAGCTCCCTCTGATGAGAGACAGAGGGCCCTGCTCGAACGTAATTACACTTACAGCACTGATACAGGGACCCTACAGCCACACTGCTGCTCTGCAGAGAAACGGAGAGGTATACAGCATCTTAAAGAATATTAACCCTTTCCTAGCTTCAACATGCCTTTCACATGATTCCTCTGAGAGATTGCTGGCATTACATTATTTATTTGATCAAATTTAGAAACAATTATGTAAAACTCCTAAAATTTACATTTAAAAAAAAATTAATGGTTCTTGTCCCCTTTTCCCTCCTTTTTGGAGTCTCTCTGCATCAAAACCTAGTCAAGAAGGAAACCAGGTGACCTATTCCCTGTCCTCTATGAATGCCTCTTCATCGGAATTAATCATTAGGTGCAAACGCGCATCCTATTGTTACACGTACAGGGTTTGGGGGGCAATGCTTGGTGCCATTCACAGGACAGGGGAGGCCTTTCAGCCCATCACACGTAGCCCTTCAACTGCAATAATCCATTCTAAATGCCATTTCGCCATCAATAACTTAAATTTAAAATCATTCCAAGCCAGAGCAATTGTTTATCAATACTAGGTATCCAGTGTGTTTACACAAGCTAACAAAGGCTTATAGTAGTATCAGCTTCATTTCAATGTGACCTAGAGTAACGCCTGTCGAGAATACTACTGCAGCAGGAGTTCTCTTCCTTAAGTAGGCTAGGCATCTCTCACATTCTTTGCTTTTGTAGTTACCATGCGCTTCCTCTGAGGTAAGCTCGAAGGTAAGTACAGAAGATAATTGTAGTGTCTTTTTGTATATGTTAGGAGAGATAAAAACATATGGAACACGAAGCAACTGTAATAAGGATAAATCTGACCTCATTACTGTTAATTACAGCTGCACCCTGTAGTTATAGACAGAAAAAATATGGGGTAAAAAGCAACTTGTTCAGTACATAATGGAAACAGGTTATTAGGTTATTCAATTGGTTTTCAGAACAGGCTGCATGCTGTGTTGTGAACTATACACAGATACGTAATGCTGCACAACGCCTGAATATTACACACATTCTGGAATAGTATCACCAGGTTCCACTTTGGTATGAACTTATAAATGGCATTTTGACCCAGCAAGTACCTTCTTTTCCATATACATGTAAGTACACTGCTTTATTACAGCACCTACAAAATAACTTAAAATGGTAACCACCATATGTCCTCAAGCCTGGGATTCAAGCCTCAGGCCTGACACTATTACATTCAGTTCAAGGGATGGAATCTTCATGCAAAAGTGTTTGGTAAACCTCGTTTCAGTTGCTTATAAACATAGCAGAACACATTATGGCATCACTTGCACATGACCCCTCATGACGGAAATTACACTTTTAACAGAGATTAATTTCAAATATTTTATAAATATTATGAAATATTGCACTTCTAACTACTGATGTTTTGTCCAAGTTTTTACAAAAGAATTTAGGAGCACCAATTCTTGACAATGATAATGTATGATCATTGGCGTGATATTTGTTTGACGTCACTTATGTATTTCTAGGTGATATGATTATTACTTAATGAGTGAGTTTGGTAGTAAAGAAAGTAAGAGCTTGCATTGATATAGCACATTCCACAACCTCAAGAATTCCACAACCACAGCCAATGAAGTATTGCTGGTGTTGTAATGTAGGGAAATAAAGCAGCCAATTTGCACACAGGATTTGAACCCACAACCTTTGGGCTCAGAGGCAAGAGTGCTACCACTGAGCCACGGCTGACATACAAGGGCTAAACACTACTTGTGAAGTAGTCTTAGGGTACGGTAACATTGTGGTAATCTTACTGGACTAGTAATCCAGAGGTGTGGACCAATGACACGGAGACATGAGTTCAAATCCCACCACGGCAGGTGGGGAATTTAAATTCAGTTAATTAAATAAATCTGGAATTAAAAAGCCGTAAAACCCATCTGGTTCACTAATGTCCTTTAGGGAAGGAAATCTGCCTTCCTTACCTGGTCTGGCCTATATGTGATTCCAGACCCAATGTAGTTGACTCTTAACTGCCCTATGAAACGGCTTAGCAAGCCACTCCGTTGTACCAAACCACTAAAAAGAAGTATGCTAAGAATGAAACAGGACGGACCACCCTGCATCGACCTAGGCACCGGACAAGACAAAGGCAAACCCAGCCCAGTTGACCCTGCAAAGTCCTCCTCACTAACATCTGGGGACTTGTGCCAAAATTGGGAGAGCTGTCCTACTCGTCAAGCAACAGCCTGACATAGTCATACTCACAGAATCATACCTTTCAGCCAATGTCCCAGACTCCTCCATCACCATGCCTGGATATGTCCTGTCCCACCGGCAGGACAGACCCACCAGGGGTGACGGCACAGTGGTATACAGTCGGGAAGGTGTGGCCCTGGGAGTCCTCAACATTGACACCGGACCCCATGAAGTTTCATGGCATCAGGTCAAACATTGGCAAGGAAACCTCCTGCTGATTACCACCTACCGCCCTCCCTCAGCTGATGAATCAGTACTCCTCCATGTTGAACACCACTTGCAAGAAGCACTGAGAGTAGCAAGGGCACAGAACATACCCTGGGTGGGGGCTTCAATATCCATCACCAAGTGGCTCGGTAGCTGGCCAAATTCTGAAGGACATAGCTGCCAGACTGGGCCTGCGGTAGGTGGTAATAGAACCAACAAGAGGGAAAAACCTACTTGACCTCATTCTCACCAATCTACCTGTCACAAATGCATCTGTCCATGACAGTATTGGTAGGAGTGACCACTGCACAGTTCTTGTGGAGACAAAGTCCCATCTTCACACTGAGGACACTCTCCATCATGTTATGTGGCACCACCACTGTGCTAAATGGGATAGATTCAGAACATATCTAGCAGCTCAAAATTGGGCATCCATGAGGCACTGTGGGCCATCAGCAGCAGCAGAATTCTATTCCACCACAATCTGTAACCTCATAGCCCGGCATATCCCTCACTCTACCATTACCACCAAGCCAGGGGACCAACACTAGTTCAATGAGGAGTGTAGAAGAACATGCCAGGAGCAACACCAGGCATACCAAAAAATGAAGTGCCAACCTGGTGAAACTACAACACAGGACTACATACATGCTAAACAGCGGAAAAAGCATGCTATAGGCAGAGCTAAATGATCCCACAACCAACGGATCAGATCAAAACCTGCCACATCCAGTCGTGAATGGTAGTGAACAATTAAACAGCTCACGGGAGGAGGAGGCTCCATTAATATTCCCATCCTAAATGATGGCGGAGCCCAGCATGTGAGTGCAAAAGACAAGGCTGAAGCATTCACAACCATCTTCAGCCAGAAGTGCCAAGTGGATGATGCATCTCGGCCTCCTCCTGTGGTCCCCACCATCACAGAAGCCAGTCTTCAGCCAATTCAATTCACTCCACATGATATCAAGAAATGGCTGAGTGCACTGGATACAGCAAAGGCTATGGGCCCCGACAACATCCTAGCTGTCATACTGAAGACTTGTGATCCAGAACTAGCCGTACCTTTAGCCAAGTTGTTCCAGTACAACTACAACACTGGCATCTACCCAACAATGTGGAAAATTACCCAGGTATGTCCTATCCACAAAATGCAGGACAAATCCAATCCAGTCAATTACCGCCCCATCAGTCTACTCTCAATCATCAGCAAAGTGATGGAAGGTGTTGTCAACAGTGCTGTCAAGTGGCACTTACTCACTAATAACCTGCTCAGCGATGCTCAGTTTGGGTTCCACCAGGACCACTCGGCTCCAGACCTCATTACAACCTTAGTCCAAACATGGACAAAAGAGCTGAATTCCAGAGGTGAGGTGAGAGTGACTGCCCTTGACATCAAGGCAGCATTTCACCAAGTGTGGCATCAAGGAACCCTAGTAAAACTGAAGTCAATGGAAAACAGGGGGAAAACTTTCCACTGGCTGGAGTGATTCCTAGAAAAAAGGAAGATGGTTGTGGTTGTTGGAGGTTAATCATTTCAGCCCAGGACATCGCTGCAGGAGTTCCTCAGGGCAGTGTCCTTGGCCCAACCATCTCCAGCTGCTTCATCAATGACCTTCCCTCCATCATAGCGCCAGAAGTGGGGATGTTCGCTGATGATTGCACAGTGTTCAGTTCCATTCGCAACTCCTCAGATAATGAAGCAGTCTGTGCCCGCATGCAGCAAGACCTGGAGTTTAACCACCTCCCCATGACATTCAACGGCATTACCCTCGCCGAATCCCCCACCATCAACATCCTGGGGGTCACCAGTTACCAGAAACTTAACTGGACCAGCCACATAAATATTGGTCAGAGGCTGGGTATTCTGTGGAGTGTGTCTCACCTCCTGATTCCCCAAATCCTTTCCACCATCTACAAGGCACAAGTCAGGAGTGCGATGGAATATTCTCCACTTGCCTGGATGAGTGCAGCTCCAAACCACTCAAGAAGCGCAACACCATCCAGGACAAAGCAGCCCATTTGATTGGCACCTCATCCACCACCTTAAACATTCACTCCCTCCACCACCGGCGTACCATGTCTGCAGCAACTTGCCAAGGCTTCTTCGACAGCACCTCCCAAACCCATGACCTCTACTACCTAGAAGGACAAGGGCAGCAGGCGCATGGGAACACCACCACCTCCAAGTTCACCTCCAAGTCACACACCATCCTGACTTAGAAATATATCGCCGATCCTTCATCGTCGCTGGGTCAAAATCCTGGAACTCCCTCCCTAACAGCACTGTGGGAGTACCCTCAACACAGGAACTGCAGCGATTCAAGAAGACAGCTCACCACCACCTTCTCAAGGGCAATTACGAATGGGCAATAAATGCTGGCCTTGCCAGCAGCGCCCACATCCCATGATGAATTTTTTTTTAAATGAGGTAAAATTCAACTATTCAGACCGCAGGGATTTGAAAAGGTAACTGAGTGGTTATGGTACTGGACTAGACTTCTAGAGGTTCTGAGTTCAAATCCCCAAACGCAAGTTGATAAATTAAATTCGGTATCTCTGGTGATTTGTGGGTTGGCAGCAGATAAAATAACCATAAAAGCTACCCGATTGTTGTAAAGACCCAACTGGTTCACTAATGTCAGGGAAGGGAACCTGCCACCCCTACCTGTTCTGGCCTACAAGTGAATCCAGTCCGACTTTACATGGTTGACTCTTAATGCCCTCAGAGCACCTAGGGATGGACAATAAACGTGTCCTTGCTGGCATCACCCACATCCTGAGAACAAATTTTTAAAAAGGACAACTCATAATTAGCCATTGCTTGCTGAGCCAGAATTGATAGACCAGTACAAAATGTCCACATCCTTCTGTGCTCTCAGCTGGCTTAAACTTTCTGCTCATAATGAGTGTGTGCTTCCTGCCTGCCATATTGGAGACTTAGGAGCCCATCTAACTCCTGAAAAATGGGCACAGTGCAGCCAAATCTTTAGGCCTCTGTGTTTTACATATCTGTAACACTGTTTTCCATTTGTAAATGTAGATATAAACCTGTGCCTATGTGACAAGCCTGAGCCTTGAGGTTACAATTAGGTGAGGAGACTCAAGCCAGCAAGCTACAGCTCCCAGCATGCAGCTATGCATGCAAATTTTAGAAATGTTTATGATTGAAAGCAAGACTGGCCATTTACAAATCATGCCAGGACTTGCTATTTGTAAGCCCTGCTTTCTCCAATGGAAAGTTACTGAGAATGAAATCCTCTAGAAAAAATGTTTTAAGACAGTGAAAGTAACCAGAATTTGTTTTTGCATAAAAGATCAAACACAAGCTAAAGCATCTGTGACAATTTTTCCCCCTGGTTCCTCTTGCTTTTACTTAGTTTCAAATAGAGGTTTTAATGGCCTAGCAAGCCACTCAGTTGTATCAAACCGCTACGACAAAGGCAGTGCTGTGGGAGTACCTTCACACGGACTGCAGCGGTTCAAGAAGGTGGCTCACCACGACCTTCTCAAGGGCAATTAGGGATGGACAATAAATGCCGGCCTTGCCAGCGACGCCCACATCCTGTGAATGAATAAAAAAAAACACAAGACTCAAATTCCAGATTGCACCTTCATTAAAAGTCAGTAGCCCAGAAATTCAACGGTGGTTATTCCAGTCTCCTGCCATAACTCAAATAGGGGACCAGTGAAACCCCTGGGGAAATGGTATAAATGAATACAAACGGTCATTTACACAGTTTCTTTGGTGCTTCTGCTGGTCTCCCGCCAGAGCTGAGACAGGAGATTGGGAAAACCCTCGTGGAATTTCAGGGCCAGCATGTTTCGCTTAGAGATTTTCCACTCCAGCAGAATCTCAGCCTTGCACCCACCCCTGAATTCCCTGCACGCTTCGCTAGTGTCAGGCTCTTTTGCATATTTTAGGTGGCCTCTCGGCAGGATTTTTAGCTCCATTAGACAGCCTGCTAGGGCGGAGAGGGGGGTGGGGCGGGGGAATGGCAGTAGCAGGTTTGGCATGTCTGCCACAGTATAGCATGGTCAGTGGATCCTGGGACTGGCCAAATCGTTTTTGGTTCAAGCCTGTCTTAGCCCATGTAATAAATTGCCCTACAATTAATTGCATAGGCTAAGGCAGCCCTTTAACTTTCAACGATTCCCCACCAGCAATTAACCCACCTTCCTAGTCCCCAGTGTTGCTGGGGCACAAATAATGGAAAATTCCTCAGATGACATAGTCCCCTCATTTGTGTGTCATTAGAATAAGTCAACCATGTTATGGAGGTCATATTCTACATCTCTAGAACTTCCAGTGGAAAAATCCAGGGTAAGCGGGGAGCCAACAGAATGGCTCCAAAAACATCTACTGGAGTTATGCCAGGGAGCCAGCAAAGCTCCTGTGGAAGAATCTGGACAAGAAGTCTGATTTACTGCCACAGTACCTCTTTGAAAGGATGAAGTATTTTGACATGCTAATGTTTAGATTACAAAGCTGTTGAGAGTTGATGTACCACAAAAACACTTCCTGTATTCCCATCGGGGCAGGCTGCGGGAAGAAGGCTACTTGCTTCTGATCAGAAAAATCAATTAAATGAAAGGTGCTTTGTATGAGGTGTGAATGGAGTGCGTCTAATATGTGTGTGTTGAAATTGGGTTAATTTGCCCAAACTATTTACAGTTCTTTTCAAATCCCACATGTGGTCATCCTTACGCCTTAAAGATTGTTGGTATTGCTTAGTCAATCACCTTTACGTGACAGACTGGCCTTAAAAGCAAGTGCCTGCTCTTCACAGGAATTAAATATATAAAAACAGTGCATTTCTTGTGTTGACTGTACAATTTATCTTGCCAGGGAATGTGGGGATAAATGAGGTTCTGTAAGCTTGCACTTACATCATTCATACAAGGACTGTGCTCTATTTTCTCTGAGGAACGGAGTTGCTTTTTTCTAAGAAAAAACCCACAGGTTCTGTAGGAAGAATTACAGGGTTTTGTCTGACTGTTTACAGACTTTCAATATTTCACCTATACTGTTTGCATCTAAATAATTCTATTAATAGTTTAGCCTGTTATGAAAAGTTTGGCTGGATTTTATCCATCTTTTGAAGTTGACATTAGACACAGTGGAATTATACATATTATCCAGTAGCAAGTTTACAACATAAAGGAAGGATTATTTGTCCTGCAACACAGTATTTCCCATAAACCAAACATAGAAGGTTAAGGTTCAGATAATAGGTTTACACACAGAAGCTGCCTTTTGTAGCGAGAATGAATTAAACAGTGACAGTTGATAGTAACTAAAATGGGATTAATGCACTCACAAACCAAAGAGACTGAAATTAAATTGAAGCAAAGAGCAGTAAAAAAAATACTCAGGCTTAGAAAGATGTGGATTGGGAGCTAGAATTAGCCCCTCTGGTAGAAAAAAAAGGATAAAGATGTACATATCAGTTAGAAGTACTTAAACTGGAGGCTGCAAAGGAGCAGCACAAGCACTAGGAAGAAAGAGAATGGAGTTGCAGAATTAGGTACGGAGATAAGTGAACATATGCTGATGCCAGTTTCTAGAGGTAGTTTCAAATGATTTATGCGCATGATTATTAGAAAACATATATAAAAAAATTAAGGGGTCATTTTCAAATTTGTGCTGCTGGTGTGGAGTTTCACCCGCTAGGAATGCATATTGAGAATTTAGGCATATGCCCCCCACTTTTTTCACCCATTATAATTGATGGATGGAAAGCTGTGGGGTGCGTGCCAGAGCTCCCAATGCGCACTCCCAGCAGGCAAAGCTCCGCGCCGAGAGTATGTTCGTAAAATTACCTCATGAGTCAAATAGCTAAAAATGCCAACCATTATACAGCTTTGAGGAACCAGCAAGTACATGGGAGGGGAGAACCACTCGCATCAGTCAACCAGAGGGTGATCCACCTGACTGGGGAATCGGCCACAGCACTGTGAACAGGGAGCTACATCACAGAATACATCTCAAAAGGGTGATAACAGGGACTTATGAGCCCTCACAGCACCGGTGGGGCCTTCTACATAGTAGGCGGTTTGACAGAAAATGACAGCCGGTGCACTGGCATGGTCCTGCCAGTGGCCAGGGTCTCGTAAAGTTTTATAGGTGGTGTTCCTATTATAATAAGGTGTGGAGACCCAATTGTTGGTCCAAATGGGGGTCTGCAGCACAGCCAGGGAGTCTAAATACTGTCACAAAACCCGAGTATTGCACATCAACCTAACCTTGGCAAAGTCTTCTGTGGTTCACAGTCCCAGTACTCATAAATAACCAGCCCACTTCCATTTTATGGTATTCAGAATGTACTCTCTTCTAGGTAATGTAGTGATCCTGAGGGATTAGGTTGTGGGAAGGTGTAGTGGTGGTCCCTCCACTAGGGGAAGAGGAAAGGGAAGTTGGCTATGTAAGGAAAAACTCAGCAAATTCTGGAGAGAGACAGAGAGAGTGGGCGCGATAGAAAGAGACAGAAAGAGAGGCGGAAGGCGAGTGCTGTTGCAATGGCTGACTTGTATTATTGCCAGTTAGGGTTAAATACACTTTGTCCTATATACATGACCATGCTTGGAGCTCTGTCTAGAAGCTGAAGATTATGTTATCCGGTGCTTACGTGGGTGTTCATAGTAAGCTCACAGCTGGTAGAGGCAGATCAATACCTGAAAGGGAGAAAGATTCTTGTTCATGTTTTTATAGGGAAAACGTGAGTTCCTTTAGCTAAGGTGTTACTAAACTTTCCATCCTGGGTGGCCGAATGCATAGTACAAGCTGTGAACAGATTAAACCTCCACGTAATACTGAAATACTGAGGGACAAATTTAAGTATGAGGCAGAGACAGCGTACATATTTACCCAGAGTCAGGCAAGGGCTTGTAGGCTTCGCAAAATCCCCCAGAAACTCGAACAGAACCCTAAGTGAAGTGATTTTTTAAAGATCGCAAGAAAAAACCTGAGGAAACTGACTTTTTGAATCTTACTGTTGGGAGAGACACCTTTCACAGACACAAGCTGCGAGGGGCGTGGCCAGGCAGTGAACAGATCAAGCTGTCTGGGAATTGTTTACACTGCAAATCCTACCAAGGTGCAAGAGACAAAGCAAAAACTCACAAACACATTAAATCCCCAGGTGCAAACAGGATGCTGGAAATCTAAAAACGATTCCTGACAATAAAACTTCCAGCACACAGTTTCATAGCCATTATCCCATCAAAAACCCATAAGCCAAAGTATCAACCAGAGCAGTTAAGAAAGCCCGCCAAAAGACCTAGGGCAATAGGGTGGAGATTTGGCGCGTAGATAAGGCTGTGTTTAAATCGGAAAACGATCAAGACATGTTTAACACTGAGCAAAAGCCATCGGAACTGGCAAGCCCGCCAAAACTAGACAATTGGACTAAGCAAGGTTCATTTGCAACCTAAAGGAATCCGTTTTAGTAAGGGTTTTTTGGGCGCGAAAAAGAAACAGTATAATTTGAAAGCCTGTGCCATAATTTCTCTCTTTTTTGGACTGGCTAACCACGCGGACACAGCTCTCTCCCTGCTCCAGCAAAACCTACCACAAACCACGAGGAAGAAGGCCAGAAAACAGACCAGCACGCAAGAAGAAACCAGAGCGACTGCCTCAGTGACCATCGGACACCTCGCAGCAACAAGGGCCTTACGGAGTCTTTTAAACAAAAGACTCTAAAATCCTGTCAAGGATTCGTTGGTGAGCATTATCCCTGATCTCCTGAAACCAAAAACCTAGCCAGATAGTGGGATCTTTGGGAGGGATAAGGTTTTGTTTGATATATTGTCATTTCCCTCGCTTGTACCGTGTGCTCCCCAATCTGTGTTTAAGTAATAAGTGTGTTTCACGTTTGTTACCTTTTTCTTTTAATAAAGTAAAATTCTTTCATCAGAACCTGTCGTTTACTGCAATTTTGTTCACAACCCCTAAATAAGTCCAAAGTCTAGGAACCTGAGGGGTGTGGGAGCGATTCGAACCGCTCACTGTGTCAGAAAGCGAAGGCTGACCCCATTAAGATACCCCTTACAGGCTGAAAAGTAAAGCCAGACCCAGGCTGGACCAGCTGCAGAAGCGGTCTGCAGTAGATCAGAGCATTTAATTTCACAATCCCCAAACTTGAGCCACTGCCCAAGTCGTATCGTGAGGATGTTCCTGCTGCCACAACAGCACTAAACTTTATAAAAGCATGCCAGGGAGCAGCGTACAATCGACCAGGGGAGCCTGTGTAGGTTGAACTGCACCAAACTAGCTGAGACTTAGGAGAGTGATCCCACTCTAGGGGTTCTAATAGCTTAGGCCACATGGGGCATCAGTGGCTCACCACCTGAGCGAGAGGTGTAGTATTATTATGAGGAAGGGTTTTTGATTTGACAATGGAGATCAGAACCAGCTGAAGCACAGGAAGTGTTCCAGCAGATACTCTGGGCATACTTCGAATACTTTTGAAAATCAGCAAAATAAATGTAGTTAGAGACAAAGACAGAAGCATTCTATCAGATGGCCAGCTTAAATGCCACTGATGCATATTGGATCGGGCTTCTCCATGGGCGTCCAGAGTGCATGCTAGAACTATGAACAACATTGAATTACCTTTTCAAATTAGGAGGACCATGTTCCAATTCTGGTCTGCCCCAGCGCCTGACTCACCATGTGCTAAACTTGCCCAGCAACTCATGGTGCTAACAGGCAGGAAGGACCCTTCACTAGCATTATTTAAAGGGATCATGCAGTACTTACAGTTAAGTTGTTGGTTTGTCATTTCAGGCTGCTGCTTAACTTCTGAGTGCTTCATGGCCTGCTTTCTGACTCTGGAAAGTTAAGTTTGACTGCTGAGGAGAAGATTTTACTGATGTTGCACTGTTGTTGTCTGCCTTATAAACAGTTTGACTGCAGTCATCGGTGGGCTGCCTTCAGGGCTGGAGGATGAGGGAGAGCAACTAAGAAAATATCAAAGAGCAGGAGCAGCTGCGACAAGAGGGAGGAGGAGGAAGGCATTGCACAGGAGGCCAAACCCACTGCAAGTATTCAGGGAGCACTTGTTCCACATGAACTTCACTGAGGAGCAATGTCTGAGGCACCTTCACTTTACAAAGAAAGCTATCGTCGAGCTATATCACCTGTTGCAGCCACAACTCGAGCCTTGCACCAGGGCATGAATAGCACTGCCTGTGGCTGTCAAGGTAACCGTAGCCCTTAACCTTTATGCCATGGGCTCCTTTCATGCTGCAGCAGGTGACATCAGCAACATACCACAGTTCACTGCTGTATCAAGGAGGTTGCCGAGGCTCTCTACACCAGGAGGAACACCTGTATCTCATTCCTGATGGACAGTGTGAAGCAGGACAAGAGTGCATTAGGCATCACTCGCACTGCAGGCTTCCCCAGGCTGCAATGTGTCATAGACTGCAACTATATTGCCTTGCGTGCTCCCCATCACCAACCTGATATCTTTATCAATCGAAAGGGATTCCATTCCCTTGATGTCCGGCTGGTTTGCGACCACAGGCAGCGCATCATGCAGATCCGAGCCCGGTATCTTGGCAGCAATCATGACTCTTTCACCCTGCGCCAGTCCTCTGTGCTGCCTTTATTCCAACCAGGCCGTCAAGTTGCAGGCTGGCTACTGGGTGACAAGGAATATCCCCATCAGACATGGCTCATGATTCCTGTTAGGAATCCAGACACAGCTGTAGAGCTGGCCTACAATGAGAGCCATTCTGCCATAAGAAACGGGATCAAACAATCAGCGTGCTCAAGCAACGGTTCCACTGCCTGGACCATTCCGGAGGAGCTTTGCAGTACACCCATAAGGGGGTATCCAGATTTGTGGTCATCTGCAGCATGCTACATAATGAGGGATCAGCCTTTACCACCACCTGGGCAACAAGACGTGTAGCATGAGGAGGAGGAGCATGAAGAAGAGAAGGAGAGGCATTGAACACCAGTATCCCTAGCTGCCATAGCCCTCGGACAGCAGCTTATCGAAGAGTGTTTCACCTAAACCATCCCTCCCATCCCTAATACACTAACAGTCCCACAATCCTTACCACCGCCCTTACAACCACCATCTGATTGCATAATCCTTCAGTCTACCTTTACTGGTCTTTCCCTCACTTCACTACAAATATAAATAGCAACACCAAATCCAGAACAAAAATCAAATTTATCAAACAACTCAATTCCATCTATATCTAACAGTGAACAAAAATAATTATGAATCACCCTTGTGCAAGCCCTTAGTGCCTGCCTTGTGTGCTCGTGTTCCTACAAAGTGCTTCCCCATTGGCTACAGCTTGGGAGGTGAAAGGTCGCTGAGATTTCATTGAGGATACTTCAGGTGGCCGTGGTGGGTGACCTCGAGCAGCTCTGAGCCTTGAGGGCCCGGCTGCAGACTGCAGCATCTCGGGGTAGGTCGGAGCGGTCTGATTGGCACAAACTAGGGAACTTGCAGAGTGGGTGGCGAGGCAGCAGGCATGCTGTCGTCCTGAGAGAGCACGGCAGGTGCCTCTTCCATGGAGCCAAGACCACTATCCTGGGACTGCACCTCAGCACTCGTGTGGCTCTGCGCGAGAACAGACTGCAGGAGTGATGTTACGTTCTGGAAACCCCTGACAACAGTAGTCCCCAAAACCAAGATGGCAGCTGTAAATGCTGTCAGGAGAGGCTCCATGACAGTAAGTGCCCCTGTCGTGTTGATGGATCTGACCGCTCGATCCATGTTGAACAGAATGGTCTTCATGCTCTGTGCAAAGTCTTGACACAAGTTGGAGCTGGATTCCTCCGAGTTCAGTGACACTGTGCGCAAGCTCACTGGCAGGCTGCCCAGTGCACCTAGCATTTCCTGGCATGTGCCAATCAGTCTTTTGCGGCAAGCTGGGCCTTCAAAGCCAGCATCTGAGTCCTCTGCAGTAGAGCTAGTGTGCAATCTCACCCTTTGGCAAGCTGGCACCAGTGGTGTCATATCCCCGTCAAATCTCCTGTACACTTGTGGCCAGTAATTCACCACGTGAAGACGCCTCCTCTGGCCTAGCTTCTAAAGTATGCATGGTGCCACTATCTGAACTGGTGCTTGCGAGGGGGAGATCCAGTGACACTGCACCTTCAGGAAGTCTGGCCTCCTATTCCTCAACGAGCAGAGGGACGTATACATTTTCAGCACCTGAAATTAAAGAGAGGGACAAGAGTTAGCTTTTAGTGAAGAAAGGAAGAAGTGCCTGGTGAAAGCATCTGCAGTTTGCCATGCAGAGTGTGTGGGGCGAGATAGAAGTAATAGGGGAAAAAGAGGATAAAGTGTGAAGAACCCTGCATGACGCATTTCCCCAGTGTTGCCAGTCGGCACGGCCATGACTCAGCACCTGCCTGTGATGGCCAGCACGCTTTCTTCAAGGGGGAGAGGTTGTGCATGCAGTTTGGCCTCCTCCGCTGGTAGACTGATGTCTGGAGTTTTGTGCCACCTTCTCCTGCAAGAAAGAAGGGAATGTGTTAGTGATAGTCTTGTGAGGTGTTTAGAGAATGTGCCTATCATGGGAGAATAGTTGTCATGCAGTGTGTCAGGCGTGAGTAATGGGGAAGTGCGGGTTGCAATAATGGTGAGTGTGTGAGTCTGAGAAGAAGAGGTGTAGTGAAGTGTGATACAGTGATTGTAGGAGAGTGAAGGGAAGCAGGGGAGGGGAGTATTGTGAGTAGTGAGGCTGGAGGCGGTGTGAGCAGAGCGTAAGAGAGCAATAATCTTACCGTGACCTCTCTGGTGAGGTCATTGAACTTTTGCGGCATTGTAGCCATGTCCTTGGAGTTAAGCTCTTGACATTGACATCCTCAGCGATCTCTTCCCACTGGCAGTGGAGGGCTTTCTGCCCTCTGGGGAGAAGAGGACCTCCCTTCTCCTGTCCACTGCCTGCACCAAGGCCTCCAAGGCAGCATCAGAGAACCTTGGCGCCCTCTCAGTGCTTGCTGCACCCATTTCTCACAAGCTTTCCCTGTTGTCTGCAACCAGAATGCACCTTCCCTTTAAGAGGTGCTGGCTGCCTTTAAATGACATCAGATACGCCCGCTAACCGGCCCAAACAGGTGTGCAGCCAATGGTAGCACTGGCTACATGAAAATGAGCAGGCAGAATGAATATTATGTGCTGCCTGGGACAATACCAACAGGCATGCAGTGTGCGCCATGCCCCCAACGCACCCATGTTTGGGTACGATCGAATTTCTAGTATGAAATGCACACAGATGTAAGATTTTATAAATAGATATCAGGTTATACACATAACAGAGGGAAGAGTTCTCATATTCACTATTTGTTGCTACTCAAATAATTCAGCTACAAATAGCAAACTAAGCAAAGCTTCCTCTGTGGTAGTACATAGTTATTAAGGGTTCAGAATGAGAGGGAGTAGTACATAACCTGCAACCTAATAGAAGAGGTGAAGCAACACTAACTGCGATATATAAATGCATTCTTGGATTGTGTGTACAGCCTATGAAAAAACAAATAAAAATCTATTTTTACTTAAGTGGTTTATTATTTGGATGTTTTGTAGGGTGCACCAGGACCATGGAAGAGAAAGATTCCACGCATTCAAATAAATAATAAATAACTTTCTAGCATTAATCAAATCAGGCTCTTCCTGACAGTCATATAAACAAAGCAGGTTGCAGCTAGGGGTTTGTTACAGAAAGAGTATTTTACATGAATTTTTTGAGAGACCGTATTAATGTTAACATATCAATCCACGGGTGATTAAGGAGAGGTGTAATGCACGTCCTGAAGGGTGAGGGTGATTTGCTTCACAACATCATGAGTTGTAATTACTTCACTATGTCCCACCATTATCAATGCCTTATGTTAACGTGACACGGAAATAAACAAAGAGAAATGAATAATTTAAACATCCAATTTGCCTCACCATCCTCACCTGTATGACAGCTTGTGGAACTAGTTGAATCTTAGTACCAGCTTACATCTCACTCCATTGCTGCACAATGTCACTTACTGTTCCATCGATGCAGAAATATGTACCTACACCAAAAGTTGACAGGAAAGTGTGAGAAAAAACATGACAGCATGAAGTAAGATTTTGTAGATAGGAAATGCGTACAGATGTAAGACTTTTAATAGGTTGTAGATAGATATCATGCTATACATATAACAACACAGGGAAGAGTTCCCATGTTCACTGTTGCAAACTCAAACAATTTAGCTACAAATAGCAAACTGAGCAAATCTTCCTTTGTGGTATTTAAAAAATTAAATTACTAAACATTTGTCTTTCTGCCTTGTGATTATTCTATGTGAACCAAATAGAATCATAAAATGATGCAGCACAGAAGGAGGCCATTCGGCCAACCATGCCTGTGCCAGCTCTTTGGTAGGGCTATCCAGTTAGTCCCACACACCTACTCTTTCCCCATAGCCCTGTAAATTTTTTCCCTTCAAGTATTTATCCAATTCTCTTTTGAATGTTACTATTGAATCTGCTTCCATCGCCCTTTCAGGCAGCGCATTCCAGATCACAACAACTCGCTGTGTAAAAAAATGATTCCTCATGTCGCCTCTGGTTATTTTGTCAATCACCTTAAATCTAATTTCTCATTGGGCCACAGTACAACATTCACATGGCTGTTGACCAATGAGGTGAGAGATGTGACTTAAGCCCAAAGAATTGGAGTGGAGACTTTAGTAAATAGAAGCTAACTGGGAATGTGGACGCACCATATTTAGTTTTTTTTTTAACACCAGTATCAGCAGCCCCGAAAAATGCTTGTCATCCTGAACAGCCTTGAAACCCACATCTTAAACAATAGCAAAGCAGGTACATCTTATATGGGCAACATAATATATTCTACCTTTCTTGACTGTGTTATAAACATTTAAATTGACTCGGTGCTGGGCCTGCCACTCTCCTCAGCCTCAGCACAGAGCCTACTTCTCTCCCCATGTAAGCTTCAGCTTTGACACTCTCCCTGCCCTCAGCAACAGGCCTGCCACTCTCCCCAGCCTTAGTGCCAGGATGGCCCCTATACACTCCCGGTCCAGAACTTTGGCACCTCTTTGCTCAGTGTTCTGTTACCTGGCCTTAGTGCCCAGTTCCTGGGTTCTGTTCAACCTCAGCCTGCCTCCCAATTCCAATCCAAGGGGTCATCACCAGCTGAGATTAAATTGCTGTGTTAGAGCAGAGGTTTTGATTCCAGTAGAATGCTGACAGAATTTTTTAAAAAGTGGCTGAAGTTGTTTTTTGAAGAACAATTTTAATTAAAAAATCTGAAGCATTGACTAGGTTTTTTTCATGAGGTGTTTGACACTGCAGCAAAAGGGAAATAATATTCAAGATGTTGCTGCCTGATGATAAATGAAAGCAATATTTGTTTTATTACTTTTATTGATTGAATGCTTTTCTGTACCATTAAAAAAAGTTTTAATTATTTTGTTACTATATTGCTTTATTTTTACAATATGAAATGCAAAAAAAATTGTAAACTGGGTTTGTCTCCTATATCTCCCCTTTCCCACATTACAACCACCCCCGCTGCAACATTTTTAAAAATTCATTTATGGGATGTGGGCGTCACTGGCAAGGCCAGCATTTATTGCCCATCCCTAATTGCCCTTGAGAAGGTGGTGGTGAGCCGTCTTCTTGAACCACTGCAGTCCGTGTGATGAAGGTACTCCCACACTGCTGTTAGGGAGGGAATTCCAGGATTTTGACCCAGCGACGATGAAAGATCGGCGATATACTTCCAAGTCAGGATGGTGTGTGACTTGGAGGGGAACTTGGAGGTGGTGGTGTTCCCATCCACCTGCTCCCCTTGTCCTTCTAGGTGGAAGAGGTCTCGAGTTTGGGAGGTGCTGCCGAAGAAGCCTTGGCGAGTTGCTGCAATGCATCTTGTAGATGGTACACACTGCAGCCACGGTACGCTGGTGGTAGAGGGGGTGAATGTTTAAGGTGGTGGATGGGGTGCCAATCAAGCGGGCTGCTTTGTCCTGGATGGTGTCGAGCTTCTTGAGTGTTGTTGGAGCTGCACTCATCCAGGCAAGTGGAGAGTATTTCATCACACTCCTTACTTGTGCCTTGTAGATGGTAGAAAGGCTTTGGGGAGTCAGGAGGTGAGACACTCACTGCAGAATACCTAGCTTCTGACCTGCTCTTGTTGCCATCGTATTCATGTGGCTGGTCCAGTTAAGTTTCTGGTCAATGGTGACCCCCAGGATGTTGATGGTGGGGGATTCGGCGATGGTAATGCTGTTCAATGTCAAGGAGCGGTGGTTAGACTCTCGCTTGTTGGAGATAGTCATTGCCTGGCACATCTGTGGCGCGAATGTTACCTGCCACTTATCAGCCCAAGCCTGAACGTCGTCTTGCGGGACTGTTTCATTATCTGTGGAGTTGTGAATGGCACTGAACACTGTGTAGTCATCAGCGAACATCCCCACTTCTGACCTTATGGTGGAGGGAAGGTCATTGATGAAGCAGCTGAAGATGGTTGGGCCTAGGACACTGCCCTGAGGAACTCCTGCAGCGATGTCCTGGGGCTGTGATGATTGACCTTCATCCACCACAACCATCTTCCTTTGTGCTAGGTATGACTCCAGCCAGTGGAAAGTTTTCCCCCCGATTCCCATTGACTTCAGTTTTACTAGGGCTCCTCGATGCCACACTTGGTCAAATGCTGCCTTGATGTCAAGGGCAGTCACTCTCACCTCACCTCTGGAATTCAGCTCCTTTGTCCATGTTTTGACCAAGGCTGTAATGAGGTCGGGAGCCGAGTGGTCTTAGCGGAACCCAAACTGGGCATTAGTGAGCAGGTTATTGGTGAGTAAGTGCCGCTTGATAGCACTGCCGATGACACCTTCCATCACTTTGCTGATGATTGAGAGTAGACTGATGGGGCGGTAATTGGCCGGACTGGATTTGTCCTGCTTTTTGTGGACAGGACATACCTGGGCAGTTTTCCACATTGTCGGATAGATGCCAGTGTTGTAGCTGTACTGGAACAGGGTTGGTCCCCTGGCTTGGTGGTAATGGTAGAGTGAGGGATATGCCGGGCCATGAGGTTACAGATTGTGGTGGAATACAATTCTGCTGCTGCTGATGGCCCACAGCACCTCATGAATGCCCGGTTTTGAGCTGCTAGATCAGTTCTGAATCTATCCCATTTAGCACGGTGGTAGTGTCACACAACACGATGGAGGGTGTCTTCAGTGTGAAGATGGGACTTCGTCTCCACAATGACTGTGCGGTGGTCACTGCTACCAATACTGCCATGGACAGATGCATCTGCGACAGGTAGATCGGTGAGGACGAGGTCAAGTAAGTTTATCCCTCGTGTTGGTTCTCTCACCACCTGTCGCAGGCCCAGACTGGCAGCTATGTCCTTCAGGACTCAGCCAGCTCGGTCAGTAGTGTTGCTACCGAGCCACTCTTGGTGATGGACATTGAAGTCCCCCACCCAGAGTACATTCTGTGCCCTTGCTACTCTCAGTGCATCTTCCAAGTGGTGTTCAACATGGAGGAGTACTGATTCATCAGCTGAGGGAGGGTGGTAGGTGGTAATCATCGCTGAATCCCCCACCATCAACATCCTGGGGGTCACCATTGACCAGAAACTTAACTGGAGTGTGATGGAATACTCTCCACTTGCCTGGATGAGTGCAGCTCCAACAACACTCAAGAAGCTCGACACCATCCAGGACAAAGCAGCCCGCTTGATTGGCACCCCCTCTACCACCTTAAGCATTCACTCCCTCCACCACTGGCGTACCGTGGCTGCAGTGTGTACCATCTACAAGATGCACTGCAGCAACTCACCAAGGCTTCTTCGGCAGCACCTCCCAAACCCGCGACCTCTTCCACCTAGGACAAGGGCCGCAGACACATGGGTACACCACCACCTCCACGTTCCCCTCCAAGTCACACGTCATCCTGACTTAGAGGTATATCGCCGATCCTTCACTGTCGCTGGGTCAAAATCCTGGAACTCCCTACCTAACAACACTGTGGGAGTACCTTCACCACACGGACTGCAGCGGTTCAAGAAGGCGGTTCACCACTACCTTCTCAAGGGCAATTAGGGATGGGCAATAAATGCTGGCCTTGCCAGCAACGCCCACATCCCATAAAAACGAATTAAAAAAAAAATCAGCAGGAGGTTTCCTTGCCCATGCTTGACCTGAAGCCATGAGACTTCATGGGGTCCGGAGTCAATGTTGATGACTCCCAGAGCCACTCCTTCCCGACTGTACAACTGAGTGGCTTGCTATGCCATTTCAGAGGGCAGTTAAGAGTCAACTACATTGCTGTGGGTCTGGAGTCACATATAGGCCAGACCAGGTAAGGACGGCAGATATCCTTCCCTAAAGGACATTAGTTTTTACGACAATCCGATAGTTTCATGGTTACCATTACTGATACTAGCTTTCTTTTCCAGATTTATTTAATTAATTGAAATTAAATTCCCCAGCTGCCGTGGTGACTCACGTCTCTGGATCATTAGTCCAGGCCTCTGGATTACTAGCCCAGTGACATTACCACTATGCTACTGTTCCCGACATGACAGTCCATAATAACTGCTTTTGCCTGTACTTATCATTATTACCATACACTTCCTTTCATAGGTATGTGCCAAACCCACCATTTCCTTTGATTGGTGCACTCCCATTTTCCCCACTTTTTAACTGGACATGCCATGCATGTATGTCATATGGAGTTTAATTCTCTAAATTCATATTCCGCCTTTGAGCTGGCTAAAATGTCATTGCAGTCTGGAGCCAGACATCTCTTGTCATTTGGTGACTTCTGAAGTAGGCTTTAAATGAGGCCTTCACAATTATTAACAAGACTTCAACGGCAGATTTCTTTTGGCAGGGTTTTTTTGCCACTCTCCATACGTATATTTTAGGCTCAGTGAAACGGAGATTAGAAACATAGAAACATAGAAGATAGGAGCAGGAGTAGGCCATTCGGCCTCTCGAGCCTGTTCCGCCATTTAATGAGATCATGGCTGATCATCCAAATTCAGTACCCTGTACCTGCTTCCTCCCCATATCCCTTGATCCCTTTAGCCTTAAGAAATATATCTAACTCCAATGAATTGGCCTCAACTGCCTTCTGTGGTAGAGAATTCCACAGGTTCACCACTCTCTGGGTGAAGAAATTACTCCTCATCTCAGTCCTAAACGGCTTACCCCTTATCTTTAGATTGTGACCCCTGGTTCTGGACTCCCCCACCATCGGGAACATCCTTCCTGCATCTAGTCTGTCTAGTCCTGTTAGAATTTTATGTTTCCATGAGATCACCCTCACATTCTTCTAAACTCTAGCGAATACAAGCCCAATCGACCCAATCTCTCTTCATACGTCATTCCTGCCATCCCAGGTATCAGTCTGGTGAATCTTTGCTGCACTCCCTCCATGGCAAGAACATCCTTCCTCAGATAAGGCGACCAAAACTGCACACAATACTCAAGGTGTGGTCTCACCAAGGCCCTGTACAACTGCAGCAAGACATCCTTGCTCCTGTACTCGAATCCTTTCGCTATGAAGGCCAACATACCATTTGCCTTCTTAAACGCCTGCTGCACCTGCATGCTTACCTTCAGCAACTGGTGCACAAGGACACCCAGATCTCGTTGCACTTCCCCTTTTCCCAATCTATAGATTAGGGATAATAATAGAATCTTTTGCTCCCCAAATTGGTTACACCTATTTTTCTTAGCCAGTAGCACCCAAGGCAAAATATACTCCTTGTCGTTAAAATCACTAAACATTGTTGATGAGAAGGTGAGCCAGGATTCAGGCATGTTTACCAGCTGGGTGTGGAAGGTCAACAGATGACGCTAATGATTTTAGTAAGTCTGAAATCTACAGTCATAAGTATATTAAAATATATTTGCCACAAGTCCATGCAATCCAAGTTAATTATTTGACTCATATAAACAGAAAATATAATTGGGCAGGAATTTGTTGGAGTAGAGCATCTCACGGCATGTCCGGTTCGTTAAACGTTTTCATGCACCCTTCAGCTCAAAATATTTTGCCCTGTAAGTTGCTGGAAGTGCGAGCTGATAACAGCGCAGCGTGGGCAATGGGGCATCTGGGACCTTGGTGAATGATGCGACCAACAGTATATCTCCTTAACCAATAAGATTTAAGGATTGAATATTAAATAGAGGAAGGATTGAGAAGGAGAGTGAATTAGAGTGGGTGAATTCAATCTCAAATCAGGTTTAGAAAGAGAAATAAAGAGAGGGAAAGAAAGATTGGATTAAGAGGGAGAGAGAAAAGAGACAGAAAAGGAAAAGTAAAAAAAAAAATCTAATTTTAAATTTGACATTTTTAAGATCGCCCGAAGGAATGAGACGCCACACTTTTAACTGTTCACGTTCTGAGCCAGAGAGGTTGATTGGCAGTCATTCGCACGTCGTTAAAAGGGTACTTACGCTATTAATTGCCAGACTCAACTTCCTGTGGCCCGTTTAATAGGCAATTAATGCGCAAATGCAGCAACTTCATGAAACTCACATGGAGGTTAAGTGCAAGATGCCGTTTTTGCAAAGCTAACGATGACTTGTGGTGACTCGCATTTCACAAGCTATCTCTTCCTCGCCACAAGTTGCTGGCCGATTTACATATTAAGAACAGCGTGCGTCATTCACACGTCATTATTTAGAATTTCTCTTATTTGGAAGGAGGTGAGCATGCCAGGGGATCTCAGAGATGCCGCAATCGTGACCATCTTCAAGAAAGGTGACCAGTCCGATTGCGGTAATTACAGAGGAGTCTCCCTGCTGTCTGCCACAGGGAAAATCATCGCAAGAATCCTCCTGAATCACCTTCTCCCAGTGGCTGAAGAGCTCCTCCCAGAGTAGCAATGCGGATTCCGCCCACTAAGGGGCACAATGGACATGATCTTCACCGCGCGTCAACCACAAGAGAAATGCAGGGAACAGCACCAACCGCTGTACATGGCCTTCTTTGACCTCACAAAGGCCTTCGACACTGTCAACTGTGAGGGATAATAGAGTGTCCTCCTCAAATTCGGCTACCCTCAAAAGTTTGTCACCATCCTCCGCCTGTTTCACGACGACATGCAAGCCGAGATCCTGACCAATGGTTCCACCACAGACCCAATTCACGTACAGACCAGGGTCAAGCAAGGCTGTGGCATCGCACCAACACTCTTCTCGATCTTCCTGGCTGCAATGCTCCATCTCACCCTCAGTAAGCTCCCCGCTGGAGTGGAGCTAATCTACAGAACAAACGGGAAACCGTTCAACCTCCGTCGCCTCCAGTCCAGATCCAAGGTCATCCCATCCTCTGTCATCGAATTACAGTATGCAGACGACGCTTGCGTCTGCGCACACTCTGAGGTTGAACTCCAAACCATCGTCAACACCTTCACTGAAGCACACGAGAGCATGGGTCTTACACTAAACATCCGTAAGACAAAGGTCCTCTACCAACCTGCCCCCGCCACACAGTACCTGCCCCGATTATCAAAATCCATGACGAGGCCTTGGACAACGTGGACCACTTTCCATACCTCGGGAGCCTACTGTCAACAAGGGCAGACGTTGATGATGAAGTCCAACACCGCCTTCAGTGTGCCAGTGCAGCCTTCGGTCGCCTGAGGAAGAGAGTGTTTGAAGACCAGGACCTCAAACCCAGCACCAAGCTCATGGTCTACAGAGCAGTAGTGATACCCGCCCTCCTGTATGCTTCAGAGACATGGACCATGTACAGCAGGCACCTCAAAGCACTGGAGAGGTACCACCAAAGCTGCCTCCGCAAGATCCTGCAAATCCATTGGCAGGATAGGCGCACCAACGTCAGTGTTCTCGCTCAGGCCAACATCCTCAGCATCGAAGCTTTGACTACGCTCGATCAGCTCCGATGGACGGGCCACATCATCCGCATGCCCGATACGAGACTCCCAAAGCAAGCGCTCTACTCGGAGCTCTGACACGGCAAGAGAGCCCCAGGTGGGCAGAGGAAACACTTCAAGGACACCCTCAAAGCCTCCTTGAAAAAGTGCAAGATCCCCACAGACACCTGGGAATCCCTGGCCCAAGACCGCACAAAGTGGAGGAGAAGCATCCGGGATGGTGCCGAACATCTCAAGTCTCTTCACCGGGAGCAAGCGGAAGCCAAGCGCAAACAGCGGAAGGAGCTCACGTCAACCCAAGCACCCCACTCACCCGCCCCTTCAACCACCGTCTGCCCCACCTGTGACAGAGACTGTAGGTCCCGCATTGGACTCATCAGTCACCTGCAAACTCATTTTTAGTGTGGAAGCAAGTCATCCTCGGTTCCGAGGGACTGCCTAAGAGATTCAGCAAATTTCAGCCCTATGTATTTGACACATTCTGTCATATCTTGTAATTTACAATCCGTCTTCACATTCCTTCTATTAAACTATTCTGCTTTTATTCAGTTAAGCATCTATATGGCCCACACTGGTTTTCCGTCACCATGCTTCATCCAAACATATCTTTCTAGACCTAAAACATAAAAAACTACCAGCATCCAGGGACACCAACTACTGTGATTGTGGATCAAGAATTGGAGAGCTACAAGATCCCACCATCACAAACATCTTTACTTCTTTAGCTGTCGAAAATGAGATGTAGAATTCGCAAAATTATCGCGATTCTATAAAATAAGAAGGAGACATAAAGTTTCGTACAAACAGCTTTATTTCAGCAGAATGCTGTCAGGTTTTCAAAGCGGACACAAACAGCCTGTAAAATGGCCGCCACGCCTCGTGGCAGAACGTTCTAGACTTTCAATGAGCAGACAAGATGGCGTTCCAATAAACATTTGTGCAAGATCGTACAGGACTCAGCACATTTGAGATAATTGACAAGACATAATGGGTTTGCATTTTATACATAAATACTGGAATCGGTCTCCCAGGTGCGAATAAGGGCTATTGTACCGAGCGATCAAGAACCCATCCAAAGACATTAATATGCAAAATCCCCATGACTCTACGATGAGAGAGCCGTTTGCGGGTAGTTACAGAAAGCATTTGGAAGCCCCAAAACCCCTGCAGGGAGAATACTGGCCGGTTCCACAATGGGAGAAGTATTAACGGGTACTCAGACAGTTACAAGTATCACCGAAACCCATTAAAAACGGAGATCACCCTATACAAGAAGTTTGAGCGCCAAAACCCTGACAAAGGATAGACATTAAGATTGGGCGGGAAAAGAGGAATTACAGCACTATAACTGTAAGGTACAGCCGTCCATCTGTCTCTTGTTTTTCTTGTTTCTCTGCCTCTTGCCTTGTTGCTCTTGTCTCTTGCCGCCTGCCTCTTGCTGCTCTTGCTGTTTTGACTCGCTGGAAGACTATTGAACTTTTATTCTCTTGCCTGACGGCTCTGGACTCTGATCCGCTAGGATCAACCTCGTGGCTTGCCGCGAAGATCTGTGTAGAACTGGGCTGTGAGACCTTGAAACGGGCACACCATCCCGAGAAGTCGGTAAACGGTGTTGGAACCGAAGCCCCGAGAGGAGATGAGATGAGATGAGATGAGATGAGAAGAGAAGAAGACGACAATACGTATCGCCACGGTCAGTAAGCCCCGACCGCGCCTGTAAGTCGAATAAACACTTTCCTTGCCCAGGAAGACCATTCTTTGAGTTTTACAAACTGGTGAGGGCACAGGAAGACTCTTTTTTGAGTAGTGTCGGAACTCCGAGGACAACACAGATCTTCATGACAGCAGACGGTTCAGCCTGCTAGCCGGAGCAGAAGCGAGTAAACAAGTGGGGTACAGAGACCCCTGATCAACACGTGGATAGTCAGGTGCTGCGGTAAAAACATCCGAGCAGAGTTTCGGAATTCTCTGAGTTATCACGAGTGGTGAGCATGAGTCTCGATCCTACAAATCTAGTTTAGGACAGGTATTGATAGGGGAGGGTTTGAGTTTTAAGGATAATTGTAATGTGTGCCCCCTTTTACGATGTGTCATGCGCTCCTCGTTTCCCTAAAATTAGTTACATAACTGTGTGTAAGATTGTACTGTCATTAATCTGTGCTTATGACATGTATCTCGTAATCTTGAATAATATGCAATAAAGATTTTCCATTTCGCACTATTCAACCGGGTCTACCTGAGTTTTCTCTGCATTATTGCTCTCGCACCTAAGTCCAGTGTCAGAACCGTAAGGGCGAGTGGGTCGAACCACTCACAGGTGTCTAGTGTTACCAGGCTGGCTGGAGACCAGAACAGGCAACAAGGCCTAACCTCGCACTAGCACCTAGGCTAAGCACAGAGCCGCAGGTCACCCCTTACAGAGAGGTGGCTAGAATCCAGCAGGAAGACCATTGAAGACTAGGAAACTGCAAGAGATCAGCCAGAAGAAAGCTATAAAATAAAAAGGACACTTTAATCACTTCAGTCAGGAAATGGTTTTTAATTTCCAAAAGACTTCCTGATGCTAGAAGAGGCAAGAAAATCCAAACACAATGCTGTCATTGGATAACTCGATCTAATGTCCAGATTGTGTGGAAAGGCATGCACGATACTATCCATCTTGACTTCACCTATATGAATAACACCCTGTTACTGTTATAAATAACAGTATGTGTTAGCTTGTCCAGAGGTGAGGTGCTGTAGCAGACTGAATAATAAATGAAAATCACATTTACAACACTCCAAAAGTCTGTTTAAGAATAGAGTGAGTTGATATTTTCCCTTTGCAGGGCTGTAAATTCTGTATTACAATGGTTAGCGGTGTTTTTAGACCATGATCACAGCTGACCAAAAGTTTATTCTGAAGTCCATTCTCTGTCTCAAGTTCTGCATTGGCAGCAGTACAGTAGAATAGGGAGAATGGCTGAACAGCCAAAATTGGCTAAATATATTTCTCTGCCTTGGCAAAGAGCTGCCAATCAACTCTTGCCTCCAGAGAAAAAGGATGTCAAGAAGGTATCTTTCGCGGTGCAATCAAATAAAGTGGTCAATCATAGTAAACGACAGATATAAGACTGGTCTCCCAAAAGCCTATTCGTCATCCTGCTGTTTTGATCTCAAAACTTTCTTTTAAGTAATTTTCCAGAGGAGGACTACAAGATGAGTACTCATATTACAAAGCATGCAAGCAAGGTGACAAGCTTACAAATTGCCATGTTTAATAGATAATGCATCAGGAAATGCTCTGGCGAGGCATTAATACTAACAAATTTGTAATTCAAATGTTAGCATATTGAAGACATTTTGGTCCCAAAATTCCCTGTCTTTGGAAGTTGTAAAGAAGACTTAATTCCAGCAGCGATGACGAAATTTAGGATGGGACCAAGTACCATTGGGTAAGTAAAAAAAAATAGTAATAGGGCTTAAGAGAGACAAATTTCCAGGACTTGATCGTTTCCACCCCATGGTATTAAAAGAAATCAGTGAGGAAATTGCAAATGCATTAATCATAATTTTCCAAAGCTCTCTAGATTCAGGAATTCTACAGTTGGATTGGAAAATTGAAAATCTCACTCCATTATTTAAGAAGTGAGGGAGGGAGAAACCAGTTAACTACAGACCTGTCAATTTAACATCGATTGTGAGAAAGTTACTGGGATCTATTGTCAGAGACAGAGGCTGGAATTTTCACCTTTGCGTCGGATTGGGTGCATGAGGGCAGCGTAGTGGGTCGGGAACGCAATGTTCTGAGCAACGCGATGCTCAGAGCAACTTTCACTTAATGGCCCCAATTGAAAGAGTCCTGCGCGTTTCCCGGCCCTACTAAATGGTGCAGGTCTGATGATGTCATCGATGACTCGTTTCCAGCACCCATATTTAAAGCAGCCTTGCATACAACTCACTTGAATGTTGCCAGAGGAGGGTGGAAGGTGTCAAAGAAAGGCCACAGTACAGCTAAAACGTTGGAAGGATGGATATGCAAAGGCTGCACATGGTTCTCTGATTCTTCGCTGCATACTCTTGTGGAGGCTGTCAGAGCATCCTCTTCCCTGCTGACAGGCAAAGGAGACCTCCACAAGAAACAAAAAGAGCCTGGCTGGATATTGCTGAGGAGGTCAGCAGCAGGGATGTGGTGAGGAGGAGCTGGATACAGTGCAAGACGCACTTCAATGATCTCATGAGGTCAGAAAAGGTGAATGCAATGCCACACTCACCCTCATCCTGAAGTGCCTGTCAACACATCCCCATCACTCTGCCTTCCCAAGCCTACTCCTTGCACGTCCACCCATCCCTCTCTCTCTATGTACATACTCACATCTCCATTCTGACTAACCACCCGTCACACTCACCCTCATCCTAATGCAATCATAGCAAGTAACACCACAGAAGGAGGCCATTTGGCATTGGCACCCCACTCCCTCATAGTCACTCTCCACAGATGTAACCCATCCATTCCTTACTCATTCCATCACTCTCACTCAAACTTCTCTTCTTTCCCTCCATGCAGGAGAAGATAGCCCACAACAAGAGAGAGAAGGAGAAAAGCGGAGGTGGCCCTCCAGTCATTGCACATCTCACAGCAGCAGAGGAGGTGGCTCTGGAAATTTCAGGAGCTTGAGAGCTGCTGGTGGTGGGAGATGGAGAGAGGGGGACATCCCAGCAACCTAGTGACAGAATCACATCTCATACAGCCACATGGCATACAACAGTCACCCATAAGGTGACTGATGTCAGCAGCCAGTGAAATGTCATCATGTGCATAATGGCAACGTTATCCATTCTTATTATAACACTTCTAATTCATCTCTTTACTCTCCCACAGGTCCATCAACTGCACCGTACCCCTCCCCCACCCCCCCACTGTCCAGTCGGAGGAGGAAGATGACTCCTCAGAGGCACCTCCCACCTCTGAGGGTGCAGCGTCAGCAGACCCAAGGGCAGTCAGCACCAGCGCAGATACGCACACCTCGGTGGGTCCTTTGCGCCATAGAGTAGAGTTATCACCTGGTGTCTCACAATTCACAAGTGAGCAAGAGCAGGTGGTGTTGACAGGGACAGCAGTGGAGACTCCTCACCGGGATGCTCCAAGCTCTGCTGAGCTGCATGGAGAAGTTGAGCCTCGGGGGCCATTGAGAAAGAGGGTGATCTTGGAGGGGCAGAAGCAATTGCATGACGCTCTGGCATCTTTTGCAGTCGCGTTGTCTGCACATGCTCAGAGAATGGAGGAGTCCATCTCCAACATGAGCACCACCATGTCGCAGGCAATGGCGACGATGTGCTCTTCCAAGGAAAGGATGGCCACCTGCATGGAGCAGCAAACGTGCCACTCACAGAAGCACATGCTAGCTGTAGACAACAGATGGCAGGCGCTCATAGAACTCCTCTCAAGGAGGGATGTAAACATTGAGTTGGGCCTTCATCGCCCCACTGCTGTCCAGCAAGGTGCTCGCCAACTCCTTGCTAGCAGGGAAGTGCGGGTTGCCCATGAGAGGGATGATGCTGAGAGGGGACATGGAAGTGGGGGCTCTTCTCAAAGCATTCCCACTTCTCCCCCGTTGCCTCCCCCTCAGTCAGAGCCACAGATGCTTCCTCGGATCGCGATGGCCGAGTCTGCCCCTACACAGTCGCAGGAGGAGCAGACTTTGGCAGGGCCATCACAGGCTCCAAAACCCAGAGGATGTCCGCCAAAAGTGTCTGACGAGTTGCAGTAGGGAAGTGAGCAGACTGCAACTACCTCTGCTGAAGCCACAGGGGTAGAACCTCGTAGAAGCACTCGCAAAAGAAAATTGACACAAAAGCAGATGCACAAGGGTACGCACATGGGTGTATCAAAAAATGTTAGTGCTAAGTTTCAGTTGTTTTGATTGAATACATAAATGTTTTTGTTTGCACCACTTTCGGGTCTTGTCCATTTTCCCTCAAACTTTGGAAGTGGCTTTGTCACTTGGAGTGAATGGTGACACATTTTTAACCTCGAGCATTGGGGCTTTGGGTGAGAGGAATGGCTTGGTCATTGTAGGGATGCTTTATGAAGTTGTTGTGGGGCAGGGGGGGGGGGGGACTTAGTAGAGCATGTGGCAGGCATGTGGCTACATTGGAGCAAGTTAAATAAATCTGGCCATGATGAGGCCATCCCAGGCCTCCAGGGCAGCAATGTGCTGGTGCCATCTGCATCTCAGGTTCCTCCTCCTCCTGCAGAGAGGCTGTGTGCTCTGCGCCTTGCTCCTCCTGCAGCTCCAATCCTCGCTGCTGTGGTAAGTTGTGCAGCGCGCAGCAGATGACGATGATTCTGGAGACCCTGGCTGGTGCGTACTGAAGGGCTCCTCCAGATCTGTAAAGGCATCTGAAGTGCATCTTCAGCATGCCTATTGCTTGCTCTATGACACATCTGGTAGAGATGTGGATCTCATTATAACACTCCTCGGCCTCAGTACTTGGCCTCCTCAGGGGTGTCATGAGCCACGTCTTCAGTGGATAGCCCTTGTCTCCAAGCAGCCAGCCGGTAAGTCTGTTTGGAGGTGCGAAGAGCTGAGGGAGGGTGGACTGGTGCAGCACGAAAGAGTCATGATACCTGCCAGGGAATCTGGCACACACATGCATGATCATCTTTTTATGGTTGCAGACGAGCTGCGCATTGAAGGAGTGGAAGCCTTTGCGGTTCACAAAAACTCCTGGGTGATGAGCGGGTGCCTTCATGGCCACATGTATGCAGCTGATGATGCCCTGCACCTGTAGGAAGCCTGCCAGAGCTGCAAAGCTGAGCGCCCGCTCAGTTACATTGGCCTCATCAGTGGCAAAGTTGATATAATTGGCTGACTTCTGAAACATGGAATCAGTCACCTGGGTGATGCATCTGTGGGCGGCCGACTGCGAGATGCTGCAAATGTCTACTGCAGATCCCTGGAAGGAGCCTGAGGCGAAGAAGTTGAGGGTGGTGGTGACTTTGACAGCCACTGGTAAGGAGTGTCCACCAGGACTTCTGGGCATCAGGTCTTCTTCCAGCAAGCTGCAAATGTCTGCGACGACCTGGCGCAATAGCCTGAACCTCCTGAAGCACAGCTGCTCAGTCATGTCCAGGAAGCTCATTCTCTGCCTGTATACTCTGTGTTGGGGGTATCACCTCCGGAGCGGTGCAGCCCTCTGGTGCCCCCCTCTCTCCTGTGGAGCATGAGGTTGTTGAGGAGAAGGCTGCTGTTGTGGTTGCTGCTGGTGTGGTTGGTGTTGTTCGTAGTGGGGCTCATCTTGGTCCGACTCTGAGGACCAAGGTGAGACAGTATAAGCAGCACCCATGCTGATGTCATAGATGGCAGGTAAGTTAGCGATCAGAGGGCCAATCCCTCAATGTTCTAATACTGACTAGCAATGAACTCAGAGCGGCTTCCGAGGTTGCAGAGATGACCTGCAAACTCCAGAAACTTAAATCTGAGTACAAAATGGAGTCAGCAAGGGCCTTTCCCTTAGGCAACTAATGAGGTGTAAGGCATGTGTATTATGTGGTATTCCCAGCTGTCAATTAATGCCCTCCCACAATGGTCACTGAGCTTCTGCCTCCCCTTCACAAGGTTCCCGAGCTGCATGCTTCCCGAGCTCATGCAGTGAAATTCAGAAGCTGCAATTAAAAACCCTCTTAAGGGTTTGATAATAAACATTTAATGAGTTGAATTAGGTTGCCCGCCTCTGCGAATCGGGTCCGTGGTGCACTGGGAAATGCGCCCCAGTTAAAGGTGCGAGGAGACGAGATGACGGCGGGTTCCCAATGCGCAGCCTATTTCCACAATTTTTGACAGCCAACCCACCTCCAAACCCGCCGCACTGCAACGGGAAAATTCCGGCCAGAGCGACTGAGCACTTGGACAAGTATCAGCTTATCAAAGAGAGTCAGCATGGATTTGTGAAGAGTAAGTCATGTCTGACTAAACTACTTGAATTTTTTGACTTCACTAGCACGGTAGATAAGGGCGTGTCTATGGATGTTGTCTATGTGGTCTTCCAGAAGGCATTTGATAAGGTTCTGCACAAGAGGTTATTAGCAAAAATGAGAGTGCACGGAATTGGAGGTAACTCAATCCTCCAAAAGGCTGTGGATGTTGGGTCAATTAAAATTTTAAGACTGAGATCGATAGATTTATGTTGGGTAAAGGTATCAAGAGATGTGGAACAAAGGCGGGTAAATGGAGTTGAGGTACAGATCAGCCATGATCTAACTGAATATCCGAGTAGGCTCGAGGGGCTGAATGCCTACTCCTGTTATTACATCTCGGCTCCTTTTTTTTTAAAGTGGGGAAATTCCGACCACAATGGGAGCAGGTACTTCTTGTGCCCACTCCATCCACTGTGACATCACTCAAAGAAGTGGGACTGACACAATGGCGTCCCACCAGTTCCGGCTTAACTAGGGCTATGGGAAAGTACGCCAGTATGCAGCAGGTGTACTTACTTTAACAATGTGGTGGTGGGGGCCTAATGCTGGCTCCCCATTGGCATCCGATCACATAGCAAAGAACATTTCCAGCTGCATATTTTATTTTTTTTAAATCATCTTCAGTTGTAACAGGCTGCTCCCCTAAATCAAGGTTCTTCCCTGAAATTCCTGGGTCATTGCAGGGCAGATGCTCAAACACTGCCATAAATGGTGCAGACATCCACCCATTTTATGTTAATAACCCCATCCCCAGGATTTGGGATGGAGTTATGACCGCTTCAGACTGGCAGCTGGAAAACCCACCCCCACTGTAATTGCAGTGGCAGAGCAGGGCTCCAGGATTTTCTGGCTCTTTTCTCTTTGCAGCAGATCATGGGTGGTTTGACTCTAGGGACAAATACACTGACTTAATAAACATGCAGCTGCCAGACTGATTGTTGTATTTTTTTTTAATTGAAAACCTAATTTAACCAGAGAATTGCCATAAAGAAAAGAAAGGAAAAATAAACAATGGACACATTCTCCATTTTTGTCACAGGTATATGTTTCTACATATATGCAATTGATAGTACCCAGGATCCTTGGAAATATACAATGGCCAACAATTGTCGCTGTTCTCCCACTTCCTGTTGCTAGGTTCTTTAGACATGCATGTGTCGACGTGCTTGCTTTACCAATGCTAGTTCAACCTGCTGTATACATTTCCATTATGGTAGCTGTGCTGATTCCTGTGCAATCATGAGAACGTGTCTGGAAAGTAATACTTGCCTGAATGTTGATTGTTTCGGTCATTTGAACTATTCTGGGCAAGCAGTGTAAGGACAGAATTAATTTCTAAATCACTCTGCAGACGACAACAAATGTCAGCCAAGATTCATCTGCAGAACTGAAAATACCTGGAGTAATTTAGTTCAGGTGGAACAAGGTCATTCTTATGACTCCAATAAATTCTATTTGTCAGATTCAGCTTTTTCCACCTTGGACCATCTTCTTGGAACTGCAACTGCTGGTTTTTTTGGTATATTATAACTACTGAGCAATTGATGCATTCTGCAACTGACCACAAGAATGTGTGCCAAGATGTAGCTCTGTATTCCCTGCCTCCATGTAAGTAAATGCCTGGGCTCTTTAATGGTAACTTCCCCAGCCAGCTGTCCAAAATCTGGATCTTACAAAGAATCACAGGCATAAATCAATATTTTACCACTTAATGTGCAATACATTGATAAACCAACCCAGTGTGGAACTGGGTTACCTTGTTTCATTCTTAATCGTTAAAAATGTTTGTCAAAAAGTTATGTAGCATTTGAAATAAAATATTAATATTTTCACATAAATATGCAATATTCAATTTGATGAATATACAAATGAAGATCTGTTCTAAATCTTTCCTCTTCCATCCTATTAAGATGTGTTCTTGAAGCTTTCTTTCCCACACTATACCAAATGTTCCTACAATCTGTTTTGTATGCTGTGCTGTGTAAAATAAAAGTGCAAAAAAATTCTGCATTGATTTTGGCAAAGGGATGAACATTTTCCAAGGAATAAAAATCATTGCCTTCAGCAGCATTTATGGTAGGCGGTGTTTTAAATTAACAAACTAATTTAAATGTAATGTTAATTTAAATAACCCCTTTTACGAAGAGATGTAGATGTTGTTAGATCCAGATGGAGATTCTATTTCAGTTTAGGTTTATTTTCTTTGGCTGTAAGAAATATTGTTTCATGATTCAAGCAATAGCGTCTGTAGCTGTGGAAACTAACTAGTATATTTAATAGAAACTATGAATATTTTGGGATAGCTTATCTAGTCAAAGTTGCTAGGCCATTTGCGTTGTTACTACAGTAAAATTTAGAATTGGATACAGTATCTGAACTGCTCTAGGCATTGTATTAACGTGTCAAACACTTTGTTTAATGTTACTACTATATGATTTTGCTGTTAAGTTATATGAAAAAATAAAATTCATATTCAGCGTCCTGCATCCTCATATCAAGATTTACAAATTAAAATTAAGTGTTTGTATATATTTATTTCTGAAACTATAATTATTATAATTATCACTTTTAGAAAGCAAACTAATGGTAAAATATGATTTATTTTCATGGATTTAAATTATCCAGGAGTAAAATGTATTGTAATACTCCAAAAATGATTAAACAGTTATAACGTTATTTTCACTACTTTTAAATATATCTCACTGCAAACAATGACTTTTTAATTAAAATTTTGTGGACTGATTTGTGAAATAAATTACTTCCAACAATACGACACCGGTTACATAGTTAGTCCCCAGTCCTGAGTCAATTGCTACCAAAGTATTCCCATGTTACTGGTTTTAATTGAATAAACTAGTTTGAACCAAACATTTGTTTGAATTTTTAACTTATTTGAATTTTGACTCTGTATGATGTGTTTATTTGTGTTTTTTAACCAGCTTTTGGCCAGTGCAGGATATGGATGAAGGTACCAGCTGGCATTTTAATGACTATTTATAATATGTCATGAAATGTTACTGAGCGATGCTCAAAGACTTTTGCAATGAAAGTTTGAAATTTGACTACACTATTTGATGAACTTTGATGGTTGTTCATGGACAATGGACTATGCAGATTTACAATTATTCATAACCATTTAGTCAATCCTTAAATATTCAGAAATGTATAATTGAACATATATGGTATCCACAAAATACACAAACTATGTTCTGAACTCTGATAGATGATCATAAAAAATTGACGATGACAATTCATTGAATTTTCAGACATTCAAGGATGGTTCATAATTATTTTAGCAATCCCAAAGTGCTTTGTCCATGTGGTGTTTAGAATGATGTGGCTGAGTCAAGATGTCCCTAAGTAGTGTAGGAATAGAATTAAACACTGTTTATAGCTATCTATATAGCTGATATAAAAGGGTATGTCCTTTCTGAACAATCTTATTGGTTAGTAGAGTTCACATGACCATTTTATTTATGTTGCTTTTGAGCAATCTCATTGGTTGCAGCTAATCATGATTAATCATGTACATTGATAGGGCTCTGGACCAATGCCAGTAAAACCAAGGCCAAGTTGGGGGGGGGGGTAGGGATTCAGTAGGTTTCTGCTTATAGAATACTGGCTTATTGTTATCTGGTAATCATGGTTTTGAGCACTGTGATTGATCTGTAGGAATTAGTTGACTGGAAACCACATCTGTCCATGGTGACCACTGTTCATTGGTCCTTAGTAACCATGTGACTGTAATGAGAAAAGACATCACAATGATAAACCAACATTACAGAGCACTTTCAATTGATTTTTCTTAGGACTGCAAAGATACCTCTTCAAAATTGTGTTACTGGGATCATAAACAGAATATAAATTGGGACATGTTCTTCCAATTTATTCTAAAATGCATTGAGAAATGAGAACAGAAATTGCAAGGCTTCACTGATGGCACAGAGCCTCCCTGGATATGAGTGTGGGGCACAGAATCAAGGGTAAAAATATGCAACTCTACCTCCAACCCATGCTTGAATCTAACAATTCTCACTGCAGGCAATTTCTGTTCCATGTATCACAGATGGGCGAGCAATGAAATAGAAAGAAATAATAAATATTTCAAATCATAGGGGGGAATTTTTCGGGGGGTCAGCGGGCGCATTTGGTGGCGGGTTGGGTGGGAGAAAAAAAATTTTGACAGCGGGTCGGGGCCCCCGCTGTCAACCCGCCTTTCCCAAATGTCGGGTCTGTCAGCGCTGAACAGACCTGACACACAGCAGCGGGGGGAGGCAATTCAGGTCATTATGACCTTGTTAACAGCCCATTAAGAAGTATTTTGAGCTCACCTTTACATTTTATGAGGTTGCCCACGGGGTCCCCGCTGCTCGGGGATCACGTCAAGTAAGCAGGTCGGGAGTTGTATGACCATTGAATCATTTCATTACTTGACAGCTGCAAATGTGCTATTAAAGCTCCCATCTCACAGGTGTCCACTTTCCAAGCTCAGAAGCTGTTGCTTACTGCATTTGGAAGACAGATTGAGCTTTATGCAGGTTACATGTGTTTGGAATAATCTCTCTATCCAGTGTCACCTCATTGGAACAACCCCTCTCACCATTGACAGATCGCTTCGGTCATCTCAAGTTCACCTGCCATCTATTACATCAGCATCGATGCCCTTGAAACTATCTCACCTTGGTCCTCAGAATCCCACCACGATCAGCCCCAACACCAGCAGCACCAACAACAACACCAACCTTCTCCGTAATCAACTGATGCTGCACAGGACAGAGGACATCAGCACCCAACCACATTGCTGCCCGGGATGCCAGGGATGGCCTCACCATGGCCAGATTTACTTCACTTCATGCTGTACACCCTGGCTGCCACATGATGCACCAGGTTAGCACCAACACCATAAAGCACCCCTACAATGCCTAAGCCATTCCTTTCATACTCATCACCATTGCGGGGGGTACCGTTATGTCTCACCATTCACTGCAACTCACTAAGCCACTTCCAAAAGTGCACACAAATCTGTCCAAGAACGCAAAGTCTTGAAAATAAAGGTTTCAATGTTTGACACCTCATTAACAGAAACTTTACATGAACATTGCATAAAACACCCAAGTGCCTACCCTTGTGTGTTGTTAGTTGGTATAATTGGACTAGGATGAGGGTGAATGTGAGGGTTGGCTAGTGAGATGGGGAAGTGATAATGTAGATAGAGAGGGATGGGTGGAGGTGCAAGGTAAGTTGGTGTGAGTAAGGATGTGCAGGAGTAGGGTAGGGAAGGCAGAGTGATGGGGATGTGATGAGTGGCACAGCAGGATGAGGTTGAGTGTGGCTTGGCAGTAACGTTTTGTGATCTACTGAGATCATTGAAAGGTTTGTGCCACTGCAGCCTGGTCCTCCTGACGACATCCCTGCTTGTGTCCTCCTGTACAATGTGCAACCAGGCTGCGTTGGTCTCCTGGGGAGGTCTCTTCCGCCCATTGAAAGGGAAGTGAACCTCCCTGCGGCTGTGACTCCCTCCATAAGCATATGGAGGGAGTCATGGAGGAGCCTGGGTGCAGCCGTATACCTTTGTGCAGTGCTTATCAGTGTTTGCAGCACCTCAATGCTGTAGAACACTGACAGCACAACTGTCAAAATCAATTTGCACATGGTCCCTTTAAGGAAACTGGCTGATGACGCATCATCAAATGACATCATCAGACCCGCTTCCTTCAATTGGCCGGCAAACGCGCTGGGCAGGCTTAACAAGTCCAATCAGGGGGAAATCATTTTGGATAGCGGGCTGGAGCCAGCAGCAAGGCTGGGACCCACTACCGACGTCGCCCACCACGGACCCGCCAAGGTAGGGGAAATCGCGGCCATAGAAATTACAGCACAAAAGCAGCTCATTCAGCCAGCACAATACATATAATATAGATAATATACTTTAAAAAAATATTGACCATGAGAATACCATTCATGTAGAATTAAAGATTGTTGGGAGTGAGTAATATGGCTGTAATTTATTCAAAGCATTCAGTTTACATCATATGCTGAGAACAAAGCTGAAGTGCTTTATGAATGTCATTTAAATTGCACAATTAAATTAGTGATTTACTTGTTCACTACCAACTATGATTATAGTTCCAAGAAAATTAAATTAAAAGGGATGTTGAAATAACATTGAATGAAGATTGTAAGTGGCTGTTTTTCTGTCATCATTACAGGAATATATGATTATACAATTCACAGGAAGGTATAGTAAGAAAATTATTTTACAATGCTAATGCATACATATAAAGGAATTAAGAGAGTAGTGCAGATTATAAGATTAGTACTGGTAAGAATTAGACCCACACACTTCGAAGGATATATGCCTGTTGTTGGCAGAATCAATCATGTCAGGTGCTACTCAAGCACCATTTTTGTCTCATAAATCAATTCTGTGACCATTTTAAAGCCAATCACATTTAACATCAATTGCAGCATATTTTATTGCATGTGTCTCAAAATTCATTGCAAGTACTGGAGCTGAAGTTGTGAGGTGATTGTTATGCAGTTGTGTATTTCCGTATGCCAGTACTTGTTTGATTTATAATTGAGGGGAAAAGTATCCAGGAAATTGGTATAAACCTACTGGAGGGTTTCAACTCCTGTATCAAAGAGGAGCTGCCTCGAGACTCTTGGCCTTGAGTTCATATTTTACAAACTTGGAGCCAGTTCAGTCCTCACAGCAAACACAAATTTGATTTGTAGCCAAATTGGCTCCTTCCTGTTTTCAGGAAAAGTAAGATACCTCAGGTGTAACTCAAGGCATTACATCTCAAGTGTTACCCAAGCATTACTCAGGTGTTACTGTCACACAGGTGTGACAAAAATCGTGAAACGAAAAGTAAGTATAATAAGTACGTGCAGTTGCAAGATTTTAAATGTATTATAGAGATGTAGTTATTGGAGAAGAATTTAAATCCCCTTATACCTTCATTATGATGCCACAATTCTGGGCTGCATAGAGTCATAGGGGGAAAAATTCAGTTGGTTTGCGCCTCCCGTTAGCGCCTTAAGAGGGCGCTAATGGGGCGCAAAGCAACTAGCGCCCGTGCGTGGCGATGTTTGCGCCGCTCACGAAATTAATTAAACATTTTGCAGCAGCGCTAAACACTACCGCCACGATCTCCTGCGCCGGCAGATCGTGACGTCAGTCGAGTGTGCAACGCCCCAGTAGCGCCCCGGACCGGATATTGAGTGGCGCCCCCTGCCTTACCGCCTGCCGCTAGCAACGACAGGTTGAGGGGAGCGTTTTGCAGTCAGGAAGGGACTGGGGGAGCGCTATTTAAAGGCGACCGCTTCCTGCCTTTTTTTGTTGGTGACATTTTTGCACCACGCATTCTGAGATAGAGAGAGACTTCTGGTGAGATTCAACGCTGTGTGAAGGAGTTTTGGGTACTGAGCAGCACTTTGCAGGTTCATTTTGATTTGCCCTTCCTTGTATTGATTTAGAAGAGACTGTGGGGGCTGCACTCTGAGCTCTTTCCCTGGGCCTCTCCATTGTTCTTTCCAGTGGATTTGATGTACAGGTCTCTCCAGGCCGAGATTCAAGGCTGCAATGAGCAGGATGTGGATGGAGAGCAAGATCAACCCTCGCCTTGAAGAACTAGCTGGCGCCATTGTGTCTGTGTTCCATTGCTGACTGACATCATATGAGCTTCGCCAGCGCTCTGAGGTAGCACCTCGCTCCTCGGCCTGTGCGCCTTAAGACAGGTGTGAAGCACCTGATTTAGCGCTCCAATCACCTCCAGGGGCGATAAAGCCAAGTTTGCAGTCAGAGGCAATAATTAGCGCCAGGCGCTAATTTTTGCGCCCGGCCGATAATTGCGCCCCAAATGGGGCGATACTGAATTTTTTCCCCATAGAGTTATACAGCACAGAAAGAGGCCCTTCGGCCCATCGTGTCCGCGCTGGCCATCAAGCCCTGTCTATTCTAATCCCATTTTCCAGCACTTGGTCCGTAGCCTTGTATGCTATGGCGTTTCAAGTGCTCATCTAAATGCTTCTTGAATGTTGTGAGGGTTCCTGCCTCTACCACCCTTTCAGGCAGTGAGTTCCAGATTCCAACCACCCTCTGGGTGAAAAAGTTTTTCCTCAAATCCCCTCTAAACCTCCTGCCCCTTACCTTGAAACTATGCCCCCTGGTTATTGACCCCTCTACTAAGGGGAAAAGTTCCTATCTATCCTATCTATACCCCTCATAATTTTGTACACCTCAATCAGGTCCCCCCTCAGCCTTCTCTGCTCTAAGGAAAACAACCCCAGCCTGTCCAGTCTCTCTTCATAGCTGAAGCGCTCCAGCCCAGGTAACATCCTGGTGAATCTCCTCTGCACCCTCTCCAATGCAATCACATCCTTCCTATAGTGTGGCGACCAGAACTGCACACAGTATTCCAGCTGTGGCCTAACTAGCGTTTTGTACAGCTCCATCATAACCTCCCTGCTCTTATATTCTATGCCTCGGCTAATGAAGGCAAGTATCCCATATGCCTTTTTAACCACCTTATCTACCTGGCCTGCTGCCTTCAGGGATCTATGTACATGCACACCAAGGTCCCTCTGATCCTCTGTCCTTCCTAGGGTCCTACCATTGATTGTGTATTCCCTTGCCTTGTTAGTCCTCCCAAAATGCATCACCTCACACTTTTCAGGGTTAAATTCCATTTGCCACTGTTCTGCCCATCTGACCAACCCGTCTATATCGTCCTGTAGCCTGAGGCTTCCCTCCTCGCTATAGTGACACCACTATTCCCAGCCAGAATGGAGATGATTGGGTAATTCCCCCGTCAAGACACCACACTGCTGTAAGTGACGGGGATTGATTTTATGCACATAATTTGTATTATGTAACTATCCTCCACTCACTGCATTTTGCTGGAGAAATCCCACTGCTTTTATCGGGAGATGTTGCTGTAGTTTCGGTCATGAGTTCTATTTGCTGTAGTTTGTAGATACTGTTTTTAAATAGAATCTGTAGACGGTTTACTGTAGTGCGCTGTTTAAATAGACTCTGTTTGCTGCATAAATAGACTTTGTTTGTGGTAAAATAGACTGTTTGCTGTGAGTCCTGCCCCGCCTTCAACTCATTAGCTAACACAGTGGTGTCAATAGGCACTCTGACAATTCTGGTGATGAGGATATCACAGAATATTTTCCCAATGTTGACAGCTCTGAGTCCGAGTGTAGCATTGCAGCACCCCCATAAATATGTGCATAATACTATAATATCTTACCCTCCTACAAGTGTATACAGTGCTATCCCATAAATGTGTGTGGAGCATTGTATCCTACCCAAAGTATGTGTTATTACTGCATCACACCCAATATTTGTGATTACTGTACCCTCCCCAACTGTATCACACCATCTGGTGTCATGATAGCACAATTGGTCAGTTATGTTATTTTCTATCAATTACAATTTTTAATTAAATGGTTGAATTAATTGGCACAAGCCTAGCTATATGAAAATCTCATAGGAAAGCAGTTTTGCCAACATTAATGCAGCGTCACCTAGGACTTTATTATTTAATTCCCCCAGGTATTTAATGTGAATTGCTATTAAAGTATTTGGCCTTTGTGAATCTCAGGGGTATAAGATTAGTGCATTCATGTTAAATACATGTTAGACTTTTCACAATGTTATACAGGCTCACTTAACAGGCATAAGGTGTCCTCACAGTAAAGTACTTTCCAAGACACTTTATCATATTTAGAAACCAAGAGGTTGTAATGATGAGCTCAGCAATTTTTGAACACTTTTGCTAGAAATTTTCAATCTCTGTTCCTGGCAGAAACCGAGCGTGTGGAGCAGTTAAAATGAAGTGTGTGAAATACCGCTCCATTCCCACTCAGCTGCAATTTTAAAATGTCTGATTTTTTAGGCGTATGTGGTGCCCACCTGAGTCAGGCAGGAGCCTCGTACATTTATGTAAACCAGGGTCCTATTACGTTAATAGGATCGTGGCGTAATCGCTGCTGGGCACCCACAGCGTCAGCCCCGCCAGATGAAAGCTAGTCAGCCAACCAAAAGAGACCTTCCCAGGTACATTGTAGGGCCACGGGGTGCAGGAGTACTTTTCCAGACCCCACAAGGAAAGTGTAGCTCTCCCCTGCCCAGACTCATCCCCCCTTCACAAAGCACTGACTGCCCCGCAACTCTCGTCTCCCCTCCCATCCCCACACTTACCTTGGGCCAGGTGGGCGGCCTCTGTGCTACCTGACTTCCCACAGACTGCCCGACCATTTTGGTTGGGGAGTTGGCCAGTGGCATGTTAATGAGCCCCGGCAATTAAAATTGGCTAGGCCTCCTGCTGCCGCTCACAGACAGACCGGCCATTCTCCTGCAGAGGAATTAAAATTTCCACCTGTATATCTAGACTTTGAAAAAGACTTTGATAAATTGCTGCACAAACGGTTGATGAGCAAAGTTGAGCCTCTTGGGATTCATGGGCAGATTTTGGGTTGGATAACAAACCGGTTGCATTCATGTAGACAGGAGATAGTTGTTAACGGTAGTGGTTCTGTGTGGGGACCAGTCACTGATGGGAGTCCCACAGGGATCGTGTTAAGACCATTGCTCTTCACCAACTTTATTAATAATCTGGATGAAGGTATCGAGAAACTAGCTGCAAGTTTACAGATTAAATGAAGATACGGGCAGCTATAAGGACCTTGGATGAAAAAAATAAATTGGATCTAGATGCAATGTGGAATGGGTCATATCTGGCAAACGTCTTTCAACGTAGATAAATGTGGAAGAATACATTTGGGTAGGGGCAACTACAAGCATGTATATACCATGCATGCTCAAGGCTGCTGAACAGAAGAAGGACCTGAGAGTTATAGTGCATAATACATTGAAAGTTCATGGCCGGTGCCGCGAGGCAATTGTGAAAGCAAATAGGGTCTTAAAATGTTTTGCCAGGTCAATTAATTATAAAACAAGAAATACTATCCTTTCTCTGTATAAGGCCTTGGTCAGACCACATCTAGAATACTATGTTCAGCTTTGATTCTCTCGCATGCTTGGTGATATTAAGACTCTGGAAAAGGCTCAGAGGAAGGCCACCAAATTGATATCGAGCTTAAGGGCCCACCGTTACCAGGATAGGCTAAGTGAGCTGAGGCTATTTACTTTAGAAAAGTGTAGACTTCGAGGAGATTTGATTAAGTCTTTAAAATAGTGAAAGGAATAGATTCAGTTCAAGTGGCTATACTTTTCGAGCTGGATGTTAGGGAGGATCAGGGGACACATATATAATTTATGTAAGCAAAAAACTAGGTCAGCTGCTAGGAGGTACTTCTTTTCACAGAGTAATCGACCGCTGGAATATGTTGGAAAATATACAGAAAAGATTTACAAGGATGTTATCAGAATTGAGAGGATGCAACTATCAGGAAAGATTGAGAAGATTAAGAGAAGACCTGATTGAGGTCTTTAAAATTATGAAGTGGCACAATAGAGTGGATGTGGAGAAATTGTCTCCACTTGTGGGTGAGTCCAGAACAAGGTGACATAAATATAAGGTAGCCACTAACAGGTCAAATAAAGAATTTTGGAGGAATTAATTTAGACAGTGGAGAGAATATGGAACTCTGGAGTGATTGAAGCAGCTAGGATTGATGCATTTAAGAGGAGGCATGATGTATACATGATGGAGAAGGGAATAGAGAGCTACAAGGGCAGGGTAGGAAGAGATAATTAGGGTGGGAGTTGGCGCAAGTGAAGTATAAACATTGGCATAGACTAGTTTGGCCTGTTTCTGTGCTGTAGATTCTATGTAATGTAATTCTATGTAAAAGTTGCCAGCATGTGCAATGAGTGTGGATCCACTACAAGCATTCTATAGGGAGCTGAATGAGTTCCTGACAGTGGCTAACATATCTACATATAAAAAGTTGCTGAGTCATCAAGGGTTGTGTCACCCAGTCACAGTGGATTCCTGGAGCTCACTTGATCACCTTCAGGGTTCATAAAGGGTTTCTCAGTTTTTTCCTTAAACTTCTCAGTTTTTTTCCTTAAATTGACCCAACGTTTTTTTCCCCTTTCCCACGTGGCTGCATGTGGGGTAGGGGGACTGGGGTGATGGTGACAGTATAGGACAGGTTCAATCGATCAGCTGGTCTTTACCCATCCTTCTTTCTCGTAGGTTCATATTTCTTCTCAAATTGCATAGGATGTTACAAATGTATTTTTATCCTTGTTAAAAAAAAGTATGAAAAATAAGATTTACAAAGTTTGCATTGTTGCAGATGCAGCATCTGCTGCAGCGCTGAGCAATGTGGTAGCTCTGCAGTCAAGTTTGTAGAGCAGGCTATTTCCAAGAACTAAGGATGGAGCCTGAAAAATCCTTCCTAAAGTGACAAAGCTCTGAATTTGCGGTCGGAGGCGTACCTCCGGAGGTACGCCTCCGACCTGCGAAATATTTCCGAACTTACCTCCTGGCTCCAAAGCTACGGAGAGTTCGGGTCCTGGGCCTCCAGGCGTACGCCTGCGTAAAGGCCCACGGATCCCAGGAACGCAGGCAGTTCGGAAGCGTCCCTGGGATCACGTGGGCCAGCTCCTCCAATGAGAAAGGAGGATTCCATTTACAAATGGAATGCATGCAGAAACCCAGAACTTGCGGGACCTTTCAGAAGGCTTACGACAGCATACGCTGAGCGTAGGCCATCATCAGGACCGCAAATTCAAGGCTATTGTTCTAGGCCTCCAATGTGGTCTGTAGATAAACCCGCTGTGTGACAAACAGGAAGGAACCATAGGTATAAATTGTGTATTATCTTCATAGATTATTTCTAGAGACTTCTTCAGCATAATATTACTAAACTCTGGCACCTTATATTTCCAGTATAAAAGAAAGACTTGCATTTATATAATGCCTTTCACGACCTCAGGACATCCCAAAGCACTTTACAGCTAATGGAAGTACATTTTGAAGTGTAGTCACTGTTCGTAACCTTAGTGTCATATTTGACCCAGAGATAAGCTTCTGATCACATATCCGCGCCATCACTAAGACCGCCTATTTCCACCTCCGGAAGATCACCCAACTCCGCCCCTGCCTCAGCTAATTTGCTGCTGAAACCCTCATCCATGCCTTTGTTATGCTGACAGAATTAGAGTTATGCTGACAGAATTAGATGAGGAAAGACGGGAGGAGACTCGAGTGGAGCATAAACGCCGGCATGGACTGGTTGGGCCGCATGGCCTGTTTCTGTGCCGTATATCCTATGTAATCCTATGTTACCTCTAGACTTGACTATTCCTGGCCAGCCTCCCACGTTCTACCCACCGTAAGCTTGAGGTTATACAAAACTGTGCTGCCCATGTCCTAACTTGCACCAAGTTCTGTTCGCCCATCACCCCTGTGCTCGCTGACCTTTATTGGCTCCCGGTTAAGCAACGGCTCGATTTAAAAATTCTCACCCTTGTTTTCAAATCCCTCCATGGCCTCGCCCCTCCCTATCGCAGTAATCACCTCCAGCTCCACAACCCTCCAAGATGTCTGCGCTCCTCTAATTCTGGCCTGCTGAGCATCCCCGATTTTAAATCGCTCCACCATTGGTGGCCGTGCCTTCAGCTGCCAAGACCCTAAGCTCTGGAATTCACTCCCTAAACCTCTCCGCATCTCTTTACTCTTTTAAGACGCTCCTTAAAACCTACCTCCATCTACCCTAATATCTCATGTGGCTCGGTGTCAAATTTTGTTTTATAACGCTCCTGTGAAGCGCCTTGGGACGTTTAACTACGTTAAAGGCACTATATAAATACAAGTTGTTGTTGTAATGTAGGAGATGTGGCAACAAATTTGCGCACAACAAGCTCCCACAAACAGCAATGTGATAATGACCAGATAATGGGCCGGATATTCCGATCCCTATGGGTGGGTACGCGCTGTGCACCCACCTGTAGGGACATCGGAAATGCCGGTTTCAGGCATGCACAGCGCATGCGCTGAAAACCGGCATTTCCGATCTGTCAAGAATCCTCTTGACAGATCCTCCGGCTGCCCGGGAGAAGGGCCTCTGCGGGTGGATAGTTCCGCTTTTTGGAGACCCTCCGCCCGCAGAAAACCCTTACAATTCTTATGCCTGGTAAAAGCAGGCGTAAGGCCAGCTTTTACCAGGATAAGAGTAGAAAAAAAGTTTTTTTAAAATGTTTTCACTGATTTATCATTTAAAAATACTTTTAAAAAAGGTAAGTTTATTTTTAGCCCTGTAAAATACTTTAATTACTTTTTCCAAAAAATTTCAAGTCATTTTAAAAATGTGATTTTTAAAAATTTATTTAAAGTTTTACTATGTTTTTTCATTGATCTCCATTCATATATTTGACAGGTCTTCCTGTCAAATGTATGAAGGGAGATTTCCTTCTGTGATTGGCTCCCCATGGCCCACGTGATCCCAGAGACACTGCGAACTACCTGCGCCTCTGGGATACGTGGGCCCTGCGCACTTGGAGTTTGGTGAGGCCCAGCATCGGAACTGTGCATGTCAGCCTTCAGGTAAGGGCGCAGATTTTTCCAGATCGCATGCCTCCACCCGCGGGAGGCCTACGATCGGAAAATATGGGCCAATCTGTTTTAGTGATGTTGATTGAGGGATAAATATTGGCCAGGACACCAGGATTAGCTCCCCTACTCTTCTTCAAAATAGTGCCATAGGATCTTTTACATCTACCTGAGAGGGCAGATGGGGCCTCGATTTAACATCTCATCCGAAAGATGGCACCTCCGACAATGCAGCATTCCCTCAGTACTGCGCTGGAGTGTCAGCCTAGATTTTTGTGCTCAAGTGTCTGATATTCAAGTATGGATATTAGACATTTTATTATGACATCCTTATAATCTTTAATGTATTATTTAAAACCATATTGCTCTGTGCCAAATTACATTGTCTAATATTCAAAGTATGGTGATCTTTATAAGGATTATTCCCATTAAAATTATCAAATTCTGCAGACTGAATATGGTCTCCTTTTCACTCCATATATAAAAGATGAGGGCCATCATCTTTTACATGGGTAGAAGTCCCATTGTTTCCGTGCCTCAGGCCATTGATGTGGCCTATCTTCCCTCTTGTCATCCATTTTAAATTGTATTGATAATGAGAATGCTCAACATCCCTTAGTATTTTGCAATTTTATTTATTCTTAAGCAGTTTTTTTCCCCCACTTACGATACCCAGATGGTGCTAGCTAGCTGGCATATTGGTTTAGCAGTTCATTAACTTCAACATTTCTCTTCAGAAATCCATCCACTAAACAGCAAGGTTTTGGCTCCCTGAAATGGCTTTCTAGTTCCTGCCACTTTCTTCAATTTGCTGGTGTTAAGAGTCACATGTTCATCAAAGTTCAGGATCAATAGGCAGAGGAAGCTACGTAAAGGTCTGCACAATGTCCTTAAAATACTGTAACACTAGACATTCCACAGTACAACTCCCACCCACCTGGTAAAATGGAAAAGAGTGCATTCAATCATATTTTTTGTCCAGGATCTGAGTATAGTGTACACAGATTTGTACACTTTGTTTATCAGCTGCAAGGGATACCCAAACCCAATCTTTTCAAATAAATTAAACACTTAAGAGACTACATAATTACATAGATTAATTGGCTATATTGCATCGTATTGGGAAAGCAGAAAAAAATTCTCTATTAAATAAATAAAACTAAATTTACCAGATTGTAGAAAATGAGAAATATTGTTTTCTATTCAGAAGCCTAATCTTTTCTTACCCATAAATTCTGATGAAAGTCAGTTTATTAAGAGTATGTAAATGAAATGGTCTTTCAAATTGAAGTATAAGCAAAATACCACTCTGTTGGCATCTCTAGTTAATCTATTTAGGTGAACACACTTGGTTAAGGAATACATTTCCTTCAAACATTATTATTGCATCTGCAGCTATAATTGTTCACCATCAGCGCTTCAGTTTTTACACCAGCCGTTCTCTTCTTATAGCAGTAAAATTGAATTGTTTGGATGCTCTGACCTGTATTGACCAACCGGCGTAGGTGTAATATAGCCGATGAAATACAAGCAGAAGGAAATGAAGCATTCTGAAAAACCTATCAGCGTCAAGAGTAGAAACTCCCCAGGCTCGCCCAGTAAATAGCAGCATTTATTTCTGCCTTTTGAAGATAAGCTCCAGTCAGATGCCTTTCTCTCCATCTTCAATCCCAATCAAATGGCAAAAATATATAGAAGCTGGTTGAGAAAGCAATTCAAATCAAACAGGATTATTTTTCTATTTGTTTAAATACACCACTTCACAGTTACAATTAGCCATTGGGAGAGTTTGCTCTCAGCAAATCTTCCTGGTTAGTCAGTGGGCAATCAATCAGTTTTCATCCATCTATCTTTATTAGTTTAGCCGGGGGGGTTATGAAGCCTGAATGAGTCTTTCATGCGCATTTTCAGAAACAACCCAACTAGTAGAGAGCAATGGAAGAAATATTAGGGCTGATTTTACCTCCCCACACCTGACAAAAATGGGGAGTTCGGGGGTTAAAACAATGGTAGCATCCTGCCCTCCGGCTTGGCGCCACACTCACGCTGGCCAGTATTTTAGAGCCCGGGTTTTGGGAAGTGTGTGAGGCCCTCACCTGCCCACTATATTCAGAAGTCCAGGTCTGATGACGGAATTTAGACCCTATGACGTGCAGTTGCCCGGTGCCCATCTCGCCAGCAACTGCAGGCACCAAGAAGCAACAGACCCAGAAAAAGGTAAGCTCATTTTTATTTTTAAAAAAGGTTTCCTTGGGTCAGAAGTGCTCCTCAAGGAAACTTAGGGCCACCCCTGCCCCAGGATTCCCTCACCCGCTTGAGCGCCTCTGGAACCACCGCCCCCCCACACTAGACTTACTTTTGTCTGGGACCATTCCCATGTGTCCTGGTGGCAACTTCCTGTTGCGCTCACTCGCACCACGTGATTAATGTCAGGTTTAGGCGGAAGTTAGACTTAACTTATTTAAATGAGGCCCGGGAGTTAAAATGGCGAGCCTGAGCAAGCCTGATGCTTGCCCCGCCTTCTCCACGCTTGGCTTTGCCCTTAGCTAGAAATGGGGACGTTATTTTTTTTTTCCCCTCCTTATTCTTCTGCCTAAAAATGATACATTTCTATTTGTTCATGTCACTTGGAGGACAGAGTGATAGCTATATTATTTTCATAATCATATGGATACTGACTGAATTTGTGATGTAGTAGGTTTCATCTTTTAAATTACACTGCTGTGTAGAGGTTAGGAGTGCTGGAGGGTAAGGTGCTATGAATTTATTGATTTAAAGGGACAGTTGCCATCTAACTGGTGAAGTGTCTTGCCAGACACTCTGTAAGGTTTACTTATTGGAGGTACAGTGGAATTTACTTTTAACCATCACTGGTTGTAGTAATCAGTCGGACTTAAGGAACAGATCTTACTTTCCATAGCTATTTTCCATTTATACTAATGTTTCTGCACTTGGTTATAATGATCAATGGGTGTTGTAGATTGGTTTTGAACTGATTTTCCTTTGATATTTCACAGTTAGGAAGAAATTTCACAGCTCATGGGAATGCCTATTAAAGGCAACTTGAACTGGTTGACCTGCCTTGGATATAAAAGCAGCCTCAGCTTTATTTTTTCCTTCTGATCACAAGCCTTTGCCTCTGCTGGATGATGACATCCCATCACCAACTAGAATGACACTTTGCGGAATTAGCATGCTAGTAAACCTTGTACACGCTGAGATTCGTGGAAATCTCATGGACCCTGACATTATAAGTGAAATAAAATGAGTGACAAAAGATGAGACTGGAGGAAACACTCATTATACCAACATGGCAAGAGTTAGAAAAAGGCCCATCAACTCCTTACAACATCTTGGAAACAGGGAAAGAGCTGTCTCAGAAACATGGGAATTCACATGTAATGATTAACTGAATGTAATCATAGTCTAAAAATACCATGGACCCTTTGAGGGGGTGAAAGTGTGGTGAGCAGAATTTCTGCCTGCTGGTTTGCTATGCCATTGACCTCACCCCACATCCTTGAGACAGGGTCATTTAAATTATATGGGCAAGTATCCATCGCTGTAGCTGCACCTCAAAGGTTCCTGCCCAACTGAGCAGGCAGAAATTGTAATTGCATCCTGCTGCTTTAAAAAGGGGTACTTGAGGCCTGAACTGGGGAAAAATGTAAAAATTCCCCTTGGGGAGCACAGGAGCAGCCTTGTAAAAATCATCAATCCTTCTGTGGTAACCTGGGAATATCCTCAGATATGCACCCAAAATCATTCTCTCTGTTCACACTTGTTTCAGCTATCTGGTTCTGAGATATTTATAGTATTCGTACCTCCTCTTGAACAGTTTTTAATAAAAAGGTGACGACATCTGGAAGAGATGTCATCTATTGGGGGGAGGGGTACTCTGTGGAGAGAGGAGTCTGATGGATATGGTTAATCAAGGTCTTAATCTCACACTGTTTTTGCCGACAGTGTTGGTACAAGGAGCTATGTGGGAACTCCTGGAATTAAGTACAGTGCAGGGCAGGGTAGAGGTTCAAATGGAAGTGGAGTCCTTTGTCCACCTGTTTGTCTAACTCTTTGCTGGCCAAGCAGTATGTTATTTCAATGTGTTCAAAGAAAAGTGTATTTTAACCTTTGATAAATCTCAGTGGCACACGTTTTAGGAAATGCTTGAACTGTCCTACTATTGTGCTTTCTCTCCTTTGATGATCAGTTGACTGCCTAGGTTATACTGCTTTTACTCCATTCTGTTACTGGGCAATGTTATATCAATCCTCTATTACCAGCTGTGATTAGCTGTAGGTCATATAATTCCTGCCTGTTTAGATGCACTGTTATGTGTTGCATTGCATTGCATTGTAGACCACATACCTCCTGACCTCTCTTCCTGGCTTGGTGTTGTTTTCCTCACACCTATCTGTTCACGGCTTTGGGATGTTCTTCATGTTAAGGCACTATATAAATGCAACTTGTTGTTACTGTCATTGTTACAAATTAATCAATCATCAGGCTACCATATTTTCTGTAACATGTCATTGCTGCATTTACATATTTTTGCTAGCCACAGTATTACCTAAATTTTCTACTTAAAGTACAATAACCACCACAACTCACATTTATCTAAGGTCTTTAATGCATTAAAATATCCTTTGAAGTTTCACGGGGTTAATTCAAACACCAAATAAGGGTTGGGAGAAGAGTTAGTGAAGATGTGGTTGAAGAAGTAGATTTTGAGGACCTCTGAATATAGAGATATAGCAAGGGGCAATGGCTTAGAAAGAGAATTACATAAGAACATAAGAAATAGGAGCAGTAGGCCATTCAGCCCTTCGAGCCTGCTCCGCCATTCAATGAGATCATGGCTGGTCTTCGGCATCAACTCCATTCACCGGCCCTATCACCATATCCCTTGATGCCTTTACTAGTCAGAAATCTATCAACTTCTGTTTTGAATATACCCAATGACTGAGCCTCCACAGCCCTCTGCGGTAGAGAATTCCAAAGATTCACCACCCTCTGTGTGAAGAAATTTCTTCTCATCTCAGTCCTGAATGGCCTACTCTTTATCCTGAGCCTGTGGCCCCTGGTTCTAGACTCCCCAGCCAAAGGAAACATTCTCCCAGCATCCACTCTATCAAGCCCTGTAATAATTTTGTATGCTTCAATGAGATCACCTCTCATTCTTCTGAATTCAAGAGAATACAGGCCTACTTTACTCAATCTCTTCTCATACGACAGTCCTGCCATCCCAGGAATCAATCTCGTGAACCTTCGTTGCACTCCCTCTATGGCAAGTATATCCTTCCTTAGGTAAGGAGACCAAAATTGTACACAGTACTCCAGGTGTGGTCTCACCAAGGCCCTATATAATTGGAGTAAGACTTCTTTACTCCTGTACTCAAATCCTCTTGTAATGAAGGCCAGCATACCATTTGCCTTCCTAATGGCTTGCTGCTCCAAGAATTCCAGAGTATAAGGACATGTTAACTGAAAGCTCTGTCATCAATAGCAAAAGAATAGACTTGAGTCGGAAGAGTGTGATCTGGGACATGGGGCTGGAGGAGGTTGCATGGGTAGGTAAGCACAAGGCAATGGGGGAGAATTATAAAGAATGAGAATTTTGAAATTAAAAAACTGGGGTACAATGAGCTAGTGGAGTCAGTGAAGATCATGTGATAGGTGAATGGTACTTAGTACGAGATGGGGTGCGGGCAGTAGAGTTCTAGATAAGTTGGAGTTTCTGTGCATGCAGCTCAGAAAGTTGGAGAGTGTTACAGAAGTTGAAACTGGAAGAGATGAAGATGTAGATGTCGTGGATTACATATGGAAGCTGACCCCATGCTTAAAAATGTTGGCAAGAGGTAAGCTGTATATAAGGAATGGAGGTGACCAAAAATGTAGACTTGAGACACACTAACGGTGACCAGGTAGGTACAGGAAGAAGAGTCATTGCAGAACATGTGCTTGCTATATGTGGGTGACCAAGGAGAGAAGGAGGAAGAGGAGGATGGAGTGGTTGATCGTATTGAAGGTCGCGGGAAGATTGTGGAGGATGAGCATTGTAGTTAGAAGCCCAGAGACCATTTTTCATCAGCACTGCTATAAGGGCTAAAAACCGTGACATTAAAATGTACATTAATTAAATTGTTTTACATTTTCTCTTATTGGGATTCCTAGCAATAGTGTCCTGTCCATGCTTCTGAGCTAGCTGGGAACCTTGGAGGGCGAATAGGGGTGTAGTTAATCCCTGGTGTTCTCAAAAGGCCTAAGGAACAAATTAACTCTAAAATCTCATGGCTATGCATGCCAAATATATTCCTTCACACTGTTTAATGAAAAATAACTTACATTTTTATTACATATTTAAATATTAGATGCTATGTATATGATTAATTGAATATTTTATGAATACATTCAAAACCACCATGGTTAATCAAATAATCAACAGAGAGAAATATATTTTTTACTGTGGGACACTATGGGCTATAGGTCCTGTAAAAGAAATGTCCCAAGTTATTGCAGACTGATAAGTCCTTAACAGACTCTATAAAAGAGTTCTAATCAGAGCACTGTCAGATGAGTCCCAGTCTCCTTTCACGGAATTCAATTGTTCAGTGGATAAATTTTTCTCGTTTCTTGATGGAATGTCATTGTGTGGATCACTCTGACGGTGGAGGGGTAGGGGAGGAGGAGGAAGACGACAGTGGCATACCAGAGAACCACATCTCCTATCAGGCAGTCTGAGAAATAGCATTGGCAGTCGGTTTAGAGGCGTCTGCGGTTCAGATTGCACTACCCTTCTGGCTGAAGGAGGAAGTGCTGGTAAATTAAAACAAACTGATTATCTGCACGAACATTTTTGTATCTTTCTGCACATGCGCGCCGTCGGCCCCGCCCCATTTTTGCGCACGCGCACCCGATCATGATCTTCGCATGCGCGCTTTCACAAAGGCCGCTCATGCGCAGTGGAAATCAGAGGGGGCAGAGAGAGGGAACCGGAGGAAGGAGGGAGAGGGGGAATTGGAGGAGGGAGAGGGAATTGGAGGAGGGAGAGGGAATTGGAGGAGGGAGAGGGAACTGGAGGGAGGGGGGGAGAGAGGGAACTGGAGGGAGGGGGGAGAGAGGGAACAGGGAGGGGGGAGAGAGGGAACAGGGAGGGGGGAGAGAGGGAACTGGAGGGAGGGGGGAGAGAGGGAATCGGAAGGAGGAGGGGAGAGGGAATCGGAGGGAGGGGAGAGGGAATCGGAGGGAGGGGAGAGGGAATCGGAGGGAGGGGAGAGGGAATCGGAGGGAGGGGAGAGGGAATCGGAGGGAGGGGAGAGAGGGAATCGATGGGGGGGGAGAGGGAATCGGAGGGGGGGAGAGGGAATCGGAGGGAGGGGAGAGGGAATCGGAGGGGGGGGGAGAGGGAATCGGAGGGAGGGGAGAGGGAATCGGAGGGAGGGGAGAGGGAATCGGAGGGAGGGGAGAGGGAATCGGAGGGAGGGGAGAGGGAATCGGAGGGAGGGGAGAGGGAATCGGAGGGAGGGGAGAGGGAATCGGAGGGAGGGGAGAGGGAATCGGAGGGAGGGGAGAGAGGGAATCGGAGGGGGGGAGAGGGAATCGGAGGGAGGGGAGAGAGGGAATCGGAGGGAGGGGAGAGGGAATCGGAGGGAGGGGAGAGGGAATCGGAGGGAGGGGAGAGGGAATCGGAGGGGGGGGGAGAGGGAATCGGAGGGGGGGGGAGAGGGAATCGGAGGGGGGGGGAGAGGGAATCGGAGGGAGGGGAGAGGGAATCGGAGGGAGGGGAGAGAGGGAATCGGAGGGGGGAGGGAGAGGGAATCGGAGGGGGGAGGGAGAGGGAATCGGAGGGGGGAGGGCGAGGGAATCGGAGGGGGGGGAAGGGGAGAGGGAATCGGAGGGGGGAGAGGGAATCGGAGGGAGGGGAGAGGGAATCGGAGGGAGGGGAGAGGGAATCGGAGGGAGGGGAGAGGGAATCGGAGGGAGGGGGGAGGGGAGAGGGAATCGGAGGGGGGGGAGAGGGAATCGGAGGGGGGAGAGAGGGAATCGGAGGGGGGAGAGAGGGAATCGGAGGGAGGGGAGAGAGGGAATCGGAGGGGGGGAGAGGGAATCGGAGGAGGGGAGAGGGAATCGGAGGGAGGGGAGAGGGAATCGGAGGGGGGAGGGAGAGGGAATCGGAGGGGGGAGGGAGAGGGAATCGGAGGGGGGGAGAGAGGGAATCGGAGGGAGGGGCGAGAGGGAATCGGAGGGGGGGGAGAGGGAATCGGAGGGAGGGGAGAGAGGGAATCGGAGGGGGGGAGGGAGAGGGAATCGGAGGGAGGGGAGAGAGGGAATCGGAGGGGGGGGAGAGGGAATCGGAGGGAGGGGAGGGAGGGAGGTGGGAGAGGAAATCGGAGGACGGTAGAGTGGAAATCGGAGGGAAGGGAGTGAGGGAATCGGAGGGAAGAAGAGAGGGAATCGGAGGGAAGGAGAGAGGGAATCGGAGGGGGGAGAGAGGGAATGGGAGGGGGGAGAGAGGGAATCGGAGGGGGGGAGAGGGAATCGGAGGGGGGGAGAGGGAATCGGAGGGGGGGGGGAGAGGGAATCGGAGGGGGGGGGGAGAGGGAATCGGAGGGAGGGGAGAGAGGGAATCGGAGGGAGGGGAGAGAGGGAATCGGAGGGAGGGGAGAGAGGGAATCGGAGGGGGGAGGGAGAGGGAATCGGAGGGAGGGGAGAGAGGGAATCGGAGGGAGGGGAGAGAGGGAATCGGAGGGAGGTGGGAGAGGAAATCGGAGGAGGGTAGAGTGGAAATCGGAGGGAAGGGAGTGAGGGAATCGGAGGGAAGAAGAGAGGGAATCGGAGGGAAGGAGAGAGGGAATCGGAGGGGGGAGAGAGGGAATGGGAGGGGGGAGAGAGGGGGAACCGGAGGGGGGAGAGGGAGGGACCCGGAGGAAGGGGAAGAGAGAGGGAGTTGGAGGGAGGGGGGAAGAGAGGTCAGGAATTTGGGAGGTGGAGGGGTAAAGTGTACGGTGTGCAGTGGGGAAGGGGGAAGAATGTGATTGATGTCGAAAGGGAGGGGGGAATGAGTGCGAGAATGTGATCCAGATGGTAAGATGGATCACGTTTTTCTTACCCCACCCCTTTACACCCACACCACGTTCTCCCTCTCCTCCCCCTAAACCTGGTTGATTTCTCAGAAAGCTCGTTGCATGTGGCAAGTGACATCATTGGACTGGACGAAATCTGGAAGTTACGTCACTGTCACTATTCGCTTTATACCCAATAAACCTGTTAACAATCTGTGACCCACACACAATGCCCCATCTGTGGGGGGGGAATGTCAGGAACTTAGTGGGGGGGACAAGGTCATGAATCCAGGGGGATGGAACTTGGGCAGGAGGAGAAGGTCAGGAACCCAGCAGGGGGGGTGAAGGAGGTCAGGAACTTGGGCAGGGGGAGATGGTCAAGAACTCGGGCGGGTGGGGGGCGGGGGGGGAGGAGGAGGTCAAGAACTCGGGCTGGTGGGGGGGAAGGTCAGGCACTTGGGCGGGGGGGGGGGGAATGTGAGGAACTTGGGCGGTGGGGGCAGGAACTTGTTTGGGGGGTGGGAGAAGGTCTTAACCCGCGAGGGTGAGCCCTGTCTGTTCCAAGTGAGCTCTGTTCTGTCTGGAGTAGGCAGTCAGAATGGCTCGAATTACACTTTGCAAAGTAATTAATTACATAGGCAGGGAGGATCTAATCACACATTCCAGAGAAACTGCTGGGTATGTCTTGTCCTCCAAGGGGACCAATCAGCAATCAGGACTTGTCATCCAAGGGGACCAATCAGAGCTTTTGGTGTTGCGAATAAACACATCCAAATTAAAAAGCAGATATGGGCATGAGGGGAGGAGGAAGGAAAAGGATCATTACTTTCTTTTAGGTGTTGTAATAATTCTTCAACTAAAGAGAAATTCACTCCGCTTACAAGAGCAAAGCAACTAATCCAACCAGAAAAGCAATAGAATTATAAAGGCAATTGGCCACAAACCATGTGACCTTCTTTGCATTATACAGGAGCACCCTCAGGTGGTCATCTTCAGTTCTTTTTTTGTCGATTTTTTCCCATCCATTCTGTTCTAAACGTATTGACTGCTTGTGGGGTTTTGATTACATGGCATCATTTTGTTTTCCGGTACCTCATCCAAGTGGCTATTAATTATGTGTGAGTTTTGACGCTATCCCAACTGCATCAGTGGAAGCCCAATCCTAACCTCACCTAGTGTCTACATGTGCACAGTTTCCATCTGGATTGAGCGTTCAGGAGCAGGGGCTTGACTTTTTCTTCCTCCCTAACCCAAGGGCACTGAGGCCAATAGTAGCCCCTCCTTCCAGGCCAGAATCAGCTAACTCAATACATACTTAGGTTTGAGTTTTGTTCTTTTTAGCAGTAAGAGGAACCACAAGCATAATGTGCTGAAATTCATTCTCTTATAATAAAGGGGACCTCAATAATCAAAAAGAAATCTCTAACCCTCGCTTTCTTTCCTCCAAAGTTTTATATATAATTGTATTCTTGTTAACTTTTTTTAATATATAAATAGGAATCATAATCTCTTAAGAAAGGCTTCCCCTTCATAGAGAAATATTTCTTGTGGCAAGTAACCTTAATCTTGCAGCCTTAAGTTCAAAACTTATAACCAAGGTAACTCAAAACTCTCTATCCAGAATTTTCTTTCCCCTACAAACCTCTGGTTTTTAAAACACAAGCTTGTTATCATTTAATTACTATTTCCTGATTTACCTAATTTTGGTTGTGTCTGCACTATTTACCTCATCATAATCCTTCACAACCTGCAACTCCTCATCTCCAGTAACATCCAAGTGAATGCACCATTTCGATTGCTTTTATATCCTTCCTGTAATAGTGCCCAAAACTGCACACAGTACTCCAACTAAGTCTAAGGGCTTATAAAGTTCAACATTACCTCCTTACTTTTGTATTCTATGCCTTTAGATATAAACCAGGGATTCTGTCTGCCTTTTTCATGGTCCTATCTACTTGCGCTGTTACTTCTACTGACCTATGTATCTGCTTGCCAAGGTCCCTCTGGTCCTCTACTACATTTACCATTTAACCAATTAAGGTGTATTTCTTTTCCCTATTCTTCCTTTCAAAATGGTCATGATGTGGAGATGCCGGCGTTGGACTGGGGTGGACAAAAATGAGAAGTCGCACAACACCAGGTTATAGTCCAACAGATTTATTTAATTTTATAAATCTGTTTATAATTAAATAAATCTGTTGGACTATAACCTGGTGTTGTGCGACTTCTCAATTTTGTCCTTTCAAAATGTATTACTTTCCATTTTTCTACTTTGAATTACTTCAACCACCCATCCGTCCATTCTCCTAGCCTATTTACGTCCTTCTGCAGTCACAATTTGCCATATACCCCAATTTAGTGTCATTAGCAAACTTCAATATTGTTCCCTGATTTCATAAGTTCAGATCATTTATGTACGTGGCTCAAACACAGCCCGCTGTGGAACACCACATTTTTCAGGTCCAAGAAACTTCCTTTTACTGTTACTCCAAAAGCAAAATACTGCAGATGCTGGAAATCTGAAATAAAAAACAGAAAATGCTGGAATACTCAGCAGGTCAGGCAGCATCTGTTTTTATTTTACTGCTACTCTTTGCTTTCTGCCCTCCAACCATTTTTGTGTCCATGTGGCCACATTCTCCTTAATGCCATGTGTCATTATCTTTGCCTTAAGTTTCTTGTGTGTTATTTTATCAAATACTTTTTGAAAATCTATATAAACTGCACTGCATTTCCTTTATCTATCTCTTTTATTACTTCAAAAAATTCCATAAAGTTCACCAAGCATGATCAGCCTTCAGCGATCCCTGCTAACTGGCGCTCATAACTCACGTTTCTTCAAGTACTTATATTGTGTGTATAGCCTGTAATAGTTTATCAACAATTGATGTAAGACTAACTGCCCTTTAATTTCCTGACTTAACTCTTGTCTCCTTTTTTGATGAGAGAGTGTCCTTTGAGTCTTCTGACATAATTTTCTTTGCCAAAAAAATTGGAAAATTATAGTCAGAGTCTCTGCTATTTCTTCCCTCAGGACCCTTGGATGTAAATTATTGGGTCTTGGTGATCCATCTACCTTAAATTTAAGTATCATCTCTCTTTAAATAATAATCCAGTAATTGTTCTACACTCACCTCTGGCTGTTCTACAATCTCAATATCCACCTTGTATGTGGCAACTGAGGCAAAATACTTATTTAGTATCTCTGCCATTTCCTTACTCTCCCTATGAGCTTGACTCCTTCATCTCTTAGTGACCCTACCAATTTTTCTGCCTATCCTCTTGCTACTAATGTGCCAATAGAAATTATTTTAATTGACCTTTATGTTTTTTCCACTAGTAAATGTAAACATTCTGACGGGTTCAATAAAAGGTCTACAGTTACAAAACAAGATCCAAGGTCAGCATCATTTTAAATAAAAACAGCCACAAAGGCAACATATCCATATCATCTTGGCCCTGTTATTGGAACCAATTTAGGTTCAGTATTTAGAGCTCAGATTTTTAAATATTTAAATTGTATTTTGCTAAAACAATTTTGACTAGAAATAAACACCAGAAATGAGGGAAAGGAAAAAGAAAACTGAAACCATATTAAAATTGGGGGAAGAATAGAAACTGATTATAATCTAGGGGATGGGGGATTAGAAACCTAAAACTAATTATAATCAGGGGACTAGAAACTTAAAACCATAATTATAACAGGGGAAAATAGATCCTAAAGCACTAATTATAATACAAGTTAAAAATTATGATTTCCTACATTATAGCATGGTGTGATGTTGCCATTGTTTCAAACAATTGCATTGTTCTCAATGGAGATTTTTGTTAAGTTACTGAGAAAATTGTGCGTTGATTTAAGAAATTCATGTAGAAAAATTTTGTCTGGTATTTTAACAGAATTGTTAACTTGTGGAGTCTTTGACCTGCCACAAAATAAAAACATCTGCAGTCCTTGGCACACACCTACCTGATAATGCAAGTGTTTTCACAGGTTCTGACTCAGCAGGGAGCGAGTTGTGGCTTTGACTTATGTACTGCAAGGTTATATGCAGCCAACCTACAACAAAGGCATTGCACTGCCACAATGGCAATCAAGGTGCCCAGGGCCTTCAACATTTATGGCTGAGGTTCATTTTGGTCTAGCACTGCACTCTCAGCTAATATGTTGGCCACACATATGTCCAACAGGTAAGTGAAGCATCAATCAGTATGTCTACCACTTTCAACTCCTTTCCTACTGAAGAGGAACAGGATCATAGAATCATAGAAATTTACGGCACAGAAGGAGGCCATTCGGCCGATCGTGTCCGTGCTGGCCGAAAAAGAGCTATCCACCCTAATCCCACTTTCCAGCTCTTGGTCCGTAACCTTGTAGGTTACAGCACTTCAAGTGCATATCCAAGTACTTTTTAAATGCGATGAGGGTTTCTGCCTCTACCACCCTTTCAGGCAGTGAACTCCAGACCCCCACCACCCTCTAAAATTCTCCAGTCCTGGCAACATCCTCGTAAAACTCCTCTGTACCCTCTCTAGTGCAAGCACATCTTTTCTGTAATGTGGTGACCAGAACTGAACGCAGTACTGTAGCTGTGGCCTAACTAGTGTTTTATACAGTTCAAGCATAAGCTCCCAGCTCTTACATTCTATGCCTCGGCTAATAAAGGAAAGTATCCCTATGCATTCTTAACCACCTCATCTACCTGTCCTGCTACCTTCAGGGATCTGTGGACATGCACTCCAAGGCTTCTCTGTTCCTCTACACTTCTCTGTATCCTACCATTTATTGGGCCGAAAATTGATCCCGGGACGCGAGAGTACGCACTGCATACTCTCGCGTATTCCCACTCCAATTGCCGGTTTTCTGCATGCCCTGCGCATGCGCTGAAAACCGGCAATTGCTCTTCCGAAAAGGGGGCGGGGCCTGGCTGCATCGCGTGCGCGCTACAGGCTGCGCGCACGCTGTGCACTTCATGCTTTGGACGCGCAGGTAAGTAGGGAAGATTTTGGAAATGTAAAAAGGAGGAGTAAGACCCGCTTTTAAGAAGGTAAGTAGTGAATTAAGTATTTTTTTGAATTTTTTTTTACAGGTATATCTTTTTTATAGACTTTAAAGACAGGTAAGTTTATTTTTATAACTTTTTAAAAGATTTTAAATTTTTTCAAAAATTTAATTTTTTATTTAAAATGGTTAATTTAATTAACTATACTTATTTTATTAATGTGATGGGTTTTTTTTTTAATTTAATTGAGGTTTAGCTGTTATTTTGGGGGGGTGTAAGATTCATAAGTCTCACAGCCATGCTGTGAGACTTATGAATGGAAGATGGTGTGCTGCCATTGGCTCTAACTGAGTCACGTGATCCCACAGCTCGCACGAATTAACTACGCCGCTGGGATACGCAAGCCCAGCACAGCTGATGTCTGGAACATCAATTTCGTGCGAGCTGGATCAGAAAAAGCATAAGCGAGGTGAGACATCACGGGGAAGGCTTACCCCCGCGGGAACAGAGCGAGATCAATTTCTGGGCCATTGTGTATTTCCTTACCTTGTTAGCCCTCCCCAAATGCATTACCTGAATTCCATTTGCCACTTTTCTGCCCACCTGACCAGTCTACAGCTTTCTTCCTCACCATCAACCACAAGGCCAATTTTTATATCATCTGCAAACTTCTTAATCATGCCCCCTACATTGAAGTCTAAATTATTGATATATACCACAAAAAGCAAGGGACCCAGCACTGAGCCCTGCGGAACCCCACTGGAAACAACCTTCCAGTCACAAAAACACCCATCGACCATTATCCTTTGCTTCCTGCCACTGAGCCAATTTTGGATCCAACTTGCTACTTTCCTTGGATCCCCTGGGCTTTTACTTTTCTGGTCAGTCTACCATGTGGGACCTTGTCAAAAGCCTTGCTAAAATCCATGTAGACTATATCAAACGCGCTACCCTCATCAACCCTCCTTGTTACCTCCTCAAAAAATTCAATCAAGTTAGTCAGGCACGACCTTCCCTTAACAAATCCATACTGACTGTCCTTTATTAATCCGTGCCTTTCTAAATGACGATTAATACTGTCCCTCAGAAATTTTTCACCTAATTTGCCCACCACCGAGGTTAGGCTGACTGGCCTGTAATTACTCGGTCCATCCCTTTCTCCCTTTTTAAACAATGGTACAACGTTAGCAGTTCTCCAGTCCTCTGGCACCACGCCTGTAGCCAGAGAGGTTTGGAAAATGATGGTCAGAACCTCCGCTATTTCCTCCCTTGCTTCTCTTAACAGCCTGGGACACATTTCATCCAGGCCTGGCGATTTATCTACTTTCAAAGATGCTAAACCCCCTAATACTTCCTCTTTCACTATGTTTATCTCATCTAATAGTTCACACTCCTCCTCCTTAACTACAATGTCTTTATCGCCCCTCTCTTTTGTGAAGACAGACACAAAGTATTCATTAAGAACCATACCCACGTCTTCCGCCTCCACACTCAAATTACCTTTTCAGTCTCTAATGGGCCCTACTGTTTCTTTAATTATCCTCTTGCTCTTTATGTATTTATAAAACATCTTTGAGTTTTCCTTTATTTTACTTGCCAATAGTTTTTCATGTCCTCTCTTCGCTTTCCGAATTTCCTTTTTAATTTCACCCCTGCACTTTCTATACTCCTCTAGGCTTTCTGCAGTATTTAGCTCTTGGTATCTGACATAAGCTTCCCTTTTTTGCCTTATCCTACCCTGTACACTATCGACACCACTTGACATCCAGGGGGCTCTAGATTTGGGAATCCCACCCTTTTTCTTAGTGGGAACATATTTGCTCTGGACCCTCACTATCTCCTCCTTGAATACCTCCTACTGCACTGACACTGATTTACCTTCAAGTAGCTGTTTCCAGTCCACTTTTGCTAAATCACATCTCAGCTTAGTAAAATTGGACTTTCCCCGATCGAGAACTTCAAGAGCTTGACATTGGCTGCCAATTTCACTGCACTGTTGCTTTTGAGAAGGTACAGGGGCACCCATACGGCCGGCAGGTTCCTGCACCTCCTCTACAACTTGCTCTTCCTCACCACTGCACTCTGCCTTAACCGATGCTACCTCATCAAACTGACTAACTATAAGATCTAGAATATGTATCACTGTGGTGCTTGCCTTGCTCTGGGCCAATGGCAGTACTCACAGGCTCCTCTTTCAGGCCTACAATGAGAGAAGAGAAACAAATATTAAAATGCTGTCATACCTTCAAACATAGCTTGCATTGCAAGATACTGTGTATGGTCATGGTGTGGTTGAGTGTATGGCTGTGTGGGAGTGAATGAGAAGCGAGAAAGGACACAAAGCAGGATGGTACTAGCCTTGATCTTGGGGGATAAGCCACGGTTTCATCTTTTCCTAATCCTCCAAGTTCTAATATGCTAAAATGTCCAGAGTGGCTTCCTCCAAGGGAGTCAACGGCCTGTGATTTGAGAGTCTTTCCCCAGTAGGGATCAGTAGAATAGTCATGAGATGCTTAAGTTGAAGGAGCACATGCACAGTGGCGGACATGTGCCCACCTGTGTTAGTAAGTAACCTTGCATCATGCAGCTAAGTTGTGCTACGATGAATTGATGTGTGAAGCCTTGCATTTTGAATGTGTACTTGACTGTAGTCTGGGTATACATGAGATACATAGATACATAGATACATAGAAGATAGGAGCAGGAGTAGGCCATCCGGCCCTTCGAGCCTGCTCCGCCATTTAATGAGATCATGGCTGATCCTCCAATTCAGTATCCCGTCCCCGCCTTCTCTCCGTAACCCTTAACCCCTTTTGCCTGTAGAAATATATCTAATTCCCTCTTAAATATATTTAATGAGCTGGCGTACACTGCCCTCTGTGGCAATGAGTTCCACAGGTTCACCACCCTCTGAGTGAAGAAATTCCCCCTCATTTCTGTCCTAAATGGTTTAGCCCTTATCCTTAAATTATGTCCTCTAGTTCTGTTCTCACCCGCCAAGGGAAACATTCCTTCTGCATCTAGTCTGTCTAGACCTGTCAGAATTTTATACACTTCTATGAGGTCCCCTCTCAATCTTCTAAACTCCAGTGTGTACATCCCTAAACTACATAGTCTCTCCTCATAGGTCAATCCCGCCATTCCTGGTATCAGCCTGGTGAATCGCCGCTGCACCCCCTCCATGGCAAGAACATCTTTCCTCAGATGAGGCGACCAAAACTGTACACAGTACTCGAGGTGTGGTCTCACCAGTGCCCTGTACAGCTGCAGCAAGGTATCCCTGTTCCTGTATTCCAACCCTTTTGCTATGAAGGCCAGCATACCGTTTGCCTTCTTGACCGCCTGTTGCACCTGCATGCTCGCCTTCAGTGACTGGTGTACAAGAACACCCAGGTCTCTCTGTACTTCCCCCTCTCCCAATTTATTGCCATTTAAATAATAATTTGCCCTCCCGTTCCTGCACCCAAGGTGGATAACTTCGCACTTGTCCACATTATAGTGCATCTGCCATTTATCCGCCCAATCACCCAGTCTGTCCAAATCGCTCTGGAGCTTCCTGGTCTCCTCCTCTGAGCCCACCCCCCCTCCTAGTTTAGTGTCGTCTGCAAATTTGGAAATGCTGCATCCGACTCCCTGATCCAGGTCATTAATGTAAATTGTGAACAGCTGGGGACCCAGGACAGATCCCTGCGGTACCCCACTTGTTACTGCCTGCCATTCAGAAAATGAGCCGTTTATTCCAACTCTCTGTTTTCTATCTGACAGCCAGTTCTCTATCCACGTCAATACTTTCCCCTTTATCCCATGAGCTTCAATTTTCCATGCTAATCTTTTATGTGGGACCTTGTCGAAGGCCTTTTGGAAGTCCAGGTACACCACATCTACTGGCTCTCCCCCATCTATTTTACCAGTTACTCCCTCAAAAAATTCCAATAGATTAGTCAAGCACGATTTACCCTTTGTAAATCCATGTTGACTCTGTCCTATCCTGTCCCCATTTGCTAAGTGCTCCGCTATTTCATCCTTAATGATGGACTCCAGCATTTTGCCCACAACTGATGTAAGGCTTACAGGTCTGTAATTACCTACCCCCCTTTTTGAATAGTGGGGTAACGTTAGCTACCCTCCAATCCATGGGCACTGTTCCCGAGTCTAATGAATTCTGAAAAATCATACTTAGTGCATCCGCTATCTCCAGGGCCACCTCCTTCAGTACCCTAGGATGCATGTTATCAGGCCCTGGGGATTTGTCCGCCTTCAATCCCTTTAGCTTCCTTAACACCATATCCTTAGAGATATTGATTTGCGTCAGTTCCTCCTTTGCCAATGTCCCTATTTTTCCCGATATCCCAGGGAGGTTTTTTGTGTCTTCCTTCGTAAAGACTGACCCAAAGTATGCATTTAGTTGGTCTGCCATTTCCTTATTTCCCGTTATATATTCCCCCGTATCTGACTGCAATGGACCAACTTTGGTTTTCACCAGTCTTTTCCTCTTGATATACTTATAAAAGCTTTTGGAGTTAGTTTTTATATTTTCCGGCAGCTTGCTTTCGTAAGCTATTTTGCCCCTCTTGATTAAGCCCTTTGTCCTCCTTTGCTCTATCTTAAACTGTTCCCAATCTTCCGCTCTGGCGCTTTTTTGGGCTATTTTATACGCCCTATCTTTGGATTTTATGCTGTCTCTAATTTCCCCTGTTATCCACGGTTGAGTCACCTTTTTAGATTTCCTTTTATGCCAGATTGGTATAAACAATTTTTGCAATTTTGTCATTCTATCTTTAAATGCTTGCCATTGTTTATCTACCTCCAGTCCTCCCAGGAACGTTGTCCAATCAGACCTACTCAGTTCCCGTCTAATGGCATCATAATTCCCCTTGTTTAAATTCAGGACCTTAGTCTCTGAGTCAATTTCTTCGCTCTCCATTTCGAGTGAGAAATCGATCATGCTATGATCGCTCTGACCCAAGGGTCCCCGTACAACAAGATTACTAATTAGTCCCTTCTCATTGCACAGTACCCAGTCCAATATAGCCTGTTCCCGAGTTGGTTCCTCGACATATTGATCCAGATAACCATCCCTTAAACACTCAAGGAATTCCTCCTCCTCATTATTTTTACTGATTAGGCTAGTCCAATCTATATGTAAGTTAAAGTCACCTATGATGACAGCTGTGCTCTTATTGCACGCTTCTCTAATTTCCCTCGTGATGCCCTCCCCAACCTCTATTTTACTATTTGGAGGCCTATATACCACTCCTATTAATGTTTTTCGCCCCTCGCTATTTCTTAGCTCCACCCATATAGATTCTGTATTAACTGAGTTAATATCCTTCCTTTCAATTGCATTTATCCCCTCTTTTACCAGCAATGCTACCCCTCCTCCCTTTCTTTTTTGTCGATCCTTCCTAAATACTGAATACCCCTGTATGTTAAGCTCCCAGCCCTGCTCACCCTACAACCATGTTTCCGTAATCCCAATTAGATCATAATTATTAACCTCTATTTCCACAGCTAATTCATCTACCTTGTTCCTGATGCTTCTCGCATTAAGGTATAAAACCCTCAGGCTTTTTTTATGCTCACATTTTTTATGAATTAGTTTGGCCCTTTGTTTTTTGTTCCTCACCCTTTTACCATTTATTTCTGTCTGCCTTTCACTTTCCTCTATTTCACTACATAGGTTTCTAGCCCCCTGCCATACTAGTTTAAATGCTCCCGAACTGCTTTATCAAAAATTACCCCGAGAACATCAGTTCCATCTTTGCACAGGTGTAGACCGTCCCTTTTGTATAGGTCACACCTACCACAAAACTGGTTCCAATGCCTCAAAAATTTAAAACCCTCCCTCTTACACCACTGCTCAAGCCACGTATTTAGCCTAACTATCCTGTTCTCTGTACTCTTACTAGCACGTGGCACTGGTAGTAATCCAGAGATTACTACCTTCGAGGTCCTACTTTTTAGCTTGGCTCCTAACTCCCTAAATTCTACTTGTAGGACCTCTTCCCTTTTTTTAGCTACGTCGTTGGTACCAACATGTATCACGACAACTGGCTGTTCCCCCTCCCCCTCCAGAATGTTCTGCACCCACGCCGAGACATCCTTGACCCTTGCACCAGGGAGGCAACATACCATCCTGGAGTCTCGGTCGCGACCACAGAAACCCCTATCTATTCCCCTTACAATCGAATCTCCTATTACTATAGCCCTGCCACTCTTTTTCCCTCCCTTCTTTGCAACAGAGCCAGTCATGGTGCCATGAGCCTGGCTGCTGGTGCCTTCCCCCGATGAGTCATCCCCCCCGACAACAGCACCTAAGGCGGTGAACCTGTTGCTAAGGGAGACAACCCCAGGGGATTTCTGCACTACCTTCCTGCCCTTGCTCTGCCTTTTGGTCACCCATGTACTATCTACGCTGGCCTTAACCTGCGGTGTGACCAACTCACTAAATGTGCTATCCACAACCCTCTCAGAATCGTGGATGCTCCAAAGTGAGTCCATCCACAGCTCAAGGGCCGTCATGCGGTCCCACATGAGCTGCAGCTGGACACACTTCCCGCACACATGGTTGTCAGGGACACAGGAAGCGTCCCTGATTTCCCACATGTTACAGGAGGAGCATGACACAGGTCCGAGCTCTACTGCCATGACTTAACCCTTATATTACTTTTTAATTTTCTAGTTTTAGTTTATTTATTGACTTTTGTTTTCCCGAAGCTTACTTAGACCAATGTATACTGTACTCCTCTTATTCCTTTTTAAACTAACCAAATCCCACTAGTTTTAGTTTTACTTTCTAGGAAGGTTTGAGGAAAGTACTTACCAGTTAGTCTTACCTCCCTGGTCTTTCGCTGACTTCCCGGTCTTGTGTCCCCTTGGTCCTACGCCGACTTCCCGCTCCTCCCGGTAACCGTCCTGCCCTGCTGAAAAGAAACTGAGACCAAAAAATTTGTGACCTCTGTTTTTAGACTGCTAAAAGACTAGTAGGTTAGAGGAGGAGGCCGGGTGGGGGTTCCTACTCTGTAGGAACTCGGGTTTAAGCCACCACCCTCCTTAAATGCCGTTCACCTGGGTGCTTCCCAGCTGAAAGAGCTGTAAGACTGAGTGAACATTTACCATGGGTTAGGAGGCACAGGCTAGAATACTCAATGAGTACTTTGTATCGGTGTTTACTAAGGAGGTGGATGCTGACAAAATATCGGTAGAAGTGGAAAAGTTAGAAGCAATGGAAGGGGTGAAAATTGATAGACAGGATGTACTAGAAAGGCTGGGTATGCTTAGAGTGGATAAGTCACCTGGTCCAGATGGCTTGCATTCCAGGTTGCTAAGGGAACTGGGGGAGGAGATAGCGGAAGGGCTTGCCATAATTTTCCAATCTTCCCTAGATGCGGGGGAGGTGCCTGAGGATTGGAAAGTGGAAAATATGACACCATTGTTCAAGAAAGGGTGTAAGGACAATCCTAGTAACTACAGGCCGGTCAGTTTAACATCAGTGGTGGGTAAAGTTTTAGAAACAATAATCAAGGAAAAATTAACGGGCACTTGGAGAGGTTTAAGCTAATTAAGGAGAGCCAACATGGATTTGTAAAAGGCAGATCCTGTTTGAATAATCTAATTGAATTTTTTGATGAAGTAACAGGGAGGATTGATGAAGGAATGCAATGGATGTTGTCTACATGGATTTTAGGAAGGCATTTGACAAAGTACCACATAGAAGGCTGGTTAACAAAATTGAGGCTCATGGAATAGGTGGGTCAGTGGCTGCTTGGATAAGAAATTGGCTTAAGGACAGAAAATAGCGAGTTGTGGTAAATGGCTGTTTTTCAGACTGGGGGATGGTAGACAGTGGTGTTCCCCAAGGGTCAGTGCTGGGGTCACTGCTTTTTTGATATATATAAATGACCTGGATATTGGAATACAGAGTAGAATTTCTAAATTTGCCAATAACACCAAATTTGTAGGGGGGGGAGGGGGGGTGGCAAACAGTGAGGATGATACCAATCGACTACAACAGGACATAGAAAGGCTAGCAGAATGGGCAGACAAGTGGCAGATGGAATGTAATGCAGAGAAGTGTGAGGTGATGCATTTTGGCAGAAGGAACAGGGAGAGGCAATATACACTTAATGGCACAGTTTTAAAGAGTGTGCAGGGACAGAGGGACCTGGGAGTTAATGTGCATAGGTCCCTGAAGGTGGCAGGACATATTGAAAGAGTGGTTAGCAAAGCATATGGGATATTGGGTTTCATAAATAGAGGTATTGAGTACAAAAGTAGAGAAGTTATGCTGAACCTTTATAAAGCGCTGGATAGGCCAGAACTGGAGTATTACATCCAGTTCTGGTCACCACACTTTAGAAAGGATGTGAAGGCCCTTAAGAGGGTGCAGGGGAGATTTACTAGAATGGCTCCGGGGATGCGGGATCTTAGCTACAAGGACAGGTTGGAGAAGCTGGATTTGTTTTCATTAGAGCAAAGGAGGTTGAGGAGCGATTTGATAGAGGTGTACAAGATTATGATGGGTTTGGATAGGCTAGACAGGGAAAGGCTGTTCCCACTAGTGCGGTTTAAACAGAGTGCTGCGAGTTGGGTGAGTCAGGGAGTTTTAACTGTTTGCAGAAATCAAACTTTTGTTTGTTTCACATTTGCTGTTACTGTTTAAAATCTAAATTTCGCAGCTTTAAGCAGGGTTACAAAGGGATAGACAAGGCCTACAATTCAGAGCAGCTGAAGGCAGCTAATTAGGGAAACTAGATTAAACTGGTTCTCCTGTAGCAGACCCCAGCAAGCTCCTTTGTTTCAGGGCCTATAAAAACAGGCTTTGAAGTAGCGATTTTGCACTGAGTGCGGTTTAAACAGAGTGCTGCGAGCTGGGTGAGTCAGGGAGTTAGGTGAGGAGTGGAAGGAGGAGCTCCCTTGCTTCGCCTTTGTTGGAGAAACACAGGCTGCGAGATTCTCAGCTCAGCGCTGTGTGAACGGGTGAGCGAGCATACCCCGGCTGCTTGCGGGGAATGCTAGTGCGGAGGGCCCGGTACAGAAGGCCCGGGGCGGGAAGGCTGTGAGATTCTCAGCTCAGCTTGGTGCTGTGTGAACGGGCTGTTCCACACCCCGGCTGCTCGCGGGGAATGCCAGTGCGGAGGCCCCAGTGCAGAAGGTCCAGGGTGGAAGACCCAGAGGAGAGTGGCCTAGGCGGGAGGCCCAGCACGGAGAACCCCAGGCGGGGGGCCTAGGGTGGAGCGGCTGGTCGGCAGAGGTGGAGTCGGGAGATGCTGTGGGTGAGCATGCTGTACTGGTTCTAAAAGTTGAAGAATGGTCTCGGGCCCGGATGAGTTCCAGCGGCTCTGTCTGGCGGCAGCTGTGAGGCTTTTCTCGGTGACGGGATCGGGTTTGCGCGCCGCCATTTTGGTGGAGGAAAGACAAACTGTTTCCATCTGTAGCATGGCGCGTGGGCGGTCACAAGATGGGAAATGTGAATGGTTAAAAGTGGAAAGAAAAAAAAAGGAAAAATAAAAGGAAGATAAAAGACAAAACAAAGTAATATCGGTAAGGAATAATGAGTATTTTTTGATGACTGGGTCCTGTGAGCGATAACAGCAAGTAGAAGAAAATCTGAGTTTTCGGTCTTTTTTACGGGATTGAGAAAGTGGATGGTTCCTTTTCTGTGGAAAAGCTGAAGACTGTTGACAAGGACTATGACATCACATGGTTTGACAAACATCAAGTGAAAATAAGGAGTTATTAGATTGCCAATAAGGACTGGCGTAGAACTGGTATTTACTTGTTTTGTTGAAAAAAGTTTCAGGTTTTCTGGTTGAAAGCAGTCTACTTGAAGCTTTAATTGATTTCTGATAAGGCTATGGGATTTTGCATATTGTGTTGTTAATTAGTGTTTATGTAGAATCTGCTTTGAGGTTATTGTCTAGTAAATGGTATGTCTTATAAAAAGGAAGTAATTTAATATTGGTAAGAAATTTGAGTATTTTGATGGCTGGCTTTTGGGGGGAAATTTCCTTAATGAACGAACTATTGAACGGACGGACGCTCGAGTGAACGAACGAACAGACGATTGAACGAACGCACGCATGCACATTGGAACTTACGCTCGATCGAACGAACGATCATTTGAAAGCGAACGAACGAACGAACGAGTGAACGCATGCACGCACTTAGACAAATGGTACGCACGCACGCATACATATTGGAACTTACACTCGAACGAACGACGTTTAGTTGCGGGCCGGGCAATGAACGATCGAACGAACGGACGAGCGAACGCAAGCATGCACATTGGAACTTACACTCGATCGAACGAACGGTCGTCGGCCTCTGATCGAATGAACGAGCGAACGCACACATGCACGCACTTAGACAAACGGTACGCACGCACATTGGAACTTACGCTCGAACAAACGATTGAATGAACGATCGTATGAACGATTGAATGAACAAATGATGCTAGTAGGACTGGCGTAAAATGGGTAGTAGTATATTTGTAGCATTTAATTGAATTAAGATGGTGCTATGTGATTTGTACACTGAGGTGTTAAACTGTTTTCCTTTATGTGGAGTTTACCTTGAGATTTATTGTTTTAAATCTACAAAGTTTGTGTGAGATTATTTAAGGGTATTTGTACTGTAAACTTTGTTGATTTATTTGTAAAATGTTATTAATGTATTTATATTGTTAATCGTAAAGCTGTTCTTAAGGCTTTACTGTTTATTGTGATCAATGAATGTAATGGTTCACTATGTAATTGATGAGCTGTGTAAGTACTATTGTACTTGAATAAAAGATTTACAAGGCCTACAATTCAGAGCAGCTGAAGGCAGTTCATTAGGGAAACTAGATTAAACTGGTTCTCCTGTAGCAGAACCCAGCAAGCTCCTTTGTTTCAGGGTCTATAAAAACAGGCTTTGAAGTAGCGATTTTGCACTGAGTGCGGTTTAAACAGAGTGCTGCGAGTTGGGTGAGTCAGGGAGTTAGGTGAGGAGTGGAAAGAGGAGCTCCCTTGCTTCGCCTTTGTTTTTCCTAACTTTTCACCCTGTAGAAATTGGTTCTTACTTTACACCAAGGAAAGAGTCAGAGAGCGGGAGCAGTCAAACAACAACTGCGAAACCGCTAAAGTGACGTCACAACCAGGGAAGGAGCTGATTGGTAAGTTGGACCTGGTGAGTATTTCTACAGTCCAGTCGTTAAAGTCAAAGTAAGGTCTCTAGTTTAGAGTAAGTAGTGTTTAAAGGGAAGTAAGGTCCCTAGTGTATTTAATATTCTTTAATTTAAAGGGAGTAAATTAAGGGTAGGACATGGCAGGGCAGCTCGGCTGCGTGGAGTGCTCCTCCTGTGCTATGTGGGAAGTCAGGGACACTTTAGGTGTCCAGGGCGAACACATGTGCAGGAAGTGTCTCCAGCTGCAGCTACTCGAAATCCATGTTTCGGAGCTGGAGCTGCGGCTGGCGTCACTGTGGAGCATCCGCGAAGCTGAGATCTTCATGGATAGCACGTTTAATGAGGTGGTCACATCGCAGGTAAAGCGTGCACAGGCAGACAGGAAATGGGTGACTGTCAGTCAGAGTAAAAGAACTAGGAAGGTAGTGCAGGAGTCCCCTGGGTCCATCTCCCTCTCCAACAGATTTTCCGTTTTGGATACTGGTGGGGGAGATGGCTTCTCAGGGGAATGCAGCAAGAGCCAAGTCCATGGCACTACGAGTGGCTCAGCTGCACAGGAGGGGAGGAAAAAGAGTGGGAGAGCAATAGTGATAGGGGATTCTATCGTAAGGGGAACAGATAGACGTTTCTGTGGCCGCAGACGTGAGTCCAGGATGGTATGTTGCCTCCCTAGTGCCAGGGTCAAGGATGTCACTGAACGGCTGCAGGGCATTCTGAAGGGGGAGGGCGAACAGACAGAGGTCGTGGTTCACATTGGTACCAACGACATGGGTAGAAAGAGGGATGAGGTCCTGCAACAAGAATTTAGGGAGCTAGGTAGCAGATTAAAAAGCAGGACCTCAAAGGTTGTAATCTCTGGATTACTCCCGGTGCCATGTGCTAGTGAGTATAGGAATAGGAGGATAGAGCAGATGAATGCGTGGCTAAAGAGTTGGTGCAGGAGGGAGGGCTTTAGTTTCCTGGATCTGCTTCTGGGGAAGGTGGGACCTGTACAAGTCGGATGGGTTGCACCTGAACCGGAACGGGACCAACATCCTTGCGGGGAGGTTTGCTAGTACTGTTGGGGGGGGGGGGGTTTAAACTAACTTGGCAGGGGAATGGGATACAGAGTGGAGCTATAGTAGGGGGTGATGCACAGCCAAATATAGAGGAAAAAACAAGTCCGCCTAGAAGGCAGAGCAAATATGTAATGGCACAAGGGAGTATGGCAAGGCTGGATGGCATTTATTTTAATGCAAGGAGTCTTGCGAGTAAGGCAGATGAATTGAAGGTGTTGATGAACACATGGGAGTATGATATTGTTGCTATCACAGAGACATGGTTGAGGGAGGGGCAGGACTGGCAGCTCAGTATTCCGGGGTATAGAATCTTCAGGCGAGACAGAGGGGGGTGTAAAAGAGGAGGGGGTGTAGCAATATTAATCAAGGAGTCAATTACTGCTGTAAGGAGGGATGATATCTTAGCAGGTTCCTCTAATGAGGTCATATGGGTAGAACTTAGAAACAAAAAGGGGGCAAGCACTTTGCTGGGAGTGTACTATAGGCCCCCAAACAGTCAGGGGGAGATAGAGGAACAGATATGTAGGCAAATCTCAGAAGTGTAGAAATAATAGGGTAATAATAGTAGGGGATTTCAACTTCCCCAATATTAACTGGGATAGTCAGAGTGTGAAAGGCTTAGAGGGTGCGGAATTCTTAAAGTGCATCCAGGAGAGCTTTTTGAGCCAGCATGTAGAAAGTCCTACAAGAGAGGGGGCGGTACTGGACCTAATTCTAGGGAATGTAGCCAGGCAAGTGGTAGAAGTGTCAGTAGGAGAGCATTTTGGTGAGTGACCATAATTCGGTGAGATTTAAGGTAGTCATGGAAAAGGACAAAGATGGACCGGAAATAAAGGTTCTAAATTGGGGGAAGGCCGATTTTAATATGATAAGGCAGGATCTGGCCAAAGTGGACTGGGATCAGCTACTTGTAGGAAAATCCACATCAGAGCAGTGGGAGTCTTTCAGAAAGGAAATAGAGCGTGTACAACGCCAACATGTTCCCGTAAAGGTCAAGGGTGGGACCAACAAACCCAGAGAACCCTGGATGTCAAGGGATATACAAGAATGGATTAGGAAAAAAAGGGAGGCTTTTGGCAGATACAAAGGACTAAACAGTGGAAGACCTAGAGGAGTATAGAAAGTGCAGGGGGGTACTTAAAAAAGAAATTAGGAGAGCGAAGAGGGGGCATGAAAAAACACTGGCGGGCAAAATAAAGGAAAATCCCAAGGTGTTTTATAAGTATATTAAGGGCAAGAGGATAACCAGGGAAAGAGTAGGGCCCATTAAGGACCAAAGTGGCAATGTGTGTGTAGAGCCGGAAGATGTAGGTGAGGTTTTAAATGAATATTTTGCATCTGTGTTCACTATGGAGAAGGACGATGTAGGCATAGAAATCAGGCAGGGGGATTGTGATATACTTGAACAAATTAGTATCGAGAGGGAGGAAGTACTAGTGTTTTTAGCGGGCTTAAAAGTGGATAAATACCAGGCCCTGATGGGATGTATCCCAGGCTGCTGTGTGAGGCAAGGGAGATTGCAGGGGCTCTGACACAAATTTTCAGAACCTCTCTGGCCACAGGGGAGGTCAAAATTGAGAGGTCGCACAACACCAGGTTATAGTCCAACAGTTTTATTTGAAATCACAAGCTTTCAGAGCTATCGATCGCCCCTTCCTCAGGCTGAGGAAGGGGCGATCGATAGCTCCGAAAGCTTGTGATTTCAAATAAAACTGTTGGACTATAACCTGGTGTTGTGCGACCTCTCAATTTTGTCCACCCCAGTCCAACACCGGCATCTCCGCATCATGACCACAGGGGAGGTGCCAGAGGACTGGAGAACAGCTAACGTAGTACCATTGTTCAAGAAGGGTAGTAGGGATAAACCAGGAAATTACAGGCCAGTGAGCCTAACATCAGTGGTAGGGAAATTATTGGAAAAAATTCTGAGGGACAGAATTAGTCTCCACTTGGAGAGGCAAGGATTAATCAGGGATAGTCAGCATGGCTTTATCAGGGGGAGATCATTTCTGACCAATTGATTGAATTTTGAGAGGGGATGACTAGGTGTGTAGATCAGGGTAGTGCAGTTGATGTAGTCTACATGGACTTCAGTAAGGCTTTTGACAAAGTCCCACATGGGAGACTGGTCAAGAAGGTAAGAGCTCATGGGATCCAGGGCAATTTGGCACATTGGATCCAAAATTGGCTTAGTGGCAGGAGGCAGAGGGTGATGGTCGAAGGTTGTTTTTGTGACTGGAAGCCTGTGTCCAGTGGTGTACCGCAGGGATCGGTGCTGGGTCCTTTGCTGTTTGTAGTGTACATTAATGATTTAGATATGAATGTAGGAAGTATGATCAGTAAGTTCGCAGATGACACGAAAATTGATGGAGTGGTAAATAGCGAAGAGGGAAGCCTCAGGCTACAGGACGATATAGATGGGATGGTTAGATGGGCAGAACAGTGGCAAATGGAATTTAACCCTGAAAAGTGTGAGGTGATGCATTTTGGGAGGACTAACCAGGCAAGGGAATACACAATGAATGGTAGGACCCTAGGAAGGACAGAGGATCAGAGGGACCTTGGTGTGCATGTACATAGATCCCTGAAGGCAGCAGGACAGGTAGATAAGGTGGTTAAAAAGGCATATGGGATACTTGCCTTCATTAGCTGAGGCATAGAATATAAGAGCAGGGAGGTTATGATGGAGCTGTACAAAACGCTAGTTAGGCCACAGCTGGAATACGGTGTGCAGTTCTGGTCACCACACTATAGGAGGGATGTGATTGCATTGGAGAGGGTGCAGAGGAGATTCACCAGGATGTTACCTGGGCTGGAGCGCTTCAGCTATGAAGAGACTGGATAGGCTGGGGTTGTTTTCCTTAGAGCAGAGAAGGCTGAGGGGGGACCTGATTGAGGTGTACAAAATTATGAGGGGCATAGATAGGGTAGATAGAAAGGAACTTTTCCCCTTAGTAGAGGGGTCAATAACCAGCGGGCATAGTTTCAAGGTAAGGGGCAGGAGGTTTAGAGGGGATTTGAGGAAAAACTTTTTCACCCAGAGGGTGGTTGGAATCTGGAACTCACTGCCTGAAAGGGTGGTAGAGGCAGGAACCCTCAACATTCAAGAAGCATTTAGATGAGCACTTGAAACTCCATAGCATACAAGGCTACGGACCAAGTGCTGGAAAATGGGATTAGAATAGACAGGGCTTGATGGCCGGCACGGACACGATGGGCCGAAGGGCCTCTTTCTGTGCTGTATAACTCTATGACTAGTTGATGGTACAAGATCTAGGGGACACAGATTTAAGGTTTTGGGCAAGAGATACAGGGGGGATGTGAGGAAAAACTTTTTTACGCAGTGAGTGGTGAGGACCTGGAACTCGCTGCCGACGGAAGTGATAGAAGCGGAGACACGCAATGGGCCAGAAATTCGGTTTTCCGGCTTCCTGCGGGTGCAAGCATCGCGCGCGTACTTGCCTGCCGTTGTGTTTTGGGCCCACGAGAACTTCGGGTCCTGGGCCTCCTCCAGCTGCCGACGCGCAGTGCTTGCGTGTCCCAGGGGCGCAGTTAGTTCGAAGCGTCCCCTGGGATCTTGTGGGCCATGGAAAGCCAATCCTAGCAGGGCATTTTCATTCATAGATTTGACAGGAAGACCTGTCAAATCTATGAATTGAAATCGGCCCCAAAAGCACACTTAAACTTCAAATAAATTTAAAAAAAAACATCACATTTTTAAAATAACTAAGTTAAATAAATTAACTACTTTAAACAAAAATTTTAATTTTTGAAAAAATTTAAATACTTTTTAACGGGGCTAAAAATAAACTTACCTTTCTTTAAAGTATCTAAAAAAGATAAACCTGTTGAAAAAATTTTTAAATTGTAATTAATTAACCACTTGCCTTGTTAAAAACGGGTCTTGCGCCTCCTTTTTAAAAGCGCAGCTTCTTCCATAGTTACCTTCCCGGAGAAACCTGAAAAAAAAAACAAAGTTCGCTGCGTGCGCGCAGCCTCTCCCGCGCACGCGTTCGACTTCTGAACCCCTCCCTTCACGAGACCGGAAGTTCCGGTTTCCCGCGCATGCGCAGTGCATGCAGGAAACCGGCACTTCAAGTGGCCTTACGGGTGAGTACCCGCTGCGTACTCACCCGACAAGCGCCGAATTTCTGGGCCATTGTTTTCAAGGGGAGACTGGATAGGCACTTGAGGAAAATAAACTTGCAGATAGAGGGATAGAGCAGGGGAATGGGACTGACTGGATTGCTCTAGAGAGTCGGCACGGACTCGATGGGCCGAATGGTCTCCTTCTGTGCCGTTATGACTCTATGTGGACCAAGCTAACAGACAACTTTTGTATTCCAATCTTGGGCCTTTGACATGGTGTATAGTATTGTTCAGTAGTCTTGCCTTGCAACAATTCTTAGTGAGCCATCTTCTCCCGTTTCTGTTTCCAGGTGCTGCAGATACTGTTAAGCTTGACTTGCATGGTGTACTGCTGTCCTCTGGGGAAGAGTATCCTAGAGTGCCAAAGAGGGAAATCCTTCTCACACTCCTCTCATGCAGCAGCATTCCACTTCACCAGCCATCAAATGGAGGTTGGGTTCTTCAGCACTGACATTTTCCTATTGATTCTGTTTAGTACCTCTACATTTCATTTCATTTTGCTTGCCACTTTCTCCCCCTCCACACTACTTGTGCAAAAGCTGACAAATATTTTGAAATTCATTTTGAGTCTTTATGAAAAGTGAAGCAATATTTTCTCCCATATGCAGCCACTTAAGTTTGGGCTTCTGTCTAAGGGCTGCATGCTAGCCAGATTTTCCACATCTCCCATTAGGCTAGCTCCGAGCACAAGATCAAAGCTACACAGAGAGCTCATACTAATTATTCGAATGAGCTGACCGTAGTCGACTCATTGGTCCTGAAATTGCGATCTTCCTGATGGCGTACGCTGTCGTAATCTATTTGAAAGGTCCCGCAACTTCCGGGTTTCCGCAACCGGAACTTGCGATCTGTCAAGGTACACCTTGACAAATCATCTGAACCGCATGGAAACTCAGTATTTCTGCCGCCGAGTTGGGCTATTTGCCCAACAACGGCCCAACAATTGCCCACAAAACTCTTACAGCTGGTAAAAGCAGGCGTAGGGCCTGCTTTCATCAGCATAAGGGTATACATAAGCCTTCAATTAAACATTTAAAAATAAAAAATTATGTACATACCCTTTAAATGAGTTTATGTAAATATTGGCCTGGATTAAGATGTTTGAAATTATTTATCAAAAAATTTAATTTTTATTGAGGTTGGTGCAGTGAAGGGACTGATAAATAAAATTGCAATTCAGTACATTTATATTTATTAAAATTATGTACATTGTATAATTATTTGGGGATTCCATTGCATATCATTAGGGGATTCCCTTAGTAAATGACTGCAATGGAATCCTCCTTTGTGATTGGAGGACCGACCCCACGTGATCCCAGGGACGCTTCCGAACCGCCTGCGTCCCCGGGATCCATGGGCCTTTACGCTGCCGTACGCCTGGAGGCCCGAGACCGCAACTCTTCACAGCCAGGGTGCTTGGAGGTAGGTTCGTAAAGGTTTCGCGGGTCGAAGGCGTACTCCGGAGGTACACATCCGACCGCAATTTCTAGCTCATTGTGGTTTGCATTGGTTGTCCTTTAAAGAATATCAGTGTGTAAAAGGCGTTCGAGTGTAAGGGGCAGCAGATTGTAAACAGTTACAACTTTTTCAATGGTACATGCAATAGAAATCTGAAATATTCCCTTCAACTGATTTTATAGAGTGTTTACATATAACTAAAGGAAGCAGGAAAGCTTTGGAGCCAGTAATAAAGGATGTTTCAAAATGTTATAGAAATACAACAAGCTTATAGGATTGTGTCCAGCTGAATATGTATTACTGCTTATTCACCTCTAATGATAGAGCCAGAGAATGTGTCACCTCTATTATAACACACAGTAACTGTTTCTATCAAAGATTTGGAATGCAGGCATGAACCTGGAGGGTCAATTTTCTACAGCAGAGTTGCTTTTTCTTCCTTCTCCAGAGCCATTTTTGTTGAAATATGTATGTGTCAGGGCTGGGGTAGTGGGGATGGGTCAGAAAGGGATCAGAGTGTCCCGGAATGATTACAAAGCAGAAGTTTCATGAAACTGCAAGAGCAAGCTTGAGTGGTTTAGAACAGTTAACTGAAACCTAAAATAAGATTATAGCCTTGAAATTGCTGCCAGGTATTTATTACTTGTTATAGAGTATATAGGGGTGGCATTGGGAGTATATAAGTTGATAACGAAAGACTTCTAGGTTAAGTTTGTATCGCTGAATTATATCTCAAAATGATTGATGCAAATGAATGAACAGTCAGATTACTTGAAATAGCTCAGTTTAAGATATTCAAGGTTGAATATAGCTCACCTAAATTAGAAAGTTTTGGACAAGGTTATTTAGAAGTTGTGGAACATTATTGGATTTGTTAAGTTAAAATACAGATAGTATAACGGTATTTAAATATGCACAAGGGAAAGATAGGCTTTAGTGAAATGCATAGATTGCCATTGAGCCTGGTGGAAGGATTACTACAGATGACTTTCCAGGCAAGGATATACTTGCCTTAGAGGCGGTGCAATGAAGGTTCACTAGATTGATTCCTCGGATGAGAGGGTTGTCCTATGAGAAGAGATTGAGTAGATTGGGCCTATACTCTCTGGAGTTTAGAAGAATGAGAGGTGATCTCATTGAAACATATAAGATTCTGAGGGGGATTGACAGGGTAGATGCTGAGAGATTGTTTCCCCTGGTTGGAGAGTCTAGAACTAGGGGGCATAGTCTCAGGATAAGGGGTTAGACTTAGATTTAAGATTTAGATGAGGAGGAATTTCTTCATTCAGGGGGTTGTGAATCTTTGGAATTCTCTACTCCAAAGGGCTGTGGATGCTGAATCATTGAGTATATTCAAGGGTGAAATAGATAGATTTTTGGACACTAGGGAAATCAAGGGATATGGAGATCGGGCGGAAAAGTGGAGTTGAGGTCGAAGATCAGCCATGATCTTATTGAATGGCGGAGCAGGATCGAGGGGATGTATGGCTTGCTGATGCTCCTAATTCTTATGTTCCAGAAACATGTTAGAAATTAGAAACAGCACACCACCAAAACTAAACTGTTGCAATACACTAATCTGCTAGCTAGTGAAAGAAATCACTATACTATCATCCAAATTGCAGACTTAGCACTCGGGAGCCAATAATACATCAATGAAATGGAATTGCAAGTATACTGTGACTCAAACTGAAATTGTGAGACACTATAGGGCCAATAATAATCTTCTTCTTAGGCAGTCCCTCAGAACCGAAGATGACTTGCTTCCACATTAAAAATGAGTTCTCAGGTGACTGATGAGTCCAATACAGGACCTACAATCACAGGTGGGGCAGACGGTGGTCGAAGGGGCGGGTGGGTGGGGTGCTTGGGTTGACGTGCGCTCCTTCCGCTATTTGTGCTTGGCTTCCGCTTGCTCCCGGCGAAGAGACTCGAGGTATTCGGCACCTTCCTGGATGCTTCTCCTCCACTTTGTACGGTCTTGGGCCAGGGATTCCCAGGTGTCGGTGGGGATGTTGCACTTTTTCAAGGAGCAATGCAATGGCAATGGCACCGGGTCTCCATATAATCGGACACACAGGCCTTTTATGTGCTGCTGTCATAGGAAATCCTGCCCCCACAAACTCAATGCTCTCCCAGCATATCCTTAGCAATGTGCTGGGAGTAAATTCAAACATTTCAATGAGCTGACCTTCCATTATAGGGCGTAATGACCTCATTTGTGGGCAGGCATGCAGTGGACCTCTGGATCAGCAGTCCCAACACTGCCAGCTGCATTAGTATTATCGGCCCCTATGTGAATCAGATTGAAATGAACTGAATCCATATGGTCCTAACATCTGATAATAATACATGCAAAGTGTAGTAGTTTGTATTATGATATACAAACTGACAATATTAGTTCATAAAATTCCTTACATCCATAGAAAATGCCATAAAAAGGAAAATTAGATTCTAGGTTTTTTATATATAGGGACATTGAATAAAAATGCATGGAACAAGACATTGGTGAGGCCACAGTTGGGAGTACTGTGTGCTGTTCTGGACACCCCATTAGAGGAACAATATGAAATCCATGGAAAGGATACAGCTAACAGCCACTAGGATGATACCAGATCAGAGGTTACAGTTATGAAGGAAGGCTTCCAAAACTCTATTTTTCCCCACTAGAACAGAGAATGGTAAGGGGAGGGGTTCTGACCCAGACTCTGTGCAACTAAACCATCATTTCCTCACTGTTGTATTCCAACTCACTTGAGATAAAGGCCAACATTCCATTAGCCTTTTTGATTACCTTTTGTACCTGTACTAGCTTATAATGTTTTGTGTACATGGACACCTAAATCCTTTTATAATAGCAAAATACTGCGGATGCTGGAAATCTGAAATAACAGAAAATGCTGGAAACACTCAGCAGGTCAAGCAGCATCCGTGGAGAGAGAAACAGAGTTAATGTTTCAGGTCTGTGACGAAGGATCACAGACCTGAAACGTTAACTCTGCTTCTCTCTCCACGGATGCTGCCTGACCTGCTGAGTGTTACCTAAATCCTTTTGCTCCTCCACAGCTCCGAGTCTCTCACCATTAAGAAAATATTCTGATTTGTCTTTCTTAGATCCACAGTGGATGATCTCATACTTACCCACATTTGAATTCCAACTGCCCATCTGGGGAAGTCAGAAGACACGTTTTCATATGAATCATTATTAGAACATGAAAGAGCAGATTTTCTTGTCTTATGCTTGGGTGTAAATAATTGCCTAGGCAGACCGCAGAGAGGAAATTTTGGCCGGCCCTTCACAGGCATGTGATGCTCCCTGCTCAATTTCCATCCATATGCTCTGCCCAGGCAATTATTTACACCTAGGTGTAAAAGAGGAAAATTTGTCCCTAAATGTTTTCCCATATGTAAAATGAGGCAGAGATAACATCATTTAAAAGGGAATTTGATAAATATTTTAAAAGAATATGGGGAAAGGGCATAGAAATTATTAGATAGCTCTAGCTTAAGAGCTAGCACTGGCACAATGGGCTGAATGGTCCCCTTTTATGCTGTCACTTCCATGAATTTCGGAGAATCATAGAATGACACAGCACAGGAGGCCAGTTGGCCCATCATGCCTGTGCCGGCTCTTTGGTAAAACTATCCCAACTAGTCCCACTCCCCTGCTCTTTCCCCGTAGCCCTGCTAATTTTTTCCTTTCAAGTATTTATCCAATTCCCTTTTGAAAGTTACTATTAAATCTGCTTCCACCACCCTTTCAGGCAGTGCATTCCAGATCACAACAACTCGCTGTGTAAAAATGTTTCCTCATGTCGCCTCTGATTCTTTTGCCAATCACCTTAAATCTGTGTTCTTTGGTTACCATCCCTTCTGCCACTGGAAACAGTTTCTCATTTACTCTATCAAAACCGTTCATGATTTTGAATACCTCAATCAAATCTCCTCTTAACCTTCTCTGCTCTAAGGAGAACAACCCCAGCTTCTCTAGTCTCTCCACATAACTGAAGTCCCTCATCCCTGGTACCATTCTAGTAAATCTCTTCTGCGCCCTCTCTAAGGCTCTCATGTGCTTCCTAAAGTGTGGTGCCCAGTTTTACTCCAGCTGAGGCCTAACCAGTGTTTTCTAAAGGTCTAGCATAAATTCCTTGCTTTTGTACTCTATGCTTCTATTAATAAAGCCAAGGATCCCATATGCTTTTTTAACAGCCTTCTCAACTTGTCCTGCCACCTTCAAAGATTTGTGTACAAACTATCTAACTGAATACTAATAAACCTAGAATCTTGTTGCTTGTGGTGTTTTAACGTGCAGTAATATGGAGCTAGAATTCATCACCTTATCTGTGTATCTTTAAGATTCGGTAGATAGGCCTCTCTGTTCCTCCAACTCCTTGAAAATTGTATCATTTAATTTATATTGCCTCTCCTCATTCTTCCTACCAAAATGTATCACTTCACACTTCTCTACGTTAAATTTCATCTGCCATGTGTCTGCCCATTTCACCAGTCTGTCTATGCCCTCCTGAAGTCTGTTACTATCCTCCTCATTATTTACAACAGTTTTGTGTCATCTGCAAACTTTGAAATTATACCCTGTATACCCATCCAGGTCATTGATGTATATCAAAAAGATTTCTTAATAATCAACTGTTGATTACTGCATGATAATCTTTCAATGTGGATATCATCATGCATCAACAAATATGTACTGGCATTTCCTAAAGAAACCATTAATCACAGCTGGCATTCACAAAACCTGATCAAAAACTGAATAAATACAATCCCATGAACTTCATAAAAATAATAACCAAGATGAATTGGGCTTACAGTCCTACACAGTCCTCATAAATTTTAACACTAAAAATCCAATTAAATGAGCATTTTCATAGTTATTAAATGATATTTTCTGCTGCCAAATGTAATAAAATGGTACCTGAGGTGCTGTGAGACATGCTCCAACACACTCTCAAAAATAAAGTTCGAACCACAGTATGCTGACAGTGACCATACCCTAAAATCACTGTCACATTAAAAATTAACAATATATATTATAAAAAAATAATACCTACTTTCAAAGCAGTAATGTAATGTTGCTTTTCAGATAATGGTTATAAACCATTCATCTACACTCTCATGGCTTGTAATATTGTCTAAAGCCCTCAATTAGATTACAACCTAGTAATCACTCTGAAGTATCCTTTCATTATCTTTTGACAATTGTACATGCCCAAGCTCGGCAGATTAGAGTTTAATCAAACATGGTACACAACAAATTACTATGATTAAATAACATCTGTCACGGGGAAAAAAACTGTTTGTAGGTTGTTGGTTTAGTTCCTAAAGAATCCAAAAGAAGTCTTGTAGTTTGTTGACTGATTTTCTTTTCCCCCAATTGTAACTATTTTAAATGATTTATTGCTCTAGATTTATTATTTTTTCTCCCATCAGCAGGTCCCTCGTCTATCAACTTAGAAGGACAGGCATTGAATTAGGAAAAGCAATGCTCCCCCAATATTAAAATTATGGGTGGGGTGCAATGCAATGAACAGCTTTGTCTCGCTCATGTGGGCTCTTTGCGACCTGACCGCTTGCCCATTGATCATTACAGTCTCCCAGAGTGTGGGAAATTTGATTCCAGTGATTTTAATGTGCCCACGTTGACGGTGATAACTCCCTGATAAAAGCCCCAGGCCCAAAATTCCAAGTCTAGCAACATAAGTGCAGTGGCGTAGGAATTCAACTTGGCCAATCGTCCTGATGCAAACTCTATCAGAAATCCTGAGGCAGCTAATTTATATATTACTGGGCAGTACAAAGGCACATATCCTGGGAGGCCCAGAAATACATGGGTGTGGGGGTGAGGGAAAGAGGGAGGGCAAAAGCACTTAAGGGCAGTGCATGCTGCATTTAAAGAGATATGATGCTCTTAAAGCAGAACCAGCATGCAGCAATTTGAAACCATGGATCAAAAGGGAACTAGGAAGCAGAGAGCCTCAAACCTCTCAAGAATTACATGAATATTGTTCGAATTGAAGTAAGGCACAGGACAATAGGACTCAGTAGGACTGAGTGCCAGAGACCTGCCAATGCAGCAGCCAAAATCATGTGCAAGGAAGTGGCGCAAGTAGTCAGTGGCAACTTTCTAACCCCCCATGATTCCCCTCCAATGCAGAGCGAAGTTTGATGACCTCACAGGTTAGAAAAGGCAAGTCTTAATGCTGCAAGCTGCCATTAATATTTATTTAGTACATTTGAGACAGGACCTATATTTTCCCTAAAAGTGCATTCACAAATCTAAGAGTATTACCCTGTGCACTCAATGATCTATAGTGACATCTGCACAGGGAAGACTTCAATTAAAAATGGATACAGAATTGTACAATACAAACATGGCTACTGAAATCTAACTATTTCTGTGAGAGTTCCATAAGAAAAATGAAAAGATTTCTCAAACAACTGTCTAACAACCAGCAAAGGTTGCACACAATTCCCAAGAAGCACAGGCTACAAAAGGAAAAACAGCAGGAGGAGGAAACAAAGCAAATCCTGGGAACTCACTAATGTTGCAGGGGATGGACACATAGGAGGGTCTGCACCCACAGATGGTTTGTGCCAAGTCCTAACAGTCAAAAATCAGAAATAGTTTGTATTTTGAGGTTCATACTCTGAGGAGACCCTTGCATGAGCCTAACAGGAAGGGTAAAAACTCATGTAAAATAATAGAGTAGTAATAGATGGGGACTTCAATTACCCTAATATTGACTTGGGGGGGGGTGGGGGGGGGGGCAACAGTGTAAAGGGCAAGGAGGGGGAAGAATTCCTAAAATATGTACAGAAGAGCTTTCTTAATCAGTATGTTGCTAGCCCAACGAGGAAGGAAGCAGTGTTGGATCTAGTTCTAGGGAATGAAGTAGGGCAAGTGGAGTGTGTTTCAGTGGGAGAACATCTGGGTAATAGTAATCATAATATAATTAGGTTTAAAGTAATTACAGAATGGGACAAAATTAAATCAAAGGTGAAAATAACCAACTAGAAGAGAGACAATTTCAGTGATTTGAGAAGGGATCTAGCACAAGTGGGCTGGAAACAATAAATGAGCAATGGCAGGCCTTCAATTCAGAGATAGTTTGGGTACAAACCAAGCATATTCCCACAAGGAGGAAAGATAAGGCATCCAAAGTTAGTGCTCCCTGAATGACAAAGGAAATAAGAGGTTAAAATGAAACAGAAAAAGGTTTATGACAAATGTCAGGTACAGAATACAGTAGAAAACCACGCAGAATACAGAGTGTAGGGAGAAATTAAAAAAGGGCACAAGGGCAGAGAATGAGAATATATTAGCGGGAACCCAAAAATCTTTTATAAACATATAAAAAGTAAAAGGTTAGTTAAAGGAATGGTGGACGATGAGGTACTGAGATGGAGCATAATGTACCTGAGTGGAGGTTTTGGGATATGTCAGACCCTGGCTGGTCCTACCAGCACTATAAAAAGGCCCTGCAAAGACTCTCTGAAGCTGTGCAGCAGATGGCACGGATGGTGACAAAGCCCAATCCCATCCTCTGTGGCAGTATCAGAAAGTGCTACTCCAATGCATAGGTTTCAAAAGTGAGTAGCAGCTCCAGGAACTTCTGCACATGTCCCACAGAGGCCTCCTGACACACAATTCCATTGATATATTAATGAATGATCTTTGAGCTTCTGAGGCTATACACCCTGGTGATTGAGTATCTGTAGGAGGACCTACATCTTCCATGGTATTTCCTTATGAGCCTGACTTCCTGGGTTTCCTGCTGATCTTCCTCCTCTTAAGAAACAGTCTCATGGGAGACTTCTAAATGAAATATAGGGGGTCTCCAAAATAAAGAGCACTAAAAACAGTAAGCCAATCCAAAGTAGTTACAAGCCACTAACAGCACAATAAAACAAAGCAATTCACCTTTAAGATGTCAGCATCAGTCTTCCTCGGATGCTGTTCCAAGTTACTCCTAATTTATAGCAGCATAAGTAAGATTGGCATACAGCATAAATGACAGAATTTAAGACATGTTGACATCCTGGCTTAAACCCATTATTTGTATGGCTGCACTTTAGTTAAGGCAAACATTTATTATACACTGCCTCACTTCCAGCACAATTTAGAGCAGAACTTAAAAGGTGGCGTAAAGCCAGTGTGCCCTCTCTTAATCCCAAATTCTGACCTCCCTCCATAGGGTAGATCCTACAGCCAGCTGAGGTGACATGACCATATAATGGAGAAATATCTCATAAATTTTGTACTGTTGTGTATTCATTAAGATTATTGTGCTGATGATTACCTTTATGTAGCCGTTCATGTGACCTTTCATAGTAGGCTGATAAGCTTCTGTTAAGCTGGCCAGTATTTTTCCGATAACTGGATAAAATATCAAAGTGCAGCAATAAATTTGATTTTCATTATCCAGGAAGTAAGCATTATGCCTTCATTGTACAGCATAATGGTGCCTCCATTATTTGAGGAAGAAACACTGGATGCATGGCTATTAGAACACGGCTATCGCCTGCATTCATGGCTGTTGATCTTACTAATTAACCCCCTAACGGCACAAGGAGCACCTCAGACTGGACACTTCAGCATCTGTTTGCAGTTCCTTGCTTGCCACCAGCATCGTCAAGAAAAGCCTGTTGTGCAGTTAAAAAGCATATGCAATAGGGCAATGGTTGTGTACAATGATTCTGCTGGTATCTCCCAGAGGGTACAGGAGTTCCCAAATTAGGTTTGGGCCATTGTTAATGGACCTCACTAGAAACGCGAGTAAAATTAACAAGTACCTTCACCTTCCTTCTCAGAACAGCAAATGTCTTCTCATTTGCACTCAGATGTGAGGGACCTGGTGACCTCGCTCCATGTAGCTTGCATCTGTAATTTTACTGGCAGGTGGTCTTCACCCCCAAGTAGACCAACCATCCTTTGGTGCACCTCATGCAGCAACCCCGCCAACCCTTTCAGCATCAAAAGTAGCAGTGCTGCTCACGTTTCTCCTGTAACGTTGTAGACAATGTCAACCTTTCTGTCACCACCATAACTTGCCTTTAATGGTGACGTGAAGTCCTTTAACAATTCCTGCCTCATAGAAACACAGAAAAATAGGAGCAGGAGTAGGCCATTCGGCCTTTCGAGCCTGCTCCGGCATTCAATATGATCATGGCTGATCCTCTATCTCAATACCATATTCCCGCTCTCTCCCCATACCTCTTAATGCCTTTTGTGTCTAGAAATCCATCTATCTCCTTCTTAATTATATTCAGTAACTTGGCCTCCACAGCCTTCTATGGTAGAGAATTCCACAGGTTCACCACCCTCTGAGTGAAGAAATTTCTCATCTCAGTCCTAAATGTCCCACCCCATATCCTGAGACTGTGACCCCTCGTTCTAGACCCCTCAGCCAGGGGAAACATTCTCCCTGCATCCAGTCTGTCTAGCCCTGTCAGAATTTTATACGTTTCAATGAGATCCCCTCTTATTCTTCCAAACTCTAGTGAATACAGGCCTAATCGACCCAATCTCTCCTCATACGACAGTCCTGCCATCCCAGGAATCAGTCTGGTGAACCTTCGCTGCACTCCCTCTATGGCAAGTATATCCTTTCTTAGGTAAGGAGACCAAAACTGCACACAGTACTCCAGGTGTGGTCTCACCAAGGCCCTGTATAACTGTAGTAAGACATCCTTGCTCCTGTACTCAAATCCTCTTGCAATGAAGGCCAACATACCATTTGCCTTCCTAACTGCTTGCTGCACCTGCATGTTTGCTTTCAGTGGCTGGTGTACAAGGACACCTAGGTCCCTCTGTACATCAACATTTCCCAATCTAATACTCTGCCTGTTTTTCCTACCGAAGTGGATAACTTCACATTTATCCACATTATACTGCATCTGCCATGTATTTGCCCACTCACTCAACTTGTCTAAATCGTCTTGAAGCCTCTTTGCATCCTCCTCACAACTCACAATCCCAACTAGTTTCGTGTCGTCAGCAAACTTGGAAATATTACATTTGGTTCCCTCATCCAAATCATTGATATATATTGTGAATAGCTGGGGCCCAAGCACTGATCCCCACTAGTCACCGCCTGCCACCCTGAAAAAGACCCATTTATTCCTACTCTCTGTTTCCTGTCTGTTAACCAATTTTCAATCTATGCCAGTATATTATCCCCAATCCCATCTGCTTTAATTTTGCACACTAACCTCTTATGTGGGACTTTATCAAAGACCTTCTGAAAATCTAAATACACCACATCCACTGGTTCTCCCTTATCTATTCTAACAGTTACATCCTCAAAAAACTCCAGTAGGTTTGTCAAACACAATTTCCCTTTCATAAATCCATGTTGACTTTGTCTAATCCTGTTGATATTTTCTAAGTGTCCTGTTATCACATCCTTTATAATAGACTCTAGCATTTTCCTTACTACTGATGTTAGGCTAACCGGTCTGTAGTTCCCTGTTTTCTCTCTCCCTCCTTTTTTAAATAGTGGGGTTACATTTGCCACCCTCCAATCTGCAGGAACTGTTTCATAATCTATAGAATTTTGGAAGATGACGACCAATGTATCCACTATTTCCATGGCTACCTCTTTTAGTACTCTGGGATACAGATTATCAGGCCCTGGGGATTTATCGGCTTTCAGTCCCATTAATTTCTCCAGCACTATATTTTTACTAATACTAATTTCCTTTAATTCCTCCTTCTCACTTGATCCTTGGTTCCCTAGCATTTCTGGGAAGTTATTTGTGTCCCCTTCCGTGAAGACAGAACCAAAGAACTCGTCAGATTTTACACTCCCTAGCTAAGTGTGCTTCAGGCCAAGCTCTCTGGGCAAGCTTTTCATATGTCAGCATACTATTCAAATTTGGGGACGGACTCAGTGTGGTACACACCTTCAGCTATCAGCATCAACGAGCCTGCACCAAGGGCCAGCTCAAGTCCATTTTTGTCAAACTCATAATATCAAGATATTGTGTAATGAATAAATGACATCTGTGTTACACATTTTCAATTAAATGTTTATATATTTTGTACATAATATATATATATAAATAAATAAAACATATTGGGCCATATTTTGCTCTCAGTGGGGAAAAAAACTTCGCCAGCCGTTCATTACACTTACAGACTTTCTATGGGATTTTGCACTGGAACTTACTGTAAATTAGAAAGCCTAAATGGCACGGCGCCCTCCATAGGGTATCTAAGACCTTGTGTGAACAGAGCAAGCAACTGAGTATCTCCTTCACCAATCAGATTGATGAATTGTTAATGAGCAGCGCAGAGTCTGAACCAGTTAGAATATTTAATTCAATGTCAAATCAGGTACAGAAAGCTAAAGAAAGATGGGATTAAGAGAGCCAAAAAGAGACAAAGAAAAAGTTTTTTAAAAATTACATTTATTTGTTTAAATCTCCAAAAATAATTAAAATCTGAAGGAATGAGACTCCACGCTTGTAAAAGTTAATTTTCAGTGCTAGAGAGGTTATTTGGCAGTAATTAAGACTTACCATGCCATTAAAAATGTACTTACACTGGAATGGACAAGCCCTAACTTTTACTGGCAAGTTTAGTGGGTATCTATCACGTAAGTAGATCACAGAATCACAGAATCCCCACAGTGCAGATCGAGGCCATTTCGGCCCATTGAGCCTGCACCGACACATATCCCTCCCTATCCCCGTAACCCCACGTATTTAATCCCCCCTAACACTAAGGGTCAATTTATCATAGCCAAATCAACCTAACCCGCACATCTTTGGACTGTGGGAGGAAACCGGAGCACCCGGAGGAAACCCACGCAGACACGGGGAGAATGTGCAAACTCCACACAGACAGTCACCCGAGGCCGGATTCGAACCCGGGTCCCTGGCGCTGTGAAGCAACAGTGCTAACCACTATGCCACCATGTTGCCCAAACAACTTCACGCCGTTTCATGTATTTCAATGCCGAGTCTCTCGGCGAGATACCGATATAGCGCAGCTTCTGGAGGAGCAAGGCATCTCGGACAGCAACATCCTGATTTCCGCGTTTAACTGCACAGTGCAGTCGCCGGAAGTTGCTGTCCGATTTACACTTTAATAACAGTGAGCACTGTTAGCTTCACCATTATTTCTACCGCAAAATCCGGCCCATTGACAGTTCAGCAGTGTGAATATGACTATATGCACAATCTGTGATAACATTAAAATGTAAAGCAAGCTATTTTAGCAACCTCATTCTGTATAAAATTTTATGTATATTTTAATAATACAGTAATAATAATCACATACTTTTAATTAAGTTAATAGTAAGTGTGGGGAGAGTGTTTCAGTTTATAAGATGGGATGGAAGGAAAGACAGAATAGAGACACAGAGGAGACACTACTGTCAAGACCAATTAAGATGAGGTAGGTCCATATATAAATGATCCAAACCTTCAAATGGAGCCAAACCTTCAAATAATTGCTTCCCCTTTTTCTATGTCCAAAACAGCTTTGTAAGTACCAGTTATCCACAATTGATTACACATAAATCTTCTGACCTCCTTGATTAGATTACATACTTGTTTTCTGCTAGTGGGTTCACCAGTCCACAATTTTCCATCCATTAAGTGAATGGGTGAAAAATCACAGGCTGGCAAGCGAAAACGCAGTCATAATCACAACCAGGTATCCATTACTCTCCAAATTAACAGAAACATTGTCAGGAGCTCCAGGTCAAGAAGTGTATACTTCACAATCAGAACAATGCAGACCCAGAGATACCAAATTGTTCTATTTAATGTAGAGACTCCAAATTTTCATTTAAATGTGTCTGTCCTGGCTTTCGTACAGTTCCTGAGTTTCAGTGAAACTACCTAACCACCCTGTCAAGGATCCACCCCTTTCCTGTTGTTAAATCTGTTTATGTACAGGAGAAGGTTTCATCTCCACTTTCTTTCCATTCCTCCTTCAGATTTCCCCTCCTCCCCCCTCGGTCTCAGCAAGGGAACAGATGAACAAAATTAGGAAGTGGAACTTCTATCCTATGCCAGGTTTCCCTCCTATTTCACCAAATTTGACTCATCTGTTTCTCACTACTTGTTAGTCATGGTTACCAGTGATTGGTCTGAATTGGAGCTAGGAGATTTGAACTAAAGTAAGTGATGTCATTCAGAAGCCTGCATTTGGGTGTTTTTATTTAAAACTGCAGTAATTAGGCTGATCATTTTATGTGCTGTACGTACAGACATACAGATTTGTCATGGGTGTTGCACTGCATCAATCACTTGCTGTAATCACAACCCTTTCTCTACACTCAATGCAGGTTTCATCCCCCCCCAAAAAATCCAAGGTTTTGATAGAGTGGATAGAGAATATTTCCACTTGTGGGGAAGAGCATAACTAGAGGCCATCAATATAAGATAGTCACCAAGAATCCAATAGGGAATTCAGAAGAAACTTCTTTACCCAAAGAGTGGTGAGAATGTGGAACTCGCTACCACAGGGAGTGGTTGAAGCAAATAGTATAGAAGCATTTAAGGGGAGGCTAGACAAGCATATGAGGGAGAAGGGAATAGAGGGTTACGCTGATAGATATAGATGAGGAAAGACAGGAGGAGGCTCGAGTGGAGCATAAACACCGGCATGGACTGGTTGGGCCAAATAGTCTGTTTCTGTGCCGTATATATCCTATGTAATAAATCCTATGTAGAACAGTTCTCAAAACATAACTGCAAACATTAGCTAGAATCAAATTTAAAAATTGAGACTGGGAAATTGTGACAAAGATTGATTTTTTTTCCCTCTTCAGATGATTGAGAATAAATACATTGCCATTGTGGTACTGAACCATAAAAAACAGCCAACTTTAATCCCTAGTTTAGTCCATTCCAAATTCACGGATCTCACCTGGGTTGATGGTGGACACTACACACTTTCAATGTGTCCTCTGGCAAAAAAAAGTTAGGGTTTCTGCATCTGACTGCTTTCCAGTAACTCCTGCTCAAAATGCGTGTGTATGGATGTCAGATGAGGGCAGAATCAGCTGATCTGATGCCGCCGCCTCCCACTCCTCCCTCCCAACCTCCCCTCCAGAGTTGGCCAGTCTATTGGTGTTCGAGACTCAACAACTGCAGAATGGTCTGGGGCAAGGTAGCGGGGGGGTACTGGTGGGACCATCAGGATTGCTACCCTGTGACATATCCAGAGGACCTGATGTGGAGCAAAGGAGAGGCAGGAATCATGTCTTGAGTTCTGGTTATTTTCTGTGTTGTTGAAAGTTCACAAAAAAAAAATCAATAGACAACTAAAGTCTAAATCTGAAGAGGCACAGAGATGGAAAATGGGCTCCTGTTTAAAAAAATTCAGGCATATATTTTAGAAAGTTCCAGAAAGTCTGGACGGTTTGAGGTGGCAACGCCAGGAACTGTAGCCCAGCATAACTCACGGAAGGTGGGGCGATTTTGAGGACAAACATAAAGAAATTCAATTAAATTTTGAAACAAGTACAAGTTCTGACGAAAGGTCTTCGACCTGAAACGTTAACTCTGTTTCTCTCTCCACGGATGCTGCCTGGCCTGCTGAGTTTATCCAGCGTTTTCTGTTGTTATTACAAAAATATTGTACTGGCAACCAAAGTCACCGCTCACCTGTGACGGCGATTGGAAGTCACGTGCTCGCCCCTGAGTGGCTGGAGGCGCTGCGTCAAGGAGTCGGCGCGCCCCCGTCCGTTGTACGTGACGCCGTGCGCGTCCCGTCAGCGTTGCCTTGTGCTGCGTCAAGGAGTCTGCGCGCCCCCGGCTGTTGTACGTGACGCTGCGCGCTACCGCTGCCCCTATTGTATGTGCAGCTCCCTTCGATGTCCTTCGTCTAGTGGAAAGGCGCACGGAAGGCAGGATGATCTGCGTGGCGTTGGCCGTCTTTGCCTACATGTTCCAGATGGGTGAGAGAAGGAATAACCGGGGAAGGGCATTTTCCAGCCCGGGGGTGGGAGGGAAAGTGAGAGATGGCCTGTGTCGGAGGGAGCTTAGGGCTGCCTGGGAGGAGCCGTTCCCCACTCAGTAGGGGTTAGGCCAACTGAGTAAGTGGGACAGTGTAGCTGTACTCTGTGCAATACATTCAATATTCTGCACTGCATGGCAATGTAATGAATTCACATTAATTCATTAACAGAACAAAGGGGTGTAAAATTAGAGCTCGGCCATTCAAGGGTAATGTAAGAAATCACTTCTTCACACAAAGGGGAGTGGAAATAATGGAACTCTTTCCTCCCAGCCCCTCCCCTCAAAAAAAGCTGTTGAGGCCAGGTTAAGTGAAAATTTCAAAACTGAGATTGATAGGTTATTATTAGGCAAGGGTATTACCGGTTACAGATCCAAAGCGGGTAACTGTAATTAAGATACACCATGGGCCAAAAATTCATCCCGGGACGCGAGAGTACGCACTGCATGCCCTGCGCATGCGCTGAAAACCGGCAATTGCTCTTTTGAAAAGGGGGCGGTTCCTCGGTGCATCGCGTGCGCGCTACAGGCTGCGCGCACGCTGTGCACTTCATGCTTTGGACGCGCAGGTAAGTACGGAAGATTTTAGAAATGGAAAAAGGAGGAGTAAGACCCACTTTTAAGAAGGTAAGTAGTGAATTAAGTATTTTTTTGAATTTTTTTTAACAGGTATATCTTTTTTAGAGACTTTAAAGACAGGTAAGTTTATTTTTATAACTTTTTAAAAGATTTTAAATTTTTTCAAAAATTTAATTTTTTATTTAAAATGGTTAATTTAATTAACTATACTTATTTTATTAATGTGATGGTTTTTTTTTAAATTTAATTGAGGTTTAGCTGTTATTTTGGGGGGGTGTAAGATTCATAGATTTCACGGCACGTATGTGAAACTTATGAATGGAAGATGGTGTGCTGCCATTGGCTCTAACTGAGTCACGTGATCCACAGCTCGCACAAATTCACTACGCCGGTGGGATACGCAAGCACTGCCCAGCTGATGTCTGGAACATCAAGTTCGTGCGAGCTGGATCTGAAAAAGCACAAGCGGAGTGAGAGATCGCGGGGAAGCCTTACCCCCGCGGGAACAGAGCGAGATCAATTTCTGGGCCTAACTAATTAAATGGCGGAACAGGCTTGAGTGGCTGAATCGCCTACTCTTGTTCCTATATTTTTAATGGCCAGAATTTGTGGTGGGGATGACGGCGTACTCTGACATACCGCCTTTGGAATGGACCGCAAGTTCGGGATTTCCGTGCTAAATCCCAAACTTGCGATGTCAAGTTACGACTTGACAGATCATCCGCTCCACCTTCGAAATCCCAATTGCAGGCGCGAGTTGGGCTAATTGCCCACCAACTGCCTAGCAAGTATGTACGGAAATTTTACGGCTGATGCAAACAGGCTCAGGGCCTGTTTGTATCAGTGTAAGAGGATACCTCAAAAGATCCAAAGCATCGATCGGCATGTATTTAGCTCACATAAAAGTGAAATTGTTAGTTTGTTTTGTCTACACATTTTATTGAAATCCTGATGTTGAAGCTTGTTGCTGTCATTTCGCCAGTTTTTTTTGTGTGGGGCAATCTGAATTCAACCAATACTAAATCCCAAATAAAGAAAGAAATGTTAAACCTAATTATATATTTATATCTTATTTCCTGATAACGCTTTTAAAGTCACCGTACGGTGCTGATGTCATTGACCGTGCCCGTTCTGAGAGTGGATTGAGCGGGTCATGTGTCAGTCTGCACCCTCCTTTCCCCTCTGTCGCCTTAATCCCCCTTGTATTAGTTATCATGTCCAACTTAACACTGTAACTTTATTCCCGTGTACCTGTTATCATATCCCATTGAACAATTAACTGTAAAAGCCTGATTCTGTTTCCCACATATCTTGTCAAGAGGAAACTCGATGCTTCCACTGATTGGAGCACCAGGCCCATGTGATCCCAGGTACGCTTCTGCACACGCACACGCTGCGCCCCGGGATCCGTGGACCATTACGCTGCCCTCAAGTACGCCGCCGACTGCAAAATGCTGGCCAACGCCTATAGTGTGTGGGGAAGCCAGATCACTGCAGATAGAATAGGCCAAAATAGAAACTTAATAGCCAGCAACTAAATAAGCAAACCACAAGCATTGTCACAGCTCTATTCCATTGATAAGTGAACAGAGTATGTTAGCCATGGCTCATTGGTAGCACTCTAACCTGAGTCAATAGGTTGTGGGTTCAAGCTTCCCTCTAGAGACTTGAGCACAAAATTTAGGCTGACACTTCAGTGCTGTACTGAAGGAATGCTGTCAGGTGCCATCTTTCAGATGCCCCGTCTGCCCTCTCGGGTGGATGTAAATTATACCATGGCACTATTTTGAAGAACAGGGGCGTTCTCCCTGGTGTCTGGCCAATATTTATCCTTATCCTCAACTAACCTCACTAAAACAGATTATCTGGCCATTATCACATTGGTGTTTGTGGGACCTTACTCTGTGCAAATTGGTTGTCGCGTTTCCTACATTACAACAGTGACTGCACTTCATTGGCTGTAAAGTGCTTTGGGACATTCTGAGGTCATGAAAGGCACTATATAAATGCAAGTCTTTCTTTTCAAATCTCTGCATTTTCTGTTTATTTTTAGTAATTACTGGAATACATGAGCGCACCTTCATAGCTATCAAACCAGATGGAGTTCAGCGTCGTTTGGTTGGAGAAATCATACGGAGATTTGAGCAGAAGGGACTTAAACTGGTTGGAATGAAAATAATGCAGGTATAGTACCTAGTGTGTGTTTCTAGATGTAGTGATGTATAGGTACCTAGCATTGAATGTCTAGGTGTAATTCAGTACAAGTGGGTACCTTTTATGTATGGATATAGTAACATGCAGGTACTTGGTGGGAATAAAGGGATCATTTAAAGTGGGCAAAATTTCTCTTCAAAGCATGTGTGGTATTTTTCTGATTCATTAAGTTGGGTGAAACATATAGTTGGTGACTGCAAATATGGTAGTGTGGGCTCTAAGGTTAAACAGATATTTAATAAGTTTGCCTGATTTACCTTTAGAGGCAGGAAAAACTTGAAGAACCTTTTGTCCAGGGGTGAAATAGCTGGTTAAAGTCCATAATAGGATGGTTTGCACATATTCTATAGAAGGTTTGATGGGCCAGAAGGTTTTTATTGAATTATGTCTTATATAACCGACTGGATTGTATGTAGTACTGTTCTGATCTTCATAATGGCATTTCCCAGCTTTAAATGCTTCAGTGAATTCATTCCTGTAAGTTCTCTTGCAAACCAAAGTGTTTTCTTATTACACGTAGGGCATGTAATAATGAGTAGCAGCTCTTGCTAAGACCTGGAGAGAAACCAGGTATATTGTGCATTAATAAAAAATATATATATATATTTCAACATTCGATGTACTGTTAGTATAACAATACAGTTGCTCACTTTGGCGCATCGTTCAAGAATATAACATATAACGTTCAGATATTTTGAGGTAAATTCCATATTATACCCCAATGTTTGATGGGACGAAGTCTAATAAATTAACTAATGGTATACTGTGTGTTTTTTTTTATCTAGGCTTCAGAAGACTTACTAAAAGATCACTACATTGAACTCAAGGACCGGCCCTTCTATAATAGATTGGTGAAATACATGAGCTCTGGCCCTTTAGTCACTATGGTATGTTAGAGCAGCCAGATATACAGTATGTTCCTTTAATCCAATTTTATAAGTTGTCTTTCTCCCACTTGTGTTAAGTCTATGCAACATGGCAAGATAAAAAGAGCAGCTGGCTGACTTGTTCCCAGTTGTCGGTGTTGTCACTCAGTTGTTAGTCAACTCCTAGGAGGTGCACAAGGTGATCTGAGTTGTCACCCCTGACTTAACTGTTCTGAGGATGGGGCAGAGGGGTCACGACCTCTTACCGCCTCTCATTGATAGTGTGGTTGGGATTGAGAAAAAACTATGTAACAAATTGTAGGAACCAAGTCCTATTATTAATGGCACAGCATCCTCGTGTGTATTAGGGATGTACACTGGTGTGGAACAGGACGTAACTTTTAAATGATGTTCAATATAGGAACACTAGTATTGAACGTTAAAAATTGATAAAGAATAAAGGGCTGGTCTGTTTTTGAGGAGCAACTTTTTGGGAACAATGGTGAGCAAACTCTTCTGAATAATTAAAGGGGACCTTGAGTGTTAAAGATAAGTACAGAAAGTGATCCATTTTTACCCTTACATCAATCCTCTACAATTAATTTTTCCCTCTGTGTGTCTGATTTTTAAAGGTTTTTAATAAGGGCTGCATGGAGGAACCTTTTGCACATCCATTTTAAAGGAGTATTTACATTGAACAGTAAAATCAATACCTTGCAGAGCAACCATTCCACAGCATTGAGAACAGTGGCTGGAATATTTATGATTTGTTTAATGACCAATTATTGGAAGGACTAAATAATTAATTACAGACTCCGAGGAAGAACCTATCACTCCTTGAACCTACAGGTGGGTCTGTTCCAGGCCTCTGCTAATGTCAACACGAATAGCTCCTAACCAAGAATTTCATCACTCGTACAAACCGGAAAGCCTCATTGCTGGTTTGTACTGAGTTACCTGATCAGCACAGACAAGGAACGTGTGACCTTCTTGCCTTTACAAGTGATGAACTGCATGATTAGGAGCTGCAATTGGCTCAGTGCCCTTGAGCTGGGAAGAGGAAAATCAGTCAAGATTCTTGCCTCAGATCGCTGTCCAGCGATCCATGTTGGAAAGTACATTGTGGGACAGTGGGTGAAGACAAGATTAGGCCTGGTTGATGCCTTCCTTGGTTTCACAACTTGCTGGCACTCACTGTCTAGACTCACTGTTAAGAATGGGCCACTTGGCCTGTAGAGCATACCCCAGCAAACAGACAGCATCTTGAGAGGAAGGGAGAAAATGTGGGAAATTGTGCGTGGGGAAACATTGTGGACTCGATAACAGTAATACAGCGTGCTTTGACCTTGAGTTATACAACAGTAGCTTAACATCTCATAATCAGTGAAATAAGTCATTGAGTATTTCATCTACCTCAGTACAGATTAATTTATCTTTGCACTTAAATACACATTTTCAGAATATAATACTTTGTACAAAGTTTACAGTCAACTACAAAGCTGACATCTGTTTGTTGTCAGAATCCAATTTCAAAAATGTGTGTGTATGTATGCCACAAAATGTTTGTAGTTTAAAATAACAAAGTGGCACTCTCATCATCATCTTTACGAACTACTCTGCTGAATCACTGCTGTGAAGGAACACCTTGTGGGCACAGCAACTTTAATTTGATAAGCTGGCCCTCTTTTATTTTGCAAGATGATGCCACAAGGCTCTGTTACTGACTGTTACTTTCTCGACGTTTCAGGTGTGGCAAGGATTGGAGGTTGTCAAAATCACTCGGACCATGCTGGGAGAGACCAATCCTGCAGATTCTGCGCCAGGCACCATCAGAGGGGACCTCTGTGTTGAAGTGGGCAGGTAGGTATTTTCTTGGTTGGTTTTAGCGGAAATTGAGAATTGTTTGTTGAATAGAATTCTTATGGCAGACCTTAATGCGTCTGATTTTAAATCTTTTAAAACAAGCTAAGCAATTCATTTATAAACATAAAACATTTTGTGTATAACGTTAGATAGGAGTGGTTTCTGCAGAAAATTACTAATATTTTATTCGTGCTTTTCTGATCCCTGCAAGTACATCCTTGCCACTTGGTAGGTATTATGAAGTTATCCCATCATGGTTGGGTGCTCCATTGAGTTACCTAAAACATAGAAACATAGAAGATAGGAGCAGGAGTAGGCCATTCGGCCCCTCGAGCCTGCTCCGCCATTCGATGAGATCATGGCTGATCATCTAAACTCAGTACCCTGTACCTGCCTTCTCCCCATATCCCTTGATACCTTTAGCTTTAAGAAATATATCTAACTCATCCTTGAATATATTTAATGACTTCGCCTCAACTACCTTCTGTGGTAGAGAATTCCACAGGTTCACCACTCTCTGGGTGAAGAAATTCTTCCTCATTTCTGTCCTAAATGATTTACCCGTTATCCGTAGATTATGACCCCTGGTTCTGGACTCTCCGACCATCGAGAACATTCTTCCTGCATCTAGTTTGTCCAGACCTGTCAGAATTTTAGATGTTTCGATGAGATCCCCTCTCATTCTTCTATACTCCAGTGAGTATAAGCCCAATCGACCCAATCTCTCCTCAGATGTCATTCCTGCCATCACAGGTATCAGCCTTGTGAATCTTCGCTGAACTCCTTCCATGGCAAGAACATCCTTCCTCAGATAAGGCGACCAAAACTGCACACAGTACTCAAGGTGTGGTCTCACCAAGGCCCTGTACAACTGCAGCAGGACATCCCTGTTCCTATACTCAAACCCTTTCGCTATGAAGGCCAACATACCATTTGCCTTCTTCACCGCCTGCTGCACCTGCATGCTTACTTTCAGCGACTGGTGCACAAGGACACCCAGGTCTCGTTGCACTTCCCCTTCTCCCAATCTATTGCCATTCAGATAATAGTCTGCCTTTCTGTTTTTGACACCAAAGTGGATAACCTCGCACTTATCCACGTTATATTGCATCTGCCACGCTTCTGCCCACTCACCCAACCTGTCCAGATCATCCTGGAGTTTCTCGCTATCCTCCTCGCTGCACACACTCCCACCCAGCTTTGTGTCATCTGCAAACTTGGAGATATTACATTTAATTCCCTTATCTAGATCATTAATGTATATTGTGAATAGCTGGGGCCCAAGGACCGATCCCTGCGGTACCCCACTAGTCACTGCTTGCCACTCGGAAAAAGACCCATTAATTCCTACTCTCTGCTTTCTGTCCGCCAACCAGTTCTCTATCCAAGTCAATACCTTGCCCCCAATCCCATGTGCCTTAACTTTACCCGCTAATCTCTTATGCGGGACCTTATCGAAAGCCTTTTGAAAGTCCAAATACACCACATCTACTGGTTCTCCCTTATCTATTTTCCCAGTTACATCCTCAAAAAATTCCAGTAGAAGATACCCTGTAAGAGTGAGATCATTTATTAAGTGGTATTGCATCATAATAAAGCTCTCCTTTGAGCCTCACACGGGGTATTCCACTATCGGGAGATGTTCCTATGAAATAATTAGCAAGACAGTATCTCTGGTCCTGAGAAATGTGGCTAACATTGTTCTCAAGTAGTGTCAGGCGGCTTTGAATTATGAGCAACCCTGCTATAGGAACCCGTTTCTGCACGCTCAGGAGGAAAGTACACAACTACCGGTGCTACTAGCTTAAACCAGTGTCCATCTGACCAGCACTCTACCTGTAGCACCAGCCCAAACTTGCAAACACGTGGCTGAGATAGAGATGTTATCAAGTGTGGGGTCTAACTGTTAATTAATTTTAACTAGAAATGGAAGTTTGAAATGATGATGGATGATCTGGAAATAGAGGGAATATAACTTTCTTCTACTCTTACTTTTGGTACAGAATACTTCTGTAATCCTCGGCATTGAACGCAGTGATGCAGCTTGAATCTCTGGAGCATTTAACCCAGTTTTTTTGTTTTGGTGTGTGATGCAGGAACGTAATCCATGGCAGTGATTCGGTGGAGAGTGCCATACGTGAAATCTCCCTCTGGTTCCGCCCGGAGGAGCTGGTCTGCTGGAACGACTGTGCTGATGACTGGATTTATGAGTAAACCAGTCTTTTGACTGACTTCACTCAGGAACAAGCCCATCAATACTGAAGTGCCATCGTTATAATGTCCATGCTGTGACTGCAACGGACCTCTGGACCATGGAGTTTTTTTTTTCCTTTATGCAATTTCTTTAAAAACTATGTTGCCTCCATGCTGGGGCTCAACTGTATCGAGCACAAGAATCCGATTGAAATTTACCAAGAAAAAAAGTTTGTGTTTCAGGTGATTCTAGATCCGAAACATTAACCTGTCTTTCCTCTTCACATATGCTGTTAGTCCTGCTTCCACCATGTTCTGTTTTTATTTGGTTTCCAGCATCCCCAGGTTTTTTTTTTCTTTTTACCTGAAATCTACTTTAATCTGTTGCAGGTGTGACATGGACACACAGTAATACTGGGGTGATGCTTTTATGTGAGAACCATCCAACTTAACTTGACACAAATGAAAATTTAAAAACACTTCAATCCTTGGTTGTGTGAGATGGGGCTGTAACTGCCCACACACGACCAACTATTTCACAGTGTAGGGTGGGGAAATAACCTACATTTCAGCCTATGTCTGACATATTCTAACTTTTAGTCTGGTTATCACAGTCGGACTGTAAAGTACTATTTAATCACTTTATCAATGTCTAGGGTTCTGCACAGAGCAGGCTGTGTGCAGGAAGATCTGGAGAAGTTGGTAGTTTCTCATAGACAAGCCCGTTCTTGTAGAGTCAATGATGAGAGTAACTGTAGGAGTGAATTAAACATTGATGGTGGTCAAGTTGATTCTTGCTGCTTGAAATTGATGCTTTAGAATTTTTTTAATGCAGTCCACCTCCAACAGTGCAGCTGAAGCGTGCTTGGATTTGGTGTGATGACTGATCATTCAGATTGGGTAGAATGTTCAGTGTCAGGTGAAATTCAGTAATTATTTTTACCTCGATCTGGTCACTACTGCAATATTGATATTAAACATGCGGTTGTAAATAGTGAGATTGTTTAACAATCTATGAAACAATTAGCGCGACAGTATCTCTGGTCCCGAGAGGGCAGGTTAAACAATGAATTAGACCAACTTCCTAAATATATGCTGAATGTGATGCAAGAGATCAACTCTTACTAACCAGGTTTTATGTTGTGTAGGTTTGTATTGTAGACTGATAACTGTTAGAAATTGAAGCTAAAATTTTATAATGAAATGGGAAAAATTGTTTCATTCTATTCCTAGCATCCACTTGTAGTTTTTGTTGCTGGAGCTTTTGGACAGTGGTCTTGTCACAGTGTGTCCAAGATTAGTCCAAGCAGATTTACTTCCGTGTCACCTCAGTGTTACATGAATTTGATTATTATACCAGGGAAATTCAAAGAATTTGTACTGTACCTATACTACACTGTCTATACAAGACAGGTAAATCTACTTGAATTTGCTTTATGATGAATTATATTAAAGATAGACCAGTTCACACAGACAACTTGTTTGATTAATCCTGAATGTAATCGGTGAACTGTAAAGGTAATGTTGCTGGATAGCTATTGAGGTTAGTGAATCAAACTATAGGACAAGGCCATTGCGATGTATTACTACAAACTTATCCACATACACGAAAGCACAGATTTCCTAGACTAGAGCACTGCGTGTTAATACTCTGCTTTGGATATACACAAAGCCTATTCAGTTTGTAGTGTAACGAGTTTATTCTTGGAAGAGAATGGTTAAATTTTGTGGCTGGGATTGAAAATTCCACTGGCACAAGTTCCAGGGTAGGAAAAAATCAAAATCTAGATTCCAAAATCTTAACACTACAATTTAGCTACTCGTATTGTTGTAGTGACCAAGTTTTGCCACTGGTGGTCATTAGAGTTAAGTATCACACTGGCAGCCTCTAATGATCGAAATTGAGTATAACGGACCCTGATGCAGCCCTAGATGTCGTGTTCAGGTCTGAACAAAGCTTTTTTTTCTAAAAAAAATAAACGTTATTTTTCTTCTGCGCACCATTCTTTCCGTACGCACAAAAAAAACTCCAGCCAAGTGGACAGGTAGCAAACCTACGAAGGTTCTTTCCCCGTGGGGCAATGCCCCAACCTCTGCATTACACCTGCTCCCAACAACGAGACCCAGATCTTGCCGTCAGGAATCACAGATGTGAACCCCTTCCTTCCACGTTATAGGATGGCGCACCGTGCACCATCTAAAGGCCTGAACCTTCTGAACGCCTCAGGTTCTCAACTAGTGTGTCCTTAAAACAATTCCCAGCCCCTTGCTGCTGTGGATACATCTGCTTTTGGTGTTTAAAGAATTTCATTATAAAGTTGGAATACTTTTTTTTGAAATCAAGCAATTATGGAATGGTTACTGGAAAAATTGTGTCACATGTACCATGGCTTTATTTATATTCACATTGATAATTGATACTAAAACCAAAGGAACTTTGTAAATCCATGTCTTGATTGCTGCCTTTAGTGCGAGGTTGGCATGCTGCATGTTTTTGAAGGATACTCTGAGTTTACATGGGTGCTGAGGGTACCTGAATGGCCTTTTTTTCTGACCTTTGTCATTCAGAATGTTTCAATTTTGCTGCTGGGGTTGAACATTTCACTGGTCTGTCCCAAGTGTCCTTCACTGTACTATGTATCGAGGAAGCTCATTGTATGTCCCTGGTGGGCTGTGATTAAAACACGTATTGCACTCCATGAGAGGTGGGCTTGATTGTATTTTGTTTGCCAGTAGTCGTAAGAAAATAAGTAGACGGCTCAAACAGAAACGAGTTCAAAATTTTGCCTTTTTTTTTTAAAAGCAGAATTAGCTCAAAATTCAGTTTGTATAGTTGTCTGGATATTTTACCTTGCCATGGTATGTAGAATTTAAACATCATTCCAAGAATCATGACTGCAGCCAAAAGTTAAAACTTCACAGATAACTGAAAATAAAAAGTTTTGTGACTCGAGTAATCAAATCTGTATAGGACTGCATCAAGTGACAGATAATAGAGATGGGTAAGTGCTGTCTGTATCAGGCTAGCACAATAACTCAGAAAATAATTCAAATGAACTGGTATTTGCCAAAGCTGACTGAAACGTCCTGTGTCAGTAATGCAGAGACCATGGCCATCACACTGAGTTGGGTTGGTAAGCAGTGGTAATATACCTCATGCCACAGAACTATGCATGTGTGCATTGGTCATTTAGTTTCTTTTGCATAGAGGCAGCTTCCAGCTGCAACAATGAACAATTTGAAATGTGGCACATGTTTCAATTGGTTAATGAATACTGCAACAAGTGATTATTTTATGATGTGAATATGTTTATTACATATGGAACAATTACATGTTAGTTAAGTTAATTACATTGCACAGGGAAAATAGCTCAGAACATATCCTACACCAGCCAATCCTCTCTGTACACCCAACCCGACCTTTTCATTATACACCAGGCAGCGTTTTGTACAGGAGTTTACACTGCAGAATCTCTCTCTCTCGAGACTGAAATACACAAGAGATACTTTACATGACAAGAGAAGAACCTCAAATTGCTACTGGCAGAGGACATGGTCTGGATACCCAGAGGAGCCATAATCTACTTTATGGACCATGAAAAATGATCACCTACTCAAGGAGGGGAACCAGATATAAGTTTCAAATATAATGCATTCTTGTAGCCTGAGGAAAAAATCAGATACTTGCTGATTTCCAAACCAGCGTCATTCATCCCACCCTGCTGTGAACCTGTAATGTGAGTTCTTCTGAAGAACAGCAGGCACATTTTCTCCAATCTCAGTCAGTGATTTTGTTTCCCCTCTGAGCTCCACTACCATACTTTACTGCCAGCTCCATTCAAGATTTGCTCATTCCTACTTTACATCTTTGCCAGAACGATGAAAATGACTGAACTGATCAGCTTTCTTCTTGTTACTGGTTAAAATGACCTTGGTATTACCTGCATTACACTGAGGAAGAAAGGTGTAGGTGTGGAATACTCTGAGGGTGGCGTGTTATCATATGGACATACATATACTGAAGAATTACAGTATGTAAAGGCTTTGATTTCACTAACAACATTTATAACATGTATTCCAGGATATGTACATGGTCAAATTAAGAGAGAATCTGTAACTCCACACTCCACAGCTGACTCAGACATACCCACAGAAGATGTGTGGAGGTCATAGTAATCACTCTGTTCTTATGTGCAGTTCTTAATATTCCCACATGGCTCAGACAGAAACTGATAAAACTCACTGTCCCCATCAATTAACATAATTAATTAAATGCTTTGTCTTTCAATCTTGCTCCATGTTGTCTCCTAAATTTTACTGCCTCTGTGCTGTCCTTCAGCCTGGAGGCAAGGATGCAAACTTCTCCACAGCCACTATCCGTGCATTGGTCAGCAGTCATCTGTTGGTAGGTCCTCTTCTCTAATTTTGTTCCGCCTCTTCCTGCCTCCCAGGGTGGCACACCATCTAACTCACAACGTTTAAGGTTGTGAAAGAAAGTACGGACCAAGAAATACCATTTGCTCCCTTGAACCCAATTTTTTCTTAACAGACTGTTCACAATTTGCACTTTTGAGACCCTCTTCAATTTATTTAATCCGAGGAAGGTGACTTAAGACCTATACTAAAGCTACCAGCCTTTCTAGTCCAAAACTAGTTTTATATTGCTAAAACTACTGGGGCACACTATCAACACAAAAATAGTAAGGACTGCATTGTAGATATTCTTGGAAGTATTTTTGAATACCTTGGCATGTAACTATTGCACTTGCCAGTCCTCCCTGACCAAAAGCACTTTTGGATTTGCTCTGCTTTTACTTAAGAGACCATTTCACTTTTCTAAAGGACAACTGGGAGCAAGTAAAAAGAAACTTCAAAGCATATGGTATCTCACTCAATGTTTCAATACTGGAATATCATGAAGGTTCACAATGCATATTTCTGTATCATGGTGAAAATGTAGATGACAAATAGGTCGCTGTTGAATACTGAAATGTCTTTCTACACTTCCTTTTGGTCACTGAATGTCCATCCAGTGGGCTCAAAGCCCAGGTGAACTCAAGATATTTGCTGCAGTCTTGCACATAACTTACAGCTACCCATTCATAGATCTATCCAGAAAAGGAACCCTTCCAGAAAATTGTACAGCCTGTGTCCAAGATCTTGTTTTTATTTCATTGCTACAATAGACCTCTAAAAGTAATTCTATTTATCCCAACAGAAATATAACCACTTAAAAAACAAAGAGATGTATATTTCATAAAGGAAATTCACTGATCAAAATGGTTAATTGAAGGAGGCAGCCATTTTTTATCCCTGTCATCTTGCTCCAGAATTTTTGCAAAACCCAATGACATCCTGAAATGAATGATGAATGCATCCTGTTGAAATTCCATAGTTTCCTATCTCTGTTCAAATATCGTTACACATTAAAGCAGGTAATAGCAGGCTCCACCAAACCCTTAGAGTGCCAACTAGAACGCTGACAGCTACAAATGAACTCTGGTAAAAATTCACTCCTCAGAGCCATGCGCAGAAACCCTTTCTGAAGGAGAATGTGCTTCTTCCCCCTAAAGAAACAACATCCTCACTGGCACTGCCTATAATTGGTGGGTTAAAAGGGTTTTGAAAAGTGGTTACACTTCCCTGTTATTGAACATCAGTGACATCCTTGAACATAAGGAACAGAGCCACATCTATTCTCAGTCTCCACGTCTCTATGTCTCCACTTTATTGCGCCCATAATATTGTTTTTGAAAACATTTACCCATCTTTCTAGCCCTCTTACACTACCTGTCATTTGGGTTCCATTGCAGTGGCAGGACCTCCTGGGAAACTCAGTTGAGTGAAGTTACACTGCAGGTGGCTGTTTAAGTGGGAACATTATTAGCAATGATTTTTTGATAAAACATTTTGGGGGAGGTAAGGTTTGACTTATGAAAGAAATAAATTAAATCCTATTTTTAAACATAAATAAACTTTTAAGTGATGGGTATATGAACAGACATGAAAAGTTGCCTTATGATATTACTTCCTCCAACACCTGGCATGCATCCTTAGAGTCAGTTCAATGTTTTAAGAACAGGTTAATTATAAAGGCAAGTGCTTGTAACAGCAACAAATTTTCTTAAAAGGTGAATAAGGATTCAGTCTCCAAAAAGCCGGTGCTAGCTATTCCTAAATGATTTTCACATTTCATTTCATTTTAAATTGAATCCAAAAGGTGGTGCTGGACTGTCCGTTGCAAATTTCAACAAATGACCAATTCAAGTGGAGATACCATGGAAATGCTACAGAATTTCTAGATTTTGAGAGGCTTTCTTCATGGACAAGTACAATGCAGGGAACTTTATATGTACATACAGATGATGTGCAGGTGTTTGAGGGTGAGTTTTGTGGTAGTGACATCTCATTCGGGAACATATGACACCTGCCAGACAATGATGTGACTTCGTTCAGCTTTGGAGAGGGCCGGTCTGATTCCATCTGGCAAACTTTCATCTGTCTCATCATCCTCGCCGTCCCCTGTACAGAAAGAGTTATTGAGTGAAAGAGAAATATGTACAGATAGAGAGGAACACATAGGGACAAAGAGGAGGCTGGGGGGTGGGGGGATTCTAATTCCAACCCACGCAGGGCAGAAGTAGATGAAAATCAATCTCTCTTTCCTATTAAGAGTCTTAACTCTGAAGAGGCTTAGCCCAATTCCTTGTGGACAGAAGTCATTGCACAAAACTACCCTGAAAGTTAGTGCCGTTTATGCTAAGTCGCCAAATCTCAGAGAAGTAATACTGATTTCATGAGAAATAGGCATTCTGGGTCTGAGCTTTAGGTACACTTACTGAGTAATGTAACGAGGAGTTTTGTAGTGCATCTGACTCACACTATTGCTAATTGAAAACAGAATGTACACTCAGTTCCACAGTACAGTCAACCCCACCTTAATAATTACAAAAGTACGCAATACCCTCTATCGCCCTCCACCACTCAGCACTAATGCAGGCTGCAGCTTTTTTTTTTAAAAGATGGCAATTTATAAAATGATCAATGTTGTAGACTGTGAGAAACCTGAGAATGACACTAAAATTCCAGTATTTTCTTTACAGGTTGTAAACTCTGCCGAGAAGGCAGCTGATACCAAGTGTGCAAGACATTCTTAAAGTAGAAATTATTATGGCCTGGAAATTATGGGTTAACACCTCAGTTAAAATAGTATTGATAGGAATGGGATACAAACATCCATATGATAACATTGCCAACAGTCATTTCTAGCTTTATATTATGACAATTAGGCCTTTTGTTTAAAAAATAGGTGAAGTGTTACTTACATTTTCCATGTAATTGTATGACAAAATGTGAGCGAGTGTTGGCACATGTTGTGTGCAGGATGAGCGAATTGGGCAAGTTGCAGGACAAAGTGAACAGGATGGTCTGAGTAGGATGAGTTAGTACATTAAAGTGAACAGGATTGTATAAGCAGGATGAGTTAATAGATAGGTAAGAACAGAATGGGGCGAGGAGAATAAATGTTTTGTTAATCAAAGGATTTTTTCTATGCTGCCTTAGATAACCCGAGTCTGACTTACCAATCCTAAAGTCAATGTAGCCCTCTCCTCCGCTGAGCACTAAAACAGGCTGCAGCTTCCGCTCCTCCTGCTCAGGTGCTGTGGGTCCTGGATTCTCTGTAGGGCTGTCCAACACACTGCCATTCAATGTTGCAAGAACATTGCCTACCAGAACAAGAAACAAACACCACTAAATACAGTGACAGAAAACAGTCCTCAAATTCAGCCTAAAGCACAACGATCCATGTTTGTGTTGAGTAACAGTTGCCGATAGCACAGAATGTAACAGTTCAGGATTTTCATTCTGGTAGGCCGATGATCATGGAGCAGAGTTCCTTGGGGTGGATGTTAAGTGAGTTTGGCCTGGAAATCCCGCACCCACTGTGCCACCGGAACTAACAGTGCAGGGATTTCCGGCCTCTCATCTATCTGGGTGCTGATCTCATCCCAAATCCTGGGGAGAGGGTAATTATCATGAAAGGGGTAGGTGTCCACACCACTTACACGGGGTGGGGAGATCCAGAATTTCAGAACATTATCCATCGCATTGTACTGAATAGCTCAACTTTCCCATAAGGAGAAAAAATCAGAGGAACTGAGACCTTCAAAAATGCTTTTAGATATTACAACATGTGGCCATCACCATGAAAACAGAATAATTTTCTAGTCAGGTTACTTACCTGGCACAGACGCAAAGAATTTGACAGCATCCCTGTGTCCATGGAAGCAGAGCTGGGCTTGAGCCATGGAGCAATATGGGATGAAGCTGCCAATCGAGGCCTTGTCACTGCTCTCATCGGCGTATACGCGAATCACTCCACCAGGACGGTTTCCTTCACTGCCAGTTGGAGAGGTCTTATTGGCTGCAACAAATACAACAGTGATACCATTTCAGAATTAGACTAACTTTTCGCAAAGTTGAAAGCACAGCGATTCACAGTACACTGAAACCTGTTTTGATAACAACTTTAGAAATGTAAATTGCCATTAACATTGAGTATGCCTGGGTATCACTTCGAAGTTTTAACAAATATCCCCTTTCATCCCTGGAATTTCAAAAATTCAGTAACTCTTTCACAAATGTTATGAATACTTCAATAACATCAATCTTCAGTGATGCGGCAAAGAATAGCCTGAATTTTTCAATCCTCCTTAAAAATGAAAATTGTACTCTGGGACTGGAGAGCAGCCAATGTAACATCCTTTTTCAAGAAAGGAGAGAAGGATAAACTGGGTAACTACAGACCAGTTAGTCTAACATCAGATATGGGCAAACTCTTGGAATTCATTAAGATAAAATTAGCGAGCATTTAGAAATGCATGGGTTAATCAAGGACAGCCAGCACGGGCTCGTTAAAGGCAAGTTGGGCCTAACAAATTTAATAGTCTTTTGAAGTAGTGACCGATTGGATAGTTAAAGGGAATGCAGTGGATGTAGTGAATTTTCAGAAGGAGTTTGATAAGGTGTCTGACAAGAAGCTTGTCAGAAATATTCAGACATATGGTATAAGAGGAAATGTAGCAATGTGGATAGAAATTTGGTTAATGGCCAGGAAACGGTTGGGGTAAATGAGTGTTGCTTGGCGTGGGAAGGGTTGGAAGTGGAGTAAATATGGGGTAATATTTTGTTGTGACAGGCATTTTGATATAACTCAGTTTATTAATTTAAGGCTTCTTGTAGGTAAAATTAGGTTAAACGGAATAAGTAAACCAGTATGTGCATTACAAGACTAATGCAATCAATAAGATAATGGTAACTAGCTCCCGTAAATCACTCGATTGATTCTGTCTCAGTGACACTGGAATATACAGGTTTCATTGTAGTGTTAAACCCATAATGGGCACTGTGATCCAAAACAGCTCAGCTCAAACTAACGTGCAACATGCAAACAGATGGTAGAGAAACCCCAGAGAACCCTGTGTGCTGTACAGCGACTTCACGATGGACATCACTCTTTATACAGCACTGCATGCAGTCAGTTGAGGAAGCATCTCCAAGCCTCACGTGGACAATGGGTGACTCAAATATCCTTACATTTTAGCATTTGTATCACACAAAATCACTTAACTATCTAAAAATGTCTGAAAGTTGCAATACTATTGTGAGCTTTAATTATTGTTACAATTTTTTTTTGGGGGGAGGGGGGTTTAGGTAGTACCTGGTAGATATATCTGGGAATGCTTTAGATAAAATAAAGTCTAAAAGACAAATACTATCTTGATGCTCTAGCATCTTCTAGTAGCGGAGACTGGAAAAGTATTTTTAAAAATCTGCATTTTCAGTCTACTTCACAAAACTGCAATTTAGTAAGTGATCCAAACCTCTAATCAATTCTATTTGTTTTCTGAAGTTTGGAGATGCTCCCTTACAAAGCACTATCAAACCTTAAAAGAGCATAAACCGCAGTTGACACTACAACCATGATTCCCCCCTCAGCCTGCACCAGTGGAGTGTGTACAGTGTCTGTGGTCAGCAAATCCACTTGTGCCCTAAATTCTGATCTCCCACCGCACCCCCCCCACCCCTCTCTTCCCCTTCGTTCCTGTATTATGCATCTTGAAAACATTGCACTAAGAGGAGGATAGTGCGGCGAGTACGATGAATACACCCTCCTATGAAATATGAAAATAATATTTTAAAACTTCCTACCAGGCTAGAATGTATTCTTGTGGGCAAGAGTTCTCACCTTGCACCAAGGAGCCATTCCACAGACACCAACGCACACCACATCAGAGAGCAGCTCTATGGGAATCCAGGACTAACCTAGCTACTGCTCAAGAACACAGGTGTGCCCAACCGCTGCTGGTTTTTTCTGACTCGGACACATTCTGATTGGCACCCAGAATGGCCCTGCTGTATATGGAGAAACACTTGAATGTTTGGGGATAACTGGAGGCAAATACCCCCTAACTACTGGCACATCTGGTATTGGGATCAATACACCAAGGGAAAATACTACCCAATGAAAGGGAAAATACTACCCAATGAATGAGAAAATCCACTGCACACAATCCAGTCTACCAAAGGAGAGTGTCCTGCTGGGCAGGGGTCAAATTATTAAACCCTGTGATGTGACACTATTAATTCTGAACACTCAGTATGACTAATTATTAACTCTTCAAATGCTCCAAACACGAAACAGGCCTCTCTGCATTATATTTATAGATTTGATACATTTTTTGCACTCATCTGTGTGAGGGACATCAGTGCCGGTAAATTAGACACTTTTTGGACCTAACATCATCACCAAACAATCTCATTCATTACGTATGATGTTCCATTTGGTATATTGGTCCCAATACCAGAAGTGCCAGTAGTTAAGGGTCATTTGCCTGCAGTTATCCCCAAGCATGCAAGTTTCTTTCTGTGTCCAGTAGCGCCATCCTGGATACCAATTGGAAGGTGTCGAGTCAGAAAAAATCAGGTGTAGAATGAGCCAGATTCAGTGCTCTGCCCTCTCGGATTGGCCTTTTCTCATCCTGGACTTTTACCTTTGTTCCTGCGTTTTACCCCAAGCTTCAGAAGAGCACCTCATTCTGCTCGTGTGAACTTTTCAATTTCTCACACCAGCCATCCTTATGACCTCTCTGAGACTGACCAATTTAGTGCTAATTTGTGCTAAAACTGTGGACAGTTTTAAGAACTAGCTGAGACTGCTTACAAAAGCATTTCACATATGATCCTTATAGCTAGCTAAAAAAAGTCAATTACAATGTGTTGGCTGGAATGAAACTGAGGTTCCAGGGTGAACGCACAGCGTCACAGACAATTGGTCACCAGTCCCCAGTGTGGTTTTACATTATCAACTATCTGAGCATTGAATGTAGTAAAATTACAGTTTTTAAAGTTCAGAGATATCAGCTCCTACTAAATAATTATAATGTCCGCATTTATATAGTGCCTTATCACATTGAAGCAGCACAACTAACTTTTTTTGAACTGCTTTGACTGAAAAGGAGCAGCCAGATTCCACAAACAACAATGAGATAAATGACCTGGCAACATGGTTTATTTTTTGATGATACTAGTTGAATGAGAGTTTCCTATTTTTCTTCAAATAGGGGGATAAGAACTTTAATGTTCATCCAAACCACTGAAGCAGGCAGATAGTACCTTGGTTCAACATCTTAACCAAAGAATGGCCTGAATGGCAATGCTGCACTCTCTTTGTACCACCGTGTCAATCATGAGCCCCATTTCAGAGACCATCCATATGGGGCTCAAACCCACAATCTTCTGATCCCGAGGCGAAAGCACTGTCCACCGAGCCAAGCTGATGCTCTGCCAGCAACCTCCCGCCGCCCCCGCCCCCCGCCCCCGAAAAATAAACTCTCAAAAGGAAATAATGACAATGGCTTAAATCTGTGTAGAGTGAGGTGCTGCAGCTGGTAGTTGACTAAAGTCACCTCGCTGAGATTCTGGAGGGGGACAGGAAAAACAAAGTTCCTTAAGACTGAGCTATTGAAGGGAAACGTCAACTTAAGACCTCATTGAAGTACCGACTAAACTTGCCTCACAAAGCAAGCACCTCACAGAGATGATACTGGGAAAACCACTAGAACATACCACACACCACAATTCTAAGGTTTCCTTTTTAAACCAGATCCCATTAAGTAGCTGTCATCATGAGAAATACATCAATGGATCACCTTTTATGCAATACTTAAGGCTAATATTAATTTTACATATATTAGCACTGTTAGAGAAAAAGCTGGAAAATGTACCAGTAGCTTTGTGAGTTGCAGCTCAAAGATGATTTCAGTACACTGATATAGATGAGACAGAGTCGTTAAGCTTCAGGATGAGTAATGCAATATTAATGAGTTAGAAGTTAAACGGTATTGACTACATTTCTGCTTCAAACATTTAATGTCTTAAGCCATCCACTTGTTAAATGTTTCACTGCCATAACCTATTTCACAGCTAATCTTCCTGCCCTTTACACATCCATCTGTGTCATGGACCTTTATCCAGCCAGGCAGTGAGGTGACCTGTTTACAAGCCTCTGCCTGTATTACTGTTGGGTATACAAACAGCAGCCTGGGGTTAGCCATCATTGATTTATTTCTCCCTACAGAGAAGCTCTCCTCCTCTGCTTGGTGCCAGGGAACTGAGAGAGTAAATTCATGTCCTAAAACTCTACAACATGGTTCAACAGAACTACCATCTAAAGCACCATGTGTGGCCACCATTTAATTTACTTGTAGGTCACTCTACAAAATGGAGATCATTTTAACCACAAAAGGACCATGGACCACTTCACTCAACCAGAAAGGAGACGTACAGGTATATTTCCTTGTAGCAATCCTTTATGCCCTCTTATTTCTCATCTACATGCTGCCCCTCAGCGACATCATCCGAAAACATGACGTCAGGTTCCACATGTATGCTGACGATACCCAGCTCTGCCTCATCACCACCTCTCTCAACCTCCTCCCCCCCCCTCACTGTCTCTTATTTATCACATTGCTTGTCCAACATCCAGTACTGGATGGGCAGAAATTTCCTCCAACGAAATATTGGGAAGACTGAAGCCATTGCCTTCGGTCCCTGCCACCAACTCCATCCCTCTCCCTGGCAACTGTGAGGCTGAACCAGACTGTTCACATCCTTGGTGTCGTATTCGATCCCGAGAGGAGCTTCTGACCACATATCCGCTTTATCATCAAGATCGCCTACTTCCACCTCCGTAACATTATCCGACTCCGCCCCTGGCTTAGCTTATCTGCTGCTGAAGCCCTCATCCATGCCTTTGTTACCTCTAGACTTGACTATTCCAATGCTCTCCTGGCTGGCCTTCCACATTCTACCCTACATAAACTTGAGGTCATCCAAAACTCAGCTGCCTTTATCCTAACTCGCACCAATTCCTGTTCACCCAACACCCCTGTGCTCGCTGACCTACACTGGCTCCCGGTCTGGCAATGCCTCGATTTTAAAATTCTCATCCTTGCTTTCAAATCCCATCATGGTCTCACCCCTCCCTCTGTAACCGCCTCCAGCCCTGCAACCCTCCGAAATCTCCTCCAATTCTGGCATCTTGCACATCCCCATTTTAATCGCTCCACCATTGGCGGCTGTGCTTTCAGCTGCCTAGGCCCGAAGCTCTGGAATTCCTTCCCTAAACCTCTCTGCCTGTCTACTTCTCCTCCTTTAAGATGTTCCTTAAAACATGCCTCTTTGACCAAGTTTTTGGGCATCTGTCCTAATATCTCATGTGGCTCAGTATCAAATTTTGTCTTATAACGCTCCTGTGAAGCACCTTGGGAAGTTTTACTACGTTAAAGACGCTATATAAATGCAAGTTGTTGTTGTTGGCTTCTAATGTGAAAGAACTAGACAGTGCAAATATCAAAACAGGCTTCCCCTCATTATACGCTTTTTAAAAAATATATAAAAACTCCCATTAGCAACAGGATAAAAATGTACATAATAGTCCCGCTATTCAGCCGGTGAGAAAAGGCTGTCTGAACTACTGACAATTTCACTCAGGCAGAAAAAAGGCGGTCTGGACTAAGGCTATTCAATTATGCCAGAAGGGAAAGATGGACTACAGACTATTCTATTCAGTCGCGAAGGTGGATAGGTGCAGACAATGGACTGCTCCACTTAGCCAGGAGGATGAGATGGTTTTAGTTTTGGATTATTTTATAACCACGCTGCTCCACTCAGCTAGTAGAATGGTTCAAACCAGACACTTCTTCGTAGCTGCTGTAGGTGCTACTCTATAATTCGTTATAAGAGCTGTGTTGGGTGACCTGATCATAACAATTGTTCGCTCTCCTAGAAATGGAGCTTCTGCCATAGTGGGGGACTGTACCTGGCAGCCTTGTGAAACAGGCACACAAGTTGGTGAATTCAAATGACAGCCACGCATGAACTCAGATCCACGATCATCTGGTTGGGAGATAGGCATTCTAAATTCCGTTACTGGCTCAGACCCATCGCCATCTGGCTGGGAAATGCGCACTCCACTACATGTCTGCTCTTTTCACGTACAGCTAGAATCCTCTGGACCACACATTATAGTGAAACACTATCTGGCTTTCAGCAGCTTGCTAAGAAAAATGGTCTATTGCATCTCTTGGAGAAATCAAATTGAGTCGGGGTTTGACTAACTTGATTGTCTTCTCCATTTTTAAAATATTCACATTATCATCAATAACTACAATGATTTTGTAATTTCTAATGTTATACATATTAGAGTGAACTGCAAAAACATGAGAACCACAAACTGCTTCCTGATTTAGACTAACTTCATTTCAATTTAAACCTTTATGTTATGGGTCAGTGTTTGGATCAATTGGCACCATCTGAACCAGGAGAGCCGTAGCTTAGTCAGGTCGATGCTGGAAATGTTTTCACTAATTCCTAAAAAGAATTTGATAGCATTTTCCAAATTAAGTCGAAGAAAAAATGCAATTTCACATTTAAATTCCGAGGAAGGAATCCTATGATTTTTTTTTTCCCCAAAGGACCACATGGTAAAAAAGAATGCAGGATTTACTGGTTTGGTTTGTATGAAGAACACATGACAAAAATATGAGTGCACAATCCACAACTTGACAAATGAGAAGCAAGCAGGATGTGTAAGGCATGATGGAAAAGACATAGCCAAAACAAAGCAGTCAGCTCTTGAACTTACCCCTGAACCCCAGCAGTTGACCTCGGTGCAAAACTACAGCTGGAGGACGGAAGGCAGAAGAAAAAAAGTTTCAGAGAGGAAAGGGTGGAGGGAGGGAAAGAAGAGCAGACAACACAGGGCCCTTAATTGGAGAACCCACGGGATAGGAATGAAACTAAAAAGGACAGGCACACTAATCTCACTGATTACAAACTTTACTCTGTAACACACTCTCTGCTAAAGTAAATATGTGCTTCTTAAATAACCAATGGACAAGATGCATTTTTGGTTACAATTATCTAATTGGACATTTTTTTTTAAAACAGACAAGTTGTCCAATCTAACCAGTGAATTTAAATCACATGGCCATGTACTACAAGGTACAGATATCTCTGGTCTGCGCTGGCTTAGCTGCTCTCAGCTCGGGCAGTGGTGGAGGTACTACACCCGGCCTCAGAACCCTTAGGATAAGGAGGGGGAAACAGCCAGGATTTCCAGTCCTGATCACTGTCCAGCAACTCCTGCTAGAACTCTGCTTCTGTTGCGGTTTGGTGAGGGCAGAATCGGGCTTGTCTGTGATTTCCCTCCCCCACCCTCCAACAAGCCTGCTGCCATGTGCCTTTTAGGCTCACACATGCCAGTTTGGTTATGCACCACAGAGTGCCCATGGCGCCATACACCAGGAAGGAGTCAATGTCTTCGGAAGAGGAAGAGGGGTAGGGAAGGGAGAAAACTGGCAGAAAGGGGATAAAAAGAAACATATTACAGAGCGCAGTCAAGTCTGTGAACAATGCAAACTTGGTACAAGCACACAATTCCATTGTAATACTTCCATTCTCTTTCACGCCAAATATTGATCCAGACATAAAATTCCAGTATCCCATCCTCAAAACCTGATCCAACCATACAATTCATAAATACCATTCCCACTATTAATAAACATTAATTCAAGTCAACACTTCCAATCTATAATTCCCAGTGTGGATGTTGTATTTAAGGGTGTGCACAAGATGGTGCTGTAAGCTTTCTAGCTTTAAAGGCCTGCTTCTATCCTGAATTTCATTTAGAACAACTGCACTACTAAGGCCAGATCTCTGTCCTGACCATTTTCACCTTTGATTCTTTAAACCTTGTAATATATGCTCTGTTTGGATTTGTTCTTAAAAAAACAATTGCCAACTGGTTCCCAATAAAACTATAGTAATTATGTTCTTCGGTGTGTAAATTGTCCCCAGAATGATGAGAAACCAAGGAGATTTCACAGAAAACTGTGAACTAATCAGCAGTAAGGTTTCACAGAGTATATTTGTTAGATAAAATACCAGACACCAGCGAGTATGTTGAAGTTTGGATTAGGATGGCATTCATGAATTGCTCAACCCTCACTCTGATGGTTTACCTATCAGCTGAATCCTTTGATTAGGTGCAGTCTTATATCTCTATTCCATTTTCCCCATTAGTCTATAATACACATATAGCACTGTGAAAATTACAGCCTTCTAAACTATACATTTATGTATCAGAAGATGCAGATTATTTGCCTGAACTGTTGCACCTCATATCCAATGGCTATTGATCCCTGCTGCCAATGACATTACCCAGCCATTTTCTTTCATTACTGATGCCCTCGGCTCCAGGGCCGTCATATCTCACTCATTTTTCACAGATGGAGACAAGGAAATACCTTGCATATATTATCTGGAATAACAGCCCTGCCTCTCTTTGTGGGTGAAGTATACTTCAGTGTCTCCAATAGAGTATTTTCAGTTGACAATATAGTTTTCCATAGAGCTTTTTACAATTCTTTTAGTTTTATTTCAAGAGACTGTTGAATATCTGTATGGTGGGCCTGAATATCTAACTATTCATTCATGGGTGTTCTCATCACCTCACTGACTTCCATGAATATTACTGATCTAAGACAATCTTCACCTTTAACATTAAACTTATAATTGATCCAATTGCACCACACTTGACATTTACTCTTATGGTGCTGGTAAACAGATACAAACAGAAGAATTCTTGACAAGTGAAGGATACCTTCATCCCAGTTTATCCAGATTGAGCTGTACTACGAATAAATCGATTGTAGACCTGTCACTCAAACATTCTCTGCTTTGTTCAGGCAAAAAAAGGGTGGGATCTGAAGAATTTCACATCAAACATGCCAAAGGCAGACCATTTTTATCAGTCACCACCAGTCATGGTTAGTGCAAGCAGTTCACATTTCAAGCAACAACCATCACAAAGCATCCCTTTGTAAAAAATAGCTTCACATTACATAGAAGGAATCCAGATCATCATTAATAACACGAAATACAGATATACACAAAGAGAGCGCGCCCACACACACGCCCGCACACGTACACGCGCACACACACAATGCGCGCACACACACACACACACTTGCACAAGCAATCTATTAATCAGGTCTGCAACTGCATTCAAATAATCAACTTTTTTTGGCCCAAACTTCATAATTTTGTTTAAAAGCTGCTTTGAAATATTAATAACTTACCAAAATTGTATAATTATGCACCAGTAGTTAAATGACTTGTTGTGAATTGTGCTCCTGAATTGGTATAGCTATGCATAAATTAACTGGAGTACTATATATAACTGGACTGGTATAATTAGTGCTTTACTCAAACAGGGTGGGTTTGTGTGATTATGTATCACTTACTGTGAATTGCGTGTAATGCGTGACATTGAATTGATGGCAGGAATTTGCTGAAAAAATAACGGCATGTCTTAATTTGTAAATCGGCACCAACTTGTGGCAAGGAAGAGCTACCCCGTGAATTGCAAATCGGCACAAGTTGCTGAATGATTTACGCCGCACTGCCTCTAGCTGCACGAAAATGGCATCTCGCACTTAACCTCCCAGTGCGTTTCATGAAGTTGCTGCATTTGCACATTAATTGCCCATTAAACTTGCCACAGAAAGTTAAGTCTAGCAATTAATAGTGCAAGTATCCTTTTAACGATGTGATAATTGTTAATGGCTTCAATCAACCTCTCTGGCCCAGAAAGTGAACAATTAAAAAAGTGGAGTCTCATTCCTTCAGGTAGTGAATTGGTGTTGGAGATTTTTAAAAATGTAAAATTTTAAATTTTTACATTTTTTTTTTCTTACTTTTCCTTTCTGTCTCTTTTTTCTCTCTTAATCCAATATTCCTTTCCCTCTCTTTATTTCTCTTTCTGTACCTGATTTGACATTGAATTAACCCACACTAATTCACCTTCCTTCTCAGTCTTTCCTCCGTTTATTTCTCAATCCTTAATTCTCATTGGTTAAGGAGATAGACTGTTGGTCCCATCATTCACCAAGGTCCCAGACGCTCTGTTGCCCCCGCTGCGCCGTTAACAGCTCGCACTTCCAGCATCTTACAGGGCAAAACATTTTTGAACTGAAGGGTGCAGGAAAAAGTCTAACTAACCGCAAGATGCTCTGCTCCAGCAAATTCCAGCTCGATGTAATTGTATACGACTGAATTTGTAAGATTGCATATCAGTAAGTTGGTTGGTTGGCATTTGTATTGGTGAATTGGTGGCTGTGCATTAGGAAGCTGAGTGTCTGGTTAGGGTTAAATTACTTGTTCATATTTCATTGGATGAGCCTTTGTTCCAGTTTTAAATCTTCCACCCTTTTCTGACGGAGCGTTCTGCACCTGGAGGATTGTCCTCACAGCGCTATAGCTCTGTCTGTTAATAGTTAATAGCCTGTAATCATTACGTTTTTTACATTTTATGTTTTACCTTGAAGCATTAATCTTAGACAAATGTAATCTTTTTATACACAATTAATTTGTATACGAGGACAGAATTACCGTTTCTTCAGTAGATCTCTTGCGTAAAGCATTCAACTTTTGGGATCACCACTGGAATTTTGGTTGCTGAATTAGTTGGTAAATTCAGCCTCATCCCAAGCACATTCCCACATATAAACTCCCATCCCGGCGATTGTCATTTCCACAAACTATGCAAATGGATTCTACTGCAGCAGATGCCACCTTATGCACTGTGGTATGGCTTTATCTGGAAGAGCACCAAGATTATCAACAGCTTTTAGACCTGCAACTATCAAATGTATTGGCGGCACCTGCTCAGAAATATGCATGGATGATATAAATACAACCTGCAAATGAATTATTATTAAACACATAAATGTCCAAAAAAATGTAAAGTTACAAATTGTTACAACTTGGCTCCCCCCCAAGAAAAGATTGTTAAATATTCAAGAGAACACAACATACTTTGAGAGTCATCTGTTAGTAAATAACAACAGAGGGAGCACCATCAACCTCCATCTGGTTCCATCTTCCGTCAAAATGTGTCTAGATCGAAGGTCGTGGCCAAGGTTCATTGGTGTAACCACTTTTTTTGTGGCCTAGTGTAGCAGTGAAAGGTCTTTTATCGACCTGATGTATTCATGTAACACCGAAAATCCCCATTTATAACCTGGCCAGACCTTGTTAACTTACTTTCTGTCAGTGGGATAGAGATAACGACTCCATTTCCTGTCCCCACCCAAAGGCGGTTTCCACCAATAAGCAAAGCTGTGATTCGCACAAAAGAGAATCCCAATTTGCCGGTACCTGTCGATCAAAGCGAGGGATTTCAGAATTAGTTAACAAAGACAAAGAGCCAGACAACTCATACCAGCACACGGCAAGAAGAAAGATCTTAATACTTAACTTGGCTCCCCCAAGAAAAGACCGAAGCGCACCAGTAATTTAAATAGAATCTATAAAAAACATCTGAATCAGGTGATTTTCACCTTGATTTTCCGCAGAGGTTCTCTGGCAGGAGGTCAGCAGAACACCCGGAGAAACTGCATAAACGGCTAAAGTTGGTCGTTTACACCATTTCTCCAGGATTTGTACTGATCTTTCGCTGAAATTATCCACGGAAATTCAAGGCCTTTATACTTTCACTCATTCATATCTCTGAACCTGTTTTACACAAAGATAAACACAACTTATTTTCCTATGCAACAATAAGCGTAAAATGGACAATCCAAAGATTCTAGCAATGCAACAATTCACTTCCATTTAAAGGACTCGATAGCTCTGGCAATATTGTGGCCTCCCATTCACAGGACACAGTGGCTTTAGTAGTAGAGTATCCAACTCCCTTGCAACATTCCCAGTTCAGTGCTTGACTCCTATTTAGGAAGTATTAAGTGGTTTAGCATCTTTGAAAGTCGATAAATCGCCAGGCCCGGATGAAATGTATCCCAGGCTGTTAAGAGAAGCAAGGGAGGAAATAGCGGAGGCTCTGACTATCATTTTCCAATCCTCTCTAGCTACAAGTGTGGTGCCGGATGACTGCCAACGTTGTGCCATTTTTCTTTTTAAAAGGGAGAAAGGGACAGACCGAGTAATTACAGGCCAGTCAGCCTAAAATCGGTGGTGGGCAAATTATTGGAAAAAAATTCTGAGGGACAGTATTAATCGTCATTTAGAAAGGCATGGATTAATTAAGGGAAGGTCGTGTTTGACTAACTTGATTGAATTTTTTGAGGAGGTAACAAGGAGGGTCGTTGAGGGTGGCGCGTTTGATGTAGTCTACATGGATTTTAGCAAAGCTTTTGACAAGGTCCCACATGGCAGACTGGTCAGAAAAGTAAAAGCCCAGGGGATCCAAGGTAAAATGGCAAGTTGGATCCAAAACTGGCTCAGTGGCAGGAAACAAAGGGTAACGATTGACGGGTGTTTTTGTGACTGGAAGGCTGTTTCCACTGGAGTTCTGCAGGACTCAGTGCTGGGTCCCTTTGCTTTTTGTGGTATACATCAATAATTTAGACTTCAATGTAGGGGGCATGATTAAGAAGTTTGCAGATGATACAAAAATTGGCCTTACGGTTGATACTGAAGAAGAAAGCTGTAGACTGCAGGAAGATATCAAAGGACTGGTCAGGTGGGCAGAAAAGTGGCAAATGGAATTCAATCCGGATTAGTGTGAGGTTATGCATTTGGATGGACTAGCATGGCACTACACAATAAATGGTAGGATACTGAGAAGTGCAGAGAAACAGAGAGACTTTGGAGTGCATGTCCACAGAGCTCCGAAGGTGGCAGGACAGATAGATAAGGTGGTTAAAAAGACATACGGGATACTTGCCTTTATTAGCCGAGGCACAGAATATAAGAGCAGGGAGCTTATGCTTGAACTGTATAAAACACTACTTAGGCCACAGCTACAGTACTGCGTACAATTCTGGTCACCACATTACAGGAAAAATGTGATTGCACTAGAGGGTACAGAGGAGATTTACGAGGATGTTGCCAGGACTGGAGAATTTTAGCTATGAGGAAAGATTGGATAGGCTGGGGTTGTTTTCTTTGGAACAGATAAGGGCTCATGGGGTTGGGGGTAATATATTAGCATGGATAGAGGATTGGTTAACGGACAGAAAACAGAGAGGAGGGATAAACGGGTCATTTTCAGATTGGCAGGAGGTAACTAGTGGGGTACCGCAAGGATCATACTGGGGCCTCAGCTATTTACAATCTATATTAATGACCTGGATGAAGGGACCGAGTGTAATGTATCCAAGTTTGCTGACGATACAAAGCTAGGTGGGACAGTAAACTGTGAGGGGAACACTCAGGCCGGAATTTTGCCGGCGCTCAGGGGGCGGGTTTGGAGGCGGGACATCCGGCAAAATCGCAAAGATTGACAGCGGGTCGGAAACCTGCTGTCAACTCTCCTCCAATCAATCTTCCCGGGAGTCGGGTCCCCGACTTGTGCATGGGCCTGACACCTAGCGGCGGGAAGAGGATGATAACAACCTGTTAACAAGCAGTTAAGTGGCTAATAGTCAGTTAACAGGCTTTTTCCAATTTTGACACTTCTACTGCGGGCTTCCCAACGTCCGGACACCACGCCAGGTAAGTGTGGCGTGTTGAGTCTGCTCTAATGTTTCTGCATTGATGACAGCTGCAGAAGTGGTGTGAAGGATCCGATGGTGCACTGGTGAGTTTCAGAGATCAGAAAATGTTGGGAAATTCATTTTTAATGCACTTAGACTTTTCTATAGGTAACAAGATTTGAATTGTATGTGTAGTCCCACCTCATTGGGAGAACCTCTCTCACCAGTGACAGATCGCTTCTGTAACCTCACCTACAGCTGCCATATGTTCTAGCCTAAGGAGGGAGTCACTGGAGAGCCTGGGTACAAGAGCTCACCTGTGAACAGTGATTGTCAGTGTTTGCAGCACCTCAATGCTGTCAAACACTGAAAAATCAACTGTCAAGAAGAAATTGTGCGTAGTCCCTTTAAGAAAACCGGCAGATGACGCGTCATCAAATGACGTCATCTGACACCGGCTTCCTCTTAATTGGCCGGCAAGCCCACAGGGCGGGCTTAACAAGGCCGATTGACGTAAAATTACGTCTATGGGCCAGATGTAGTTGGGGACGGGACTGGAACCTGGAAGGCAGCTGACCCGCTCCCAAGCCGCCTCGAAGCATAAAATCACGGCCAAAGAGTCTGCAAAGGGAAATAGATAGACTAAGTGAGTGGGCAGTAAGGTGGCAGATGGAGTATAATGTAGGGAAATGTGAGGTTATTCACTTTGGGTAGGAAGAATAGAAAAACAGAATATTTTTTAAATGGGGAGTAACTTTTAAATGTTGGTGTTCAGAGAGATTTGGGTGTCCTCGTGCAAGAAACACAGAAAGCTAGCATGCAGGTACAGCAAGCAATAAGGAATGCAAATGGCATGTTGGCCTTTATTGCAAGGGGGTTGGAGTATAAGAGTACGGAAGTCTTGCTACAATTGTACAGGGCCTTGGCGAGACCACACCTGGAGCACTGTGCACAGTTTTGGTCTCCTTATCTAAGGAAGGATATACTTGCCTTGGAGGCGGTGCAGCGAAGGTTCACTAGATTGATTCCTGGGATGAGAGGGCTGTCCTGTGATGAAAGATTGTGTAGCATGGGCCTATACTCTCTGGAGTTTAGAAGATTGAGAGGTGATCTCATTGAAATATACAAGATTCTGAAGGGGATTGACAGGGTAGATGCTGAGAGGTTGTTTCCCCTGGCTGGAGTGTCTAGAACTAGGGGGCATAGTCTCAGGATAAGGGGTAGGCCATTTAAGACTGGGCTGAGGAGGAATTTCTTCACTCAGAGGGTTGTGAATCTTTGGAATTCTCTGCCCCAGAGGGCTATGAATGCTGAGTCTTTGCGTATATTCAAGGCTGAGATAGATAGATTTTTGGACTCCAGGGGAATCAAGGGATATAGAGATCGGGTGGGAAAGTGGAGTTGAGGTCGATGATCAGCCATGATCTTATTGAATGGCGGAGCAGGCTCGAGGGACCATATGGCCTACTCCTGCTCCTATTTCTTACGTTCTTAGAGGAGGCTGAGGGGCGACTTAATTGAGGTGTATGAAATTATGAGGGCCTAGAAAAAGTGGATAGGAAGAACCTTAGTAGAGAGGTCAATAACCAAGGGGCACAGAATTAATGTAATTGGTAGAAGGATTAGAAGGGAGTTGGAGAAATTTTTTCACCCAGAGGGTGGTGGGTGTCTGGAACTCACTGCCTGAAAGGGTGGTAGAGGCAGAAACCCTCATCACATTGAAAAAAAAAATCAGAAGTCGCACAACACCAGGTTATAGTCCAACAGATTTATTTAATTTTACAAGCTTTCGGAGCTGTTCGCTCCTTCTTCAGGTAAGGTAGCTGTGAGAGAATCTCCCAGAATTCACAATATAAACACAGAAAAATCTATTCAAATCTTTCCCTTTTGAATAGATTTGAATAGATTTTTTGTGTGTTTATATTGTGAATTCTGGGAGATTCTCTCACAGCTACCTTACCTGAAGAAGGAGCAAACAGCTCCGAAAGCTTGTAAAATTAAATAAATCTGTTGGACTATAACCTGGTGTTGTGCGACTTCTGATTTTTGTCCACCCCAGTCCAACGCCGGCATCTCCACATCATGACCACATTGAAAAAGTACTTGGATATGCACTTGAAGTGCGGTAATCTGTAAGGCTACGGACAAAGAGCTGGAAAGTGTGTTTAGGCTGGATAACTCTTTCTCGGCTGGCACAGACACAATGGGCCGAATGGCCTCCTTCTGTGCCATAAATCTCTGATTCTATGAATCTATGATTTAAAGGGACTGGATGTCAATCCTAACATCAACCATCATTTGAACTCTTATTCCGTCTGTGGAAAGTTTCAGCAGCTCGTGGTCAGAACTGCTCAACAGAACACCTCATGGCAATGAACACCTCACCTCAGTGGTGGGAGTAAATTATAGAAGGGAAACATATCCCTACTCCGCAGATTGTGTTTCCTTCCAACTGGTGCATTAACAACGGCCAAAGATGTCAGTGAGGCACATCATACCCTCTCAGCTAATGGTTAAGGTGGGGGACAGAGAAAGATGATAAAACATGGGGAGGGGTAATCTGAAATGTTAAAAGGAACTACATTCCAACTGTTAGAATGACAATATTATTACAGCTATGGTATAAAAAGCAATTTAATGTCTAAGACAGTAAGATAATCGTTGCATCAAGGAGAGAGTGCAGAACCATACCTAACATCTTACTGACATAAGGCTCAATGTCTACATCCTGTAAATGCTGATGCGTGTGCGCATGATATAGGCGCAACGTGGAATCCAGGCGAATTGATATCCAGACCCCATCTCCGATCCATGCCAACTGGCGCACTTGGCTTTCCCTTCTTGGGTGGGCATCAAAAGACTTCTGTTGTAGAAATAACAAATGGGAAAATAACAAGAGTTTGACGTCGGGCGATGATTCCACAGATACAACACGTATAAGAATATTGTGACAAAAACCCCGATAACCTCCTCTTTCTCTTTATATGGTGTAAGCATCACAATGGAGAATTGCATACTCCGTGGGAGTAAAATAAACCATGAGACTGGGTGATACAGTGAGTTGGCACACTGTCCTTTCACCTCTGGGACCGGAGTCAGAATCCAAATTACAGGATGAAAATTTTCCCTCTCTGCCAGCTGTCAGGAACTCTATATGAAACGAGTTGTGCCAGTACCAATCCCGTTCCCAGTGTGGAAAATGGAAAATTTTACTGTTGCATTATTGGTGCTTTTCTGCAGTTGTGGCTAAGGTACAGTGTGATGGAAGAACACAGAGATTTACTTTGCTTTTACTTATGTTATATAAAACAACTTGATGTAAACAAGTGGAAAATTGTTCCATTGCCCAGCATTGGAATCTTTCACTTTGACATAAAAAAACCTGTGGAAAAAGTATAAGAATACATACTGGTGTATAAAATTCATAAAAATTGCAGGTGCTTAGAAGTCTTTAGAAGTCTATAAAACCATCTCAGTTTTCTGCATTTGTTAATAAGCTGCCTGAGGTTTCCTGTTCCAGTTAATATGTGGAAATCACTCAAGGTGATAACTGCATTACCACTAACAGCTGGAAACTGAGGAGCAAAAATAAAATTGGTCCAATATTTGTGTTTCCATTTAGCTCTCATTCCATCATGTTGGACTTAGTGACTGAAGCAGAGACCATGGCCGGAACTTTAAACTTCGGCAGGGATGTAAATCGGGCGATATTGGATCGTCTGCCCATCATATGACCTGCCTGATTTTTCCTTTCCATTGTAGTCATTGAAATGGAGAAATCGGGTGGGGTGTATAACGGGCGGCTGATTCGACGTCGCCTGTTTTACTCCCCCACCAAGGTTGTAAGTTCCGACCCCCATCGACCTTTAGGAATAGGCTAGATAGGTGGTTGATGGAAAGGGGAATAGAGGGATATGTGGACAGGATGCACACATAAATGGGTTGGGACTACTGGCCGTGTGGAGGATAAACAACAATACGGACTGGTTGGGCCGAACGGCCCATTGTAATTTCTGCGTAATTCAGGTTAAATAAGGCATTTGAATGGTTTCCTTTGTCCTATGAAATTATGGTTAAGACATAAGAACATAAGAAATAGGAGCAGGAGTAGGCCAATCGGCCCCTCGAGCCTGCTCCGCCATTCAATAAGATCATGGCTGATCTGATCCTAACCGCCAATCTACTATCACAGAACCATCTCCTGCATCTAACAGAATTGCACACACGAAATAGGAGCAGAATCAGGCTACACGGTCCCTGGGCCCGCTCCACTACCCACAGGGCCATGACCGATCCGAACCTAGACTCATGTCCAAATTCCTGCCCGCTCCCCGTAACCCTTAATGCCCTTTACTTCTAGGAAACTGTCTATTTCTGTTTTAAATTTATTTAATGATGTAGCTTCTACAGCTTTTTGTGGCAGCATATTCCATGGACCTACCACCCTCTGAGTGAAGTAGTTCCTCCTCATCTCAGTTTTGAAAGAGCAGCCCCTTATTCTAAGACTATGTCCCCTAGTTCTAGTCTCACCCGTCATTTAGTGTGTGATTCCCAGTAGCTGGATTAGAAAATGAAATCTGAACACCAAAGGGGTCGGCAAAATTACCACTATGGCTGAAACAGGTGCATTTTAATGTTAGATATTTGGATTACTGTCACCTTAATCACAGCTTCTTGATTGTTTTAACCACACTTCCCATTATCAGGTTTTCTGCATGTAAAATACAGTACATGCATGACAATACATCGGTGCGGTTTGTATTTTTTCTTGTTCCCTTTCCTCCAACACCAGATGTATTTCAGACTATGCCATTTTAGTTAAAAATGCGACTATTGAGCTAAACTTAGCTCTCAAGGGTTAAGTTCACAGAACAGCATGACTAACAGGTATACTTTGCTTTCCAACGGGGTGTCTGAACTAGCAATCTACAGACCCTGAAAGATAATTTGACATTCTAGCGACTGTGCACACTCATTGCTGTTGCTGCAATAATCTTCTTCATTTGATCTCAGCAGGGGTTACTGCCAGGTTAGGCTGGTGGATTCTGCTCATGGAACTGGAGCGTAGTCCGTTTTGACTAAAAGCTGATACTGGAGCCAGGCTTTTAAAAAGAGAGAGAGAGAGAGAGAGAGAGCTATGAAAGCAGGAGGCAGTCAGGCAACAAAGTGCTGCGAGAAGGTTGGAAAGATCAGAGACTGCAAAGGGGAGGAGGTTCTGCCTTTGGGCTATGGGCCAGAATGCAGAGGAGTTATTGTGTAAAGTCCAGCAAGACGACCCACTGAAGTGGAGTAGAGTAGCATGTTCATTATTTTTGTTATGTTATTACACAGTGCCTTGGGACGGTTTACGATGTTAAAGGCACTATATAAATACAAGTTGCTGCTGCTGTTGTTGAGATAAATTGTATCAATTGAGTAAAGTAAATCTGATCATAACTATTGCTCTGTACACTCACCTTACTGTGAGTGTACAAAACAGTTTTACAATTGAAATGAAACCTCACCTCATCTGGTGAGATTGAAGAAATATACTTGCAAAAGACATGGATAACTGGTTCAGGACACAAGGAGTTCCATTGTTACAGATCAGGAATATGTAAGTAGATACAGGACAGTGTGAATCAACTCCCATAAAAGTAAGACACTCAGCCCGCTTAAGGGAGAAACTGACACCACTGAACCCTAGAAGCTGCCCTGAATTTGTAACAACTTTTAACGTTTCAATAACGTATAATTTGATTAGCCTCTAGAAAAAAGCCTCTGGACTAATTTATAAATCAAACAACCTGGCCTGTGTATTGCAGACAAGTGTGCTTCTGTCTCCATTTTGAAGTTTGGCAGTAAAAGGCAGATACCATTTTAACTTCAGTTATTCAAAACTAAATACAGAAATTTCCCCTAACTGACACAGGATAATTAGTTCTGCGTAGGCCACAGCAGGAGGGAGAAATCAAAGCATAGAGGGACTATAACGAATTGCAATAGCTATTTTTATTCAGAAAGCAGAGGAAGAATCATCAAAATCAGTGATATAAAAATGGACTAAAATACTTTATTTCATGCTTATTTCAATTGTTGTTGCAACATATCACTGAAGCTGACACCTTTGATGGCGTACAAGGCTTTCCTGACACTGATGAAAGGTCAGTGATCTGAAACGTTATCTCGGTTTCTCTCCCCACAGATGCTGCCTGACCTGCTGAGTGTTTCCAGCAGTTTCTGTTTTTATATTATATATTATTGAAGCTATCATGTTCAAAACAGGAATTCTGCTCCATCTAAAACCCTTAAGGTACCACTTTAAATTCACAGCAAAATGTTTCCTGTGTTTCATGATGTTATGGGTCAGGTCCCGCTAGCACATACTTGACACTGCGTGAAGTCAGCCTAAAAAACACAAAACCCACTATACTACACATCCACACTGTATTAAAATTCGTATGACTGTGTGCATTTCCTGTTGTCCATTCCTAGTACTTTACTTCAGCCCTCCGATATCAAAATAAATGTAAAAAAATCAGTGCTGCCCTTCTCTGGTGGCCCTTCACAATGCTTTCCCTTGACCCTCTGATCCTAAAATAAAGACATAGCCAGAAAATAAATAATCCCTGCACGTTAATGGCAATTCCATTGACTTCCCCAGTACCGGAGTTGTTAACGGAAAAAAAATCCATGGTAGCTGCTGCCTGATTGCCCACCTTTGAATTAACATATTGGCCCTGCTTTATTTGTCCCTGTGCTCACAGAATCCCCACAATGCAGATAGAGGCCATTTCGGCCCATCGAGCCTGCACCGACACATATCCCACCCTATCCCCGTAACCCCACGTATTTAATCCCCCTAACACTAAGGGTCAATTTATCATAGCCAAATCAACCTAACCCGCACATCTTTGGCTCTACCAGTTTCTTGAAAATTCATGCTTTCTATGCTGCTGGCCTTTTGGTCGACTGTGTGTTTGGCCCCCACCCCCTTCCTCTATCAATCTATCCATCAATTCATTGAGTACTCATGGTTCGGACTTTATATGACATTGGATTGGCAAAAAGTAGCATTTTGTCCCTTGCTAGCCTTTCCCTGTGCTTCCTGCTCGCCTCAATGTTAAATAAATAACGAAGGGTTACTTTGCCACTGCTTTTCCCACCACCAAAGTAGCCACCCACTGTCCAATTAATAAATCGCCCTGAGGTGAATTAAAGAAGTAATAATTTGTTCCTTTCCCCATGCTGCCCGTTTGCTCAATGTCAAAATAAATAAGTAAATACAGGTTGGGTCACTTTCACCGCTGGATAAATAACTGCAGGTTTTTATAGCTGTGTACGACACCATGATATTATCTGTCCCAAATCCGTGCCCATCTTTCCCGCAATTCCATGTTTGAATCCCTCCAATCAGGTTTCCACCCTTCCCACAGTACCGGAACGGCTCTCATCAAAGTCACAAATGACATCCTTTGTGACTGTGACAAAGGTAAACTATCCCTCCTCGTTCTTGACTTGTCTGCAGCCTTTGACACAGTTAACCACTCCATCCTTCTCCAATGCCTCTCCACCATCGTCCAGCTGGGTGGGACTGCACTCGCCTGGTTCCATTCTTAACTATCTAATCGTAGCCAGAGAATCATCTGCAACGGCTTCTCTTCCCGCTCCCGCATCATTATCTCTGGTGTCCCCCAAGGATCTATCCTTGGCCCCCTCCTATTTCTCATCTACATGTTGCCCCTTGGCGACATCATCCGAAAACACAGCGTCAGTTTCTACATATAGGCTGACGACACCCAGCTCTACCTCACTACCTCTTCTCTCGACCCCTCCATGTCTCTAAATTGTCCGACTGCTTGTCCGACATCCAGTTCTGGATGAGCAGAAATTTTCTCCAATTAAATATTGGGAAGACCGAAGCCATTGTTTTCGGTCTCCGCCACAAACTCCGTTCCCTAGCCACTGACTCCATCCCTCTCCCTAACATCTGTCTGAGGCTGAACCACACTGTTCTCAACCTTGGTGTCATATTTGACCCTGAAATGAGCTTCCGACCACATATCCGCAGCATAACTAACACCGCCTATTTCCATCTCCGTAACATCGCCCGTCTCCGCCCCCTGGCCTCAGCTCATCCGCTGTTGAAACCCTCATCCATGCCTGTGTTACCTCGAGACTTGACCATTCCAACACACTCCTGGCTGGCCTCCCACATTCTACCCTACGTAAACTTGAAGTCATCCAAAACTCGGCTGCCCGTGTCCTAACTCGCCCAAGTTCCGTTCACCCATCACCCCCTGTGCTCGCTGACCTACATTGACCTCCCTGCGGGAAGGAGGGAGGAGGACAGGAGGAGTATGTTCGTGTGTGTGTGCTAGGCCGATGTAGCAGAGCCTGGTCTCCAATCGTCTTGGATCCCCTTGCCATTGGACCAAGACCTTGCTCTGTCAAGCCCGTGTGGTAGCTGGTGTGCAATGGCCATGAAAAGAATTCACGCACAGGCATCTTCCACCCTTTAAAATGAAGTTCAGGACCTGGAACATCAGGACCCTCATGGACAACCCCAACAGCGACAGACTGGAACGCCGTACTGCTATCGTTGCCCGGGAGCTCAGACGTTTAGACATAGATATCGCCGCCCTAAGCGAGACCCGGCGGGCTGGGGAAGGCCAGCTCAAGGAGTAAGGCGGTGGTTACACCTTCTTCTGGAAAGGCAAACCTGAAGAAGAACGCCGCCTCCATGGGGTAGGCTTAGCCATAAAAAATGAGCTTGTTGAACGTCTCAGACACTCCCCTTGTGGAATAAACGAATGCCTCATGAGTCTACGGCTCACCCTAACCAGGAACCAGTGCGCTACGGTCATCAGTGCGTACACCCCAACACTGGAAGCCACAGACGAGACCAAAAAGGAATTCTACTCCAGCCTACAACAATCCCTGTCCCGAGTCCCAACAGACGACAAGCTGATCCTCCTTGGCGACTTTAACACCAGAGTTGGAAAGGACACAGACCTCTGGGGAGGTGTGATTGGCAGAGAGGGGGTAGGGAAAGCCAACTCCAACGGTACCCTCCTCCTGACGAAATGCTTAGAACATGGCCTTGTCATAACCAACACCCTGTTCCATCAGAGAGACAAGTACAAGGCTTCATGGCAACACCCTCGCTCCAAGCAGTGGCATCTGCTGGACTACGTCATCGTCTGAGCGAGGGACCGCAAGGACGTCCACATCACCCGCGCCATGACAGGAGCTGATGACTGCTGGACAAACCACCGCCTAATCTGCTCTGTCATCTCCATCAACGTAGCCCCAAAACAGCGGCAGCAACAGAAGCAATGCCGCAGGAAAATCAACGCTGGAGCTCTCAAAGACCCTGCTAAGAAAGCCCTATTCAGCCTGCGCCTCACAACCAACCTGACGATTCAGTGATTCAGAGACACAGAGTGTCCACAGCGCCTGGTCTACACTCAAGGCCTCCATAATCAGCACCTGTGAAGAGACACTCGGTCACTTGACCAGGAAACACCAAGACTGGTTCGACGAGAACGACCAGGAGATCCAGGAGCTAATAAGCCGCAAGCGCAAGGCATTCCTGATCTGGAAACAGCAACAGAACTCGAGAGCAAGAAAGCAGCTCTACAGACGTCTGAAGGCCAAGGTCCAACAAAAAACTCGCGACCTAAAGAACAGATGGTGGGTGGAGAAAGCGCAGGAGATCCAGCAGCTAGCCGACAACCACGACGTGCGTGGATTCTTTACCGCAGTCAAGACCACCTACGGCCCAAGCACCCAAGGTCCCACCCCACTGCGGGCCAAGAACGGAGAGGTACTCATCAAGGACAGAGAGGCAGTCAGTGTCCACTGGAAGGAGCACTTCGAAGATCTCTTTAATCGAGACTCTGTCTTCGACGCGAGTGTCCTCAACTCCATCCCGCAGCATGCTACCCGCCACCACCTCAGCACAACCCCAGCCCAGCATGAGGTTGAAAAGGCCATCCGGCAACTGAAGAACAAGGCGGCCTCAGGAGCAGATGGAATCCCTGCCGAGGCGCTAAAGCATGGCGGAGAAGCACTACTGGCGCAAATACATGAACTCATTTCTCTTATTTGGAAGGAGGAGAGCATGCCAGAGGATCTCAGAGACGCCGTAATCGTGACCATCTTCAAGGTGACAAGTCCGATTGCGGTAATTACAGAGGAGTCTCCCTGCTGTCTGCCACAGGGAAAGTCATCACAAGAATCCTCCTCAATCGCCTTCTCCCAGTGGCTGAAGAGCTCCTCCCAGAGTCGCGATGCGGATTCCGCCCAATAAGGGGCACAATGGACATGATCTTCACCGCGCGTCAACTACAAGAGAAATGCAGGGAACAGCACCAACCGCTGTACATGGCCTTCTTTGACCTCACAAAGGCCTTCGACACCGTCAACCATGAGGGACTATGGATTGTCCTCCTCAAATTCGGCTGCCCTCAAAAGTTTGTCACCATCCTCCGCCTGCTTCACGACGACATGCAAGCCGTGATCCTGACCAACGGATCCACCACAGACCCAATTCACGTACGGACCGGGGTCAAGCAAGGCTGTGTCATCGCACCAACACTCTTCTCGATCTTCCTGGCTGCAATGCTCCATCTCACCCTCAGTAAGCTCCCCGCTGGAGTGGAGCTAATCTACAGAACAAATGGGAAACTGTTCAACCTCCGTCGCCTCCAGTCCAGATCCAAGGTCGTCCCATCCTCTGTCATCGAATTACAGTATGCAGACGATGCTTGCGTCTGCGCACACTCTGAGGTTGAACTCCAAACCATCGTCAACACCTTCACCGAAGCGTACAAGAGCATGGGCCTTACACTAAACATCCGTAAGACAAAGGTCCTCTACCAACCTGCCCCTGCCACACAGTACTGCGCCCCGATTATCAAAATCCATGACGAGGCCTTGGACAACGTGGACCACTTTCCATACCTCGGGAGCCTACTGTCAACAAGGGCAGACGTTGATGATGAAGTCCAACACCGCCTTCAGTGTGCCAGTGCAGCCTTCGTCGCCTGAGGAAGAGAGTGTTTGAAGACCAGGACCTCAAACCCAGCACCAAGCTCATGGTCTACAGAGCAGTAGTGATACCCGCCCTCCTGTATGCTTCAGAGACATGGACCATGTACAGCAGGCACCTCAAAGCACTGGAGAGGTACCACCAACGCTGCCTCTGCAAGATCCTGCAAATCCATTGGCAGGATAGGCGTACCAACGTCAGTGTTCTCGCTAAGGCCAACATCAAAGCTTTGACCATGCTCGATCAGCTCCGATGGATGAGCCGCATCGTCCGCAAGCCCGATACGAGACTCCCAAAACAAGCGCTCTACTCAGAGCTCCAACACGGCAAGAGAGCCCCAGGTGGGCAGAAGAAACGCTTCAAGGACACCCTCAAAGCCTCCTTGAAAAAGTGCAACATCCCACCGACACCTGGGAATCCCTGGCCCAAGACCGCACAAAGTGGAGGAGAAGCATCCGGGAAGGCGCCGAACAGCTTGAGTCTCTTCGCCGGGAGCAAGCGGAAGCCAAGCGCAAACAGCGGAAGGAGCGCACGTCAACCCAAGCAACCCACCCCTTCAACCACCATCTGCCCCACCTGTGACAGAGACTGTAGGTCCCGCATTGGACTCATCAGTCACCTGAGAACTCATTTTTAGTGTGGAAGCAAGTCATCCTCGGTTCCAAGGGACTGCCTAAGAAGAAGACGACGATGACATTGGCTCCTGGTTAAGCAACGCCTCAATTTCAAAATTCTCATCCTTGTTTTCAAATCCCTCCATGGCCTCGCCCCTCCCTATCTCTGTAATTTTCTTCAGCCCCACACCCCCCCACCGAGCTATCTGCGCTCCTCTAATTCTGCCCTCTTGAGCATTCCTGATTATAATCGCTCAACCATGCCTTCAGTTGCCTAGGCTGTAAGCTCTGGAATTCCCTGCCTAAACCTCTCTGCCTCGCTACCTCTCTTTCAAGCTTTTGGTCACCTGCCCTAATTTCTCCTTATGTGGTTTGGTGTAAAAAAATTTTGTCTTTTAATACTCCTGTGAAGCGCCTTGGGACATTTCACTACATTAAAGGCGCTATATAAATACAAGTTGTTGTTGTTGTTGTCGAAATAAATAAGTAAATACTGGCTGGGTCAGTTTCACCGCTGGACAAATAACTGCAGGTCTTTAGTAGCTGTGTACGACACCATGATATCATCTGTCCCAGGTCTACCCAACACATACCTCGATCTGCATCGTTTTAGGTTGAATGACGTGGATCTTGTTCTTGTAGCCGCACCAGACCTTGTCGTGCACAACAGCCATGCAACGGATGGAGTGGTTTGGGCGCCGCAAGTCCATGAGGTGGTAATTACTCAGGTCCCACTGACCATCTGCTCGGATAAAAGTATATTGTTGGTCACAAGCATACCAATTGGTCTGCCCCCACTTCCCTTCTGGAGTAACCAATCTCAATGTTACTCCCAACCATTTTTGTTACATACAATGATGGATACGATAAACACATTGTAATTTGTTATGTTTACTCAATGAAAAAAATAATGAATTCAGCAAAACATTTTCCTTTTAAGAACATAAAAAATAGGAGCAGGAGGAGGCCATTCGGCCCCTCGAGCCTACTCTGCCATTCAATAAGATCATGGCTGATCTTCCACCTCAACTCCACCTTTCTGCACTATCCCCATATCCCTTGATTCCCTTAGTATCCAAAAATCTATTGATCTCTGTCTTGAATATACTCAACGACTGAGCATCCACAGCCCTCTGGGGTACAAAATTCCAAGGATTCACAACCCTTTGAGTGAAGAAATTTCTCCTCATCTCAGTCCTAAATGGCCGACCCCTTATTCTGAGACTGTAACCCCTGGCTCTAGACTCCCCAGCCAAGGGAAACATCCTCCCTGCATCTACCCTGTCAAGTCCTGTAAGAATGTTGTATGTTTCAATGAGATCACCTCTCATTCTTTTAAACTCTAGAGAATATAGGCTTAGTCTACTCAATCTCTTCTCATAGGACAATCCCCCCATCCCAGGAGCCAGTCTAGTAAACCTTCGTTGCACTCCCTCTAAGGCAAGTATATCCTTCCTTAAGCAAGGAGACCAGAACTGTACACAGTACTCCAGGTGTGGTCTCACCAAGGCCCTATATAATTGTAGTAAGACTTCTTTACTCTTATACTCTAATCCCTTTTTAATAAAGGCTAACATACTATTTGCTTTCCTAATTGCTTGCTGTACCTGCATGTTAACTTTCTGTGATTCATGTACAAGGACACCCAGGTCCCTCTGAAGACCAACATTTCCCAGTCTCTCACCATTTAAAAACTATTCTGCTTTTCTATTTTTCTGACCAAAATGGATAATTTCACACTTTTCCACATTATATTCCATCTGCCACATCCTTGCCCACTCACTTAACTTGTCTAAATCCCTTTGCAGCCTTCTTGCGTCCTCCTCACAGCTTACTTTCCCACCTAACTTTGTATCGTCAGCAAACTAGGATACATTATACTCAGTCCCCTCATCTGACATAAGGATACTATGAAGAACTGTTAATTAATAATATTGTTACAAGTAATATTCCTATATAGCAGTTCTTTCCCTTTTCTCATTGTCTACAGAAGCTATCTAGCCTGACCATTTCTGCTCAAAGGCTACAGATGCCTTGGTTTGAAAAAGATAGGCTGATAAATACCTTCAAAAATGTCACCAGAACCAAGTGAATAAGATTGTTATTTTAAAAAAAAACATGCCAAACACATCAAGAAATTGAATGGCTTGGTCCCTTCCTCGGACACCAGTTTCAGTCAAGTCGACTAATTGTTGCGAAAGATAAGCTGGCACGGTTTATGTGAAACAGGCAGGTTTTTAACCCCTTATCTACCATGACAGAATTAAAGAGGCAAATGCCATGCTAAATCAGGAGGCACAAGAGCCACTACTTTCTGCACATTCACTCTGAAGGGAAACACAGCTTATTCAACTCTTTGCAGCTGAACTCCAATGGATACATTTTTGTCTTTGGCATTTCTGGCACATAAAGCTCTTGCCGGGAGCACGGAAGATGGAAATTTTACCCCTAGAGTAGAAACTACTCTGTGTACTACAGTTAAGATATTGTTAGCACATTTGGATGAAATTCCTGTGTTCACTATTTGTATAGTCATTAACCCGTTTAAAAAAAATAACTTTGTACAAATAACAAGTACAGGAATTTCATCAAACGCACAAACCATTTCCTTATAAATAACCCACAGATAACTTATAGCCTAAGTACTAGTACAGCATTATAGACAGGATGAGGAATTTTACAACTGTGTGTTCAGCACTTGTGTTATTTTTATATGTACTTACCTTCAGCTCTGTGGAATATAGCCAACGTTCCATCATTTAGTGCCACCAAAACACGCCCCTTCACATGTCTGCAAACACATATGGGAAGGAGGTCAGTATTTTTAATCTGTACAGGAACCCTCAAAAGGACAATACCCATGAGTATAGGAACTCACAGCAGCACAGTAACCCCAGACTGCCAGTTCCTGGATCGGATCACGAGTAGCTTCATGTTTTGGTCTGGGGTTTGTGTTCCGTAGTCAGCGGCCAGGTAGCACTGGCTCTATATATTAAATAACTGTTAATTTAAAAAAACATGCCACCTTAAAAGCATCTGGAAGGGTGTTCATCTTCATTGGATGAGGTGTCAGATCTGGGAGCAGAGCCTTGTGGAACTCCACTGGGCAACCATTGGATTCTAGGATTTTCTAGAATTAGAAGCTTTTTATTGCTATTTAAATGCTCATGATTGAGATCGGGCAATCTTGTGTCCTGCACCCATACCTGGGTGAGTAGGGAGAGGGGGAGGTTAGTGAGATGATGGGTTGTTGCCTGTGAAGTGTTTGAGACTCTGAGGTATACAGTGAAGTTTAAAAAGCTGCAGATTCTTTGTTGACTTTGGTGGGATTAGAGGTCAATTTATCCTCTACTGATAACACTGGAAGATCGACACACCAGTAGACAGTGCATCCCTCTAATATAAAAGCACCGTTAGAGTCAGTCACACCACTAATGAAGCTTCACTCTTTAGTGAGGCACTGCATTTGGTGGAGACAGACAATTCATAGATCCGCATGCTCCCCATTGAACCAGTTCTCTCCCATAGCCCCTTACATGAATTTCATGGCCTAAAGTCCAAACGAAAGATTTTATTACCCCAGATCTTCCTACCCACCCAAAAGATACTGTCTGGGCATGGCTATCACCGGCAGACTTGGAAGCGGGGAAGAGAGGAGGAGAGAATAATCAATCCAGATCAGGCCTAATTTAACCTGCTCAATTTAACAACTTACACAATGCTGAGGACAGCATCCTTCAGTTTGATGGTGTGCAGGCACTTCTTCCAATTGGATACCGCAGAGTGTACATAAAGGCTAGCGAGAGAAGCAATACACACAGATTAGATCTCATAAACTAATATACATCAAAACAATCACGCTGAAAACTGAGCAATAGATAGGGCTGATAACACAGTAAGACAGGTTGGACTCAGCCTGGCGAAAAACCATAGAACAAAAGTTCACGCCAAACAAGTCTTTTGTGTTTTACTTAGAAATTAAAATGTAAAAGAGATGAAGTAAAGGCCAGTCTGCCCAGGGTATGATGTAGTTTTAAAAATTCATTGTTTATAACTGGGTGTCAAAGTGGAAGGATACTAACTTGGCACCACTGGGATCTAGGCTCAGTTCAGGTCAGAAGAGATGATGGTCTCTTCTCTCCAATAAAGAAATGGATGGTGCAGTGACTTAGAAGACTGATGTTTTACCTCTGGGATATGTTCCAATTCATCCCAAAGACAATGGCCGGGTGGCTCTGCGTCAGATGGTTGTGGGTTGAAGTCCCACTCCAGAGACCTAAGCACATAATCCAGGCTGACACATCAGTGCAGTACTGAGGGAGCTCTGCACTGTCGGAGGTGCCGTCTTTCAGATGAGATGTAAAAACAAGGCCCCATTTGCTCTCTCAGATGGACACAAAAGATCCCATGGCACTATTCGAAGAAGAGCAGGGAGTTCTCCCTTGTGTCCTGGCCAATATTTATCACTCAACCAACATCACTAAAACAGATTATCTAGTCATTATCTCGTTGCTGTTACTGGTACCTTGCTGAACATAAATTGGCTGCCACATTTCCTACATTACAACAGTGACTACACTTCAAAAGTACTTAATTGGCTATAAAGAGCTTTGGGATGTCCTGGGCTTGTGAAAGGCGCTATGTAAATGCAAGTTCTTTCTTTCTTTTTCCCACCCACACCCTATAGGCAGGCTGGCTGGTAAATGTCTTGAAAATGTGCTCACCACATCCCTGCCTCCTCCAGCGCCTCCCCCATTTACTGTTCCCTGGACCCAGTGACAGAGGGCCCATTTAGGGGTAAGCTTAATAAAAATGCATACAAATCTTCCAACATATTTACTACGAATTGCCTGGCTCGGATACTGGATGCAAGGATTGCCTGTTAAGCCCAGACATCCAGCATTCTCCTGGTGGTAGTGGGATACATAAGATTTTTTTGCATGCGAGGGGTTGTGTTAGACCTCAGACAGCCTCACCGTGCACAGGCCAAAACGGAAGACACAGAGGGCTAAAGGTTCGGGGGTTTCACACCACCCGTTACTGCCAGATTCGGGGGAAGAAATGGCGGCCGCTGCATTATCGCCCGCTGCCAGCGGGTCCCGCGGCGGCCATTATTTTCGGCAGGTCGGCAGTGCTGTCGTTGCCTGCGATCACCGAAAGTGTTGTAATGAGATGGAGGGTGACGTCAATCGGCTAAATGTTTCAGCAGCGTTAACAGCCATGAGGAGTCTGGCAGGACTTGGCAGATTGCATACGAGGAAAGAGGCTGACAAGTGGGAAACACCTCAGATGGATGCCAGAACTTCAAACGCCTGCTTTGCCAAGGTTCTTCTTTTATACTTTCATTTTTTGCCCATCAATGGGGGCGGGGTGAGGGGGAGGGGGCGGGGCGGGGTGAGGGGAGGGTGAGTGGGGGGGAAGGGGGGGGGGGGGTTACATATTCTGGCAGCTTTCCAGGAGGCCTACAGTGTTTGTGGGTCAGTAAATCAATGGGTGAACTCCACTGCAACGTTTGAAGATCATCTCTGATAAGATCTCTTTTATCTTTATGATAGCATCACCAGAACATCATCTCCTAGTAAATCTGGACTCGACTGCTTAAAATTTTAAGGAATTATAATTAATTTATTCATAGAAACATAGAAACTAGGAGCAGGAGTAGGCCATTCGGCCCGTCGAGCCTGCTCCACCATTCAATACGATCATGGCTGATCATCCAAATCCAGTACCCTGTCCCTGCTTTCTCACACAGAATCCCCATCAAGCCTGCACCGACACATATCCCACCCTATCCCCGTAACCCCACGTATTTAATTCCCCCTAACATATCCCATCCTATCCCCATAACCCCACATATTTAATCCCCCCCTAACACTAAGGGTCAATTTATCATAGCCAAATCAACCTAACCCGCACATTTTTTTTGGACTTTTTTTATTCAAATTAACATTAACCAATTATTTTTCAAATAATTATTTTGTGTCAAGTATGCAAGACCCACTAAAAGCTGGCACGTTTACTACACATTTAAACACTTTCAAGAGTAACCATTGGGGAAAGATTAGTGTTACAGGGAACGCAGATGTATTCATTTCATGAACTATTAAAAAATCAACAAACATTGTTAATAATCGGGTGGCAGGTAATATTTTTGTAGCAAGTACTGCAACTGGCTCATGTGGAGCATAAACGCTGGTATGGACTGGTTGGGCCGAATGGCCTGTTTCTGTGCCGTATATCCTATGTTCCGTACATGGCCTGCAGGTTTGCTCCTTTCTCCCCCGTTCCTCTTCACTGCAAGCAGGAGGCAGGTGCAACCTTCGGCCTCCTGCTGAGCTTAGCGTTGGAAAGGGCGCGTTACACCACAAAATCAACGCCACACTGATGTTAGTGGGCAGACAGCACCAAAATACCGGTACAGCCTGCGCACTCTCGGCGGGCGGCCATTATCCTTGGCCGCCGCGGTTACCGGCAGGTTTCCAGCGTACTCAAATTTTTAGCCCAGAGTCTTTTTAAAAAAAATCTCAAGTTTCTGCAGGCTGTACGGATGCTGACTGCATCCCCATACTTCAGCAGGCCCCCTCTCCTGGCAGAGGCCAGAGAGCTCGACTCCAAAATCCAAAAGGTCGGTCAGAGTCAGGGGCGCATCTCCATGGTGGGCAGAAGTCCCACCCCCGACCTGGAGACGTGTGCCCCCGTCAAAGGCGGGTGGAAGACTCCAGTCAATTAGTCCAGGGTTATTTGGTCACCTTGTTGATTTCAAACGTATTTATTTGGTTCTCTCACATAGTTAATGTCAACCCCAAAGTCACAGTTCAAAGAAAACGGTTCAAAGGATCAACGGAAAGAGGGAAACAAAAAAACAGCTGATCCGAATTTATTGTAACAGATATCTGGAATGGTCTCCTGTTGGAGCCCCTTTTTAAAATGTTGAAACTACATGAGCTCCATTTTGGAAACACCTTCAAACTTGAGCAGAAATAAGATAGAACCTCATTGATACAGAGTTGAAAGAATCTTTTTAGAATCCAAGTGCCAATCCTATTGGAACCTCAAACAAGCGCTCTCTTGTTTAAGAAGAGACACCAGAATGGCAAAACAGGTGGGTTTAAATAGTAAAACTGTTTAAAAAAAAAATGTAAATGAAATATTAAGTGTAAAGGAGTTGTGGATCATGCATCATGCATTGCCCACTAGCTGCAGAAGACTTCCAGTGAACCAGCACATGCTACACACTCATGTTCCATGATCAACAGAGCTGAGACATCAGACAGAATATGCCATTGCTGCTCTGCAATAAGCCCGTGGACAGGTGGCCATCAGAACATCTCAAATTGCTGCAATTTTTATCTTTAAACATCACACTCTACAGAAAGAGACTCCAAATAGAACATCCTTAAATGCAATGACAACAATAGATGCATTGAAAGGGCCCAATCTTCCACTGAAAATTAACAATTTTACACTAAAGGAACCCTGCTTCCAGATAAAGTAGAGCAAGAGTTAGCTTCCCAATATAACTCTGTCCATATGGCTCAGACCAACCCCCTACTACACTATTTCCATTTACTACATTGACAATCCTCAGGGCCTGAGTGAGATTGCCTAACTGATTGAAGTTCTTTGGGTTTATCCTCAATGGGATAAGTAATGTGAGCATTGTCTGAGATAGCTACGCAATCCTGACCTACCAGCCATTTTGTGCCCCTAGCCACATAGTAGGGGCAGCACTTGTGATTGATCCGTTGGTGCGAATGTTCGCTTCTTGTTCTGACTGGCCTGCATTCTGTTCCTCCTTGGGTTGTCCATTTTCCCTAAAAAGAAAAGGCAGCACCTCTCACATACACATTTAGGTTTCACATAGATAAATGGAGACACAAATATTCAAGAACCGTTAAAGGGGAGAGGGGCGGTGTGCAGAAGTACATTCAATACAAAGTGTTTGGGTTTTTTTGTCTCCCATAGATAGTTTAATTTAAAAAAATCTACCTGTTGGACAAAACCCTGATTTAGACACGAAATGTGCTCAGGTGATATGAGATAGGAGTTAATTAGTGAGCAACTGTACTGAGAGAATTGGGGTCAGCATCTCATTGCTGCCATTCATTCCTCAGCCTAATTAGACAGTGGTGCTTTTAATACAAAGTATGTCTCCATATCAGACACTTTCCTTGTAAACATCACTTCACAGTGATCCTGAAGTGACACAGTGTACAATCTTACATGACTGTCTCCCAACAGCTCATTGTAGCTACTAACCTGGCAACCTTTCAGCAGCTGCAATACTTTTAGTAATGAATGAAAAGCCATGAAGTTTATACATCAGGGCTCGACTGGCAGGACGTGCAGCTGGTGTGCTAGAGCTTGCGTCAACAGTCTTTAAATTCATTATACCCATTAGATTGTGTGTGTGAGTACACCCTGATTGTATAGGCTAATAACATTAAATTCAATACAAATTAAAATCAGGCAGGTTCTATAAAGGGTGCATGATCCGTCCCTCCAGATTACAGCTCTGGCAGTGAAGACAAAAATCTACTCCAATATTTATTGTCTATACTTATGAGTGTGCAGAGGATAAGATCCTGACCTTACCCATGCTGTCAATGGGTGCACGTCCCATAAATAAGGAACATCAGAAGGCAAGTGCAGCTCCGAGCTTGAACTGTGACACTAGCAGAACCAATGGAATTATTATGACTGGGAAATGGAACACAATGTAGCAAGGAAGGAAGAAATGTTTACCAGGAGTGTGTGAAGCAATAATTTATGTTCAGGCCACGATGAAACATGCGAGATATTCACCATGACAATCATAGCCTGAGTTTACCAGTGCCCCACGGTATAACATTTGTATGCATGTGCCTGAATACCCTTGGTGAAAAAAATGTTTGCACACGTTGATTAGACCTGCAAACATCTGCTACTGGACCATTACCCAATCACATTGTACAAGCTGTGTCACATGATCCCAAAGTATAACATCCTCGTCATTGCCAAACAGGATGTAATTTTGAATTTGCCCAATATTTCATTAAACAGTGAAACCCCTTAATTCCAAAGATATACAGTGGGATCCACTTATAATAATCTCACGATATAATGAGACTCTTAAAAGTGAAAAACATTTGTTTCCTAATTTATCTCCCATGTAATTGTACAGAACTGCATTTCTGGTACAGCGGGCCGGATTTTCCGATCGCAGGCTTCCTGCGTGTGGATGCCTCCGATCGGGAAAAATCTACGCACTTATCTGCTGGCTCCGTAGGTCCCGAGACTTCCGATCCTGGGCCTCTCCTGGTGCGCGTGCACAGAGGCCCAGGTACCCCAGGGGGCGCATGCAGTTTGCAAGCGTCCCTAGGATCACGTGGGCCATGGGGAACCAAAGAAGGGAATCCCCCTTCATACTTTTGACAGGTCTCTCTGCATAGATTTGTCAAAAGTATGAATGGGGATCACATTTAAAAACAGTTAAACATTAAAAAAATTTAAAAAACAATGTATTTAAAATTAGTTAAAATTACATTAAATTAAATATTTTAAACAAAAATTTAATGTTTTAAAAAAATAATTAAAGTTTTTTTACTGGGCTAAAAATAAACTTACCTCTTTTAAAAGTATTTTTAAATTATAAATGAGTGAAAAAAAATTTTTTTAAACTCTTATTCTGTAAGAATTCTTGACAGATCGGAAGTGCCGGTTTTCAGCGCCTGAAACCGACACTTGCGAGGCCCCTACGGGTGCGCACACACCTCGTGGGGGTCGGAAAATCCGGCCCAGCGACATTAGTAACTGCTTGAAGTGAAAATCTGAACATTAATTTGTTCACAAGCACCAGAGAGATGGGCTTCACAGATCAATGGAAACTGGAACCTTAAGCCATAAAGTGCTAAATTTCTGTCAATGCAGTAGGCACTGAAATTCCATGGGCAGTGATCCTGGTTACACTGAGATTGCACCCACTGATGCCCTACAGCACTGACCTCACTGGAATTTGGGGGAATCAATGGAGGGCACCTCAGCTCCATGGGGCAGGCAAACGCAAGCTGAGCGCACTGGATACAGCAAAGGCTATGGGCTCCGACAACATCCCGGCTATCGTGCTGAAGACTTGCGCTCCAGAACTAGCCGCGCCTCTAGCCAAGCTGTTCCAGTACGGCTACAACACTGGCATCTATCCGACAATGTGGAAAACTGCCCAGGTATGTCCTGTCCACAAAAAGCAGGACAAATCCAACCCGGCCAATTACCGCCCCATCAGTCTACTCTCAATCATCAGCAAAGTGATGGAAGGTGTCGCTGACAGTGCTATCAAGCGGCACTTGCTCACTAATAACCTGCTCACTGATGCCCAGTTTGAGTTCCGCCAAGACCACTCGGCTCCCGACCTCATTACAGCCTTGGTCCAAACATGGGCAAAGGAGCTGAATTCCAGAGGTGAGGTGAGAGTGACTGCCCTTGACATCAAGGCAGCAATTGACCGAGTCTGGCATCAAGGAGCCCTAGTAAAACTGAAGTCAATGGGAATCGGGGGGAAAACTCTCCACTGGCTGGAGTCATACCTAGCACAAAGGAAGATGGTTGTGGTGGTTGAAGGTCAATCATCACAGCCCCAGGACATCGCTGCAGGAGTTCCTCAGGGCAGTGTCCTAGGCCCAACCATCTTCAGCTGCTTCATCAATGACCTTCCCTCCAACATAAAGTCAGAAATAGGGATGTTCGCTGATGACTGCACAGTATTCAGCGCCATTCACAACTCCTCAGATAATGAAGCAGTCCATGCCCGCATGCAACAAGACCTGGACAACGTTCAGGCTTGGGCTGATAAGTGGCAGGTAACATTCACGCCATAGAAGTGCCAGGCAATGACTATCTCCAACAAGCGAGAGTCTAACCACCTCCCCTTGACATTCAATAGCATTACCACCTCCCCTTGACATTCAATAGCATTACCATCGCCGAATCTCCCACTATCAACATCCTGGGAGTCACCATTGACCAGAAACTTAACTGGACCAGCCACATAAATACTGTGGCAACAAGAGCAGGTCAGAGGCTAGGTATTTTCTGCGGCGAGTGTCTCACCTCCTGACTCCCCAAAGCCTTTCCACTATCTACAAGGCACAAGTAAGGAGTTTGATGGAATATTCTCCACTTGCCTGGATGAGTGCAGCTCCAACAACATTCAAGAAGCTCAACACCATCCAGGACAAAGCAGCCCGCTTGATTGGCACCCCATCCACCACCTTAAACATTCACTCCCTCCACCACCGGCGTACCGTGGCTGCAGTGTGCACCATCTACAAGATGCACTGCAGCAACTCGCCAAGGCTTCTTCGGCAGCACCTCCCAAACCTGCGACCTCTTTCACCTAGAAGGTCAAGGGGAGCAGGTGCATGGGAACACCACCACCTCCAAGTTCCCCTCCAAGTCACACACCATCCTGACTTAGAAGTATATCGCCGATCCTTCATCGTCGCTGGGTCAAAATCACCACATGGACTGCAGCGGTTCAAGAAGGCGGCTCACCACCACCTTCTCAAGGGCAACTAGGGATGGGCAATAAATACTGGCCTTGCCAGCGACGCCCAGATCCCATAAATGAATTTTTTAAAAAGCACCACTTAAGGCACATCTTCCGGCACCCACTTGCCCCGTCCCAGTAGAAATTCAGCAGGCCATACACGGGAAGGGAGAATTGCCCTGATCACTCCCGCAACCCCAGCACTGATTCAATCAGTCTCCATGGCAGGGGGTCAATCCAGGATAAATTTTGAGGGAAAAATTCTGTCTGTAAGGTAAAAGGCCTGGATGGACCCCACTGACGGGGTCCACATGTGTCCTTGTGGAGGCTGGTACTCTTCATCTTACTGGGCCCAATGATCGCTGTGCCAAGCTCTGACTGAGACTCAGGAGCAGGAACTGCCTGTAACTTCGGCGAGAGACTGACAGAACCCCCCAAAACATTCACACGAACTCAACCATGGAAACCAGTCAGAGGATTCTATTTTTTGGTAGACTATACAATCAGTTTCAGGTCAATCCTGTAACCTAAAGAGGTTGATAATGCAACAACCGTTTATGGACCGAACAATCTCTATATCACACTTTGAATCAATAATGAGAGTGCAGTAGTTTCAAGCTGACCAATTACAGTGACAGATGCTGAAATTGCTGCTTTCTCCAGCTCATCAGACTCTCAGCAATCCACATCCAGTTAAATTCTCATGTAATGAAACGCCTTCGTGATTACATTGGTCTACATAATCAGGAAACAATTTGCAATAAATCCAAGGGAAACTCTACACACAACGGGGGTAATTTTGACTTTGGATGATGGTGTCAAATGAGTAATATCGATTCAGCCACCCATTTTACAACTCTCCCGACTTTCATTTCCATGTATAATGGGAGGCTAATTCAATATCGCCCATTTTACACCATCACCCAAAGTCAAAATTACTGCCAATGTAGACTACAGAAAGTAAACACCGTCATACATCTGATGTAGCAATATATTTAAGGACAATGAGGTAGCGGGGGTTCGAGGGGATTCAGGAGAGCCATTGGGGGGAATTTTTCAGGGGTTCAGCGGGCGCATTTGATGGCGGGTCAGATGGGGGAAAAAATTGACAGCGGGTGGGGAACCCGCTGTCAGCCCGCCACCATGCTAGTTTCCCAGATATCGGGTCTGTCATCGCTGAACAGACCCAACATTAAGCAGCGGGGGAGGCAATTTAGATTATTAAGAGCTTGTTAACAGGCACTTAAAAACTATTTTAAGCTCACCTTTAGGTTTTAAGAGTTCACCCACGGGGATCATGTCAGGTAAGCAGGTCGGGAGTTGTCTCAGCATGGGATGATTTCTTAACTTGACAGCTGCAAATGTTCTATAAAAGCTCCCATTTCATAGCTGTTTACTTGCCACTGCATTTGGAAGACAGATTGAGCTTTATGCAGCTTGCAAGTGTTTGGAGCAAACTCTGTATCCAGTGTCACCTCGTTGGAACAACCTCTCTCACCACTGACAGATCGCTTCTGTCATCTCAACTTCACCTGCCATCTATTCCATCAGCATGGGTGCCCTTGAAACTATCTCACCTTGGTCCTCAGAATCCCACCACGATCAGCCCCAAAACCAGCAATACCAGGCACACCAGCAGCACCAACAACAACACCAACCTTCTCCGCAAGCAACTGATGCTGCACAGGACAGAGGGCATCAACAACCGACTGCATTGTTGCCTGGGACGCCAGGGATGGCCTCACCATGGCCAGATTTACTTCACTTGACGCTGTACACCCTTGCTGCCACATGATGCGCCAGGTTGGCACCACCCCACACCAACACCATAAAGCATCCCTGCAATGCCCAAGCCATTCCTTTCACATTTATCACCATTGCGGGGGGTTCCGTTATGTCTCACCATTCACTGCAACTCACTAAGCCACTTCCAAAGGTGCACACAAATCTGTCCAAGAATGCAAAGTGTTGAAAATAAAGATTTCAATGTTTGACATCACATTAACAGAAACTTCACATGAACATTGGCTAAAACACCCAAGTGCCTACCCTTGTGTGTTGTTTTTTATTCGTTTTATTCGTTCATGGGATCTGGGCATCACTGGCAAGGCCAGCATTTATTGCCCATCCCTAGTTGCCCTTGAAAAGGTGGTGGTGAGCCGCCTTCTTGAACCACCGCAGTCAGTGTGGTGAAGGTACTCCCACAGTGCTGTTAGGGAGGGAGTTCCAGGATTTTGACCCAGCAACGATATACTTCCAAGTCAGGATGGTGACTTGGAGGGGAACTTGGAGGTGGCGGTGTTCCCATGCGCCTGCTGCTCTTGTCCTTCTAGGTGGTAGAGGTCGCAGGTTTGGGAGGTGCTGCTGAAGAAGCCTTGGCGAGTTGCTGCAGTGCATCTTGTAGATGGTACACACTGCAGCCACGGTACGCCGGTGGTGGAGGGAGTGAATGTTTAAGGTGGTGGATGGGGTGCCAATCAAGCGGGCTGCTTTGTCTTGGATGGTGTCGAGCTTCTTGAGTGTTGTTAGAGCTGCACTCATCCAGGGAAGTGGACAGTATTCCATCACACTCCTGACTTGTACCTTGTAGATGGTGGAAAGACTTTGGGGAGTCAGGAGGTGAGACACTCGCCGCAGAATACTCAGCCTCTGACCTGCTTTTGTTTCCACAGTATTTATGTGGCTGGTCCAGTTAAGTTTCTGGTCAATGGTGACCCCCAGGATATTGATGGTGGGGGATTCGGCGATGGTAATGCTGTTGAATGTCAAGGGGCTGTGGGTAGACGCTCGCTTGTTGGAGATAGTCATTGCCTTGCACTTGTGTGGCACGAATGTTACCTGCCACTTATCAGCCCAAGCCTGAATGTCGTCCAGGTCTTGCTGCATGCAGGCATGGACTGCTTCATTATCTGAGGAGTTGTGAATGGCACTGAATACTGTTCAGTCATCAGCGAACATCCCCACTTCTGACCTTATGATGGAGGGAAGGTCATTGATGAAGCAACTGAAGATGGTTGGGCTTAGGAAACTGCCCTGAGGAACTCTTGCAGCGATGTCCTGGAGCTGTGATGATTGACCTCCAACCACCACAACCATCTTCCTTTGTGCTAGGTATGACTCCAGCCAGTGGAGAGTTATCCCCCTGATTCCCATTGACTTCAGTTTTACTAGGGCTCCTTGATGCCACATTGTGTGTTGTTAGTTGGTATAATTGGACTAGGATGAGCGTGAGTGAGAGGGCTGGCTAGGTAGATGGAGAAGTGATAATGTAGATAGAGAGGGATGGGTGGAGGTGCAAGGTAAGTCGCTGTAAGGATGTGCAGGAGTAGGTTTGGGATGGCAGAGTGATGGGGACGTGATGAGTGCTACAGCAGGATGAGGTTGAGTGTGGCTTTGCAGTAATGTTTCGTGATCTACTGAGATCATTGAAAGGTTTGCACCACTGCAGCCTGGTCCTCCTGACGACATCCCTGCTTGTGCCCTCCTGTGCAATGTGCAACCAGGCTGCGTTGATCTCATGGGGAGGTGTCTTCCGCCCATTGGAAGGGAAGAGAACCTCCCTGCGTGCTGTGACTCCCTCCATAAGCATATAGAGGGCGTCATGGGAGAGCCTAGGTGCAGCCGTGCACCTCTGTGTAGTGCTCGTCAGTGTTTGCAGCAACTCAACAATGCTGTCAAAATCAATTTGCGCATGGTCCCTTTAAGGAAACTGGCTGATGACGCGTCATCAAGTGACGTTATCAGACCCGCTTCCTTCAATTGGCCGGGAAATGCGCTGGGCGGGCTTAACAAGCCCAATCAGCGTAAGATCACTTTGGACAGCGGGCTGGAGCCAGCAGCGGGGTCGCACCCCATCACCAATCCCGGCCGCACTGGACCCGCGGCCAGTCAGTCTGCCAGTAGACAATGCTGCTTTTATAGCAGAATGCTTAATAATTGTAAAGATGGCACAGGTAGATTTAGTCCATTCTGATACTTTTCAAATACTCGTGAATTTGCTGTCTTTATGAGTTCTTCTGATGATCCTACTGAGTACTACAGTAGCTAACGCGGTTAAATTGCTGCAATTAAAACCCAAAGTTAACCAACTCATGCATCCACTTTAAATAAATGGAACCATAATGCTGAATACACAGTGTGACCGTTACAATCAAACCACTGTCAATGCTCTTAACTGTACCATGATAGTTAACCCTCCACCGTTGTACATAGGTTTTTGATTTTGTATTGAAGCGAGAATCATTTTTCAAGTTTTTTTGCTCTTTCCTCTCAGCTATCCCTGTACCACACACCATCCCTAGCCGAGAGAGCAAAAGGGCAACATGCAGTCACCCGCCTGCCAAAAGTATCTGCCAGAAAGTGCGCAATATGGTGTGATTCTAGCTCTGAGATTTTGCTTCTCTGTTCACCAAAAAGGATCTGGAGGCTAGCGTCTGATGAGAATGGGAGGGCTGAGATCAGTAACTCATTGTAGGGAGCTTACTGCTCTGTGGTGCAGCCCTTTGGGAGGCCAAAACATAGAACCGCCATGTTACTTACCACAGCACAGTATGTTCATCTTTCCATGTTGCTGATCCCCTTGACCATAGAATGGACATTATATCCACACGACTTTTCCCTATTAATGACACTTTTCATAGTATGGCGATGTTACCCATTTCCCACTGATTCCCTTTACCGTGCAATACGTTAGCCATATCCATGTCCATCTCCTTTACCTGAGCTGAGTTCTATCTTCTGTCTGCGCTGGGTCTGTGAACACATGCTCTGTGTAGGCACTAGGCCGTGCCAACGCTGGTTCCGCATCACTTGCACCATTCTCGGTTGCCTCTGTTGCTTCAGTTGCCTCTTCAGCTGATTGAGGTTGGTTAACCTTCCCACCTTTAACAGTAGCCACATCACCTACATGGGCAGCACAGATACTGCTGGGAATTTGCCATTATGATGAAAAGCACATAAACTACACTGCATTAATCAATACTGAAAATATTCATTCAATCATCTTTCAATAATGTATAATGCAGTCATTCAATAATATGTTACCATCGTATTTAACAATAATCTAAGCAACTGTCATTATTCAATAATCTATGTTTGTCATATTCGATAATCTACTCTATAGTTATCTACCTATAATTATAAAATAGCTTGTGTTCATCTATTTTCATCCATTTCCAGATATCCCATTAGTCCATGCTGACCACAAGTTTAGCATATTATCAATCGCAAGGTTACCAGGGACCAATCCCATGATCCCTAACTCTCCCTACCTGGGTGATCTTATAGCAGCAATGCCTCTCTTTGTCCTTCACCAACCTCCAAGCCCCAGGGGCAGCTCCAGGCCCAGCATCCACCTCCCCAACTCTCTCCCAGCTTCCGGCGCCCTTCTGACTAATACTATCCGAGCCACAGCTCTACATCCAGTGCAGCAGTGACTGGAAGATCATGAGGCCCAGGGTAAAAATGCATCCCAGGTTCCTTCCAACTCCCTGCATTGTCATCCAGCCCCCCACCCCTCCCTAGCTTTCTACCATGGACAGATGGGATGATTTCTGCAGGTGTTATAGAGGGTTGGAGACTGAGTCTGGCTCAAGTTCGCATTGGAAATGAGAGGATAGACAAATAGAAAGAAAGAAATAAAGAGAGAGAGAGAGAGAGAGAGAGAAAGAAAGAAAAAGAAGGAAAGAAAGAAAGATGAAAGTTTAAATGTGGTACAGAGAGTAGGAGATATACAGGGAAAAGACAGAAAGAGAGAGAAAGTATGTGTAACATACAGAGAGATTGGGAGGCATACAGGACAAAGAGTAGGCAGGCGGAAGGATAGACTTGCAGAAATAGGGAGATAAAAAGTATAAGTAAGAGAGTCAGAGATAAAAGAGGGGAATTTTAACACCCTCCAACTCTCAAGTCGCTCTTTTTCCTGCCCCAATACCGCCCCGCTGCGATTTTAACGCTGGGTGGTTAAGGCTTCTGCCTGAGTCAGCTGGATGCCTGAAAAATATATGCTAATCAGGGTCCTATAGCTCAGGTAGGAGCCCAAGGCAATTTTAACTGCTTCCAACGAAGCCTGCCAGGTACCCAGCAGAGGCTCCAAGACACAAGTAAAAAACTTTTCTTTGTGGAGCCAAGAGGAGCAGGAGGGCCCCTCTGTGCCCCACAAGGAAATTCTGGGCCTCTGCCACCCCGGGCTCCTCCCACCTTTCGACCCATAGAACCCTGCCGAAAATTGAGAGTGGCACGAATGGGATGCGCTGACCTCCACACTGGGAGCTCAGAATCGCAAAATTTATGCTATAAGGTCAACAGGTTGTGCTCATGGATTGTTAATTTCTATTGGCTCAAAGTCCTTAGCTTGGCAGGAAGCTAGCGGCACCAATTACTTTGTCTTCTGAATTTTGTTTCTCAAATGTCGAGGATATACACAGAGGACATGATACCAATAAAGTTTGAAAGTTACCTCTAGAATTCATTTCTGAGGCTTACTGGAGGTCTGGCTCCAGTCCAGGCAAGTGGAAGGAAGATGTCATCTCTCTCTGATTAGTTAGCAGGCTAACTGTTATGAGAATGGCAAGTCTCTCGGTCTGTTTCTCAGAATCTATGATGAGTTTGGCACTCTTGCTCTGCTAACCAGTCTTTGATGAGGATGGTCAGTCTCTCAGTCCACTTCCCAGAATCTGTGATCAGTATGGGCAGTCTCTCATAAGAACATAAGAAATAAGAGCAGGAGTAGGCCATTTGGCCCTTTGAACCTGCTCCGCCATTCAATATCATGGCTGATCTTCTACCTCATCTCCACTTTCCTGCACTATCCCCATATCGCTTGATTCCCTTAATATTCAAAAATCTATCGATGTCGGTCCTGAATACACTCAATGACTGAGCCTCCACAGCCCTCTGGGGTAGAGAATTCCAAGGATTCACCTCCCTCTGAGTGAAGAAATTTCTCCTCATCTCAGTCCTAAATGGCCGACCCCTTATTTTGAGACTGTGACCCCAGGTTCTAGACTCCCCAGCCTAGGGAAACATCCTCCCTGCATCTACCCTGTCAAGCCCTGTAAGAATTTTGTATGTTTCAATGAGATCACCTCTCATTCTTCTAAACTCGAGAGAATATAGGCTTAGTCTACTCAATCACTCCTCATAGGACAATCCCCCCATCCCAGGAACCAGTCTGGTGAACCTTCGTTGCACTCCCTCTATGGCAAGAACACTTCCAGAGTCAATGATGAATTTGGAAACTCTCTTACTCTGTTAGCCACTTTGTGATGAAAATGGGAAGCCTCCACTCTCTGAGGCATTTGATGAGTACTTTCCAGGGCCTGTGTCATTATGAGCAAGTATCTCACTTAGCTAGTCAGTCTGTCATGAATACACCAAGGTTCATGATCCACTTTCCAAAATCCTAGATGAAGATGAGCAGTCTCGCAGCTCACTCACCAGAATTTGAAGTAAGTATGGGAAATCTTTTACCCGGTGCCAGAGTCGGTGAAAAAGGTAGGAAGTCTCTCAGAACCATTTCCCAGAGACTACGGCATACAACTACCTTCTCATCTGATACTCGCTCAAAATATGTAATGAGCAAGAGCAGGAAGCACAATGGCAACATTATTAGTGTTTCACCTGTTGAATCACGGATGGGGGTGTGGGCTTTGCTCTCATAATTCGGCACATGGACTTGGTCAAGTCATCGGGAAAAGCTACTAAACCAAAACCAGAGGGCAAGTTAAAGGGTATTTCATCCTCAGCACATCTCCTTGCTGATAGCTTAAGAGTGTCAATGCCACAGGTCTAGGAGAAAATTGTCTGCTAGCCATCCTAGTTCTTTTTAATCATTTATTTGGATGAGGGTGGCAAGGCTGATGAATTTGGAAACTCTCTTACTCTGTTAGCCACTTTGTGATGAAAATGGGAAACCTCTGAGTCCACTCTCTGAGGCATTTGATGAGTACTTTCCGGGGCCTGTGTCATTATGAGCAAGTATCTCACTTAGCTAGTCAGTCTGTCATGAATACACCAAGGTTCACGATCCACATTCCAAAATCCTAGTTGGTGTGGGACTGGAGTCACATGTAGGCCAGACCGTGTAAGGACGGCAGGTTTCCTTGCCTAATGGATATTAGTGAACCAGTTGGGTTTTTACGACAATCGGACAGCTTCATGGTCACTTTTACTGATACCAGTTTCTTATTTCCAGATTTCTAAAAAAAAAACTTTTCAAATTCTCAAACTGCCTAGTGAAGGAAAATTGAATGAAACAGAGCCACCTTGAAGAGGCGAATAAAACAAAAAAAGAGCAATAAGTAAAAAAAATGTTTTAATTGAATTGTTACCCACTTTGTCCTTTGTCGGATGTTGGGGTGTCACTTCTAGATGTGCTGTTGCTCCGGGGAACATTGCACCGTGTTGCACATCCCACTAGTGTAATTCCTGCTAGCACCCCTTCTGTTCCACTGGAGTCATCCGGATTCAAATCTCCCTCTAAAAATATCTCTCCGGCAGGATAGTCACTCTCGCTAGCAGCTGACACAAAAAGAAAAAGAAAAGTCTCATCTTGCTGTAGATATAACAAAGTTTTAAATAACCTATTAGATAGCATCCATAGTCACATGGTTCAGGAGACTTTCAAAGGTTTGTTTCCTTTCAGTCAAAACTTTCAACTTCAACAATTTCAAAAGTTAGAAGTAGGAATGGCAAAGTACTTCAAAAGCATGAGACGTGAGATTTCAAAAGAAAAGAATTGTTCCAAATCTTGATTCCCAGAAGGTGAGCAATGACCAGGCTCGGAATGGAACCTCTTCCCTCACTGTGAACAATCTACTCATCTAGTTCAACCAAGTCAGGTACAGCATGGGTTAGATGCAGGTTAACGCTACTTCCTTATTACCTCAACAACAGACGGAAAGTTGGTCCCGCGCCGAAAACCAGCTTGAAGTGGGCGACGTGCCGACTATGCAGGCCCGAAAATGAAGGCCCCAAGCTCGCTGGAAATTGGGCTTCAAGCTTCAGCTACATAATACCGGCGAGCTGCAGACACCAATTGGGCATCCTGATGCACCTCGCCGGTAGGGGCCTTCTCAAGATTGTTCGACTTGGATGCTGAGCCGGCCCTACCAGGGAGGGGGGCGGTGGGGAGAGGCGAGCAGAGGCGACCAATCAGCAGTTCGCAATATTGCTGTGGTGTCAAGAGGAGCACGCATGCCTCTCCTGGCTCCATGGTGGGGTAAGTAACAAAACAAAAACTTACTGTTCTTCAGTGGCCTCCAGCGGTCTCTTTAACCACTGGTTATGCTGCTGTGGACCCGCATGCTCTGCTCAGTTTTTTTTCTTAATTTGGTATCAGGGTCCTGAAACAGGTGCTAGGCCCCTGACTCGCATATTCAAAGGGCCTAGAAACCTGTTCAAGCAGTCGGAAGTTGCTGTGCACTTCCGGGAAGGATCAGGCACTAAAGATCACACCCGGAAATTGGTATCCCCACCTCCTATTCCTCGCCCAGAAATTGGGTACGACAGGGAGCAATTTCTCCCCCAATGTGTTTACTGCCAGCCTCTGAACCGCATTCTTACAGTACCAGTGGGACACTTGGGTTTCTTGCACTAGCCATCCTGATAGCTTTCTGAGTTTGTTTGAGCTAGTTAATGTTAAATTCTCTCATCCTTTGAGCTTATACAGTTTGGACACTGGGTTGAGAGACTGCCCAAACTCATTCATTTAGGACTCTTCAAAGCCATCAGAGAGAGGAGTGTTTCATTCCTTCTTACTAAGTGCAGTGTAGTAAGAGGTTACTGTCGGCTAGTCCTGTAGTAGCTCTAGAACTCTAATACATTGTACACCCAGACCCCATCACAGAGAGGAGACAGTTCTAACATACCCAGACTTCCAACAGAGAGGGGGAAAAGTTCTAATTCATGTTACTATTTCCTCTGAGGGAGAGGAGATCTCCAATCCATCAGCCTGGGCTGGACTTGTCCACAAGTCCACTTTATAATCCACTTTGCCATCCAGCCCCCATTCCATATAAATGCTTCTATGTTGAAGAGTACCATCACCTGTGTTCTGTTAATATAAGAGTCAGGGAGAGATAGAAGGTGTAGCAGGTGTCCAGTTCCACCCCTAAAAGTACCATAGCATCCACCAACAGAAAAGGCTTCTGCTTAATAGATAGTCAAAAAGTCTGCAACCAGCGCCAAATATGAGGGCTGATGTTCCTGGCATCCGCCTTTAGGTAATGCCCATTGCCCAAATGCAAAGATCAGGAAAAAGGGGATATGTTTGCCTGAGATTCCATGGGGTCCCCCTTTTGCAGAGCAAAAGCCCAACATACATGTAAAAGAGGTGCAAAGGGGCGTTCCAGGCTCCTGCCTCAATTTCTTGACAGTGCTGCCATGGGGGAGCCACACATAGTGGCACCCTGAGCAGCGAGCGAGGGGCTGGCACCAGTGCTCCCCTGGAAGGACTAAGGGGCCTCAGTAGCAAACCAAACAGGACTCCAAAGGCTAAGAGTGCTAACCCACAACATCTTCAGGCCTTGGAACAGCAGCCAGAAGGCCCCAAGGCTGGCAGCCAAGCCTGCAGCCGCAGTCCATTTTTCTCCACTCTTTGCCAGCACACGGTCTTGCCAAAGAGTGGGATTGCGCAACCAAACCATGTTAATTTGGCTACAGCTGAACTTGGACAGGCACAGTGCACTTTTGATATACTGCACCTGTCCAACTTCGGGCATAGGACATCCAGGCTAATTGGTCCCATGGGTGCATTGGTTGTGATCTTCCAAAATTCCCTAGATGCTAGAACAGTCCCAGTGGATTGGAAAGTAGCAAATGTAACCCCGCTATTCAAGAAAGGAGGGAAAGAGAAAACAGGGAACTACAGGCCAGTTAGCCTGACATCAGTCGTCAGGAAAATGCTGGAATCCATTATTAAGAAAGTGGTAACTGGGCACTTAGAAAATCATAATATGATTAGGCAGAGTCAGCATGGTTTTATGAAAAGGAAATCGTGTTTAACAAATTTATTAGAGTTTTTTGAGGATGTAACTAGCAGGGTAGATAAAGGGGAACCAGTGGATGTAGTATATTTGGATTTCCAAAAGGCATTAGACAAGGTGCCACTTAAAAGGTTGCTGCACAAGAGAAGGGCTCATGGGGTTGGGGGTGATATATTAGCATGGATAGAGGATTGGTTAACAGACAGAAAACAGAGAGTAGGGATAAATGGGTCATTTTCTGGTTGGCAGGCTGTAACTAGTGGGGTGCCGCAAAGATCAGTGCTTGGGCCTCAGCTATTTATAATCTATATTAATGACTTAGACAAAGGGACCGAGTGCAATGTATCCAAGTTTGCTGATGATACAAAGCTAGGTGGAAAAGTAAGCTGTGAAGAGAACACAGAGCCTGCAAAGGGATATAGATAGACTAAGTGAGTGGGCAGTAAGGTAGCAGATGGAGTATAATGTGGGGGAATGTGAGGTTATTCAATTTGGCAGGAAGAATAGAAAAACAGAATATTTTTTAAATGGTGAGAAACTATTAAATGTTGGTGTTCAGAGATTTAGGTGTCCTCGTACAGGAAATACACAAAGTTAGTATGCAGGTACAGCAAGCAATTAGGAAGGCAAATGGCATGTTGGCCTTTATTGCAAGGGGGTTGGAGTACAAGATTAAGGAAGTCTTACTACAATTGTACAGGGCTTTGGTGAGACCACACCTGGAGTACTGTGCACAGTTTTGGTCTCCTTATCTGAGGAAGGACATACTTGCCTTCGAGGCGGTGCAACAAAGGTTCACTAGGTTGATCACTGGGATGAGAGGGTTGTCCTATGAGGAGAGATTGAGTAGATTAGGCCTATACTCTCTGGCGTTTAGAAGAATGAAAGGTGATCTCATTGAAACAGAAGATACTGAGGGGGATTGACAGGGTAGATGCTGAGAGGTTGTTTCCCCTGTCTGGAGAGTCTAGAACTAGGGGGCATAGTCTCAGGATAAGGGGTCGGCCATTTAAGACTAAGGAAAATTTCGTTACACAGATGGTTGTGAATCTTTGGAATTCTATGCCCCAGAGGGCTGTGGATGCTGAGTCTTTGAGTATATTCGAGGCTGAGATAGAAAGATTTTTGGACTCTAGGGGAATCAAGGGATATGGCGATCGGGCGGGAAAGTGGAGTTGAGGTCGAAGGTCAGCCATGATCGTATTGAATGGCGGAGCAGGCTCGAGGGGCCGTATGGCCAACTCCTGCTCCTAATTCCTATGTTCTTATTCTACATGCCCGGGCAAGGCATTGAGGAAATGCTCATGATGCCCATATCTTGAGGATGTCCTCACTTATTTCAGGGTGAAGGCAAGTTGAATGGTGGGCTTCTCAGAAATATATAGTTACCCACTCAAAAGCTACCTCAAGACACAACTCTGCAGCCCCAATATCCACCAGCAAAGAGCAAATTATCAACAGGGTTAATTTCTCACGACACTATGAGGCACACTCCTGGCAGGGAGCCTCCCTGGCCAGCCGCACATATACTCGGAAATCGCGGGTACAATTCCCCCAATTTTTCTGTCCATTGTAGATGACAAATTTTGGGCCACATTCCCAGGACTTCCTGACGTTTGTGTCAGCCGGGCGAGGCGTCATCGCTGGTAGGTACACACTCGTTAAATCGGGCCTTGTAACTCAATGACAATTTCTGTTTATTTTGAAAATGGATGACAGGAAATAAAACTGCTGTTAGATTTATTTCACTCTTAAAATATGTAATCGGTGTCAGTGAGGCCATACAGCCCACATTCTGTGCTTCAGTGCTCCTGGTCAGATAACTGTGAGCTGGGAGTGCAGAATTTCCAATCTCTGTTTCCGATGCATGTCGGGAGCGCAGAAGTGGAAAATCCAGGCCTCCCAAGTGTTTGACAAAACTTCTTGGGATTCAACTCTTAATGCACAGGACTGGTCATCTACAGTGGCCATCAAAAGACAGTACTTTACGCTGGATCTATTCCGCAACCACGACATCATTTAAGTTATTTTTCTTTATTTTCTATTCCTCTTCAGGTTCACTTTCCAGTCCCGTTCACAACTGCCCAGCTGACAGGACAAGCAAACTCTCGGAATACCCCGCTGCTGCTCTGTAGCAAACTGTAAGGGGTACACAGGAAAGGCCTTCGCCCAAAACTATTCCCCACGAGAAGTGCCGTAAATACTTTGTTTGTAAATGTGTTTACAGAATTGTTAAAACTAATGCAGAGAAGAAACCATCAGGAAGGTATTTTGCTCATACCCACACCATAATCAATTATATTGTATAATGTCACTAATATTTTTTTTTGAATCCAGCTGTCCTGACTGAGCAGACTTGTCACTGGAGTCTACAGACTCAGTATTGCTGCCTGCAGGTTAGAGTTCACTCACCTGGGACGCTGGTAATACACAGAACATGAGCGTTGCACACTATAAACTGGTCCATAATGGTGCCAGGCTGGTTGGCATCAATGATCACAATTTTACTGGTGGAGTGGGTGCTAGTGCAGATCCACACACGGCTCGAGACATCCTCTGCACTGTGGACCTTAAGAAAGGAATCACAAAGAAAGTCAGCAAAAAACTGACCTAGCAGGTGCACTCAGTGAGGAATGATTGTGGTTAAAATGAACTACAGACTGACAACAAACATTTACATTTGGACACGTAATTATTAAACCTGCAGGTGCACCAATATAAACTGTCAGTATTGCATCTATGCAGCTGTGCATGTTCCATGCTCCGCTTACAACTGTTGGTTTTTTTCAGAAAGACTTGCATTTCTGCAGCGCCGGTCACAACCTCATGATGTCCCAAAGCGCTTTACAGCCAATGAAATACTTTTGAAGCGTAGTCACTGTTGTAATGTAGGAATCGTAGGCAGCCAATTCACATACAGCAAGCTCCCACAAACAGCAATGCGATAATGATCAGATTATTATTATTTTTTTTTTTAAGTGTTAGTTGAGGGATAAATATTGATCAGGACACCAGGGAGAACACCCCTGCTCTTCTTTGAATAGTGTTATAGAATCTTTTACGTCCACCAGAGGGAGCAGATGGGGCCTCGATTTAATGTCTCATCCAAAAGGCGGCACCTCCAACAGTGCAGCACTCCCTCAGTTCTGCACTGGCATGTCAACCTGGATTATGTGCTCAAGTCTCTGGAGTGAGACTTGAACCGACAACCTTCTGACTCAGGAGGTGAGAGTGTTACCAACTGAGCCACAGCTGACACCTTCAGCAACCTTGCACTAATTCTGGAAAATGTGCATCTGACATCTTTGTAAATGATGGAATAAAGATGTCAAAGGCAAACGAGAGACACTGCGCATTCAAAACATGGATTTATGGATTTTTTTAAAAATAAGGGCACGAATCCCTCCATTTTTTCCAAGCCCCCCTCTTAATATTGGTGGGTCTTGCACATCCTGGGAACAAAGTGGAAGGTAAAAAGTTTCTTCCCAAATATGTGTTATTACTCAGTGCTGTGCTCTTACCCAACACCACAAAGGACCATGTTCTTACCATTACTTATGCAGTGCTGTGTTCTTACACCACCTTGTGCAAATCACAGTGTTCTTATCTGCCACTTGCATCTTTAAATTGTTATCCTAACCAGCGCTGTATCTCATTTACCTTCTTGTTTTTATCGGGAGAGCTGTGACTGCTGCTATTTTTCCCATCCTTCTCGGTGTCAGAAGTGAGGGGATCGCAACTGCGCGAGCGGCCCAGTGCATTCCCGTTATCTATCCGCTGCGGCTTCCAGCCAGTCAAATCCACACCAGCTGCACACCAAAGCTGTGAGAAATATAAACACAACAATAGTCATGGGAAATACTGAAGCAGCCATCTCCAAATGTATATTGGGTGCCAGAAAGATTGGAAACTCTGATGCCTATAAAGGTTCCACTAAATGCTGCTCAACAGGTGATTTGAAGGATCACCTGCTCATTTCTCCTGGCCTCAAGTCATTCATGAAGGTTTGATCCGCACGCAGCAGATTGGAGTATGTTTCACTATAGCAGCAGCCTAGGGAGCTGTTGTTGGGATAGGACTTACATTCTCCTTTCTTTTACATTTCAAACTGCTCGCAGATCTAACATAGTTGGAGCATTATCTGTATTGTTTTGTGGAAGATTGCTAGCTGGGTGGGGAAATCTTTCTCTATCTTTAGGAAGTGCCTAAATATGTTATTCATGCTGTACAAACTTCTAGCTAAATTCCGAGGTCTAGCTCAACTTCATCCGTAGCTATTTTTCATAGATTGTTAACAATATTAAAAAGTAAGATTAGCATAAGATATAGAGCCAGAGACACTTTCAAATCCCCCATTTTCTATGCAGAAACTGAACAATTATCATCTTGTTTTATGTTTTACTCTGGTGCACAAAATAAGATAACAGGCCTTACCATCTAGCTGCAGGTCTCACAGGGTTGCTAAATAATGTGGCTGTAGGCCTCTCAAAGTTACTATAGAATGAGATTGTAGGCATCACAAGGTTACGACAGCAGAAAGTCCTGTCCTTTCAGACTTACCACAGCAAGGCTCACAGGGTTAGTATAGAAACCTGAATGCAGCCTTGTAGCATCGGTATAGAAATGTATTTGCAATCTTCTCAGCGTCACTTCAGAAAAGGTGGCTGCAGATCTCACAGGATTGTTTTGGAAATAGGACTTCAAGTGAGGCAAAAGAGAAATTTTACATTGAAAGTTTGTATTGCTTATATATGGTGGCCTCGAAAGTCCAGAGGGCATGATCCTGCAGGTTACTCTGGGAGTACGACTGCTGGTGACCTCCAGCTGATCGTGGCCAAATCTGTGGGTCAGCGTGGGCCTGGCAGGCGCCCACAGCACTGCGGGAGCATCTCTGGCACCCGCCAACCCCATGAAGCAGAAAAATCCGCCGCTTAGCTGACTTTGGGGGGCGGGGGGCCTTCCCTCGGTCCCGTGTGTAATGGGGCTGATCTTGATTTCTTTTCTTAAACAAAAATTCTGGCATTTCTTTGGTGCTTCCCTGGAGGATCCCCATGGATGTTTGTAATATATTCTGTGTGGCTGAATCACTTTCATTCATTTATATTTGAGAGAACACAAAACAGGAACAAAAGACAATCGGTGAACTTGATAGAGGGAAAAGCTGTACCCATCGTTCGGGTTAAGAGGGGAGGTCTGTTATAAAAAGTCCTGCATTTAGACATTGTATATAAAAAGAATTGTTTAAAAACATTTTGCAGAGAAGTCTGATGAAGAAGGAAAGCTGCCAGCTAGTTTAACATTTTCTTAGGTTTTGGGTTATTTTTTCTCAGTATAAATACCAGCCCTTTACTCTGCTGGGACAGTCTGCTTATTCTGTGATTGTTGTTAGATTATTCTCTCTCTGTTGCTGAAAAGTATCATTTATATTAATTTTGTTCACAATACTACATTTTGTACCTCTAAACATGCAGGAACAATGGATGCAATTGTACGGCAAACTATTTAAAATCTGTGACTTTTGATGAGTTGAGAAAATTTCTAACAGTCTGTTTATTTAATTAGTGTAATGTGGCAAATAAACACTGGGGCCGAAAATCTGCAGCCTTTCCGCTGGGAGTACACCAACAATTAGGTTGGGGCCTGGATATGTCTGGTCTTTTATCTTACGCCGGAGATTCAAAAAGGCCTTGTAATGAGTGCAGTGTTTACCTCCCCCTCACGAGACCAGTGGTGTAGAGGGGGCTGGGCTAGGCCAGTGGCTCGCAATGTCAGGAGTTCCCATCGATGGTGGTACGAGGCCAGGCCACCAAGCAGCAAATTTGGGTTCCACCTGGTGGTCCAGGCAGGGCTCATGACCTGGAACCCTGAAGATTTAAGGTTTGCACTATTTTTCATTTTTAAAGCACCCCTTTACATAGGGTGCACCACTTTGTACTTCCAAGGTGGTCCAGATAAACCCCAGACCCAGCACAGTTTGCGGTATCTGGGGGAAGATTGGCACCCTAGCTACACCCCTAGTGGTGCAGGTGCCAACTATTGCCGTAGTAATTAAAGCCAACCCTACAACCTTTGGCAGGATTAGCAGTGGCGTTTCCCCAGACGGGAACATCCCAGCACTTAAACTAGGATGATTCCCTCCTGTGGACTTTCAGCCCATTGATTTCAACTGCACTTAGCTGACTCTTACAGATCAATGAGGTACAAATAGAGAGGCAGAGACCAAAGAATAAGGAAAGGTAATGAATACAGAAACACAATGCATAGTATCTGTTAAAACTGGCCAGAATCATACTGAAAAGTCAAAGTGCCAAATCTCATTGTATCATAGAATTTCTAAGCAAATGTCAGGCATTAAGAAGTTAGCACTGAAGTAGTTTCGACTAAATTCTGATCATTGTAACCTTCCTTTGCTCTTAGCTCATGGTTACCTTCATGGTTGGATCCTTTGCGACCAGCGGACGGCAGTAGACTGGGATAGGGACATTCTTCATGCGATTGTCTTCCTGGCTGCCATTAGGACTCAACTAGATTAAGAACAAGAACATCACTCACTTTTCTAGTTAGATTAAACTGGGCACACAGCAAACAGTAGTAATCTAGGAGGCATTGAGTGGGCTATACTGTGGCCTCTTGATGTGTCCGAGCAATGAAACTTGTGCTCCATTATGACTCTGGTGGCAGTATGGGCCACATTGTCTTGTCTGTGGGTAACGCAGTGGTGTCATGAACTATGGCTGCAAGGCATATCCTTGATCCCCCAAAAGCCTTTCTTGGCTGATCAAATAATGACGGCACCGTTGACTGTCACAGGATGAAGGAATCATGGGAGCTTCCAGGGAAACAAGCATTTACGAGCGTGATTCTGTTCCTATGGTCGCAGAACTCCTGGACATTCATGGGGTGATAGCCCTTTCAATTCATGAATGGAGCTGCAATAGGGATAGAGGCATCTATGGCTACATACATATAAAGACAGGAAGGAGGAGTTGAGGTGCAGGTCAAAAATGATCTAATTGAATGCCCGAGCAGGTCCGAGGGGATGAATGGCCTACTCCTGTCCCTAATGTTCCTATGTTATAGTACCAGACATAACACGTTCATAGGACATTCCTCCGTGTGCTATTTTAAGAGATTTTAATCCTCTTCTATTAAAGTACCAGACAGCAGAATGTCATATGAAATGCATTAAATGTTTGCATTCTAGTATCACAAGCAATCATTTCTAGACCAGTATGTTTACGTCTCCAAGCCAGAATGGTGCACAAGTGTGTAAGACAGAGATATGTCGTGCCGTTTTGGCCTCCTACCTGTTTGTACTTTGCTGGGAGGCTCCAGCCACACGCCTGCAGTCGGCCGTCGTCATTCCTGACATGGTCCCTCACCTGTCGGTACTGTTCGCGTTTCAGCTCCCGTCGGGCAGTTGATGTACAGTCACTAAGAGGAAAAGCAACACAGTCACTGCACTGTTTCAAGAAAGTAGAAGAAAATGTGATTTGAATGCGTGAGAAAGAATGGCGATCCATGTGGCTGCAGGTTTAAACATACCCTGGACTACAATTGTATTTCTTTTGTGTTCTGAAAGCCCCAAATCTTTTCAAATAGATGCATCTTCAGCCTCGCTACACCCACACAAAAGTTTTCCATAAAGCACTCAGTCTCTGTGACAAAAGATGAAAGGTCATCGACCTGAAACGTTAACTCTGTTTCTCTCCTCATAGATGCTGCCTGACCTGCTGAGTGTTTCCAGCATTTTCTGCTTTTATTACAGATTTCCAGCAGCCGCCGTATTTTGCTCTTGGTTCAGTCTCTGTGACAGTTCATCTTAAAACTCATCTGACCATTTCAACAGCATAATCAATATTTCTAAAGTGCCCAGTCTGTCAGCTGGACATGTAATACTTCAGTTGCACTGCAAACATGTTAGAACAGCATTGGGCCGGATTTTGCCTTGAACGGTGCCAGCCGTTCATTACACTTGCACACAGACTGTCTGTGGGCTTTTGTACTGCAAGCTCCTGCCAGCCAACCATTCAAAAAGCGCAGCGCCCTCTACAGCGTCTGGGACCTGTGTGAATAGGGAAAGCAAATATGTATCTCATTAACCAATCAGATTGAAGAATTGTTAGCGTCTGAACCAGGGAGTGTCAGTTAGAATATTGAATTCAATGTCAAATCAGGTACAGAAAGCAAAATAAAGAGAGGGAATGATAGATGGAATTGAGAGAGAGAGAGATAAAAGGGACAGAATGAAAAAATTTCAAAAATATTTCAATTTTTTTAAAATCTCCCAACACGGTGGCATAGTGGTTAGCACTGGCGCCTCACAGCGCCAGAGACCCGGGTTCAAATCTGACCTCGGGTGACTGTCTGTGTGGAGTTTGCACATTCTCCCCGTGTCTGCGTGGGTTTCCTCCGGGTGCTCCGGTTTCCTCCCACAGTCCAAAAATGTGTGGGTTAGGTTGATTTGGCTATGATAAATTGACCCTTAGTGTTAGGGGGTGATTAAATATGTGGGGTTATGGGGATAGGATGGGATATGTTAGGGGGAATTAAATACGTGGGGTTACGGGGGTCGGGTGGGATATGTGTACTGTGGGGATTAAAGCAGGGACAGGGTACTGGATTTGGATGATCAGCCATGATCGTATTGAATGGTGGAGCAGGCTCGACGGGCCGAATGGCCTACTCCTGCTCCTAGATTCTATGTTTCTATGTTTCTATGTTTAATAATTAAAATCTGAAGGAATGAGATTCCACACTTGTAAAAGTTAATTTTCAGTGCCAGAGAGGTTGTTTGGCAGTAATTAAGACTTATCACACCGTTAAAAAGGTACTTACATTGAAATGGACAAACCCTAACTTTTTCTGGTGAGTTTAGTCTGTATCTGTGAGGTAAGTACAGCAACTTCACGCTGTTCAATGTATTGAATGGTGAGTCAGACGGCAAGATGCCATTTTCGGGAAGCTTATGGAGGAACGTTGCATCATGAACAGCAACTTCCGGATTTCTGCGTTTAACTGCATATGTGTCGTCGCTAGAAGTTGCTGTCCGATTTCAACATAAATAACGGTGAGCGCTGTTAGGCTCACCGTTATTTCTACCACAAAATCCGGCCCATTAACATGTTCTCAATCCACGACAACCTCTCTTCACCTGTGGAAATTAAACAAATAGGAACTGCACATTTGTAGCACCACTGTAAAATTAAAGGCTCAGATTTAAACTCTGGGTTTCTGGGCGGGTGAGTAATGAGGTGAGTTGGAAACTCATCCACTGCTCCACAAATGAGGCACAGGCTATTTTAACTCCTAGACCTCATTTAAAACCTGCTGGTCGACTTAACACCCAGCACGGACAGGAAGTGGTGGAAAATCACATGGCCCGGAGTTGTCCGCCAACACGAGGTAGATGGCGGGATCAACTTCCAGGGCCATCTGGCGGGGGTCTCACATTCATGAAAGTGGTGGGGGTTGGGGGGGGATGAGGTGTCCAGGCCAGGGGAGGCCTAAGGTATCATTGTGGGGTCCAGAAGAGCTCTCCGGGCCCCACAAAGGAAAGAAAACTTACCTTTATTTGGCCTTTTCCCACCTGGTGAGAAAGCCTTCCCCATTTAGGCCTCAGTTAAAATTGCAGTCAGGTCCATTGTGCAAAACAATCCCTGGGTAACTTGTCATTTGACTTCCTGTCCACAGGGAAGTGCCCAGCCTCTATTCGCTACCTGGCAAAGATGGGGAACTCGCTGTGATGGGAATCATGGGTCCAAACCTGTGTCCTAATACCTCAATGGTAAAGGACATTGGGTACAAACCCAATACAAAATTACATCACCCAGCTGATCTACACTGCTGTCATTTTTAAAAATTAAAGGGGTAATTTTACCTGGGACGGTAAACTGGAGGAGTTGATCACCCTTCCATTATGGAACCTGCCCAATTTTCATTACCATTTCCGGGCAGGTTCTATAACGGGCGGGCAATTCATTCTATCAGTTTACCTCCCAAGCGATGAAGGTGAAAATTACCCCCATTGTTTCTCATAAATCAAACATTTTGTGGAATTTCCCCGATGAGATTTGCAGGAGGTTACCAGACACAGTAACAGGGAGTCCTCCGAAGACGTACGAAAAATATATCAGCAAGGCAATGCACTGTGGAATTAATGTATTGCACTCACTTACTGTAATACTACATGGCCTTGTACAAGTCCAACAATATTCCAAGTCTTCAGTAATAATGCTGGCAATAATTAAGGGTCTGTATCCTAACTCTGGTAAGTTCCCTTCCAGTGAAAGAACAAATTAGCACCATTAGCAAGAGCTGGGGTGAAGTTTGGCAGCCTTCTCGCATGCTCCCCTCACCAAAAGATAACACAAGGCAAGGAGTAAGTTTCAGTGAAAAGGAAAGGACATAAAAGGTGAAAATGGAAAGTCTATGAAAAGGCCAAATATAATATAACTACAAAATTCATCAAAATCTTAGTGGGATCAAAGCCTCCAGCTAATCTGATTCAACCAGACACAGTTGCTTAGCAAAGTCCTCCCCGAGCCTTAATTTAACTAACTGACCCACAATGAAACCACACCAGGCAGAAAGGCCATTACTCCCCCGAGAAAAACCTTCAATATATTAACGACCTTCAAGTAGGACTTTTACTGAACATTGCAGGGTCTCCTTCATCCTAAATCAACCACAGTCCAATGTATTGAGCCCCAGCACCAGCAGATGTGCAACGGGCGTCTTTCCCACGACCATACAATGATGTCCACGTGCTCTCATCTTGACAGTGACAAAGTTCAATACCCAGTCTTAATATTTCCCCTTTAAAAAGGTCTTGCAGAAATGTGCGCAGGGACACCTTAGGGGCATAATTTGTAATAATGATTTTGGAAAGTTTCAAAGATATAGTTGTGTTGTAATCTGTGTGGCTGCTACCTAGTCAGATATTCCTAATATGCCCCATGATGTAGTATAACATTGTCTTATGTTGAAATAAAACAGCTCACAGATGATTGCACCTAAATTATAACTCGGTGAGCTGACAATGGGTGTTCTGCAGTGTTGTTAGTATTTTTTTTGTTAGTAGTGCAGATATTCACCATCAATAAACACAAATGGAAGACATCAACCAACCCATTAGGATTTTGAAAACTAGGCTTGTGTTAGTTGAGCTTGACAGACTATGATGTTGGTGAGGGTGTGAAGTCCCTGCTACAAACACTTCCTATGGTACAAGGAAAGTCTTACTTCAAGTATTTGCATAGGTTTTGCCCCCTAAAATCCACAGCTGCTCTGTCAGTGAGATCAGGCATACTGGCAGACCAACTAGCAATTGTGTGGCCCACGAGCGGATCCAGGCTGGGGTTATTTCCTGGTGTCCTGAAGAATGGGCCAAGTCATTTTTTTTTCCAGCTTTTATGGTGGCATCCTTTGTACAGGCACCACATGGGCCGTTTAGGTTTTCTTCCTGGCGACCCTCCCAGCCCCCAACCCAAGTAGCCCTCTGCTAGACTTTCTGGCCACTTTGGTGGAGACATGCCCAGCCCACTGAAGGCATGCAAATCATGGGACCTCCCCCTGATCCTATGAACTTGAGCAGGGTCAGCGGCAGAGGTAGGGGTGGGTGCTTCTCATCACTTAATGCGAGAAGCACTAGCCTGCAGATTTTCGGGGCCTTTGTCACTTAGTAACGATCTTCATTCATGACGCTATATGTGAAAAAAAATTGAAAGACACAGGGCTAAAAACTCGATTAGGCACAAAAATGGGCGCGGGGGATCGCGATGTGCGATCGGCCCACGCCCATTGAAAGTAATGCAGGCAGCACACGACCTTTGTGCTGCCTGCTAATTACCATGATTGATGCGTGCAGCCCAGCGCTGAGCGCGCTGCTGAGTGGCTGGGCACTCAGCAGGGGGGCCGATGTTAGTGCGAGGCTCGCTCTACTCAAAGCTAGCCTCCACTTTTAAAGCTCGTCTGCACCTCTTAAAGGTGAGGTGCATTCTGCATTCAGCAGCGGCTAAAAGTGGTTGTCAAGGCAACTGTGAGTGACCAACGGCTCAACAGGGCAGAGAAAGGGCACCAAGGTTCTCCGACGCAGCACTAGAGCCCTTAGTGCAGGGGGTCGAAACGAGGAGACAGGTCCTCTACCCACAGGGGGCCAGGAGGCCCTCCAGACTCACAGTCAGAAGGCAGTGGGAGCAGATTGCTGAAGCGGTCACTGCCAGCAGTCTTTCCCCGAGGACCTGGATCCAGTGCCAAAAGAAGTTCAATGACCTCACACAAGTGGTCAAGGTCAGTGAATGCATCTTCAAAAGCCGTCTCACACCAACTGCACCACTTGCCTCACACACTGCTCAATGCACCACACCCCCATCACTCACCTACCAACAATCTCCATCAATCTCGACTCGTACCTCACATTCATAGCTTCACCTCACCCTCACACTGCTGCAAGCCTCACACCCACATCTCACACCTTGCACACACTGCCAGCTATTCAACCATGACAGGCACATCACCCAAACAAATTGCACCACACTCACTGACACACTTCCCTTTCCCTTACAGGCCAAGGTGGCTCATAACTGCCATCAGCAGCAGCTAACCAGCGGGGGTCGGACAAGCCTGCATATCCTGACCCAGCTGGAGGACACCGTGCTTGACATTATTGGAGGGGCCGTCACTGAGGTCGTGGCGATCGGCGAGGCTGAAACTATTGATGATGATGGTATGCTATTACCTAATCCTTCTTCTCACATCCCACTTCCCCCTCATCCCACAATCTCGTCTCACTTACAAGCTGCTGAGGGTGTAAGCATGCACATCTTGCTTTCCCCCCCTGCCCCCACCACCCCCCCTCACCACAACCTGACCCTTGTGCCTTTCTCCTTTCAGATAACCAAGAACTCCAACCTGGCCAGCCAGTGCAGGAAGAACAAGAGGAGAGTGATGGAGAAGAGACACCGTCACTCGATCTCACTCTCGCAGGCACCAGCTCAGAAATTGTCACTGGGCATACTTTAGAGGGTAGTATAGAGGCAAGATCTGCACATGGTGATTCACCGGGCATGCCAGGGCATGGGAAAGGGTAGTGCAGGTGCCAGTGGGGCGAGTTCGCACACGCGTTCTGCTGCAGAGGACTCAGATGAGGACTTTGATGGGGCAGCCTATAGAAGAAAGGTGATGGGCATGCACACTTTGGTGCATTGGCAGGCCTGCCAGAGAGCCTGTTGTCACTGTCAAGGAGCATGGAGGAATCCGGCACCAACTTTGCACAGGGCTTAGCGCAGATCTTGGAGCCCATGACTTCCAGGATGGAAGTGATGGGCAACTCCATTAGCGCACTTGTGGACCCAACTTTGATGCAGGGTCTGATGGCCAATGTCTCAGCTTCCATTGCAGCACAAGCGGAAGCGACCGAATGTCTGAGTGCTGCAATGGAAGCTCAGACTTCTGTCATGCAGGCTCAGCTTGCTGCCACACAAGTTCATACTGCTGCCACCGTGGCTGCATTTACCAGTGTTGAAAAGGGCTTGCAGGGTGTCACAGCAGTCCAGCAATCTGTCCTCCAACGGTGGTGGGGTTGCGGAGGGGCGTCATCAGCCAGGTGTAGAGCGGATAGCCCTCGTCGCCGAGCAGCCATCCTCGGGTTCGATGTGGTGGCTGGCAGATTGCTGGCACAGCGGACTGGCGCAGGATGAACGCATCATGACTGCTGCCAGGATACCGGGCATTCACCAGCATAATGAGCTGGGCGTGGTCGCACAGCAGCTGCACATTAAGTGAGTGGAACTCTTTGCGGTAACGGAACATCTCACCATTGAGATGCGGCGCCTACAAAGCCACGTGTGTGCAGTCGATGGCACCCTGCACCATGGGGAAGCCCGATATCCTGGCAAAGCCACGTGCTCCTCCTGCTTCTCTCTGTTTAGACAGAAGACAATGAAGTCCCCTCTCCTAGTGTACAGAGCCTCTGTGACCTCCCGGATGCAGCGATGGACGGCGAACTGAGAGATGTTTGCTATGTCGCCTGCTCCAGCCTGGAAGGATCTGCTGGCGAAGAAATTCAGGGCCACGGTCACCTTGAGGGCCACTGGCAGAGCCGTCGTCGCCCTGCTCCGAGGCTGCAGGTCTGGTTCCAAGAAGTGGCAGAATTCTGTGACCGCCTCCTTGGTGAAGCGGAGCAGCAGAGCACAAAGCTCCTGGCTTAGGTGCAGGTATGAGAAGTGTTCCCTGAAGACCCTTGGTGGGTAAGGCGTTCTGCTGAGAGTCTTCCTCCCCCTCATCCTTCGCCCTCTGTGAGCAGCTTGTCTTCTTTGCTGCCTCTGCTCCATCTCCCAGTCATGCTGCAGCGCGAGGGGGACTGCATCTAGATCCCCCATGACTGGGACCAAGTGGTGGACTCACAGGCCTTCCAGTAGCAGCCAATGCCTTCCCAACGTCCAGCAGCACTCACTGCACACTTTAACAACTTTTGAAATGTCTCCCAGTAACCCAGTACTCATACAAACTCTGCAGGAGCCAGTACAAAAGCAGTAAGCAACTTACCTGCAAGTTGGATGTTTCCCTTTAAGTAATGCTGTGGAGGGGGGGGGGGAATCCCTCGTGCAGCTGAACACAGGTTCAGCTGTGCATGTTTAGGAGAGGGCGTTGAATGGAGCGGTGACGTCGAAAATGGCAGGTCGTGCGTCAAATCAGCGTTACACACTGACTAACGTCACGATCTACCTACTCTGCATACTGCCGGCGCACATATGTACCGTCCGCGCCATCGCCCTCACCAAGATGGCGAACAGTGCGGGCCGCGATGGCCAAAACTACCGGCACTATGGGGGGGGGGTGAATTTTGCAGCCACAATGGCCTGGATATTAACAGGGGTGGGTTACATAGGCGGGTGGGGGGGGGGTGGAGTTTCAGATGGCCCGCACACTGGAGTTTTAACTCCTCAGCCTGCGTCCTTTGGCCCTGACAGGTTCCCCACCTTGGCTTCCAGTCGGGCCGGGAGGACTCCGGAGCAGGCCACAAGACCACTTAGGTCTGATCCGAGGAGTGGTCCGATCCTGGGGGGTCCAATTCCCGTCCCCACGCAGCTTTCTATAGGGCAGGGGGTAGTCTGATTTGTGGGGGAGGGAAGCACTCCTGCTCCACCTGGCCCACAGGCAGTGCAGTAAAGGCACTCACCTTTCCCTGAAGCTGCCCTTGCCTTACTTTAGCTGCCGAGTTTCCCGAGGCCTGGGAAACCCATCCGGCCACTGTAAAACCTGCAAAGCAGGTTAAATCAGAGGCGGCCAGCCTCATTAACACATTTAAATTGCCACCCGCCTCCTGGGAGCGGGTTGGCTGCCCACCCCTTGTCCCGCCTACGTAAAACCTGGAAGTGAGCAGGTTGGGGTCGGGGTTCATATTTTTACAATGTTAGCATCCGACCCAACCCCAACCCATTTTTGTGTGCTAAAATTCCCTCCAATGTCTTGTGCAGGACATTTTTGAACAGAAATCTGATCATAACTTTGCAAAGAGAGGGCAGAATCTTCCCATACCCAGGAGGTCTGCAGCAGTGAAAGTCCAGTCCTCATGAATCCAGAAGCAGTATAATGGAGAAGGCCTGGGGTTGATAAACCCAGCTAGGTGTAATGGTAAGTGCAAAATACATTGTTGCAAGTTTAATCTTCAAATACCAGATATGTTGTAGTGGTGAAGATGTAATCTATCTAGTTTTCATATTGTCAACTGAACTCAAACAGTAATTTTCTTCTCAAACCTAGGGTGGTCCGAACAATTGCAGCTTAGCTTTAATGGTGAACACAAATCTCCACAAACTTCACTGAAAATCACGGCCTTATAAACCGAGGCAGGTTGAAGTGAAGACCTTACCCTCACGAAACCAAGTAGGTTCCAGTGGTGAAGGCCTAGTCCTCACAAACCCAAGTGATCTGTAGCCAAACGGTTGTTAGAATGTGACAACACCCTGAACCATACCATCCAGAAGGCACCAGTTGTCTCACTTTTAAACACAGACAAAATGCTCAAAAGCTGCCTGCCTTCTTGGACCCCAAACACCCTGAATCATCAAGTTCCCCAAATTTGACCCCTAACCCTGGTAAAGCCCCAAGGAGCTGATATGCCGTACACTTGTTCATTATCTGTGTCTGGTTTCTTCTCCTCCTTAGGCACTTTCTGTCTACAAAAAAAAACATAAATTTCAAATTAACAAAATGTACACAATGGAAAACAAAAATATACACTAAAGAAAGATTGTCTGCAAGAGCGCATGCTGTTAGAGATGGAAATTAGTTATTAAAAAATGTTATCGGTGCCCCTCACACAGTAGACCTAAAAAGTTGCTGATCATGTAGCAGACTGGAAGCAGAAATTGCCTACAAGTTTCTCCTTTAATGTAAATTTATATGGTGCCCACGTCCATTGGCAACATTACAAATGAGCCACATTATTAGGATTCTGATTTACACAATGTACATGGCCAATTAACATCATGTGATAAATGGCTATCACTCATGTATGTGGAGCATAGAACTTATTCCATGTATGTTAGATAACTATTTTCCAGCAAGCTACTTCAAAGTTGAAAAAACAATGCACTCAACAGCAGGGGAGTGCCAACTATGACCATATCAACTCACACCTACTACTTGTTTCCAAACATCCTGCGGCACCAGCACTATAAACAAATCACAATCGTGCTATCCAGCTGAGACACTGCTCCTTCCCCGTTCTGTGGGAATTTTAATGTCGCTGTTTTTGGCGGTGGATGAGACGCCTGCCCAACTCAGGTGGGAGCCAGATACATGTATGCAAATCAGGATCCTATTACGTCAATAGGATCCCGATTGGCCTTCCAACCGTGGTCTTAGTGGGGCGCCCACTGTGGCAGTCCCACTCAGTGAACGCTTGTCCGAAGACTGAAGAGGCAACAAAAGTTAACTGTTAACTTTCCTTTGTGGGGCCGTGAGAAGCAGGAGTACTCCTCCAAAACTTAAAAGGGAAGTCTCGTTCTCGGGTTTTCCCCCCACCGTCCCATCCGCGAGACCCTGCCAAAACCCCTTCCCCGCCACTTATCTTCCAGCCAGTGGGAAGCCAGGCCGGCCAATTTTAACCAGCCGCCACCGACCAGCTGCCTCTTTCTGTTTGGGTGAATAGTTGGCCAGCCGGATGGTAATAAGACCCAGGAGTTAAAATAGCCCGGTGGGCCTCCAGTTGATACAGGTCGGTCGTGCGGGTGGGGGGGGGGGGGGGGGGTTGACATCGCGCTCCTGCCCACCTAAAACCTGCTCCCATTTAAGATCCCCCCCCCTCCCGGTTCTTGCGGACCATGATGGGCTATACCGAACACATTAACCTGCCTTCCTTTCTCGGATGCTGCTCACCCTCTGCCTTTGCAGTATCTTCAGCTTTTTTTTTATCTGTCTGAATTTGTATCTGCCCCTTTGTTGTGTGGCATTCTCCCTGTGTTTCCTGGTTTGCCTTGCTGCAGTTCCTACTTCTTCTGCCCCCCTTTCTGAAATGTTCAGCCGCATCTTTGCATCTACAATTCCAGAATCTCCTCACTATCTGATTCTTCTCATCCACATAAAATAGTACTACGTAAATGAGTAGCCAATGTTTGCTTTATATATAAATGCATAACGCAGATATGTTCCAATAGGTGTGGAGTGGGCTTCATGATGCTTCGGTCATCTCTTAGCTGATGTGATCACTCTAATTCTGGGCTGTACAGGATTCAGAAGGGGTTTCCCTACCACTGAATTTCCCCAGATGACTGTAGATTCCTTCTGCAGCTACCTCAGGAGCACTAACTTAATCTAATTTATATCAGTGGCCATCAATCCACAATCTGCCATCTTTACATATTGGCCTAGAATTTCCTTGAAGTGAGTTACGCCGCTGATGCACCTGGTGTGGGTGCCACCAAGCCGTTCAGAAATGCACCTCATGCTGCCTGGAGGGAGGTGGCACAGGCACCGAGTGCCAACTCCCTCAGTCCCAGGACTACAGAACACCGCCGCAAAAAGTTCAACAAGCTCATCAAGGCTGGCAAGGTAACGCACTGGGCACTCGCTCCTTTTCTTCCTTGTCCACCCTGGGCACCAGCACATTCTTGACACTATTAAGGCAATACTTTCACAATCAACCCTTCACACAGCACTCTGGCTAAGGTCGACTCTAATTTGGCATCTTGCACTATGGCTACCCAGCTACACAACAATTACTTACATGTCCAACCCCAAAACCCCTTCCTCCACTTTACCCAACTCATACCCGCACCCTCCCCCCCCGCCCCTTACCTCACCTCTCCCATGCTACACGGCACACATTACTCAACTGCTAAGCTTTATCTTCATTCACTCTATCTTCTTGCAGGACAAATTAGCACACGAAGCCTACTAAAGTCAGACCACCAGAGGGCGCCTCTCCCCCTTTAAACCTCCCACCCCTTGAAGGAGAATCCAGCTCCTGGGTACTCACTCGGCTCTTGCCATGGAAGATGGTGAGAACAACGACACCTCGCCGGCATCACATTAGTAGCTGAGCACCTACACTGTCACCCTAGCATTGCTCTAGTACCAACCACACCCCGCCCTCGCAGACAGAACCTTCCATTCCCTTTCTCCATTTCCTTGATCCTGCTCACCCCATTCTTAGCTACTACACTCCTTTCCTGCATATCCACCACAGCAATGGGGGAGGCAGAGGAGGAGGAGGATGATGATGATGAAGAGTAGGGGAGTTATTTTTGCCTCGTGAGTTGCCAACCCACCTCTTACGATACTGGCCCTCAGGTGGCATCTAAAAGAAGCACGAGAATAGGTTAAAAAAAAAAGGCAGTGTGTTAAGAAAGAGGAGGATGAGTGTGTCCATTTTGGAATTCACTGTAACAAAACAGAATGCGCAGTGACGTTGTGCTTTGTTATTGATGGCGGCTAGAGTCTTACAGGAAAGGGTGCAAATTGTGGGAAGGCTCAAAATGCGTGAGGAAACTTGGAGAAATCGTTTTAAAGGTGAAGCAGTGGAAACAACTGCCACTTTCACCCTAATTTCCTCGCTAAATAAAATTGTTGCGCCATTAATGCGCTGGAAACGAGGAAATTCACTCCCATTTAATTTAAATAAAAAATAAATTAAATTAAGAGTTTATTAAAAATAGAGCGTATCTTTAGATGACACAATTATCATTTTGAAAGTAAATACTCCAATGGCAGATGGGACATTGAAATCCAGATGATCTCAGGCACTCCTACATGCAGAGTGAATGCCCACTTTGCTGTGGAACACGTTACACAAATACCAGGACTTTTGCACAGTTAATCACTGGAGAGTTGGCTTATACTATGACTAAGGAAGTGGTCCTGCACAACTCTACTTCTCACTTTGATTACTTCTATGACATTACATGACTGTTATAATAAACGAGGATACGCTTACGAAAAACGTGCAAGTATTCTGGAAGGGGAGGGGTTAAGGAACATCAGAGTTGATGCACTTGCTATGTGTCCATTAACGTATAGTAATTTAGTGCACCTGTCATTGATAGGCCATTTGCGCATTTTTACCCCATGGTCCCAAAGTTCCTACCGTCACCAAGGAGAATAAATACAAGGTAGCGAAGTCGGCGGGGCAGCCGTTCCACCCATTTATGCCTGCGCAAGGCCCAAGCCTCATTAGCATGCCGCCGCAAGCATAGGACTCCAATTTGCATATTGAGGCAGCCTGCTTCAAGTAGACGAGCTGCTCGCCAGTTTACAGGCCCATCTGGTGGGCCTTGGGCATCAATGGGGCAGCGGAGTTGTGTCCCCCTCCCCCCGATTTTCAATTGCTGGCCGTCCGTTTATCAGGCTAGAAACAGGCGGCCGACAGTGGAAAATTGCCCTCATTATAATGCACAGACTCAGCGTCAACGGCTTTTGGATTTTCTCTACAAAACGACAGAGGTTACACTTCCAAAGTAATTTATCGGATGTGAAGCACTTTGGGACGTCCTGAGGACATGATAAGGTGCTATATAGATGCAAGTTCTTTCTTTTTGTTAAGCACCAATTAAAGATAGAAAAAGTAGATTCGCTCGAGCTTGCCTTTCAGCTCACACTGCGCACGGTAGCAGAAAAAGTCAGTGGCGATATGGGCAGAACAGAGCAGAAGATATTGTAAACAGCAAGTCAACTGTTTCAATCCACAGTGGGTGCATCAGCAAGTCTTACTTGGGTGGACATGTTGGAGGAGAAAGAGGAAGAGTAGCATCTGGAGAAGGCCAGGGATTTGTGAGAAGGAGCAAGCCTCACTATTACCTAGGCAGTGTGCGTACCACTGGTGACAAGGAAGCAACATGTGAGGAGGTTATGTCTCATCGAGGAAGACATAGATGGATTGTGCCATCTCCTACAATCAGACCTACAATGAAGAAGCAACGTCAGCACTGTGCTGCCAGTAGCAGTAAAAGAGATGGCTGCAGCCAATTTTTTTTTGTCACAGGTTCCTTCCAGGCAGCCGCAATGATCCTCAGCAAGGATCAGTTTGCAGTTCACCACTGCAGTACTAAGGTCACAGGTGCACTGTTTCAGCAGGGAGGTTGGCAAGGTTTCTGCACAAGGTATAAGGTGCCAGGTTTAAGGCTCCCCGTATGGTCATTCAAGGACCTAGACAACAGGCTGCGGCCCTCATCAACAGAAGAGGATACCATTCCTATACCCTCTAAATGATCTGTGACCACCAAAGAATTATGGGTGTAAATGTTTGGTTTCTAGGGAGTACTCACAAAACCCGTACCGTAAGGGAATTATTAGTTCACAGAATGAGCACAAGTTTGACAGCTTGGAGATCTGGGTAGCCACTCTGAATGTGGCTCACAACACCACTATACAACTCCCCCTACCCCACAAGAAAGAGAATACCACGATGCACATTTAAGAAGCAGAAGCATAATGGTCCGGATTTTGCAGTAAAAATAACGGTGAGGCTAACAGCGCTCACCGTTATTAACGTGTAAATCGGACAGCAACTTCCAGCGACCGCACATGCGCAGTTAAACGCGTAAATCAGGAAGTTGCTGTCCGAGATGCCCTGCTCCTCCAGAAGCTGCACGATAACGGTATCTCGCCGAGAGACTCACCATTCAAATACATTGAACTGCGTGAAGTTGCTGTACTTACCTGATATATGCACATTAAACGCGCCAGAAAAGTTAGGGCTTGTCCATTCCAGTGTAAGTACCCTTTTAACGACGTGATAAGCCTTAATTACTGCCAAACAATCTCTCTGGCACTGAAAATTAACTTTAACAAATGTGGAGTCCCATTCCTTCAGATTTTAATTTTTGTTGGAGATTGAAATACATTTTTTTTTTACTTTTTCTTTCTGCCTCTTTTATCTCTCTCTCTGATCCAATCTTTCTTTCCCTCTCTTTATTTTGCTTTCTGTCCCTGATTTGACATTGAATTCAATATTCTAACTGACACTTCCTGGTTCAGACTCTGCACTGCTCACTAACAATTCTTCAATCTGATTGGTTAAGGAGATACATAGTTGCTTTCCCTGTTCACACAAGGTCCCAAATGCTCTGTAGAGGGCGCTGCGCTTTTTCGCTAGTTGGCTGACAGGGCTTTCCAGTGCAAAAGCCCATAGACAGTGTCGGGGCAAGTGCAAGTGCCATTCGTTTGCTGCTGACCGCAAAATCTGGCCCAATCAGATATTTGTTGAGCTCAAACAATAGTTCCCATGTTTGGACTGTACTTTTTCTATCGGTGCAATATGCCGTTATGGTTTGCAGATCTTGGTTTACACCTTCTACATTCTCCCTTCATTAACCGTAGAAACTGCACACCCCAAAGGTTGCATTTGCTCAAAGTGCACTAATTATACTCATCAGGTCGTTGACTAATTAGTTGAACAGCTTTCTCACCAGCCACTCTGCTGGGCACCTTAATGTACATAAGCTTCCAGAAGGTGTACATAAAAAAAAAGTTGTGTGTTTCTAAGTGTGTAACGCCCCAGAAAAGTAACAGTATTGGTTTATTTGGAATGCCCAGTTTGAAAATCTGTTTAAATGCGAGAAAGGATTTCCACTTGGAAAAAAATGTTTTAAATGCGGGTTCGGTGGGGGGGGGGGGGGGGGGGTGATGAGGGGAATCCTCATTCTGTTCATACATTGAGCAAAACTAAACGTGTCTCTAAGTACAATCACATCAGTGCCTAACAGAGTATTAATTCCTTGGATTTACAATTTTTTGGTCTACTTACATAATCTAGACTGACACTTCAGTGCAGTGCTGAGGAAACGCTGCACTGTCGAAGGTGCCATCTTTCGAATAAGATGTTAAACCGAGGCCCCGTCTGCCCTCTCAGGTGGACATAAAAGATCCCATCATACTATTCAAAGAATAGCAGGGGAGTCATGGCCAATATTTATCCCTCACCCAACATCACAAACAGATTATCTGATCATTTGCTGTTTGTGGGAGCTTGCTGTGTGCAAATTTGCTGCCGTGTTTCCTACATTATAACAGTGACTACACTTCAAAAAGTACTTCATTGGTTGAAAAGCGCTTTGGGACATCCTGAGGTTGTGAAAGGCGCTCTTTCTTCCTTTACTTCTAAGAGCTGATTTTCTGAGTTTGGTTAACGGCAGGGAGACTCACCTGTGCAAATGAGGAAATTATGGGCACCCTACCCACGCTGTTGTGACCATTAAAATTCATTTTTAGTGCACAAATCAGGGGTGGCTTGTCCTCACCACCAGTAGCACAAATTCAGAAAATTACTCCTACAAACTCCTAGGCCCCGATATTTACAGGGAGGCGGGGAGGGTGCGATGAGCGCGGAGAAACCCGACGAAGCCGGAGACGTAGTGGTCCTGCTGAATTTAACGGCAGGACCTGATCACAATTTTTTTGATCCATTTCTTGCCTGGCAGCCGCCTAAACCAAGCAGCCTGGCCGGTCCCTGGCAATCGCAATCCTGGGGCAGGCTGCGGGGGGTCGATAATGGCGAAGGCTAGAGAGAGGCCGTGATTGGCAAAAGTGAGGCCGAAGGCTTCCTTGAGGGGCTGGGGTGGGGGGGGGGGGGGTCTCCTGGCCCACAGGGAGTGATATAAAAAGCACTTACCTTCTGAAGCCAGCAGATCCCACCTCCCTTTCGCTGCCGGGTTTTCCCCGAGCCCTGGGAAATCCGTCCGGCAGCAGTTAAATTTCAATCAGGCTCCCAACTGCACTGTCAGAGCCTGATTTAAATATGCTAATGAAGTGTCGGCCTCTCCAAGACAGGGCCCAGGCACGGCTCGAAACCTGCCGCCATAAACACAGCAACGGGCGCATACATGGCGGGTTGGGGACACGTTCTCCGTCTTTTAGGGTTTTACTAGAATGGTACCAGGGATGAGGGATTTCAGTTATGTGGAGAGATTGGAGAAGCTGGGGTTGTTCTCCTTAGAGCAGAGAAGGTTAAGGGGAGACCTAACATAGATATTCAAAATCATGAGGGGTTTTGATAGAGCAAGTAGGGAGAAACTGTTTCCTCTGGTAAGTGGGTCGGTAACTAGAGGTCATAGATTTAAAATAATTGGCAAAAGAACTAGAGGGGAAATGAGGAGACATTTTTTCCACACAGAGGGCTGTTAAGATCTGGAAGGGTGGTGGAGGCAGATTCCATAGGAACTTTCAAAAGGCAATTGGATATGAACTTGAAGAGGACTAATTTGCAGGGTTATGGGGAAATAGCTGGGCTTGTGGGACTAAATTGAACAGTTCTTTCAAAGAGCCGGCACAGGCACAATGGGCCGAATGTCCTCCTTCTGTGCTGTACGATTCTATGATTCTAACATTTCCATTTGGTCAACACGATACAAGACCTTTTTCTCACTCCACCCTGCTTAATCATAAACTTTTTTTAAAAATCAAAATGTATTACTTTCAATTCTCAACTTTAATATATCATTTACCCAGTTCCCAACTTTATCGTTCTCTTGATTATCCTAATTCACAGAAAAATCTTACAATCCCACACAACCTGCTTCACCTTTAAAATGAAGCATTCTTACAATACCCTCATCATGATTATTTGTTGTACGATACCTATATACTGTAGTATATATATTATACTACTATACCATTGTGCACTGTATATACACTGCATACTAACTAGATATTCTATGCAGCATAATCAACTTACCTCAACACTATATGTTAATCCCTGAATTAACATTTGTTTTAAATTTTGGCTTAAGCATGTATTAAAATGAAGAGTCAGGTGTCCTACAGAGTTACAGACAGAGTGATTAATGGATTTAGCCACAAAAATAAATCCATTGAACAAACAGAGGTGAGTAAAAATAAAAACAGAAATTTATACAGATCAACTTTTTCACTCATATTAGCAATCAGAGGAAAATAAACATAAATAGGAGTCCACTTAACTAACCGTAAGCCCCCATGTGCAACACCTAAGGATTCACATACACATTTTGTAGAATTGGATCTTCGAAGCAGTTTGTGAATGATTAGTTCCTTGACCTACTTTGATCCTTAATCTAAAGCCTGGTTTCTGGTTTTATTTAAAGAAGAAACTGCCCAATCAGAGCTCTTTTTTAGAATTGACTCATAGAAACAAATTCAGATTAACTTTTAATATCCTCCCTCTTGTTAGGATTTGATTACTACATTTCTTTTTTACTATTCCCATTTAAAGAAAAGAGTGCTGATTATATCATCAGGCAAACTGGCTGGGAGGAGGACTTCGTGAGGCTGACAGCATGAGGAAGGGTTGAATTAACATGCCTATTTAATGACTGCATCTCAGACGGATATTAATGCAGTTCCTTCACACTGTCTGGCTCAGTATCTGGCTCAGGTGCCCTAATGAACATCAATACTCAAAAAAATATCAAAATCTCAACAAAAAATACATTTCATGACATTTGATTTTAAAACACTGTAATTCTCGAAAGGTATTCTGCTGGTTAAACCCCTTTTTAGAAAAGAGAGTCCTGAAGGTGGGGTTTCTTCTTCAACCCCAAGTCCTGATGCTAAAAATCTCCTCTTAAGAAAAGTAAAATAAATGGCAGCATGACTTTTGCAAACAACCTTTCTTTGACTGCAACCAATTATTACAAATGAAAAAGGAGCAAAATAAACAACTAGCAAAGCAAATGAATAATGTAAATAAAACAGCAAAAATAATGAAAATAAGCCTAAACATACGAAAATCACAAACTGTATTAACCCTGTGCCATGGGAGCAGGCTGCAATGTGGGTGCAGTGTGTGTGGGGCAGGCTACACCTCGTAGGCTGTTACTTACTCTTCAGGCAGGAAGTCTATGGCACGTGATCTGTCAGCAGTAGATAACTGGGACATGGTGTGGCTTCGGCGCTTGGTGAAGCCAGATGAGCCATAGGTGTTGGGAGCAGCATAATGAAGGACAGGGGGCCTCTTCGTTGGCTGGGCAGCAGAGGAAGAGCTGAAGAGACGGCTAAAACTGGAAGAAAAGAAAACAAATAGAGCGACAGTAAGAAAGAGAATTAAGTACTAGTTTGCTACTACAACCCAATATATACAGTACTTGTGTAAAAGCGTATATATATATATATATATATATATATATATATAAATAAAAGACTTAACTATATTAAAGCCCAACAAAACAAGTGTATTTGTGGATAATAATTTAAAGGGTATACTATGAAATAAAGCCTTGAAGCACTGCAATTTAAATCATGCAATGCAATACCATATTAGTTCCAAGTCACATAATTAAATAACAGAAGCATGCCGCTTGTCACTGTCTACCATCACACTTGGCACTGACAGACAGAACAATAAACTTAACATAACATAAGAAACAGGAGCAGGAGTCGGCCATTTGGCCCTTCGAGCCTGCTCCGCCATTCAATAAGATCATGGCTGATCTTCTACCTCAACTCTGCTTTCCTGCGCTATCCCCATATCCCTTAATATTCAAAAATCTATCGATCTCGGTCTTGAATATACTCAACGACTGAGCCTCCACAGCCCTCTGGGGTAGAGAATTCCAAAGATTCACCACCCTCTGAGTGAAGAAATTTCTCCTCATCTCAGTCCTAAATGGCCGACCCCTTATTCTGAGACTGTGACCCCTGGTTCTAGACTCCCCAGCCAGGGAAAACGTCCTCCCTGCATCTACCCTGTCAAGTCCTGTAAAAATTTTGTATGTTTCAATGAGATCACCTCTCATTCTTCTAAACTCTAGAGAATATAGGCCTAGTCTACTCAATCTGTTCTCATAGAACAATCCCCCCATCCCAGGAACCAGTCTGGTCAACCTTCGTTGCACTCCCTCCATGGCAAGTATATCCTTTCTTAGGTAAGGAGACCAAAACTGTACACAATACTCCAGGTGTGGTCTCACCAGGGCCCTATATAATTGCAGTAAGACGTCTTTACTCTTATACTCAAATCCTCTTGTAATAAATGCCAACATACCATTTGCTTTCCTAATTGCTTGCTGTACCTGCATGTTGACTTTCAGTGATTCGTGTACAAGGACACCCAGGTCCCTCTGAACACCAACATTTCCCAATCTCTCACCATTTAAAAAATACTCTGCTTTTCTATTTTTCCTCCCAAAGTGGATAACTTCACATTTCTCCACATTATATTCCATTTGCCATGTTCTTGCCCACTCACTTAGCCTGTCTATATCCCCTTGAAGCCTCCTTTGCATCCTCCTCACAACTTACATTCCCACTTTCAAAAATGAAATAAACTGCTCTCTCCCCTTCCCCACAAACTCTCTTATACAAAAAAGGCTGGAGTGTTCTTCAAGAATGTAACACATTTTAGTATTGAGATTGAACTAATAAACATGGGAACAGGAGTAGGCCATTCAGCCCCTCGAGTCTGTTTCACCATTCAGTTAGATCACGGCTGATTTGTAACTCAACTCCATTTAGCCGCCTTTGCTCCTTGTCACTTAATACCCTTACCTAACAAAAATCTATCAATTTCAGTCTTGAAAATTTCAATTGACCTAGCCTCAACAGCTTTTGGGGGAGGAGAGTTCCAGATTTCCACTACCTTTTGTGTGGAAAAAGTCAGTCATTCTAGATTTCACTCCTAAATGGTTTAGCTCTAATTTTAAGATTATGGCCCCTTGTTCTTGATTCCCCCACCAGAGGGAATAATTTCTCTGTATCTACCCTATTGAATCCCTGTATCATTTTAAACACCTTGATTAGATCACCCCTCAACCTTCTAAATTCAAGGGAATACAAGCCTAGTTTATGCAACTGGTCTTCATAATTTAACCTCTTTAAGCCCTAGTATAATTCTGATGAATCTGCACGGTACTTCTTCCAAAGCCAAGAAGTCTTTCCCGAGCTCCAGTGCCAAAACTGAACGCAGTATTCCAGATGGGGTCTGGACATGGCTCTGTGTAACTGAAGCATCACTTACTCACTTTTGAATTCTAACCCCCTTGAGATAAAGGCCAACATCCCATTAACCTTTTTGATTACTTTTTGTACCTGTGCATTAGCTTTTAGTGATTTGTGTACATGGCTACCTAAATCCCCTTTCTCCTCCACATCTACTAATCTCTCACCATTAAGAAATATTCCGATTTGTCTTCCTCAGGTCCAAGGTGGATGAACTCTCACTGCCCCACAAACTTCAGTTGCCATAGTTTTTTCCACTCACTTAGTCTGTCGATGTCCCTTTGTAATTCCCTGCTCCCATCTACACAACTTACTGTGCCTCCTAACTTAATGTCACCTGCAAATTTGGATGTACAATTCTCTATTCTTTCATCCACGTCATTAACATTTACCATGAAAAGCCTAGGCCCCAATACAGAGCCCTGAGGAACACCACTTGTCACAACCTGCCAATCAGAGAATGTTCCCTTTATCCAACCTTGTTTGAATTGTCATACTAGAGGAGATTTATTAGCTAAGAACCAGGTTTAAATCATATGCCTGTGAATGGAGGCTATAGCATCTCCCAGCAGTGAGAGGAGAGATCAGAAAGAATAATCCAGCCTGGATGGTAGCTCACACCTTCCAGCAATCAGCAAAAGGAAACAACGGCAGAGATCTGGGAGGAACCTGCCCATTTGGTAGCACAGCCGCGTGTTCACATCAATCGAAAAATAGTGATATTTTATTCACCTTGGAAATATTACTCATAAAAATATAATTTAACTTTAAAAAAAATATTTAACAAAACATGCATTTCAAATGAATTTTTCATCTGTTCTAACAGCGCTAATCTCTGATCTGAAAGTACTTACAACTGCCAGATGCCTGACTTTTTCTTCTCCTGGTTTGATGGGTACTCTCGAGAAGCTCTAAATAAATATTAAAAATAAAACAATAAATGTTACACTGCACACACATTTCCCCATTTGGTCAAATGACAGATTGCTTAAAAGCAAGGTTGCTGTCAAGTAGATGGACCGCTGCTGATTAGGTCCTTGGTCCTTCAAATCTGCTGATAATCTGTTTAAAACACGGGTCCAGCTCAGGCCAAGAATGCCATTAGTACCAAAAACACTGCAGCGTCAGGTTTAATTCCCAAGGCAGCTCAAACTACTGTGCCAAGCTGAACTGCCATTTCAATCCGAATTGCCAAGTCAACCCGAAATACCATGGCAGCCTGAAATGCCAGAGCCGTGCCAGCCTACTGTGCCATGTTAGCCACTGCTAGTGCTAATTGCCAAATCACTGTTGATTGCTCGACCCACTCAAATGATCCTGCAAGCTCTATCTACTATACCGACGAAACTGCACATTGGTGTTAACTGCACTGGCAGCAGTGTTCGACCTTGCAGTACTAAGCTGCCAGTATAGTTAGACACTACAGCCCTGAATTCATACCAGCATCATTCTAAGGTTTTCTGCCACACTACTCTGCTCTCCACAGTTTAGAGTCTTTGGTCTCTGACTAGTGAAAGCTGACATTGAAAGATTTGTACTGAGAGGTGGAAACTGACAGACTCCTTACAGAATGTCATTCAAGGCTCTCGGCAACTCCCCACCCTCAATAAAATAGAGGCCTGACTATCGTTAGATATGAACAAGCCATGCTGAACACAAGAGACATAAGAACATGGATGATAGAAGGCTTTTAAGACCATCGAAGCTCATCCTCCAGGTATTTTAACTCTTCCACTAGCATCCAGCCTCACTTTGAATGTTTCAGCTGACAGATTCTTCCAAACGTTATTTCATCCTCCGAGTGAAGAAATTCTTCCTAATATGTTAGAAGATTATTTCTCACTAATTTAAATGTATGATATTTGGCCCAGCTTTCCTGGCTTATTTTGAATATATATTCATGGTTTACCCTACATATACCATTTAATATTATGTACACCTCAATGGTGTCCACGCCCCCCCCTTAACCCTCTCCTTTTTAGACTGTGGAGGTTAAAGTTCTCCAATCTTTCCTTATAGCTCGTGGCCTTTACAGTTGGAATCAGTCTTACTGCTCTTCTCTACATCCTCTCCAATGACTATAGATGCTTTTCATTGTGTGTTGAGCAGAAATTAATATCCTTCCACAGATACGAGGTCTGACCAGTGCATTGTACAGCCGGAGATTGGGACTACACGGTTCTGGCAACATATCCCAAGGATTGGGACTGCACGGTTCTGGCAATATATCCCAAGGATTGGGACTACACGGTTCTGGCAACATATCCCAAGGATTGGGACTACACGGTTCTGGCAATATATCCCAACATTTTGGCTTTCTCAATTGCTCGCCACATTGTTCAGACATTGGAAATGATAATTAAACCATTATGCTTGGCCTCTTTCTGTCTCCCTCTGCCAACTCAATGCATACTTAAAACATTTATTCTTAAAATCAATAGTTAATACTATACATTTATCAATTTTGAATTTCTTCTGCCATTTATCTTAGTAATTGCATTGCCTATCAGTCTGTAAATCTTGCTGTTCCTACCTCTCTCCCTATTTTGGCAGCATCAGCAAATTTGACAATCTTACATTTAGTTTTGATACCCAGTTCATTAATATAGATTAGAAACAGGGGTCCAAGTGCCAACCTGTAGGATCCCACTCAGCACTTTCCCCATACTGAGATTATTCCTCTTACAAGTATTCTGTGTTTCCTATTAACCAAATTTGCATCCAATCCCACATTCTACCTTGGATTGGCTTTTAGTTTAATTAGAAATCTTTCATGTGGTGCTTTGTCAAAGGCCTTCTGAAAGTCCAAATAACTATACCATACTTCCACATTCTACTTAACTATAACATGCTCAAAGAAATCAAGGTTTATCAAACAAGATAACTTTTTATCTTACTCCTACTTTTATTGCCTATCCACCTATCTTGGGATGTCTATTTAATTTACATTTGTTTCTCTTGGATGTATATTTATCTTGCATTGTTCAACGTTATGATTTTAAAAGTGTTCAATTTCTTCCTAATTGAGATACCCCCTCCCAGTTAATTTCACCTGGGCTAGCCCTCATTCCTTTGAAATGTTCCTTTTTAAAGTCATGTATGGCTCTGTGCTGGTCACTAGACCCCAAATGTTCTGCTATTTCCATAGTGTGGGTGTTATCCTATTCATAAGATCTGGATCCCGATGTCAATTAACCCCAGTAGAATTCATTACATATTGGGTCAAATGAAAGAATGTTAGTTAAAAGATCTCTGATTAGTTTGGGCCTATTATTTAGGATGCCTCAGGAGAAAGGACAACATTGGGGATGAAATTGGTCGATGCCAATAGTGCGAAACAGGCTCATCGCAAATCGACAGTCCATTTTAGACTGCGCACAATTTTCTTTTTCCTTGATGGAAAACTGGGTGTCGAATCGCTCGGAGCCTGTTTCCCGCTACTGGCGGAGGCCAATTTCACCGCCAATCTGTTTATCAAGTTGTCACATCACTACTGATTTCAATATATTGGGAATCAATCAGTGCTAAAAGAAAAATGTGTGATATAAAGAAATGCCGAGACATCAACATTATTAACACACAGGAAGCAAATTAGGAATATTGAGTGAGATTCACCATGTATCGGACAGGCCCAGGCATGCATTGCACCACTTTATGGTTGATGGTCAAAAACAAAGACAGCACACAGTGTTGGGACAGGAATGAAGGTAAAGCCACTGCAGAGACTCTGTACAACACATCCGATCTATTAGATGGTGTACGCCTTCCCACCTGATCATTTCAGTCCACCTGACAGCCTCCTGCAGCTCCATCAGCCTCTCCTTGTATTGATTGCGCTCCATCAGCACCCGTGCCATCTCCACCCGTGTGAAGCGCCGTCTCTGCGCCACCTGTACGTCATCCTGTAGGTTATGGAAGCATTGCTTCACCAGAACAGATAAAAACCAGCACTCTTATATACTTTATTACAGCGATAAAGTGACATTAACACATTCAACAGAACATGCAGCGTCTTCCTCTGGACTGGAATCCATTTTATAAACATTAAGCAACAATGACTGTAGCAGGAAGCAGCAGAGCATTCTTGATCTAGTTCATCTCTTTGTTACCTTTCCCCTATGTTTTAAGTCTTCTTGTGCCACTGAAAGGAACGATAGGTGATCTCCTCCCACAGCTCTGTCAAAACTCTCTAGCCAGCTGCTTAAAAAGTGCATTAAAATGGCCGGAAGGCATGTGTTAGTTGCCATGGTTGACTCATTTTCTGATATTCACCTCCTCCCTTTGAGCCTTCATTTGGCAACTGCACCCCAGGGAGCCCTGTTGTTTTTTTTGTCCTTGTATCATTCACATCATCTCAGCCTCACCTATACACAGCCTTCCTTCAGATGCAAAGGCAGGAAAATGGTTCACAGTCTCCTCCATGATTTACACTAACAATGTCACAGTTCAGCTGACAGGATTAAACTCAGTGACAACTGTTTTGGCAAGTAATCAGACCTACCTGAAATGAATTCATTTTTATTGATATATGTATAAATAACTCTCAGAGCGATCACATTTTCGGGTCGCAAGTACAAATGTGAACAGCAGCGGAATATGGAATAAACCAAAGCTGAAATAAAACTGTACCTTAGGCAGGATCTGTGTAACACATCAGCAATTTGCTTTTAAAGGTCAAACGTGTGTGCACTATTGTAACATCTGCTGCTTTACTGAACATCAAGCTGCTAATCTTTCAGTCCACCCACCGCCTTCAGTTTGGTGAAGCAGCTCACAGAAATGTATTTGAAGTTTCTGATCCAAATTTTTAGTATTTATGATACGTAATGTGCCGTGTATACCCCACCCAACCCCGCTGCCTGTGGCTGAATCTAGTTTGACTTCATTACATCATTATAAACCTGAGTATCCCTCAGTTTAAAATGTTGGCAAATCCAATTTCAGAATGCAAATGAGATGTGACTGGAAGTATTATACAGGGAACTATTGCTCAATGTTACCACTTTGGGTACAGGCCAAAGCCACAAGCAGAATTAGTGACAACACCCCCATATCCCTATTCAGATTTTTTTTTCATTCTTGGGACGTGGGTGTCGCTGGCAAGGCCGGCATTTATTGCCCATCCCTAGTTGGTGATGGCCGGCATTTATTACCCCTCGCTAGTTGCCATGATAAGGTGGTGATGAGCTTTCTTCTCCTTGAACCACTGCAGTCTGTGGGGTGAAGGTGCTCCCACAATGCTGCATTTCCCCTGATACAATGGCCTAGCAAGCCAGTCCATTGTAAGAGGGCAGTTAAGAGTCAACCACGTTGGTGTGGAACTGGAGTCACATATAGGCCAGACCAGGTGAGGATTAAAGGTTTCCTTCCCTGAGGGACATGAGTGAACCAGTTAGGTTTTTACAAAAATCCTCCTGCTCCATGGACACTTTTACTGATGCCAGCCTTTTATTTTGTAATTTTGTTTACTGAAATCACATTCTAAAACTGCCATGGTGGGATTTGAACTCATGTTCTCTGGATTATTAGTCCAGGCCTCAGGAACATAACCACTACACTACCATACCCAGTCTATATTGTAGAATATTTGGCTGATTGCCCTCAATACAATTGCAGAGATAATTTCTTACTCTTTACTTATTTACAAGTGGATCCCTTTACTTATTTACAAGTGGATCTCTTAACAACAAATCTTACTTACCTTTCAAAGAATAGTCATAAATGAGACCTGTTCTTAACATTATCTCAGTAGGTGGATACAATTATAAGCAAATGTAGAAGAAGCTATTTCCAGGCACTCGATAATACTAGTTCCCTGGAAAATGTCTGGAGTGAAGTTTTTTTAAAAAAAATAGGAGTGTTAAAGACTGACATCTATTGCCAGTTAAAGGGTAATGCGCCTGATGTGTTGCCTGGGCAGTATTGGTGGGCAAGTATAACAAGCCTGACTTTCAAAGAACACACTGTGGACAGGGGATGCATGCTTACATTACAGCGTTTTGGTGCTTGATGCCAATAGTTGTTTCTAACACCATTGCACTGATTGTGTAACTGGTGCAGCACAGCACCAAAGTGGCGTGGTTGTCCTAGGTAGCCATGCATGCTTTCTCAACTAAGTACCAAGGCTGGCTATCAAGAACCACTAGGTCTCAACTATTGCCCATAGGGTAATTATCTGATGTAAGTATTTAGAATAGAGAGATCACAACCACTGTTCTACGAGACAGCCATCTCACGTAAGTAATTGGGAAGATTTGGACTTCACTATTAGACCATTGGGGAGTTAGCCATGGTGAATAACTAAGACCACCTGAACCCAACTCGTGGACTAATGGGGAGTCATCCAGACAAATACCTATTGGGGCAGGACTCATGGCCCATCTAAACACCATTTAAGCTAATTATTTAGATTGGCTGCATACTAATCACAGGCCCATTTTGAATCACCTATCAGGTAAGTATCTAAGTCTAGCGGACCTACTTAGAACACTTATGATAGATTGTTAACTGGATTCAAAATCTTGGCTCACTGAGGAGTCATTCCTGCTAAGAAATTAGAATGCTTGGATTTCAAAAAGTGGCTAATTGCATACACCTGTCTCATCTGTGGGCGAGTAGATGTTTTTAATGTATTCAAAATTTAACCATGAAAGAGCATTGAATAATCGGAATGCTCTTTTTCAACAGAGAATATTGTGTCACTTTTGTCCCTTATTATTAGTTTCTCACAGCTGGTACAAGTCATTTACACAATCAGTGCCTGAAATATTAAAAATACTACGTAAAGCAACAAATGAGGTTACGATCTGCTGCAAATGCTTTGAAAGGTGTTTGAGTTAGTGGAAAATGTAATGTTTCCACTAACAAATATTGGCAGAGCTCAATAGCTTTTAGTGGCAAGTCCTATTAATGGGACCGAGTAGCTCTAGCAGTAGTGCCAGAGGAGCAAATAACCTTACAGATAGGCTGCTGAACTCCCACTCAAAAGGACCAGTAGCTCTCCTGGTTAAATTTGGGACTCCCTCTGGAGTTTGACACACACCCTAACTTACACTTAAACTGAACTGACCCACAATGAATAAATTTGGCCAGGCCTTGGCAGAAACACATTATGGTGGTGTGGCACTTCATCTAGTAAGGAGATGAAACCTATCCTGCTCAGCAAAGTCTTGGCCCAGACCACCTCGCCTAATGGGTGAAGGCGAACAGAGATGAGAGACTGAACGAAGACCTATACAAGGGACAAATATAAATGTACAGACGAGATCTCCGGTGGACTCCACTGCATTTGCAGTCCATTATTCAGATCTGGGACTCTCATTTCCATTGTTCCTCATGCAGCTGGAAGAATAGATAGGTGAACAAATCATAGAAAAATCCAACCACAGTATTTTTTTGCTCAGACATAGGATATGTTTGCTGTTGGGGTGAAATGCTCTAAGTGACTTTTTCCTTACTGTTGCACTCCAGATCCTACCCTATAGGAAGTTAACTTGTTTTGCGACTAGGAATAACTAACAAATTTGGGCTGTAGTAAGAAATTCAGGAGTCGGGTAACTCTTGCATTTGATTGTGCATCCAAAAGGAAGTGTTCGAGAATAACTCTTACCAATTCTTGGCTAATAAATATGCTCAATCAGCTGAAGACTTTTCTTATTGTGTTACTGGAACCATTAAACCACACCTGTTACTATCTAGCTGAACAAGCACTGACAATATCGAGAACTTACACTTACATCCTCCAGCTCTTCTTTGCCCTCTTTGTTATTCATGGCCACGATAGCTTCTGATTTAACCCTAGAAAACATAAAAGTACATTAGAGACTGGGAGGGGCTCATCTGATGGTATGAGAAGTCATTGATCACAGCTCAATGGGAAAGACACTATTCCACTCATTCATTCCAATCTATTCAGATATCAATTATCAGATAAAACATAACAGGGCCGGGGACTGCTGAATTACATTTAAACACACTGCAGTCATGGTTTGCAATCACTGCCCAGGAATGCAAAAAGTTACAGTTTATACTTGTTTTATTATTTCAAATTTTTACATTGCCATACATATTCCTCTTGCCCAAACTAGAATGTTTTGCTGGAGCGAGTGACAGTACTAGGGTGAAGTTTTAAATCTATGACAATATAAAGAGAACAAAGTGCCATTTTTAAAAAGCCATAATATTTTTACTGCTGTGTGGACTTTAAGCAGTAGTGACTCATTTTAATTCCATACATTGGCCTAATTCAGATTTCAAAAGAATTTTCTTTTTTTTCTTTTTCTTGTAATGAGTCCTAGAATTATTTGTTTTCCCTTCTCCTTGCTTCAAGATGTTATACTGTGGACGGAGGCACCTCAGCAAACTTAAAAGGCAACTGTCACTGTTGCCATAGAAAGCAAAAAGCCAGAGGAGTAGCGAGTTACTTTTGTTGTGACGACTACGCTAATGTTAAAAACACCCCCACAAACTCTTTTTTTTTTTTAAAAAGTCAATATAAATTTTACCTGAAAATAATTTACAAAATTTGTCCTCTGGTTTTTCTTCAAATAATTTTGAGGAACAACTGAACATAAACTGCTAGAAGCGAAAGCAAAATATTCCAGCAGTTCAACTGATGCATTCTGGGAAAACGGGTACATGGCACAGACAGTTTTAACTTGTTGCGCCTGGTGTTAACAGGGAGGTAACAGCTTCACAATGGACTCAGTAGCCTTACTGCCTCGTTCACACTGTCAGTGTGGCTAGCGCCATTTTGTATGGGTCTGGGCGCCCAAAACACCTGCCTATTTCAGGCGGTACGCTCCCTTTTTAAATATACAAACCGTGGTCCTAGGAACCCAATTGCCATTGTAGGTTGGAACTGGATGGAGCGTGTGCCACGCACAGGCGATGGAGCCGAAGAGCAACACTCCTGCGGGCCCCACAAAAACAATCTGGGCTGCTGCCGCACTGGGCGCCTCCCCCTTGCACTCACCTTGCTGCTGCCAGAGGCGACCCGATGTTGGCCAGCCTTAATTTGCCGAGCTGTAACGAGACGCTTGTGTGGTGCCCCCCGCAGCTCACTTTCGCGATGCGTATGAGACTGGGCCTCAAAAATCACAGTCGCCTCTCCATCGGGCGACCGACCAGCGCGCTCCGTCGGTTTTACAACCAAAAGTCAACACTGACCCCCATAGGCTGAGACTGCTTAACCTGAATTCAGCTAACAATGTCATAGCTTTTGATAAAAAATATCGGGGCGGGTTTTAACTTTTCGCACGTGAGGGCGATCGGCGGGTAGAGTGCACGCACTGCCCGCCCGCCCACCCCATTGTAACTGCCACGAGGCCCGAGCCACTTTGCGATCTGGGCCTCGTGTGCGTGTGTGCAGCCAGTGAGCTGTGTGCACCCCGAGGGGCACCTGACCCAGTGGGGAAAGCTCCTCCAGGCCCCACATAAAGAAAAGTTAAACATTTCTGAGAAGCCTCCAGCTGGTCAAACCACTCAACGCCGATCCAAATGGGTGGAGCGTGTATAGCGCACGCTCTGCCCTTTTATACCTCAAAATTGCAATCGCTGCCCTATGTATGTCACAGGGCCTTGATTTGTATATTAAATGCATTTATCTATTAAAAGTGGCCTCTCACCTGAAACAGGCGGGTGCCCCGGTTAGCCTTCTCAGGGCCCTACCGAAAATAGCAACAGGCAGAGAGGCAGCGTAAACGGGGCAGACAGGGCCTCGGTTTTAACATCTCGTCCGAAAGAAAGCACCTCCAACAGTATTGCACTGAGTGCCAGCTTAAGTCTCTGGGCCAAGGCCGATACTTATGTCCTTTTAATGTAATTTTTATGCAATAACACTTATGTAATTTTAATGAAATGTCATTTTTTGTTCTTTTTATTTAGCTTAAACCTTTATTTTGGACATTAGAAATTTCAGTTACTGAGAACAAATGGAAGATGCAATTTCTTTCAGAGCACACTTTGAAGACAGATACGAGCACCCTGCAGGACACTTACTGAAACAGTGACAGGCAAGGAGTGACAACACTGACATTGAAAGTTCTGGCACAGCGCCCCCTATATGTGTCACTGGTAATTGCAAACAATATGCACATTTTTGTAATGAGATTGCCCATAACAGCTGGTTCAAATAAGAGCTTTCAATGGAGTGCATGCCCCATGCACTGAACAGATCCCTCTGCTATAATCGATTGGTCCAATAATAGATCATTATGCACTGTCTCACCGTTTCAGTTCTTCTTCCAGCTCCTTCATCCGGTTCTCAATCTTGGCTTTGGCTTGTTTGACGGTCTCCAGCTCCCCTTTCAGTACCTCCTGCTCACTTGACAGCTCATCCACCTTTGCAATCAGGTCATCCTTCACTATGTTCAGGGCATTCCTACAAATACAATCAAAGTCACTGAGTTATACCACGTTCAATTAAAGTAAATGAGCTGAATACCAAAAAGTCTCATCTCCGTTTATATGCAGATCAAACACCACACAGAAAAAACTCCTTACTAAGGAAGAAGTACAACTGTATATTCTCTTAGTTCAGTTATAATTGTGCTGGAGAAAAGCTTACCATACAGATCAATCATAACAATAAAATTTAAGATGCAGGTGCAGAGACAGTAATGATCAACTGCGACCTAAAGTTTGGCTGCACCTTCTTGCAGGCATGCTGCAGAACTGACCTATGAAATGGTGCTTGGGGTGGCACAGATGGAACCCCTCCTTGCTAGTACCTCATGCAGCACCACTGTAACGTCAGCAACCACTAAAGAAGAGACCAGGTGCAGTCACTTGCCTGCAGTCTCATGACTAAACCTAGGGGTCCCTTTCCCTTCATCTTGGCCTGCTACTTCTTAATCCCTTGCCACCTCAGCCTTGGCAAAGGTGGCTAATGGGCCGAGTTGCCTTTTAGTGCTTCCAGTTTCTGAATTTTCAACCCCCTCCGTGTCACACTCCCCTTTAATTGTCTCCAGCCCGTTAAAGTTGACTTACATACAGTTGTTCTCTCCCACTAGTGATGTCATCCCTAGGCCCATCTGAGTCGCACTTGAATTTGTGAATAATTATGCAGATGAACTTAGACCAGATAATTGAGTGCTATTTGCACTTAACATTCAGGCTGCTCTTAAAGCAGTGCAAACCAAATTCAAACTGATTTACACCTTACAATGAAAGTCAGCCCAAACAGGGCCAATTTTTTAATCTTATTGCACTTGGGTGCAAAGGATGGTTTGGACACCGAGCATAGGGCAAAATCATTAATGGATGAAAACTCAGGTGGGCTCCATTACACGCTTGCAATCTTCCCCACCCAAATTTCCTCTATGCTCTGCATACACGGGATCCTTTACACTTAAGCTCAACAAGAGTAAAATCTAACTGGGTTCTGTCAACTTGTTTCAGCAAAGCCAAATTCAAAGTATCAAGTTGTTCGAATTAAACAATTTTAATAAAACAGCACAGGAGGTTATTTTGCATAATTTCAATTTGAATTAAGCAATTTTGAATTAAAAGTAGGGTGAACTACCCAAGTCCATAGTAATACATTTTATATGTCCATTCTGCTGCATAGTACTACATCCATTTGTAATTTTCAGAATATCCATATTGTTTTTCAATCCAATGAGCATGAGAGAAATTTGTGAGAGCATGTGAGCACATTACAAGAACAATTGTGAACGTATGTCATCACATCAGGGGAATGTATATAAATATTAGTCAGCGCTGTAACAAAAATGAAGCATATTTTCTATGGCTTATCATGGAACTGGCCTCTTTCTGTCACAGTAGGTATGGGTTAAAAGCCAGGTTCACTCACAGAAAATGGCCAAGTATTCTTTTGATATACGAGAGCCTGAAAATAAATGTAGTATTTAGTCAGGTGTCTGAGGGAAGGGCCAAGCCATTCAATTCAAATGTAAGGATCTTGTGGCGTTTTTTGAACATATGTTTGGTAGCTTTTTTTGTTTAGTTTAAAGGATATATATTTCATTTGTACCAGTAAATTTTTGGAATGTATTTTTCAGCCCATCTTGTCCAACTGACTAGCCCACCTGAAGCCATCAGAGATAAACAGATAAGCCAGAGAGAGTCAGCAACAAATTGCTATATAGATGTTAATGTTCTAAGGAAGTTGGGTCTGGTCCAGTTTAGTGAAGCACACACGAGTGTTTCTTATTTTCTATGTTACAGGGAGGGATAGTTAAGGCTGCAGCTACTGGACATCTACAGTGTGTCATTGCATTTACTGCTTAATAAATCTATTTGGCAGTTCAACTTCTAAGCCATAGTCTAGTAAAGTGTTTATTCTACCACCTGTTAAAGTCAATAAAGATCACATGAATGCAGGTGCTATAACCAATAAGTCAAAACATAATAACTACTGTTTTCTGTTGCATCCCTGGGCTCACTACAAATTACACAATACTAGGCAGGTAAAGGCACACTCCAGACCATAGGGAGAAAGAGCTCACTTACCAAAGTGGGCTGAGATATTGAACCCGAGAAAATTAGATAGAGTACAAGCTCAAAAATGTAATCAGTGCATCACGAGGATGTATAGGACTATCACTGAGCATTATCACAAGGGTGTAAGTATTGGAGTGCATAGCATGTTAGCATCATTGAGCACGTCACGAGAATGTGTTTATTTGTGGGAGCGTCAATGAGCACATTACAAGAATGTATATGAGTATCCGTAATTATATCATGCGAATGTGTGTGGACAGCAGTCGGCACATTACAAGAATTTGTCTCGATATTGGTGAGCACATGCAGTAGAGTGAATTAACAGTAAAATGTTCTCCTTACTTGGTTTCCAAAAGCTGAGTGTTCTCCATGATGAGATTTTCAACCTCCTTTCCCATTCCTGGAAGAGGCACAAGTGATTTGCATTCAGTATCTGTATATAGGCTCTTCCAACTATTAATGCACACAACACACATACATAGACATGTATACACACACGCATACATATATATATATAAAAATAAAAACAAAAATGGGCATTTCATACATCACTGTGTCTAGCTACTCATTGTTCAACTTTTTGCTGCAGTAGAAAGTATGATGTGTGAAATCCCCCTTGCCATATATAAATACACACATTCATTCACACTGAGAGCTGCAGTGAAAAAGCATGAGTGGAACATATAGCTCTCCGACCACAGATGAATCTTAGAAAGCACATGCACCCCAGTGGTCCCATCAGCCTCTTGATTAAGTTTTATTTCGTGGGATTCTGTCAGTCCTTTAACCAGCTGCTCAATTGTGACATTTCACAAATAACTCGACTGGTTTTAAATTCTACTGTTTAAAGCACAGTAAAGAAAAAAAATCATGCCTCAAATGTGATCTATTTTCAGTTTTCTAAATTCAACTCTCCATCCACCTGCAGTGTTTAAAGATTCAGCAGCCAATCACAGACCCAGGAATTAGTGACTCAGAGTGGATGTCAGCTCCATTGTGGGTTTTTATTTTTTCCTTTGTGTTTGTTCCCCTTTTATAGAAGATGTGGCTCATGCTGCGATATAATTCCACGCACAGTAGCAGTCCTCCAGTACACTGCCAAGTGGCTATTCCTCACATGTGATCCCACACATTAAGAGACAGAGGCTAATTGACCAACAGTGACAACTTCCACTTATACAGCGCCTTCAATGTAAAAGTGTCCCAAGACTCTGCACAGAAGGCGTATGGGAAACGGACGCTGAATATGGAAATGAGAAATTAGGAAAAGTGATCAAAAGCTTGGTTGAGGAGATGGGTTTTGTGGTTTCAAAAAGGGGAAAGAGCGATGGAGAGGCAGAGAACTTTAGGGAGGAATCTACAGATTAAGATCCAGGAAGCTGAAGGTGTTGTTAACAATAGTAGGGCAAAGTCAGAGTACAATATACAAGAGACTGGAGTCGGATGAGTTCCATGGGATATGTGGTACTTAATTTTCTTCCACTATACCACCTAAAACAGGGTGGTACAGCATTAGAAAATCAAAGGGAAATCAGACAAGGAGGCCTATCATTACATCCCCACCCCTACCAGCACCACCCTTGATCTTGCTCCCCCCAGCCCAGCAGGGAAGATAGCTGACTGCCTCTTAAGGGGGACGGGACGGACGGGGGATGGGTGGCAGTGGAACCTGGGGCAGCCAAGGACCACCCACTGAAGCCCTTTTCAGCGGGAGAGGGCCCAGTAGCAGGCACCTTTCGCTCTCTTTATGCCCCAAAAGAGTTACCTTGTTTAGCCCTCATCCCCATCCAAGACCTAATCTAAAATTAAACTTCCGATCTACTGAGCAAAGGACTGGAGGAAATTGCAGAGATAGGATCACCTGCCCTTTATAGAAACCCGCCCAATTTTCATTTCATTGATCTCAAGGATTGGGTTGATGAGCATGCGAGACTTGGCCAGCAAGGAGAGCGTCATAGTAGAGTCTGGAGGCGATAAAGGAACTTCAAAGGGTTGGGGACGGAGTTAGGGGCAGTGGAGGTGACGTTGTGAAGTAAACCTTTCTGTGATGGAGAGGACACAAGATCTGAAGTTATTTCAGTACTTATTCTATTACAGCTGTTACTATTCTGTGTAAGAGCCCTCCATGCCTGAGATAGCTTTGTGATGTTAGTAGCATGCTGTGTTGGTCACAGGCCACATATATCTTTGTGGTTTCTCTGTATTTTTCATTTTATAATACTGGTTTGGCCAGGTATTTGTCTGGCCTCAGAATCAGAGTGAATAAATCAGTTACTTCAAAAACTCTTGTGAACTCTATGCCATTCAACTGGCATACTGTTGTACCTCTAGCTCACTCTAAACCTAACACTGATACAAAACTAGAAAACCATTTTTTTGGGGGGAAACAACAAAGAACAAATTCCCTTTCCTCAATGTGGATGCTAATGTTGACGTGAATTCCCTATTCGCTAGTGTTTACTGGGTGTTCCACTTCCCTAGTGTGAGAGGAAGTGGCACGAAATAGTGCTCGAGAATAATTAGGCAAAGTTGTCTTGTGGATGTGTGTTCACATGGCCCCAACTTATGACGAGCGACGTGCATTTTTGAAAAAAAAATTGAAATGTGTCAAATGTATTTGAGTGACCTCACACTGAGTAACATTTACTGAATAAAACAACACTCATGGGCTACTTGGGGCCCAGAGTTATGCAAGGGTGGGTATGTGGCTTTATTACTTAGCACTGTCAGTTACCCTTCCACTCTCGTGGAAACAAGTGCTTGAAAGAAAATGTTCTAAAAATGTGAAAAGTGTTGTGGTTTATAAACAGAATATGCAACAATTTGGACCAGGAAATCAGAAAAAGTTATGCTCATGCACCTGACCACAACATGACCTCTTTGTGACTTTGCTGCTCTGGTCTGGTTGTGATGGAACTGCTTCCATACTCTAATATTACCGACCATGTAACACGAACTAGTTTATATGGAGCTTCATAAATATAACTACTATTGGTCATTTATGGGCATTATCATTCAATCAGAATGATTTTGTCTATTTGAATGCACATTGGTTAATGGTAGTGCACTTCTAAGGTCATTATCGAATTTAAAGGCTCCTATGAGTCAGCAATCCATTTTTCTTCCCATGCGCACAGACATATTTGAACAGCTACTTTGCTTTTATGCAGCTCAGTATGTGAAATTTGATCCGCATCAGGTATGTCAGATCCTCTGCTCTCTGGTCTCTGGTCTCTAATCTCAGGTCCAAAAGCTATGACCACCATCATTAAGATCTGTGCCTCCAGATTTACTGCTGCCCTATACCATCTCTTCAATCTCTCTTGCTTCCAGTCCAAGTGTCCTTCTCCATGGAAATTTGCTCCTGCTGACTCCACACTGTTCTTACATCAGTACTTTATAAAGTTTTGGAAGCTCACCTTGCAAGTTCTGACCTAATCTATGGCCAGCAGTATGGTTTTTGGCACTGGTGACCTTGTTATTTATGTTTTGCACCTCTGGAATTCTGCACTTGGACACACTGATGAATCATCTGTTACTAAGGTTTACATTTTATATTCAGTGCACTTTCCTAGCTTGACAAATTTGGGAAGAAACTGATGAATTGTAAAAGTGTTCCACACACAATCTACATAAAGAAAGAATTGCATTTCTATAGCACCCGTCACGACCTCAGGACGTCCCAAAGCGCTTTACAGCCAATGAAGTATTTTTTGAAGTGTTGTCACTGTTGTAATGTAGCAACATAAAACACTTCTGTGAAATACATCAGATTTGCAGACCTTCTGAGACTCATCAACAATTGCATTCTATGCAAAACACACAGTCCTAGTACTGCCTTGGACATTTTGAAAGCCTCTAGCACTGTGCACTTCTAAACAAGTTACCATTATATAGACTCCCATCAAAGTTATGTTCCCATCAAAACCACCAGAGGTGTCTAGTTTGCTCTTGTATCATTCTATCTGCACTGCAGTTAATGGCTCGTCATTCCATTAACCATCACCTGGACTCTGTCCTCCTTTCACACACTGTTCTTTCTTCATATCAATGACTGTATTCACTCTTGCTGATGATTCATCAACTTCCTTTAGTGGTCTTCTTGCAGTGCAATGGCTCAATTGCTATATCTTTATCTCAAAGAAAGTTACAACACAGAAACAAGCATTCCTCCCAACCAGTTCATGTTAACATTTACCCTCCACACGAGCAAAAGATCTCCGTTAATCTTTCAATTTCTTCATATCTCTCAAGTCAAAACAACAGCTATTACTTCTGTTGGCCTCACCCTTAGTCCACCACCTGTTGATGCTTGCCTCTGACTTTAAATGGAATTCCTCTATTGTTAAAGCAGCCTCGAACTTCAGCCTTCCTCTTTTGCACCAAAAACTTATTTCTACTTTAAGAATTCTTAACTCCCTATAAAGCCCAGATCTGAACAAAGCTTGAATACTGTTCCTATCTCTGGGAAGACTCTTTCATCTTCTCTCACATACTTCTTGACAGGATACAATAAAACACTCGTCACCTAATAGAGCAATCTCGTACCAATAATCTCCAACTCCCTCTTCTCTCCTCACAACCTTTCCTGTCATTCTCTATTTTATCAGTATTACTATGGTCAGGGTTTCTATTAACTTTGCTCTCTTGGTCCTTCTGAGTGCAAAATATACTGTCCTACGCTCTCGGGATCCTCCCTATATCTCCACCGTGCTGGAATCAAGGGATAATTTTCTGAGTTAGTACTGCTGGTAGGGAACTTTCCCCTTAAGAATACAAATCATAAATTTGGATGCACAAAGAATTTTAAATAATGTACGATAGATTGTGCACAGCATACGCCCGAATTTCCATGGGGCCATTCTCAGCAGGTAAAGCTCCTCACCAGCACCTCCTCCCAAGACCCACAATCTCCTATTCAAACTCTTCCTTGCAAAAATGAGGAACTCAACCTTCCTTAGTGTTTCCTCCTTCCTAGAATCTATGGACCGCTGCTGGCTCCATCCCGGCCTCTGAAATGAATTTCCCCTGATTGGGTTTGTTAAGCCCACCCAGCGCATTTGCCAGCCAATTAGAGGAAGCCGGTCTGGTGACGTCATTTGATGACGCGTAATCAGCCGGTTTCCTTAAAGGGACCATGGCCAACTTTATTTTGACATTTGTGCTGTCAGTGTTCTACAGCATTGAGGTGCTGCAAACACTGACAAGCACTGCACAGAGATGCAGGGCTGCACCCAGGCTCTCCCCATATGCTTATGGAGGGAGTCAGAGCATGCAGGGAGGTCCTCTTCCCTTCCCATGGGCGGAAGACACCTCCCCAGGAGATCAACGCAGCCTGGTTGCACATCCTGCTGTGCCTCTCATCACATCCTCATCACTCTGCCTTCCCTACCTTACTCCTGCACATCCTTATTCACACCAACTTACCTTGCACCTCCACCCATCCCTCGCTATCTACATTATCACATCCCCATCTCACTAGCCACCTCTCGCATGCACCCTCATCCTAGTGCAATCATACCAACTAACACACAAGGGTAGGCACTTGGGTGTTTTATGTAATGTTCATGTAAAGTTTCTGTTAATGTGGTGTCAAACATTGAAACCTTTATTTTCAACACTTTGCGTTCTTGGACAGATTTGTGTGGACTTTTGGAAATGGCTTAGTGAGTTGCGGTGAATGGTGAGACATAATGGTACCCCCCACAATGGCGGTGAGTGTGAAAGGAATGGCTTGGGCATTGTAGGGATGCTTTATGGTGTTGGTGTGGGGTGGTGCCAACTTGGCGCATCATGTGGCAGCCAGGGTGTACAGCGCCATGTGAAGTAAATCTGGCCATGGTGAGGCCATCGCTGCCCTCCCAGGGCAGCAATGTGCTCGGGTGCTGATGCCGTGTGTCCTGTGCAGTATCAGTTGACTGCGGAGAAGGATGGTGTTGTTGTTGGTGCTGGTGTGCCTGGTGCTGCTGGTGTTGGGGATGATCGTGGTGGGATTCTGAGGACCAAGGTGAGAGAGTATAAAGGGCACCCATGCTGATAGAATAGATGGCAGGTGAAGTAGAGATGACAGAAGCAATCTCTCTATGTTGCGAGAGGTAATGAGGTCAGACTGGATGGAGACTTGTGTAAAGACTTGCAGCATGGTGAATCTGTTGTGGAAATGCAGTGATGACGAGCTTGTGGCTGAGGAAAGATATCTCTGTGAGGTGGGAGCTTTTACTGTACAATTAAAGCTGTCAACTCAACAGCTGATTCAATGGCCACTGAACTCCTGCCTCAGCTTAACAGACGTGATCCCCAAGCAGCGGGGACCCCGTGGGTGAGCACGTAAAATCAAAAGGTGAACTCAAATGTGTTCTTAATCATCTCTAAACAAGGTCATAATGACCCAAATTGGGTCCCCCGCCGCTGCGTGTCAGGTCTGCTCAGCACCAACAGACCCGACATCGGGGAAAGGCACGTGATGGCAGATTCACTGCAGGGATCTCGACCTGCTGGGGGGGAAAAACACTTTTCCCCCACTGACCCCCGGAAAATCTAGCCATATGTATTCTTGTGATCTCTCAATCAGTGATAATTTATTGTAGTCTATTCCTGATAATTCAAAATTGCTCAATTAAATTTGAATTCTTCTAAAAAGGCCTCCAGTGCTGTTTTATTCCAAGTGTTTAATTCAAATTACTAGATAATTTGAATTTTTTTTTAAGCACAATAACGATTTCCAGTAGACAATATTAGCAATTCTCTGACACTACATTATTTAAGCTTAGAAATTGCTGTTGATGTAAAGCATTACCTGATGGCAACTGAACGATAGGTGGCAGCAATTAGGTGATGAAGGGAGTCCATTATTTTGCACCATTCCCACTCACTGTATGCCTGTCAGGAAATTGCTGGAGCAGTTTTAAGCTGAGGGCACACTTTAGCACAAAGACTGTGCGTTAGTCTTCTTCATCGGGGATTCAGGGATTACTGCTTCTTAAAGGGAAGCCCACAAAATTGCTATCTTTTAGCTGTCTAGAATTGCCCTCTCTAAAATCCTCCACCTTCCTCCCTTCAGTTCAGGCCCACCTTAAATCCCACTTCTTTGGACAAGCTTTTAGTCGCCCCTCCTGATAACTCCTTTGGCTCAGTGCCCATTTCTGTCTGATTATTGCTCTGTGAAGATACTGTATAAATCCAAGTTGTTGTTGTTCACACAAGACCTGTGCAACATGTTCATTTCACCCACATGAATCAGGTGTTAAACCGGAGGTACGTTCTCGCACGTTGGGAATGAGAAGGCAACCACAGCAGTTTTGCACTGTAGTTGCCTTCGCGTTGGAGAAGGATGAGCAGAAAGGGGCTACCAGGGATGTCAAATGGTGCCAGAATGGTACTTTCCGGACCCCTGAAAACCCTGCGGCCATTTCCGCCGTTGTTTTTAGGGTTTCCGATGGAAATTCTACCCCAGATACCAATGATGATGATGATGATGCTGCACCAGCACAACGAGAAAGAACAGTGCACCAGGCGCTCATACCAGGCGGGATACAGTTACCCAAGTGCCTGCACTGCTCTCTTAGCGCATTCTCTTGTCCACTGTAACCAATAAAATGGTCTGAAGCATCTTCTGAACACTGGCCTCTACACTTCCTCAACTACCACCATTTGCTGTGCTGCTACCTAATTCTACACAAGCCCCGGTGAGAAGGCTCTGTAACTGAATCAGTCATGTTTGCTACTGCAGCAGCTGGCAGTTACTGCCCACTTTTTGGCATGTGCAGAGGAATGCTGAGTGGGATTGCCCTGTGAAACAGCAGCCTCGTCCATACCTACTCCAGCCATGCTCCTGTTACCGAACAGCCCCTCAGCATGTCCATTGCATGGGAGCCGACCACGCTGGCAGCAGTAGAGTCTTGTGAATCCCTGCCTCAAGGGTCTCTCAATCCGATCATCTAGCATGTTGAAGCCAAAGGACAGAACCTCTTGTAGACTGGAGCCTAAGGCCTCTATAGCAGCAATCTGACCATTCACAAGAGATACCCTGACTGCACTTATGACCTGTAGCACTATTTTTAATGGAGGCGTCAATTCATTTAAAATAAATAGGTCAACAACTTCACTAAAATAGCAGGCAAAGGAATTTCCTACAAATATATTCATATACTGTTAATGCAGAGGTGTAATTTCAAACCCTTTTTGCTAAATAATGAATTTGCAAGAACTCAAATGTTCTTTTTCTCATTTTCACTGAGTTGCTAAACTGCGATGAGCTCAGGATAACTCATACTCCTGTTCTGGACCTTGAACTGCATTGTAATTCAAATGGGAGCTGCTGAATAGTGTGGCAGAGTAGCAAACTGCATCTCCAATTCTGGGATTTGGGTTTAATCCATCCTAGATTAATGAAACGAAATTCTCCTCTCTTTTCCAGCTATAATAAAATGAAAGCCTACTCCCTTTGCTCATTTCTACCTGCAATGAGTTTGGGCAGTCTCAATCCAATAAATTAGAAATCTCGTTCAAAGAGACAGCAACAATAACTAGCGTTGGAAAATAGAAATGTTACACAGGGGCAGCAAGGAATCTTCCACTGAGGTTGGGCTAAAGGTACACTATAACATAGAGAGCTTTACTTTGCAGCTGGCCACTGTGTCTGAGCTGAGAATGTGAATGCTGACACTGGATACCAAATGTGGGAAATGTTCCATTAACCAGCACTGGCATTCCTCAACCTGATGAGTAAAAACAAACTTCGCTATAAATTTAACTGTCGCGCCCAATAAGAACTCCTGTTGGCCAAAGAATTAAATCAAACCTCAAAAGAATGTTTATAGTATAAATGAGGATTTTTATCAAACTTGCCAGTTACACTTTGTAACAAGCCAATGGATGTCCAAATTACTGGAATACACGGTTTAAAAGCACACTGAAAAAAATTTTAAACCACGGAGAATCCTGCTTGTACTTCCTTGTGCCGTGTTTTGTGTGTGTGTGAAATGAATTGGATTTCTGCCTCATTTCAGTATTGAAACCCAATCAGAGACTGTCTCAATGCCCCTTTAATTAAGATCAACTAACGCAGCAAAGAATCAGGATTGAACTTGGGACCTTCCTGAGTTGTATGGCCCAGCTACTCACTGAGCCACCAGGAGAGCTCTCTGTATCTTTATAAATATGATTCTGAAACATGAAATTGATTGCTGATTCTCTGCTTCATATAGTCTGTGCAAAGCAAATCAAAATGCTTCTTACTTTAAAAATAAAATTATTCCAAGACTAATTTTTTTTTTTAAACAAACTAGTTTTGCTCAGGTAAAGAAAATACTGTTCTTCTGGGCTACAAACCGTGACCTGAAATGTGCAACACTGTTATTGAGTTTCACTCTCAGTCACAACAGTTCTCTACTATACTGTTCAAAATATTTTCTTCTTGTATGCACAAGATCGTAAAGTGATGCTAAAATGCAAAATATAAATGCTGGCTTTATTAAAGGGTCAATTTGTTGTCAGAAAGTAAAATATTTGTTCGAATTATTTAGTTCAGGGTTATCTTTAATTGCACTTTTCACTCAATACTCATGGTATAACATGTAGAGCAGAGATGGAGCACATGTCAGTGCGGGAGCCCTGGGTAAATCTCGCCTTCAATAATCAAAAACCACCAACAGTGATTCAAATAATCCTTTAAATATGTGTCTCCTATAAAAGGAAAATCCCATTAAATCGCATCTCCATTACTGACATCAGTGGAACATTTTTGTCAGTGCACATCTTATTAACACCATTTTTAACAGCAAACCACCTGAGGATCTAATTGCGCCATCCGCTAATTTTAATGAAAAAATAGACAGGACTTTCTTTTTTTGAAAGAAGTGTTTCCCATTTTATACAAAAGTGTCTACTTTTACGTTAAAATTAGCAGATGAAGGAATAGTGAGCGCTAGCTCGTGTCAAGACTGACGGGGCCTTTGAGCAGGCAGAGGCAGTGTCACACTTTGCCAAACCAGTACCACACTGGCTTCAGATCACCGTCAGCTGGAGAAACCAAAGTACGATTAGATTTCAACTGATCAATACCCAGCAAGTATTCTATTATCCATCTCTCTCTGTCAAAACCTTGATTCAAAAGAAATGCTCTGGGGTCACAAGCATTAGATTTTAATCAAATTTAGATATCTATTGTCAACTGAAGGACCTGCTTGTATCCCCTTTAAAGACAATCCGACGGGTTCATTATTGAAACATCCACAATTAACTACGGTTGATGGTCCTTAGTCTGTCTGAAAATTAATTGAAAATTTTGGAATCAAAGTAATGTGAACAGAAAAGCCAATCAGCCAACAGCAGTGATACATCACAAACTAGCAACACAAAGACACAACCAAACCAGAAGGTCAGAGGGGCAAAGGCAAGCAGCACCATTTCCCAGTCTCACACTACACTACAAAAGCAAAAGAAAAGATTACATATTACTGCAAAAAGGTATGAAAATGTATGAAGGAAGATTGAAAAATGGTGGCAGGAACCTTACCGAAGAAATCATCACGCACTAAGAGGGCAGTCCATTAACGGGGTGGGGAGGGGAAGGGAGCAAAAAGAGAGAAAGAAGCGGTTATGCACCAGTTCATTGTTTGTCAGCCTTCATACTGATCTGACTGCTGATAAACTTACTGCTCTGCTGCACAGCGATACACTTAGTGAGGTAAAATGAATGTACTCTACCCCTACAGTGTCGCTCAATGCCTCAGTTACCCAGGGTCACAAAATGCAATGTATAGCAACTGCAACTTTACCCAAGATACTGAGGGGGATGCAACCGGTCTGCGCCAGTTGTGCGAAATGGGCTCAAGCGAACCGGCAGCCCGCTTTACACCACGCCTGACTGCAATGCAAAAGAAAATTGTCCGCTGTGTAAAACGGGCTGCCGACACGCTAGGAGCCTGTTTCGCACACGAGCACCAACCAATTTCACCCCCCCCCCCCCCCAGAAAGTCACAATATACCAGAGACATAGAGCAACCTGAAGTCTGCCCCAGAAGAACAACTGCAATGAGTACCTCAGGTTGGCAGTCAATGTGTGTCAGAAATACACAGTGACTGGGATATTGGCCCGGAGTTTGCTCAGAGCTGCTCCCACTCCACAGCCGTAACTTTGCCAGAAGTGCAGCGGGAACCCAGTTTAAAACTTTCAGCAAAGTTGCAGTGGTGGAGCGGGAGCAGCTCGGAAGACATTTTGGGCTATTTTCAGACAGGCTTTGTGACAGGCGGCAACACTAGGAACAGATTCTTAAACTGAAGCACCAGCTTCCTGCCATGGCTTTTTCACAGGTCAAAATGGACCTGTTTTTCATCTGCCAATGTACAATGGACAACAGGACTTTTATGGGATTTGATGAGGTGCAACAGGATTCTATGGAAGTTAAAAGCCTTCCTGTTTTCTGGATGTACAAAGTGATTGCAGAGTTACTGCATCTGTATATCCCCCGGCCTTATAGCTTGTATTAAATCTCAAGTCCAAGGAAAACTTTGAGATGTAATTTCATGCTTTGCTTTGATCTACTACAAATATCGGGGACGGGGGGTTGGGGCAGGTATTTCACACAATAAGGTCATCGTCCTAAGTTGAACACACTCCTTCCATTTCAGTAAAATTAGATATAATATTGTGTCATTTAAACTAAGGGAAACTTAAATTGCTTTGAATGAAGTGTTTTCTGAACAAGGTACAAAATGTATTTAAAGAGATCATTTTTGGGTTTATCAATGTTCAACAAGCCAAGGTGACTAACCCATCCCCAAACACTGGGATCAAAAAGCTATTTCTTGCATGATTAAATCCAAAAGCTAACTCTTGCCTTTTTTATTGGCAGGCATTCAGATCTTCAGTATTTTATCCCCTATTTCCCTTTAAACTGTTAGTCCCCCCCCCCCCCCAACCTGCCACATTGTCTTCATTCATTCAGCGGGTCTGGATTGAGCCCTACTCCATGGCCAACATCAGTCACTGTGCGTGTCCCAACAGATGGAGTAGCTTTGCAGGCTTTGGATTTTCTCCCAAGACTGAGCATTGCTGCGATAAAATGACCCTACTGAACGTCTGGCTGAGAATTTGGTGCTACTCAGTTGAAGAAAGTGGCCAAGTTCGAATGCCAGTTGAGGCTGCAGTTTGAACACGGACCCTGTAGCTAGGAGTCTAAAGCCCTACTGCTAAAGCATGAGGAGAAGAAATCAGAGCTATTTTTATCCCACCCACAATTCTAAGTACGATTCAGTTTTCAATCAAAAACAGCTGTTTGGTGGAGGAGAGCCTTGAGGACATTGTGCACGAATGAGCAACCTTAGTTTAGGAAACGTTTTTGCTGCATCACCAGGATTCTGGGGAAGGGAGGGAGGCTTTCCTATTGCAGTTTGAGGCCAGACTGAGCAAACCAGACAGGAAGCACAGGCCAAAAGCCAGAAGTGATTGGACAGCGGTAGGGGAGTATCACAATGTGTATAGCACCAACACAAACACACCAATCAGAGGAGAGATACACACCTGAAAACTCTCCTATGGACATGTCCAGCGCAAGCAGACACAGACCGGGAGGAAAAAGGAAGCAAAAAAAGTCAATCAATAATTAAAGTTAGAAAAATAAAATCCACAAAAGAAACATCAATGATCCTGCAGGCATTTCAATGACAGTGAAAATAAAATAATAAGACTTGCATTTATATAGCGCCTTTCACAACCTCAGGATGTCCCAAAGCGCTTTACAGCCAATGAAGTACTTTTGAGGTGTAGTCACTGTTGTAATGTAGGAAATGCAGCAGCCAATTCGCACACAGCAAGCTCCCACAAACAGCAATGTGATAATGACCAGATAATCTGTTATAGTGATGTTGATTGAGGGATAAATATTAGCCAGGACACCGGGGAAAACTCCCCTGCTCTTCTTCGAAGTAGTGCCATGGGTTACTTTACATCCACCCGAAAGAGCAGACATCAGTTTAACAGGCCTCAGTTTAACATCTCATCTGAAAGACAGCACCTCCAAGAGTGCAGCACTCCCTCAGTACTGCACTGAAGTGTCAGCCTCGATTTGGTGCTCAAGTCTCTGGAGTGGGTCTTGAACCCACAACCTTCTGATCAGAGGCGAGGATGCTACCAACTGAGCCACGACTGACACACTAAATGGAGTACTAAAGGCCAGACCAGTGGTGAGTGCGTAAAATGAGACTTGCATCAAAGCTGAGCACGTTTCCTGCAATGTGCTGTCTTAGTGTACCTACCGTGCTAAACGCCACCCTGCTCTGAAACTGCTTTGGCATCAACCAGTCACTTACTTTATGTCTCACAGTCAATGATGACAGCGCAACCACAGGCAAGAGTCAGGATTTACAGACTGCTGCTGAATCTCATTGGAACAAATCGGGGGGGGGGGGGGAGAAATAATAATGAGGGAGGAGAAGAAAAAGCCAGAAGATTTTCACTTCAGCCAGAGAGTGTTTCGATTTTGCTACCATACCCAATTCATTGTTCGGCAGTTTATTCCACAGAATGTAAAGCCTGGAATGATAAAAATGTCCTCCAGCCTTACAGGCAAGAAAGCAGAAAGGCAGCACTGATTGATTCAGTTCTGCAGCACTGCAGCAAAGACAGGAGAAATTCTGGCTCAGACGGATAATGATTTTTAATGTACTATGCAGCACCACTGTGCTGAGAAATGCTCTGTACATCCTGACCCAGCAATTTTTTGTTCCACATTCATTGCTGCAATTTGCCCCGTTTTGAAGTGGCGGTACCGCACGAATGACAATCCCGATAGAATTATCAGTGTGAATGGCCACTTAGCTGCCTGAGCCATTCTAGGCACATTTTCTGAAACCCAAATGGAATAACCACCAAGGAATAATTCGAATAGGTCAGTGCTGGTGTTACGTTACCGCAATTCTTTCACTGGTGAGACAAGCCATTATATTTTGCAACCTGTGACAACTATCAATTTCCCCCCCACCCCACCGTGAAAGAAGTGCAGTCCCAGCCATTCAGCACAATATCCTCAACACCGTAAGACAGATTAAATGCCTGAGTCTGGCTCCTCAACAGAACATTACTACCAAAGAAATACCCCACCTTCTATCTTTGTGGATCTGTATGACAGTAAGAGAGTACAGGTGTGTGGCTGTGCAAATGTCACTTTATAAATGTTGTATCGATGTGTCACCATACAAATAACACTGAATATGCTACTGTATGAGTGCTACTGTACAAGTACATTGCTGCATGAACACGTTGTCATGTAAGCATGTTGCTGTACGAGTCTGACATTAAGAGTGTAGCACTGTATAACGGTATTGCTATATGACTTCATTGTACAAGTATATCACTGTATGAGTCTTGCTGTATGAATGTGCCGCTGTATACCGTGCATTACTATATGAGGTTGACATTGTGTGACTATCACTCTACTGATGAATCATTGTATGAAAATATCACTATGCAACAGTATTGGTGCATGAGTGTGATTGGGGTGATTGGCCGCCAGGAATTTCCTCTGGCTTTTCTCGTTCCACAGGCGTAACTTTGGTGGAAACACCATTTATTGGCGCAAATGTGGCTTCCGCCAAAGTTACGGCAGCAGAGCGAGAAAAGCCTGAGGAAATTCCTGGCGTTGAACTTCACCACCTGGGTAGTAACCTGGCGGAGCGGATCGCCCACCCTTTACAGCACTCACCTGATTTTCTTCCCATTGATTTCAGATGGCAAAGGTGAACATTATCCCCATTGTGTGATAGTGTAATGGCGTGAGAATATCAATGTATGCGACTGCCATTGTACAAGGGTATAAATGTTTGACGGGATGCCTGTAGCCCTTAATGCTAAAACAGTCCCCAAGTTCTTGCAGGTTAATTTTCTGCAAGTTGGACAAACTGCATTTACTAACCACTGGTCTGTCCTTTTAAGTTAGAATGAGACAAATCGTTAACCGAACCCAGGCACTGTACATTCAGTTGCTGTTGTGGCGCTGAGTTCTGTGCACTCATCATTTTCAGTACACTCTATCCTGTTAGTTAAAACACGTCGGTGATGTTAAATATTTTTCCATCGTGCTTGACGAGGTATCCACTCTAAATTGTGTTTTAGGTCAGACAGCAACACAAAGCAAACAACTGCAAAGTCTATCCCGAGAATGTTGAACAGAGCACTTAAACATGTCCGCACTGGGCTGCTGGGAATGCTTCAGTCTCTCGAAGTGTAACGTGGTCCAATTTCCTGGAGAATGGCGGGGGGGTGGGGGTGGCGAGACGGGGCCCTTTTTGAGAAATACGTTTGACAATGATTTACAGCACAGAAACCCATTAGAGCATAAAAATTAATCAGCAAAGAAACAGCTTTAACACCAGTGGTTGTAATCAGGGGGGCCCCTGATGCTAGAATTCACAGCACAGCCACATGCTATTGGATGAGCTGAAATACAGCGCGAACGGGCAATGTTTTGTTTCAGAGTTTTGGCCAGTGTCAAAATTATGTTTTGCAAGCAATGCTGCTTTTTTTTTTGAAGTGAGGAGAGGCGATTCCAATCAGAAAAACATGTTTCTAGGTGCCCCTTGGGACCTTCCTTTGAAGAGTTGGAATTGCATGTGTTGGACAACACCAGCTGTACTGCAGGCTATATTCCAGCCGATGTAATCAAATTCGCAAAACATTTCTACATCCAGACGCACACCAGTCATAGAGATGTACCTTTGGCTTTTCCACAACAGCGGAAACCAACCTGACATGATCCCCTAGTGGCAACGTAGAAGCACCTTGCAGCAAACATGCATTAAGCTGTCTGGATTTTTACAGCAATTTTTGTATCGTTCTATTATACCACACTGCCATTGAGTATTATAATGACACATCTGGGGTCCGATCTTAGATGTTTTCCTTCACTGATTGTATTTTCTACTACGGATCACCAATTGTGGAAGGATTTCCACTTACTTTTGCAGTAAAGTGTGGCCTTATTACTGGTGATTAATATTGCTGGAGTTTTCATTCACCTGTTACTGGCAGCGAAGCACTGAGTTCAGGAAAGCCACCTTGGGACACTGGAAAATTGAGGCAAGGGAGAACGTTAGGTCCCCACAGCAGTGCTGCAGTTAAACCGTCTGTTGTAGAAGCAGGAGTATAAGGTGTCGCTCACAGAGTGCAGTGTATACTGACCTGCTCTCACTGCCCTTAATTCTGGCTCTGTAATTAGCAGCAAATTTGAGGCAAACAGCACAGGCCAGCGCCTGAGCACGTAAACCGCAGTGTGAGGACACTGGACACAGATCTTTATTTTAAATCATAAAAATGACAAAGAAAAGACTGCAACTGCTGGAAATATGAACTAATAAACAGAAAATGCTGGAAATACACAGCAGGTCAGTCAGCATCTGTAATGAGAAAAGACAGGTTATGATGTTCAGGGTCACATTTTTGAAGGACGCACACCCAAAATGTCATAACTTGTCTTTTCTCTTCATAGATGCTAACTGACCTCCTATGTATTTCAGTGTCTTTGTTGCAAAGGTTCGATGAGTGTGTGCATCGGTGATAATGATCTGCATCATCAACACAATGCAATACGGTTCATTGTCATGGATAATGGTTTGACTGGATCGGGTAACATATTTAATGTTAAAGCCCAGCAGCATCTTTCACAGCTGGAGTGCAATTTAATCGCATTCAACTGGTTTGCAGATAAAGGCTGCACCAACGGTACGTTGCAAATCTTTTTAGATCTGAGGGCTCTGCTAGTACAGCCAGTGTAGGTCGCTGATTGGAATGCTGTTTTTCTGTCTCAGAATTCGAATATAATTATACTTCACTGAGGAGCATATGCAAAGGTTTTAAGTTCATATCTCATAAAATCGTCAAATAGGAATTTAAAGTTTAGGAAGGTGGGAACAGGAGTACGCCATTCAGCCCCTCGAGCTTGTTCTGCCATTCAATTAGATCATAGCTGATCTGTATCTTAAGTCCATCTACCTGCCTTGGTTCCATAACCCTTAATCTCTCTTCTTAGGTAGTCCCTCGGAACCGAGGATGACTTCATACCCTTGCCTAACAAAACTCTAACAATCTCAGTTTTGAAACTTTCAATTAACCCCCAGTCTCAACAGCTTTTTGGGGGGAGAGAGTTCCAGATTTCCACTACCCTTTGTGGGAAGAAGTGTTTCTGACATCACCCCTGAACGGCCTAGCTCTAATTTTAAGGTTATGCCCCCTTGTTCTGAACTCCCCCACCAGAGGAAATAGTTTCTCTCTATCTACCCTATCAACTCCTTTAATCATCTTAAACACCTCAAATGGATCACCCCTTAATCTTCTATATTCAAGCAAATACAAGCCTCGTCTATGCAACCTGTCCATTTAATTTAACCCTTTTAGCCTCGGTATCATTCTGGTGAATTTGCACTGCACCCCCTCCAAGGCCAATATATCCTTCCCGATGTGCGGTGCCCAGAACTGAATGCAGTGTTCCAGATGGGGTCTAACCCGAGCTCTGTACGGCTGTAACATAACTTCCACCCCTTTTGTATTCCAGCCCTCTTGAGATAAAGGCCAACATTCCATTAGTTTGATACCTCACTTAATTTAAATGCAAAATTAAGCTTTGTTACTAAAGAGAGCGGAAAGGATCTTGGTAGTGGGAAGTCCTCAGTGTTTTCTTTCTGTTTCTTCAGTTGCTAACTTCATCTGATCCATTGCTGTCCTCGCTTATTTTGAGTTTTATATCACACATTTCCTCCAGTGTTCGACCACAGTGCACTTGAAGATAACTGCACTTTATTTCTCTCTCTCAAATACCTCTCAAAAGCCTATCCTCCATTGCAAGCTTAAATGTTGGACTTGGTTCTGATTCAGGGGACTGGGTTTGGAATGGAACAGTTTTGTCCTTTCAGTTCTAGGACCTGGGTTCGAATCTTGACTAGGCTGATGGGATAAAGGTCTTCTCTCTCTACCAATTGTAAAAGTCCTAAATAGTTTGAGTTTGGGTAATGTTAATGCAATGGGCATAACTTCCACATCACAAAATTGTCCTAATTCATTATATATCTGGACACACTAAACTGAAAGATCAAGGATTCCATGATGTGTGGGTATAAAGTTAATCTAAAACCTACAAAGAGTCTACAGAGTTCGATAAATGTATAGAGAGCCTCACGAGGTCTAATCAATATAGAAAAAGGGTAGTTCAGAATGGCTGGAAGTACTAACACAGAAAACCTTCCAGTCGCCCAAAAACCTTTGCATATAACCTTCAGCAAACCGTTCAGTTGCCACAGCTGAAGAGTTTCATTGGATTTGGGGTGGGGAAGAAACAAGAGGCCAATCTCCTTCAAATTGTTTTGTCCCGCCATTGCCTGAAGAACATAAGTTTTGATGGCCTTCCGTATCATTTGGATTCTTCTATATTAACTGGACGGAAGGATTTTGGGAGGAAGTGGACAGCTTCCTATGTCAAGACCAAAATTTCTCCACAATGCACCTCCACATTGACCCTTTATCAAACACAGAAACACAGTAGCACTTCTGTGTCCAAATCAAAAGCATAAGATCATTACTTACCAATTAATTTCAAGAATACAATGAATTAAGAAGTATTCTGTGATACCAGAGTAATTTTGGGGGGTGGGGGGGTTGGTAAGCTAGTTTAAGCACAAACATATTGTTCTATGAAGTATTGGAATGCAGTCCATCATTCCCCATATAGAGAACTACCAATCATGGATGTGCCATTAGAATGTAAATCAATGGACAAGACATGCTAGGTAATTTTTGTGGGTTTTCTACTGGTCAGTTGCAGGATGGCATCAGCATAGGTGTGGGAATAGGTTGGCATGCTCCTTCCTTGTCACAAAGTAGTAAGTGCAATGGGAGTAGCAGTTGTGAATGAATAGGCAAAATAAACCTTTTAAAATTCTTTGGTTGTGTACATTAATATTTTACAATATTGTACATTTTACATTTATGCAAAATCATGTTATATACAGGAAATTAGACACAAAATAAAACTGAACATATCGGTCAGCATTCAAGAGATTAATGACAGTGAAAGTTAGTAAAAAGACCCCAACAATAAAGAGTTATATCTGAAACCTGGCAACATCAGACTTGACCACTTCTTTTCGCACACTCCAAATTCATAATTATATTTGAAAAACAATGTAAAAATTGCATAGCAAACATATTACATCAGTTTAATACAAGTCACAATGCTGTTCAAATATGCTCAATTAACCAAATTCTGCCCACCTTCATCAATATGGGCACAGTGACGGCAATAACAGGAAGATTCAACGACAAAACAAAACTCATTGAGGTAGAACAATGATACACGTTACTGCACTGTAGAGTGGTCAATATGTATGACTGTGCATGTGACTCCCACTTGGGGATACCCTGAACTCAAACCACATCATAATGTGAGATGGAGAGTGGAGGCAAGGTAATCCCTCAGAGAAAGGGAAAATTGGAGGTTGGGATAGATCGGGTAATCCTAGTGGACCTCCAGTTATAGAGCAGCATTTGCCAGAGGCCTTGCCTCCCTATAATCTTGAACCTTGACTGAAAAATGCTAAATATCATGGAGAAACCATGTCAGGAAAATAATTCCTCTTTTTCCAAAATTTGAAATGACATACTTCATTTTATCTCCATTTTCACTAAATCTTAAAAAGTAAGCACTTTTTATGTATGACAAGAAGAAAAATATTTGTTTTGCCACGGAAGAATTTGGTACTTTATAAATAGCATTTTATACCTTCACTTGGACTTCAGAACTATAAACTGATTGAAAGTCATTCGGGATTTCTACTGGAATCATAATTTTTTTATGTCAATTCCAGTTTACAAATCCAAGCCTATCAAATTGGCATATACTGTACTTACCGAGCAGATCCGCCCCCTCGTCCACATCCCCGATGACCTCTGACCCAGCAGTGGAAAGCTCATGGTACAGTGAATCCGTGTTTATCCCAAACGCCTTATTTACAATTCCTTGTGTGGGGCTGAATCATCCAATTTACAACAGTCAGATTAGTAGACAAATGAACCTTACACAGCAGAGTTACACATCCAACCCAGAGTCCTGAGCCAAGCATCACATGGCAACCCACCATACTGTGATGAGCAGACATGTATTACTGCTGTCATCACCAACATACACATTACCTTTACAGGCAAGATTTACATACCTAGTGTTCCAATGTGAACAGGAGAAAATTACTGTTGCCATCTCCAAATTTTACCAGAAAAATAAACAAAGATATGCATGCATAAGGACACACACATAGAACCCCCCATCAACTGTGCTATTTCTCAGATCAGTTAGCAGTTTTTTTTTTCCCCAACTGTTTCATTTAATGGCATCTACATGTGGAGAAAGTGATGGTATTACTGAATGTAAAAAAAAGGACCTGAATAAAAGTACATGGTTACGGGTAACCATGGTGACAGAACTGTCTTACTGATAGAATGCAGGAAAGGAGGCTTACACTAGCAAATGTAACAGTGGTGCTCGGATGAAACATCAAACCCAAATAGTCTGGTGGCTATTTTATCCATGTGGGCACATGCTTTATAATCACAGATAATTAACAACAGACCACTGAATGGCACAGCAAGTTAATGTGCTAGCAAGCCATGCCGTGAGTTTTGCAAGACTCCCTGGGATTCAAGTGGAACTGGCAGAGAAAGATGAGCCATTGGCATTAGGGAGAACCCAATTCTCATATCAAACCTTCTGTTGCTAATCACAGAGCAACATTGGTGACAACTGGAAGTAAAGGCTGACCTCTCTCTGAGCTGGCTCAGTGGATTGTACTGAGGAAGGGGGGTGGTTACTTGAAGATATGTGGGGAAAAAAAACAATGAAGTGAAATAAATAAATAAATAAACCAAGACAGCAGAAGAAAATACTGGAAATTCATAGCAGGTCCGTCACCATATCTAAAAAGAAAAGATGGGTTAAAATTCCATTGCACCACTCCTGGCACATGCTAGAGGCATATATGAGGAGCTGTCTAGCGAAATTTGTACACACGAATATTTTGCCACTGGCTGAGTTGTTCGATTACTTGATCGGGGCTGCAGATCATTGTACAGAAGGTGGCATAGTTCATCCAGGGCTTCCTTAATGAATTAAAATCAGCAAAGGCACAGCTCCTCACTCAGCCCCTCATAAAAGAGCGCCTGGACCTACAGACTCATTGTGGGAAGGGCGGGTAATAGCAGGTTGCTCTCATCCTCTTTTGATACTGCCCCTCACTCTCCTTTGTTCTCATTCTCCTCCATCAAGACTTCAGACAAGAAACTCCTCAAAGGGAAACCCATGATGCTTTATGGTATCCCTTGCTGTGGGGTGGAGTTTGATAATGTGCTGGTGACCAGGGAGTCCTGCACTTTGGCAGTTTAAAACGCATCTCAGTAGCTCCCCAAAGCAAAAAAAATTCCAAAATAGAAGACGAGCTTGAGATATGGGCAAAAGTTGTTCAGGCAGTGAAAACCCTCAGATGATATGCTCCTGACAAGGATGTGCCTCGGTTATCGGTTTGTAAGTTACACCGATGGTAATGATGTCTAATGAGGGTGTAAATAAAGGGAATTCCGAGGCCTTATGCCATCCAACTCATTTGCACGTGTGTGCTGGTGAAGGGTGGGCACAGAAAGCAGCACTGCCACCTGGACTGGAAATTTCAGCAGGATATAAGCAGGGCATATACATGGCAGAGATGGGCCCCACCCTCAAATCTGATCCTCTAAACTGAGTTGTGTCCGCATTACACTCCATGTTGGCCAAAACACCAGAGAATTTCGGCCCCATACACTTCAGGGGTAGAAAATGGGCTTTGTCAATCTTATCATTTTGGGTGTGGTCCCTTTGTCAGAACTGATGGAAGTTCTGATGAAAGGTCTACATGCGAAACATTGATCCGTCTTACAGATGCTGATGGATCTTCTGTGTAATTCCAGTATTTTCTGTTGTTCGAGCTCCTGTAGTTTTGCCATGCCACTTTACGACATTATGGCCTGGATTTTTTCACCCTGCCATCACCCATTTTCCGGAGGGAATAGGGTGGGCGGGAGCAGGAAACACGGCCGGGAACCCGTTCTGCTGGCTCTCGCTGTCCACCGCCACTTCCAGGATTTTTACGCAGGAAGTGAAGGCGAGTGTATCGAAATAATACGTCAATAACAGCACCAAGCCACGTGGAGCATTTTCCATCATTAATACCACGGCAACGCTGGTCGTCGGGAACACCGCCTGTCCAGCATTGCTAAGGTGACTGGGGGTGGGGGGGGAGCTTTAAAAATTAAACAGGCGCCCTGCGCAGTGGAATCGATCACTCGACTATTACACTGCTGTAGGTGCCACAGCCATTTATTTCATACTCAGACCACCATCTGAGGCAACCCAGTGGCATTGGAAATTTAAAAAAATAAACCTGGAGCTCGAGGATCTGCCAGGGTAAGTGCTCACAGTGCTGGGTGGGGCAAACTCCACCTCACACCAATCTGGTGGGGTTCCAACGGCACCAAAAATCTCGTATCGTTTAATTATTTTACAACAGTCTGAAATGAATCCGCAGGTTTTCAAACTGTGCTCACAGGCTCTCTGTGACAGGATCCCGGGGTGGAGGCTTCCCTAAACTCAGCAGATTGCTGCATTTTTCTGTATCTGTTGATTTGCTAGTATGTTCAATTTGTTTGCTGAATGCTAGTAAAACATGGGGTAGATTTTACCCTCCCACCCGGGAGCCTTCTGGGTCAACCTTGCACCAGCAAAGAGGGGAGGAAAGAGGAACGCAGCTTTTGGCCAGAGAGGACTGCAGCTGCATTCCTGGCCACCGGCCTCGAGATCTTCTGGCTGTTGTTGGAAAACGGCACCCAGGTGACTCCAAGGCATGAAGATCTGGAGGGTCCCTGAAAAAAAATGAACACTCACCTTTGGGTCCTTTTCAGCTGCCAGGCCCGTGCAAAGCCTCTGACCGGAGGTGCATTCCAGAGCAAGGCCCACCACCAACTTCCTGGGGTGTCCTGCATCTGAGTGCCCCTGGCCCACTATACCAGGAATTTAAGCTGGAGGACAGAAACGTCCTCTACCTCCTCATTACCATAGCAGCACAGGGCCTGTTCCGCCCATTGGAGGAAGCCCCAGAAATCCTGGAGCAAGATAAAAGGGGCAGAGGCTGAGCACAATAGGTCGCTATCTTCTTTTTCCCTGGCTTTAGCACCCAGGGAATAGATGTTTCTCTGAGGACGAATGTGAGGAAACCCAGCCCCATTATCCTAATACACTCCCCACTCAGCTTGCACTGCCCATCAGTAAAATTTTTGAGCTGAAAAACTACCTGTTGCCTCCACGTCCTTCAAAGCGTGGATCTTGACACATATCAAGTTCAGGGGTTGAATCGATAATGTCCTGAACATCAGACCACTCGTCACTACTTCCCATTCCTGCAAATGGTTTCAAGGATACAATTAATTTCATGGTAAAGACATACTGTCAAACCACCGACCATCAACGTTCTGTGTAAGTAATCCTGAACTAAGACAGACATGGGATATCAGAGAGTGTTAGATTGAAGGATTACTTACTGATATGGCAGGTACGGTGCAGCAGGATGGTGTATTGAAAGAAGTGGCATATCACAGTGAGTTATATCGCAGAAAGTTACAAGACTTGGGATTATTAATAAATGACGCTTAATATGTGCATAGACATTCTAGTGTCTGGCATTTTAACGCTGGTGTTAACCCATCTAGTTTAACTAGGGTTAATTGCCCTGTTGAAATAGTGTCATACAAACACATTGGGGATTGACTTCAATGGAAAGGAAAATCATGTGGGGTGTATAACGGGTGCCGATCCACAATCGTCCATCTTGCACCCCCGCCAAATTTGAATTTCACCTCATTGAATGTTCATCCACTAATAACAGCAATTTTTTACACATTGAAATGTATAATATATCAAATTGTGTTGTAGATAAGACTATGGGGTATATTGCAAAGTTACAAAGAGGTATGGGCTCTCTCAGTGTTTAACAATGTTCTACACCAGACTTAGTGAGAAGTGTCAGCATATCACAGTGTAAAAGTGACACCCTCGAGTAACTATAAAGATAGTGGCACAGACAGGTTGGTAGTATACTGATCATATGATTAACAGAAAAGTATTAAAAGCCAATTTTGTGCAGTGAGTTATATTATAATGAACACCCAAGAGTGAATAGAAAGTAGCAATCTAATTTAATCAATGGATTTTGATAGGTTATACCCATGTGCGGATATGTGTGGGGGTGCGTGTACGTGTGTAAATACAGGCAATAAATTTAATAGTAGGCTTCCAATAAATGTCGGGGAGCAATTATCAGACAGTAACCTAACACAGCAGAGTAACACGGGTGAGGCTAGCTAGCCCGGTAACCAATCCAGCCCACCCTGAACTTGCAGTCCTGGACAGTACAACTGGGTTGCACACTGGAAAATGTTCCTGTGCTCAGCACTGGCAATCCTCAACTCAATGAGCACGGAAAAATCAGGGAGCAGAAGCAATCTCTCACCTATGCTGACGTTCCTCATCTCCTGGGTGACCTGGACCTCCATGTTTCTGCTATTACCTTTCGCCCGCTTTCGCTGGTTCTTGACTTTGGTGTCCCCGTTGTAGATTGGATTAACTACTTCATTTAGTGGAGTGACAGCTGCAGAGGGTACAGATGACGTTGGAGTGTTGGATTTAGTTCCTGTAGTACTCGGGGTGGCAGCAGCAGACGATTGGCCAGACTCCGATGTATCATCCTGACACAAGACAAGAGAATTACAGTAATGGGCCTACATCAGACCTACCTTCATAACAGCAATAGGGAATTGTGACTAGCAGGCTCAGGGTTAATCTGAGTCTCAACCTATTTAAAAACAGCAAACAACGCAGGACACTAAGTGTGTCACTGGAATATTAAGAAAAGGAATCAGGTAGAAACTGCAACGAGTCAAAAATAATTGGCTAAGAGGGGTTTCCAGCTAAAATATCTGTGATATGCAGTTTGCATCCATAGGCAGCTCTACTCACATGACACATGTGATAAACACTAATTCACTGACACCTGGCTTGTGCATGTCTTAGTGTCAACTCCTATATGTGTAAACTGTGAAGTGGACATTTTTGACACCAGGTTTAATTGTGAACTAGTTGTATTCATTGTCAGGGCCCCTCCCAGAAACAGTGAAAATGAACCCCCTTTGTAAGGGGGGGGGCCAGTTTCATTAAAAAAAAATCCACACCTTCAATCTCTGGAGGTCCGGGCCATAGTCCAAGCCTGAACTGCGCCCACTTCCACACTTCAGGAGGCCGGGGATGTGAGAACACCCACCATAGGAAGTCCCTGCCTCAGCCCCACCCCTCTGACTCAGGTGCCTTTGCATGGAGCAGAAGCAGAAACCCCCACATAAGGCTGGGAATCTGCAGTGTCCAGGTCCTGGCAGAGTTTCTGGCCTGTCCGGTGGATAAGTTGAGTATATTCAAGGCTGAGATAGATTGACTTTTGGAATCAAGGGATATGGAGATCGGTCGGGAAAGTGGAGTTGAGGTCGAAGATCAGCCATGATCTTATTGAATGGCAGAGCAGGCTCAAGGGGCTGTATGGCCTACTCCTGCTCCTAATTCTTATGTTCTTATGAATGCAGCAGCCCACCAGAATAGCAGAGGAATTTTGGCCCCTCGTATAATATTAATTGATACCCATAGATGTCATAAACAATTTGATTAAATCCTTTACTTGTATTTATATAACGGACGACAACAGACTGCTCCCTCAAAGGAACCACAAAGGCTGATTAGGAAGACCCTGTTTGTATGTTTGCTGACACTTATGGAACAATATTATGTCACAGAAAAGGACCCAATAGGCCCCAGGGAGAATCAACCTCAACGTTGGTTTCTCTGAGCCTTCTTTAGCTATAGCTCTCGTTTAATGATGTGTCGAAATTATTTTCAAACATTTTGTTGTGCAACGTTTAATTGAGGTTTGAACAGATATCCTGTGCAGATATTTTCGTAATATTAGAAACTTGCTGAAATTTGACTGCGGCATTGATGGAAAAGAAACATCGGGCAGGTTGTAAAATGCCAAAATCGAATTTCACCCCTGGATTCTGGGGTAGTAGAGAAACATATTTAGAAACCATTCTGGATTTGATTTTTTCTTACAGCTGGATCTGACATTGAGGTTAGCTCCCTAGGGAGATGCTCGTTAGACAAGGGGGCCTAAAGACCACAGGCGGATGCTCATTAAACAAGGGGGCCTAAAGACCACAGGGAGATGCTCATTAAACAAGGGGGCCTAAAGACCACAGGCGGATGCTCATTAGACAAGGGGGCCTAAAGACCACAGGCGGATGCTCATTAGACAAGGGGGCCTAAAGACCACAGGCGGATGCTCATTAGACAAGGGGGCCTAAAGACCACAGGCGGATGCTCATTAGACAAGGGGGCCTAAAGACCACAGGCGGATGCTCATCAGACAAGGGGGCCTAAAGACCACAGGCGGATGCTCATTAGACAAGGGGGCCTAAAGACCACAGGCGGATGCTCATTAGACAAGGGGGCCTAAAGACCACAGGCGGATGCTCATTAGACAAGGGGGCCTAAAGACCACAGGCGGATGCTCATTAAACAAGGGGGCCTAAAGACCACAGCGGATGCTCATTAGACAAGGGGGCCTAAAGACCACAGGCGGATGCTCATCAGACAAGGGGGCCTAAAGACCACAGGCGGATGCTCTACTAGACAAGGGGGCCTAAAGACCACAGGCGGATGCTCATCAGACAAGGGGGCCTAAAGACCACAGGCGGATGCTCATCAGACAAGGGGGCCTAAAGACCACAGGCGGATGCTCTACTAGACGAAGAGAACAGGGACACCAAATGCAGATCGCCCTGTGGATCACCGGGGAATTTGGGCACCTATTAGACCAACGGGAAACTCAAGATACCCAGTATGGGGATTTCGGATAACCAGACAGATACCCCTGTAGAGAGGACTCCACCTACAGGTACCTCACTAGACTGAGAGGGAATATGGACAGCACAATCTAACAAGGAACTCAAACCAAATAGACAGATTCTCAAAAGATGAACAGAGAGCTCAGATGGAATGGTATGATACCCTGCTAGATTATAATATTGTTAATATTCATAATGTTTGACAAGAATTTTTACAAAGTGTAATCTATAAAATACATCAGTATAGCATTACTTGTATATTAAGTAAGTCAGAATAATGTATTTCCTCCAGAGAAGACGGGTGGAACTACATGAGGCCCCATGCCACTAGTGACTTATCGCAGGGGTTCTCGAGAAGATTTCAAGGGGTCCGGGATTTTAAAAAAAAATCGGACTTAAAAAAATAAACAAGAAAAATACACCGTCGCGTAAAGGTGGGATCGAGCTGAGCAAACTGGCGACTCCGGCCCCAAATGTCCGTGCGAGGACAGCGGCAGCTGCCACTGAGCCCAGGCTCCGGCTCGCTGAGAAGGGAAGAGATGCAGCGGTCGCTGGTCGCTGAGCACAGATCCCCCGGCTCCAGCTCTCCGTCTGCCGCTCTCCACTTGCCAGGCACGCGCGCGCGGACGCCGGTGCCGTTTCAGATTTGGCTTTTTTTGTCCTGCTGTTATTCGTGCGGTCGTGATTGTCAATCAAATGAGGAAGGGACGAGGAAATAGGCGGCCGCTACAAGGAGGAAAGGAGCTGCTGGGGTCAAACAGTGAGTCGCTGTCTTCGTGGAGGAAGAAGAGCGGAATATGTCAACATTAGGAAACTATTAGGGTTGACATTTATTACCAGCAAAACTGAAACAGTTTGCAAACTCATTTAAATATCCTGCACTGTCTAATTTTCCCCCCATTTTCTCTCCTGCTGTCTTCAAAGTGTTGACTCGCCCTGTAGTATAGTTACAAGGGTGCTGGCTGCCCTTTGGTGTCGAACCTCATTCATTCTTCACCTGCGAGCCGATACCTTGAGTGTTAGCAGTCTTGCTCTACCAAGGAGGGCATCACAGGCAGGCCTGATTGTTCACTCCGAGTGTTGGTCTCCAGCTCGGATTTCAACCTTCCAGGACTGTCCTGGAGTCGCCAGGAATAAAACATTAATCTGGGCACTGCTGAGAGCAACGGGGGGGAAAAATATCAGACCGGCCTTAAAAAAAAAAATAGGGTTTTTTCATTTTTATTGTACACTTCTATTTATTAATTACAAAAATATTGGAGATGGGGGGGGGAAAAAAGGCTGACTGACAATCAAGCAGAGAAAGAGGGAGCCTGGGGTCAGGTGATTGGGACTCATGTGGAGGGAAAGAGGGAGTGGGATGGGCGTGGGGACCAGTATTCTCTGCTGTGCCAGGATAGCAGCAGCAGTAACATGGTGAATGGGAGCGGCGCTGAGAAAATTTTTATACAGAAAAATACTTGTGTTGTGTAACAGGGGGTGCGTGGAATTTTTATAACACGGGAGGGGGGGGCCTCAGGAGCAAACCGGTTGAGAACCCCTGACTTAGCGGAAAATCACTGGTGCTTTACCCGCAATCTTCCATCCACTGAGGAAATGGAGGAAAATCATGAGTTATGCACCTGCAATTTCACCCACTCCACGCGAGCCCAGGGCATGGGAAAGTCCACCCGACTTGTTAAAAGTTTAAAGTTATTTCTGTATTTTTAGGACAAGGCTACAGATTGACTTTTACATCGAAACAAAAGGGGATAGAGGTGTTCTAATTATATTTGGAACACAATGGGCAGGCTTTTCCTCAGCCTTACCACTGATTTTGGACAGCATTGGGGTGGTCGGAAGAGGAACATCGGGTAGTGTACTGCCCCGGTGGTTTCCATCCCAAAATATTGTGTCCCCCTGTTCCACCCTCTCCTCGGCCCCCAGAATTTCAGCTCTCTCGTGTATTATGACTAGATTTAAAGGGACAGCCACCCACTAGACAAAAATACTAGGCTAATAGCTTGAGAAATCTTAGTTGGATCTGAACCAAACTTCACACGTTGGTTTTATTTCCACCAGCTTGCTTACAGTACACTTCTGGTAATTTGCCTAATTTGAATTACTGGATAATTTGAATTGTTTAGGCACAAAAAAATACTTTGTATTGACAGTAGACTGCACTAGCTCAGAATTCACTAGGTTGATTCCTGGGATGAAGGGGTTGTCTTATGAGGAAAGGTTGAGCAGGTTAGGCCTATACTCACTGGAGTTTAGAAGAATGAGAGGGGATCTTATTGAAACATAAGATTCTGGAGGGGGCTTGACAGGGTAGATGCGGAGAGGATGTTTCCCCTCGAGGGGGAATCTAGAACCAGGGGTCATAGTTTCAGAATAAGGGGTCGCCCATTTAAGACGGAGATGAGGAGGAATTTCTTCTCTCAGAGGGTCGTGAATCTTTGGAATTCTCTACCTCAGAGAGCTGTGGAGGCTGGGTCATTGAATATATTCAAGGCTGAAATAGACAGATTTTTGAACTACAGGGGAGTCAAGGGCTATGGGGAGCGGGCAGAAAAGTGGAGTTGAGGCCAAGATCAGATCAGCCATGATCTTATTGAATGGCGGAGCAGGCTCGAGGGGCTGAATGACCTACTCCTGCTCCTATTTCTTATGTTCTTATGTTCCTGTATTGTGTAAACGCCATGGAGATGGAAGGTTTGATTCCCAGAATGCTCAGTTAATTCTGTTCAGAATCCTTTTCAATCATATCTGATAATTCCCTCAAGAGTTTCTGGCTCCACGGAGGCACACAATCTCCTTCATCTGTAGGAGGGACTTTCAAATTCAAGCATGGAGATTGCCAGGACACTAATGGTGCTCTGGCTCATCAAGAGGAGCAGGGAGTGACACAGAGCAAGTTCTGCAATGTCAGTTTTGTCTTCCCCTGACATTTAGTTACCATAGGGATCCCATTAAATCTCGAAGTCCTGGCCGAGAACTCATCCAGATCATAAACAGTAGCAATCAAGTGCTTAAATTCCAACAAAAAATGATGATTTTAAGTCCAGAGCTGACAGCTATTAATAGTCACTCAGGTTTGTTGGAACAGTTTCAGATAGGCTGCTACCTGGAGCAGTGTGGGGTTGAGAAATATTCCATCTTGGTTAGGGGAAAATGAAACCTTAATGGGGGAGCAATTGGTATGCGTTGCGCCTGTTTTTCGGGCATAAAACGGGCACAACGCATACCAATTTCTGAGCGTGAAGTTCTGTGCCGCCGTCGTGGCCACTGCCATATTGGTCCTCGCTGTTTTTAGGCGGCCGCAACGATGGCCTGTATCAGGACCATTCTGCAATATTCGTCAAAAACTAGGTGGAGCATGTTATATTCCAGACTACTTGACACTCCATTCTGTTTGATATCCTAACATTTCATACCCCGGTCTCCCTGACTCTCCAATCCAATAGTGGCCTATCAGGCACTTCAATTTGCTCAACATCTCAGTATTGAGACTTCAATCTTCCAATTGGGATAGTTTGCTCATACCAGCTCACTTGCCATCGTTAGAAAAAAAAAGTCCCAACATTTATTTCCCCAGCTACTTGAGAAGCAACAGGAGACAAATCATTTGAGTGGAGGGGAAAGCAAACAAACAATATACTGTACAGAGGAGTGATGTAACATGTTTCATCCAAGATTAGCAGATTGTTCTGCAATCATTGCATGTACCTGTCAAAACAGTGAACCTTGTAGTTACAGAGGAATGTATGCAGGAGGTATGTAGACAACTGCCTACACAGAATATAGTATGCAACTTCAGAGTTATTGGATAAAATAGAGGTGAAAGATGCTACATAAGACTGCATAGGCTGTAATCATCTGTCAATATTGCACACTGTTCAATGATTTATAGACCAGCACTGGCACAGAATATAAGATGGGAACAAGAAAACGCATAATAGCCACACAGCTCACTCACATTCCTGTGTTGTCCACAGCCCGGACAATCCCACTTTTCTGGAGGATACTGTAAGCCACAACAGCCAAAAAGAGAAATGTTAAACAATAAAACTGCGTCATTTTCTGTTCTAACTGCACGCCGTTTTCCATTAGGAGTTTAAGTCCAGTTGGCTCATTTTCTGGTGTCCCCCAGACTCACTCACCTTCAGGCTACAATTAGATGGGGGCTGGCTAAGATCGCTCAGATGCCAGTTGTCAGAGCCAGGGGTGATACGACCAACTTGCTGTCCACGGAGATTCCCATCCAACACAGGGAAGAGACCCAAAGTATTTGGCCGTTCCTTCCTACTGGGAAAGGAAAACAATATGCGATTCAAGTTTCCTATCAATCAACGATTCACACATTCTTCACAAATATGCAGGCTGTTGTTTAACCGTTATGACTGTGCAGATTTGCTATTGTGAACCTTATGAAAGGCCCAAACCACTTCAATGGTTTCTAAACATTGCACAGCTATCAATAATAGGCAGAAACAGACAACCCGTTCAGCATGCCCACATCAATACTTGTTTTCTCACATTTTGGGATACTACGGGGTCATCAGGAATATTCAGGATAATCACAGGAGTGAAATAACATTACAATATCACATAATTTCTCTGCTAAATGTAGCAGTGAGCATAAGAAATAGGAGCTGGAGTAGGCCATTTGGCCCCTTGAGCCTACTCTGTCATTCAACAAGATCATGGCTGATCTTCTACCTCAACTCCACGTTCCCGCACTATCCCCATATCTCTTAATTCCTTTAGTTCCCAAAAATTTATCAACCTCTGTCTTGAATATACTCAATGACTGAGCATCCACAGCTCTCTGAAGTAGAGAATTCCAAAGATTCACAACCCTATGAGTGAAGAAATTTCTCCTCATTTCAGTTCTAAATGGCCGACCCCTTATTCTGTGACTGACCCCCGTGCTCTAGATTCTCCAGCCGGGGAAACATTTTCCCAGCATTAACCCTGTCAAGTCCCTTAAGAATTTTATGTTTCAATTAGATCACCTCTCATTCTTCTAAACGCTAGGGAATATAGGCCTAGTCTACTCGATCTCTCCTCATAGGGCAATCCCTTCATCCCAGGAACCAGTCTAGTGAACCTTCGCTGCACTCCCTCTAAGGCAAGTACGTCTTTCTTTAGGTAAGGAGGCCAGAACTGTACACAGTACTCCAGGTGTGGCCTCACCAACACCCTGTATAATTGTAGTAAGACTTCTTTACTCTTATACTCTAATCCCTTTGTAACAAAAGCTAACATACCATTTGCTTTCCTAATTGCTTGCTGTACCTGCATGTTTATTTTCTGTGATTCATTTACCAGGTCCCTCTGAGTGCAAACATTTTCCAGTCTCTCACCATTCAAAAAATATTCTGCTTTTTTGTTTTTCCTACCAAAGTGGATAACTTCACACTTCCCCACATTCTATTCCATTTGCCATGTTCTTGCCCACTCAACCTGTCTATATCTCTCTGCAGCCTCTTTGCGTCCTCCTCACAGCTAAGTTTCCCACCTAACTTTGTATCATCAGCAAACTTGGATATCCAATAAATAAATATCCTCCCAATTCTCAGGCTTACTAATCTTTTTGGCAACATTATAAACCTCTTCCTTTGATCTAATACTATCTTTAACTTCTCTCGTTAGCCACGGTTGGACCACTTTTCTTGTGGGGTTTTTGTGCCTTAAAAGGAATGTATATTTGTTGTAAGTTATGTATTAATTCTTTAAATGCTAGCCATTGCTTGTCTACGGTCATACTTTCTAATGTAGTTTCCCAATCTACCTTAGCCAACTCGCCCCTCATACCTATGTAGTTTGCTTTGTTTAGATTGAAGACCCTAGTTGCGGATTTAACTAAATCATGTTCAAATTCAATATAAAATTCTATCATGTTATGGTCACTCTTCCCTAAAGGCCCCTTTACGACAAGGTTATTAATTAACCCTTTCTCATTGCACAATACTAGATCTAAAATAGCCTGTTCCCTAGTTGGTTCCTCAACATACTGATCTAGAAAACTATCTTGTATACATTCCACGAATTTGTCCTCCACACTATTACTGCAAATTTGGTTTGCCCAGTCTATATGTAGATTAAAGTCCCCCATGATTATTGTATTACCCAGTGAATGGTGGAGGAGTGTAAATTTCCACAGAAACCACTTCTGAGAGGCAGAGGGAAACAACCTCCTCTTTGCTCTCAGTCTAGTCTCATGCCTTTGGTGTTAATCTATGGAGAGCACATCCACTCTGGTGCTGCTCTGTTCAACGCAAATGCAATGTTTTTCTTGACATCTGGATTCTAAGATTCAGACTGTTGAGTGCCAGATACAGAGATATGTACATCTATGTCTTCACAGAGATGCACCTCAATTTTGCAAAAGCAGATAATCTCAGCTGTAATATGTAGCTGCTAACCTGGCCCGACTCTCTAAGGACATCACTCAGGTACTCCCTGTGGAGAAATGGTTTTAATCGGCACGGAGACGAAGAGTTTAATGGCTGCTTGGTGAGGGTAGTTTGCAGATTGCCAGATGCTTCTAAGTTTCCAGCTCCAGGTCAGAAAAAAAATGCCTTTCTCTATTTGAATGTTTTTGACACTTTGACATTTGGAGTATGAGGGGCTCGCTCAAAACTTTTACACCGTTGAAAGAAATTGGTGCAAGTTTCACTCTTTTTAAGGAATGTTCGCTTCTTCCTTTTTTGGGTCTCCTCTTGCAAGCAACAGCATCCCTAAGAAAGGAAGGCAGGTTACCTGCTTCCAGGCTACATTATATTCAGTTGCTAGGAGGTGCTGGAAAAAAAGACGTGCATTTATAGAGCACCTTTCACGACCTCAGGACGTCTAAAGCACTTTAGAACCAATGAAGTACTTTTAAAGTGTAGTCACTGTTGTAATGTAGGAAACGTGGCAGCCAATTTGCGCACAGCAAGCTCCCACAAATAGAAATGTGATAATGACCAGATAATCTGTGTTAATGTAGCCATCGTGATTGTCTTTCCAACTCTCCATTCCTCCCCCTGGGCCAACACCGAGCTTCTGCTCAGCACCTCCCCATGATGGCACCACTGAGACTGACAACTCATCATATGGGAATCGGGATGTAGAACCTTGTCCTGCCTCTTTGTGGCACAGTGCATTGGGTGTCCGACTAGCTGTGTCACCGTACTGCCAGCTTCATCTGCCACGTTACGTAGAATTATATAGAATTTACAGCACAGAAACAGGCCATTCAACCCAACTGGTCCATGCCGGTGTTTATGCTCCACACAAGCCTCCTCCCAGCCTTCTTCATCTAACCCCATCAACATATCCTTCTATTCTTTTCTCCCTCATCTAGCTTCTCCTTAAATACACCTATGCTAGTTGCCTCAACTACTCCCTGTGGTAGCGAGTTCCACATTCCAAACACTCTCTAGTTAAAGTAGTTTCTCCTGAATTCCCTATTGGATTTATTAGTGACTATCTTATATTCATGGCCCCTGGTCTGGTATTGTTTGCAAGTGGAAACATCTTCTCTATGTACACCCTAACAAACCCTTTCATAATCTTAAAGACCTCTATCAGGTCACCCCTCAGTCTTCTCTTTTCTAGAGAAAGAGCCCCAGCCCGTTCAATCCTTCCCAATAGGTATAACCTTTCAGTTCTGGTATCATTCTAGTAAATCTTTTTTACACCTTCTCCAGTGCCTCTACAACCTAATCTGTCATGTTAATAACACAGGACAACTTGGACAGGCCTGGGGGCCTAAAGCTACTAGATTCGGAGAATAACGAATATCTGCAGCTGTGATTCAGTGCTTTGGTCGGTTTCCTAATCATCCGAGTCCAGCGAGACCTGCAGTGATATTCAGAAGCATTATGAAACTCCTGAATACTGCATCAGTAGATTCCCTAATCAGTCACAAAATACACACCATCAGGCATGCAGATTGCAGCTGCTTCAAGTGTATGCCAATCACCAACACATCAAAATGTTACTACAGGAAGCCACCTGATATGCATCCTACCTGTCCAGCCCTCAGAGTGCTTGATATAGTGGGCCGAGTCATTAACGGTCTACTCCTGTTCATTCAAAATCGTTTTTTTACCAATGAGAAAAATAAATTGAATTATCCAGCAGTTCGAATTAAACTATTTTTAATGGTACAGCACAGCAAAGCACTGCAGGCTAGGGAACAGCCGTGCCTTCAGCTGCCAAAGCCTTAAGCTCTGGAATTCTCTCCCTAAATCTCTCTGCCTCTCTCCCTCTCCTTCCTCCTTTAAGACGCTCCTTAAAACCTAACTGTTTGACCAAGCTATTGGTCATCTACCCTAATATCGCCTTATCTGGCTCGGTATCAAATTTTGTTTTATAACGCTCCTATGAAGCACCTTGGGACATTTTACAACATTAAAGGCGCTATATAAATACAAGTTGTTGTTGCATAAACACTAAAAATGCCATAAAACATCAAATCCACTACTGAAATGCATAAGTTCAAAATTTGAGCTCTGTATAATCTGAGCAGCCATTTCGCAAAATAGTCTCTGATCGCAGCTTGCTTGCTTCTTGCTGACAACATTTTTTTTCCACATGGTATTTAGCACAGAGAAAAGTTTAATCGGAGCACCTAGCTTTGTCATCAGCCATTTCCTCAGCAATCATGCAGAATTGGATGCCATGGCCATGGTTAGGTGGTTCCTCTACCTCAGTCTAATCGCTGAATCATTCACTTGGGCATCTTCCTTACTCTCACACTAGCCGTAGCATCTTTCCGCATAGAACCAACAATTTCCGTGTCGTCAGCAATCGGGTATCAGGACTTCGTTGTCAACACCAACAATGGATTCAAGCCTCATATCTGCTGGCAGTCGCAATCAGGAACTCATTCACTCGACAAGGGCCGCTGCTTCAGAGTTGGCCAACGGTGCCTGCGTGAGATAGTCGGCCGTGTCAGACGCTGATGCTCACTCTGCTGGTCGGATGAACTTAGTGTCGAAAGCAGTTGCCATTTAATTCTGCTGTTAGACTCGGGCCTTTCATGTGAGTCTCACAGTTGTCAACTACCAAGGCGGCTCTTACAGACAGAATTACACAGTATTTAGAGCACAGAAACAGGCCATTCGGCCCAACAGGTCCATGCTGGTGTTTCTGCTCCACACAAGCCTCCTCCTACCCTTCTTCATTTAACCCCATCAACATATCCTTCTATTCCTTTCTCCCTCATGTACTTATCTAGCTCCCCTTAAATGCTTCTATGCTATTCGCCTCAATTACTCCTTGTGCTAACAGTTCCACATTCTAACCACTCTCTGGGTAAAGAAGCTCCTCCTGACTATTAGTGACTATCTTACATTTCGAAGCCATGTTTTGGTCAAACTGATACAGCCGCTCCTGAAAAAGAGCATCAGTCATCAGTCCTAGAAGCTGGCAGCTGGCCTTCATTCTGCCAGTGCATTTCACACTTCTTTTAGCCTCAACCTGTCACATTACCACCACCTCTTGCCTTGATCATCTCTTAATGTCTCTCAATCTCTCCTTTTGTTCTTTCATCCCCTCCCCCTTTTCCCAGCTTTATCCTTGCCTTCAATCTATTTCATTTCCTGCTATTTCCAGTTCTGACGAAAGGTCTTCGACCTGAAACGTTAACTCTGTTTCTCTCGCCACGGATGCTGCCTGGCCTGCTGAGTTTTTCCAGCGGTTTCTGTTGTTATTTCGGATTTCCAGCATCCGCAGTATTTTGCTATCGTATCAGTCATCGTCGCCTAGTGTTGCTCCTGCAGAGTAACCTTACTAAAACATCTGGGGCAGAGGTTCGGAACTTCCAAACACCAGCGGCTTTTTCTTTCCCATCGTGCTACAGCAAACCATGACAGTAATTCACTGCTTGGCTATTTTCCCACCTAATCATTCTTATTCATGAAACCTGCTTGGGTGCAGCTTGTAAGAAAAAAGACTGGAGAGACAGAAAGACATTGAGTCGCAGGCAACAGAACAGCACAGACATGCTGAGATGTGTTTTCTCCCATTAAAGATGGCTTTGAGCTTGTAAAAAAAAAGCCAGTTCCATCAGTATTAAAGGTGGCTTTGGGCTTGTGACAAGATAAAATTGCAGGAGTTTTATCAAGGATCCAGCTGTCGGCACTTTCTGTGGGAATGTTCCTTCCCTCTCCATGTTTGGATCTGCATTTGATTGTGCGATGGTTTAAGAAGCAGCTGATCCACGATGCAGGGACTGGGCCAGTTCCAAATTCTTTGGCGACTTCATTCATCTTTTCCAGTGAGGCAAGGTTGGACAGTCCAGAAAGGTTATTAGCTGCTCAGGCCTGCTTGAACCAGGCTGAATTCTAATTAAGCAGCAGATTTCACTGATCAGGACCCATTTGGAGTGGGAATTTAAATGTAATAAATAATTTGAATTAAGATGCTCGAAATAAGCAACAAATTTTCAATATATTGTAAATGGAAGGCATTTTTTGCACAATTTTAATCTAACCTGCCCAGCGGGAATCTGACGGGATCGGGTCGAACGGCGGTTTGACAGCTTTTGACTTCAATGGCGAGTAAAGGGGGCGAGCTATCAAACCAGCGTGTGAACCAATCCCGTCAGATCCCCACCAAGATGGTTAGGTTAAAATTACCCCCAAAGTCTACCATGCAGTTACAATCCCGGTTAAGGATTATGGGGGTATATTTCCTTCTTGTATGTAAAGTTCAAGAAAAAATATTTTTACTAAACTCATTATCAACTAGTGACGAATGAAATAATTTTTCTTGAACTTGACTACAGGTGAAAAATATACCCTTATTGGAGCCTACGTGGGAAAGATCACAGGGACTCTGACATTGTTGCATATTCAGCTTAAGCGATTATTTTTCTACCATTACTTTTGGGTTCCATCCCTTGCACTCCGTACACCACTCTCAGATGGTGAGGGTGAACAAATGACCTGCTCCTCAGATATCTTCTAATACCAGTCAGAACTGAGCTCCAGGAGATGTAGATAAATGACCTGAGGTGATGTGCCCCACAGTCTCCCTCTCTCCCTGTAGAAAAGTGCCTTGGTTTACATTGGCAGTACAGCTCAGCATGCGAGTTTACTATATCAGGAACCAAAAGCTTTAAAAATAAATGAATAAATAAATTGTTTCTACGTAATTACCCCATCTCTCTTTTTCATGCTCGCCAACTTTTCTCTCCCAATTTTCTCCCCTCACCTTTTGCAAGTGCAAAAGACAAGACTGAAGCGTTTGCAACCATCTTCAGCCAGAAGTGCCGAGTGGATGATCCATATCGGCCTCCTCCTGAGGTCCCCACCATCACAGAGGCCAGTCTTCAGCCAATTCGAGTCACTCCACGTGATATCAAGAAACGGCTGAGCGCACTGGATACAGCAAAGGCTATGGGCGCCCTACCACATCCCGGCTGTCGTGCTGAAGACTTGTGCTCCAGAACTAGCCACGCCTCTAGCCAAGCTGTTCCGGTACAGCTACAACACCCGACTATGTGGAAAACTGCCCAGGTATGTTCTGTCCACAAAAAGCAGGGCAAATCCAATCCAACCAATAACCGCCCCATCAGTTTATCATAGAATCATAGAAATTTACAGCACCGAAGGAGGCCATTCGGCCCATCTTGTCCGTGCCGGCCGACAAAGAGCTATCCACCTTAATCCCACTTTCCAGCACTTGGTCCGTATCCTTGCAGGTTACGCACTTCCAAGTGCATATCAAAGTACTTTTTAAATATGATGAGGGTTTCTGCCTCTACCACCCTTTCAGGCAGTGAGTTCCAGACCCCCACCACCCTCTGGGTGAAAACATTTCTCCTCAAATCCCCTCTAAACCTCCCGTATGCCTTCTTAACCACCTTATCTACCTGCTTATTTACTCTCAATCATCAGCAAAGTGATGGAAGGTGTCAACGGCACTTACTCACCAATAACCTGCTCACCGATGCTCAGTTTGGGTTCCGCCAAGACCACTCAGCTCCAGACCTCATTACAGACTTGGTCCAAACATCGACAAAAGAGCTGAATTGCAGAGGTGAGGTGAGAGTGACTGCCCAAGGCAGCATTTGACCGGGTGTGGCATCAAGGAGCCCTAGTAAAATTGAAGTCAATGAGAACCAGGGGGAAAACTCTCCACTGGCTGGAGTCATAACCTAGCATAAAGGAAGATAGTTGTGGTTGTTGGAGGTCAATCATCTCAGCCCCAGAACATCGCTACAGGAGTTCCTCAGGGCAGTGTCCTAAGCCCAACCATCTTCAGCTGCTTCATCAATGACCTTCCCTCCATCATAAGGTCAGAAGTGGGGACGTTCGCCGATGATTGCAGAGTGTTCGGATCCATTCGCAACTCCCCAGATAATGAAGCAGTCCGTGCCCGCATGCTTGGGCTGATAAGTGGAAAGTAACATTCATGCCACCCAAGTGCCAGGCAATGACTATCTCCAACAAGAGAGAGTCTAACCACCGTCCCTTGACATTCAACGGCATTACCATCGCCCAATCCCCCACCATCAACATCCTGGGGGTCACCACTGACCAGAAACTTAACTTGACCAGCCACATAAATACTGTGGCCACAAGAGCAGGTTAGAAGCTGGGTATTCTGCGGCGAGTGTCTCACCTCCTGGCTCCCCAAAGCCTTTCCACCATCTACGAGGCACAAGTCAGGAGTGTGATGGAATACTCTCCACTTGCCTGGATGAGTGCAGCTCCAACAACACTCAAGAAGCTCAACACCATCCAGGACAAAGCAACCCGTTTGATTGGCAACCCATCTACCGCCTTAAACATTCACTCCCTCCACCACCAGCGTACCGTGGCTGCAGTGTGTACCATCTACAAGATGCACTGCAGCAACTCGCCAAGGCTTCTTCGACAGCACATCCCAAACCCGCGACCTCTAGGACAAGGGCAGCAGACACGTGAGTACACCATCACCTGCAAGTTCCCATCTCAGTTACACAGCATCCTGACTTGGAAATATATCGGCCGTTCCTTCATCGTCGCTGGGTCAAAATCCTGGAACTCCCTCCCCAACAGCACTGTGGGAGTACCCTCACCACACAGACTGCAGCGGTTCAAGAAGGCGGTTCACCACCACCTTCTCAAAGGCAATTATGGATGGGCAATAAATGCTGGCCTGGGTAGCGACACCCAGATCCCAGGAACTAATAAAAAAAACAACTTCTCTCCTGAATCCCTGCTGTGATGCAATTCCACAGGCACTGGTCACCCTCCACTAGATCGCCCAAGTGCCCATTCTACATCTGTGTGTTGGCAGTGTCTACAGGCTATTCAGCCACAGGGTCCATCACAGCTGAGGGAGAACTGTGCTCACTCAACATCTACACATGTGCACTTCCAGCAAGCACCACTGGATGGAGAATTGAAACAAAAACCAATGAAGCCCTCATAATCTTCTCATTACTGTCATAAGAAATCTCACATACCATCAAATCTCCATACTAACCCAGCCTAAGTTTTACATATTTAGCCTTTCCAGTTACAGATCTACAATTGGCACACATGAGGAGGAATACACACAATGACAAGGGGCACAGTGTCAATTTTTAAATAAAGTTTGTAAGGGGAGTCTCCCTAATCGCTTGGTAATTTTATCTGTGTGTAACAGCCATACATACCCCAAAGATCCCTTGTTCGATTCCTGGTCTGTGCGGAGATAGGGAAGAGAAAATTGGCCAGTTCCTGCTCCTAATTGTTATCCTGTGACCTCTAATGACAGGCTCGGCTATGGTCACTTCATGATCTAATTGCCTGCTGAATTCAACTATCAGGCTAAACAGAAATAAGAGAAACAGAAAATGCTGGATATACTCAGCAAGTTTTCTTTGGCATGGAATGCTCCTTGTCCTATTACCACCCCCTTTTGCCTTGTACCTTTTGTCATTTAATCACTCCTGCCCTCCTCGAACACAAACCTTCCTTTTTGTTCTTTCCTCCCCTCCGCCCCCGCCCCCGCCCCCCCCCCTTTCCCTGCCTCTGTACTTGCTTAAAAACTGTTAAATCTACAACCTCTTCGTTTTCATGAAAGGTCATCGACCTGAAACGTTAAATCTGTTTCTCTCTCCACAGATGCTGAGTGTTTGCAGCATTTTCTGTTTTTATTTCAGATTTCCAGCATCCGCAGTATTTTGCTTTTCTTACACATAAATAATGGCCTCTTGATCAAGGAAACACAGGGCACTGGAGCCCATGGAGACAAAACCCAACAAGAAGTCAGCGTCTTCAGGAAAGGAGCAGAGAACATTTCCAAGTAAAAGATAAAGGGGGAAAAATTCGGTTGCTTTGCGCCTCCCGTTAACGCCCTAAGAGGGCGCTAATGGGGCACAAAGCAACTAGCGCCCGGGAGCAGCGATGTTTGCGCCGCTCGCGAAATTGACCAGACATTTTGTGGCGGCGCTCAACACTACCGCCACGGTCTCCTGCACCTGCAGATCATGAAGTCAGTCAAGCGTGCAACGCCCCAGTAGCGCCCCCTGCCTTACCGCCTGTCGCTAGCAACGACAGGTTGAGGGGAGCGTTTCGCAGTCGGGAAGGGACTGGGGGAGCGCTATTTAAAGGCGAACGCTTCCTGCCTTTTTTTTGGTGACATTTTTGCACCACGCATTCTGAGAGAGAGAGAGAGAGAGAGAGAGAGAGAGAGAGAGAGAGAGAGAGAGAGAGAGACTGACTTCTGGAGAGATCCAACGCTGTGTGAAGGAGTTTTGGGTTCTGAGCAGCACTTTGCAGGTTCATTTTGATTTGACCTTCCTTGCATCGATTTAGAAGAGATTATGGGGGCTGCACTCTGAGCTCTTTCCCTGGGCCTCTCCATTGTTCTTTCCAGCAGATTTGATGTACAGGTCTCTCCAGGCCAAGATTCAAGGCTGCAATGAGCAGGATGTGGATGGAGAGCAAGATCGATCCTCCCCTTTAAGAACTGGCCGGCGCCAGTGTGTCTGTGTTCCATTGCTGACTGACATCACACGAGCTTCGCCAGCGCTCTGAGGTAGCGCCTCGCTCTTCGGCGTTAGCGCCTTAAGAGAGGTGTGTAGCGCCTGATTTAGTGCTCCAATCACCTCCAGGAGCGATAGAAGCCAAGTTTGCAGTCGGAGGCGATAATTAGCACCAGGCACTAAACTTTGTGCCCGGCCAATAATTGCGCCCCAAACGGGGCGATACCGAATTTTTCCCCCAAAAAGAATTGGAAAAAATTTGGAGGAAAAACTTCAAATTTCAGACTTTGAGCTAACAGATGTATATGGATTAGTCATTCAAAAATGTGGATCCTACCAAACAATGTTCAGAGTTATACTGTTACTATCTTTAGACTACTACAAGCTATAACAATCTATCAGTTTTTAGAAAGGCTATGAGGCAGCATCAATCATTCCTACGCAATATTACAGAGAATATATTGCACTACATACCCTCCATTATCAATGAGTTTAGTGCTATTGGTTTGGATGACTTGCAGTGTGTTACACTCATGCTAGAGTCAGGCAACTACCTAAGATTTCAAATAGACACGGGTGCACAATGTAACGTGATTCCACTTCACCTAGATCAAAAAGCAACAAGAGATTTTAAGCTATCAAAGGTTGAAACACTTAAGACCAAGATTGTAGCTTATGGTGGTTCAAGTCTCCCCCCCGCCCCCATTAGAAGACATGTATGAATCCTGGTCCAACGTGGTGACTTTAGGTGTAAGCTGGACTGAAAGCTCGTCGATAGCACAACATACGGACTCTGCTGGGTAGAAAGGCCTGCCTGGGCATGAACATCATTAAGTACACTGGTAATGATCATATCAATAGAACATCTTCTGCTGGAGTAACGGTATAAACGATCAATAATTACAAGCCACTAACCTAGGAGTGTTTAATTCAGAAACATCCTCGAGTACTCAGTGACGGGGTAGAGGGAGAGGACCGAATCAAGCTCGACAAGGCAGTAGATCTGGTCCAACATGTCCCGCCACCAGTGGCTTTAAGGGATAAGCCGAAAGAAACCCTGGATGGTATGGTCAGACAGGACACCATCACTCCGGTGACAACGCCGACCTCATGGATCAGTTCGATGGTAGTTGTATCTAAGATGAACGGCACACTACGCATCTGCTTAGATCCCAAAGACTTAAACAAGGCTATCAAGCAAGAGCGTTATCCTCTACCGACTATTCAAGATGTAGCTACACGCCTACATGGTGCTCAAGTCTTCACGGTTCTCAACGTCCGCAATGGGTTTTGGCACGCGAGTCTCGAGTAAGTTTCTCCCCAAACTGTCAGGCATAACGAAACCGCTCAGAGACTTAACGCAGAAGGGCACAGAGTGGTTCTGGGGAGAATCGCAAGAATTGGTGCTGCAACGACTCAAAGTAGCGGACACCAGCACACCAGTCCTTAGGTATTATAATCTCAAGGAAGAAGTCACTCTACAATGCGATGCATCTCAATCTGGACTTGGAGCAGCAATGATGCAGAATGGACAACTAGTCGCGTATGCATCAAGAGCATTAACATCAGCAGAGACAAGATACGCACAGATCGAGAAAGGACTTGTAGCGATTGTGTTTGCCGGTGATAAATTTGAAGCTTACATCTACGGTTGGAACGTGGTGAATACTGAAACGGATCACCGTCGGTTGCAATCAAATAGTGCTGAAGCCACTAAACAACACGCCTGCCTCAGAGACTTCAAAGAATGCTGTTCCAAAAATATAGTTTGAGAGATTCATATAAGGAGGGGGAATAGATGGTCCGAGCAGATACATTAGCAGAGCATAGCTGCCAGAAGTTAACGCCTGTGTTTTTACACCTCAGCTGGAGGAAACTGATCATCGTGAATCACTTCTAGTTGGAGACTCACGCTGGCGACAACGCAATCATGCTGCAGCGGATGACCTGGTTCAGAAGCAACTGCGTGTTATCATTCGGCAAGGCTGGCCTGGGATCAAGTCGGGGGTACCTGAATGCCTCCACCCCTATTTGTGATTCAAGATGAACTAACTGACCAAGGGGAATTGATATTTAAGGGACAGCAGCTCGTGGTACCAGCTGTATTACGTAAGGAATTGATGCCCGTAGCACATTCAACGCACATCGGCATAGAAGGTTGTATCCGTAGAGTCAGTGACAGCCTCTATTGGCCCAGGATATCAACAGAGCTTTTTAAAAATTCATTCACGGGGGTGTGGGTGCCGCTGGCAAAGCCAACATTTATTGCTCATCCCTAATTGCCCTCGAGAAGGTGGTGGTGAGCCGCCTTCTTGAACCGCCGCAGTCCGTGTGGTGAAGGTACTCCCACACAGAGCTGGTAGGGAGGGAGTTCCAGGATTTTGACCCAGTGACGATGAAGGAACGGCGATATACTTCCAAGTCAGGATGGTGTGTGACTTGGAGGGGCGCTTGGTCATGGTGGTGGTGTTCCCATGCGCCTGCTGCCCTTGTCCTTCTAGGTGGTAGAGGTCGCGGGTTTGGGACCTCTATATAGCTTCAACAATACATTGCGAAGTGTGATATCTGTTTGGCTCATCACAGTTCTCCAAGTATTACAGCACCAGATTGTGGCTAGGCCTTAGTCGAAAGTTAGGACTGACTTTGGTGAGTTACATGGCCATACCCTGCTTCGTCATGTGTGACTATTACAGGAACTTTATCCAAATAGCCAGCCTCACTTCAGTTACTACATGCAGTATTCTGAGAGAACTCCGAGAAAGGTTTGCAAGATTTGGCCTACCAGACAACCTAGTAACAAATTTGCTCTGTTTGCCAAGACATGGGGATTTAAACAAGTGACGTCATCACCTCACTACCCGTAGTCCAATGGCAAAGCTGAGAATGCTGTCAAGACCATCAAATGACTCTTCACAAAACGCAAGAAGTACACTCAATCAGATTTTCAAAAGGCAGTCGATAAGGTGCCACACGAAAGATTGTTGCGCAAAATAAGGGCTCATGGGGTCGGGGTAATACATTAGCATGGATAGAGGATTGGTTGAAGGACAGAAAACTGAGAGTAGGGATAAACGGGTCATTTTCAGGTTGGCAGGCTATTACTAGTGGGGTGCCACAAGGATCAGTGCTGGAGCCTCAGCTATTTACAATCTATGTTAATGACTTAGATGAAGGGACCAAGTGTAATGTATCCAAGTTTGCTGACGATACCAAGCTAGGTGGGAAAGTAAGCTGTGAGGAGGACGTTACAAAGGTTAAGTGAGTGGGCAAGAAGCTGGCAGATGGAGTATGATGTGGGGAATTGTGAGGTTATTGACTTTGGTAGGAAGAATAGAAAAACAGAATACTTTTTAAATGGTGCGAAACTATTAAATGTTGGTGTTCAGAGGGATTTGGGTGTCCTTGTACACTAAACACAAAAAGTTAACACGCACATTGCAAGGGGGTTGGAGTACAAGAGTAAGGAAATCTTGCTGCAATTGTATAGGGCTTTGGTGAGACCACACCTAGAGTACTTTGTACAGTTTTGATCTCCGTACCCAAGGAAGGACATACCTGCCTTACAGGGGGTGTAACGAAGGTTCACTAGATTGATTCCTGGGGTGAGAGGGTTGTCTTATGAGGAGAGATTGAGCCTATACTCTCTGGAGTTAAGAATGAATGAGAGGTGATCTCATTGAAACATATAAGATTCTGAGAGGGCTTGACAGGGTAGATGCTGAGAGGCTGTTTCCCTTGTATGGATGAGAACAAGGACTGCAGGGAGGATGGGCAAACTGACCATGGCACCGTGGTACAGGAGGCCATTCAAGTGGGGGGGCGGGGGGGGGGGGGGGGGGGGGGGGAGTAAAAAGGAATGTGGTAGTGGTAGGCAACAGTATAGTCAGGGGGATAGATACTGTTCTCTGCAGCCACGACAGGGAGTACCGAAGGCTGTGTTGCCTGCCCGGTAACAGGGTTAAGGATATCTCCTTGCGGCTGGAGAAGAACTTGGAGTAGGAGGGGGAGGATCCAGTTGTCGTGGTCCATTTAGGAACCAACAACATAGGTAGAACTAGGAATGAGGTTCTGCTGAGGGAGTTTGAGGAGTTAGGATCCAAATTAAAAAGCAGAACCTCAAAGGTAATAATCTCTGGATTGTTATCTGAGCCATGCGCAAATTGGCATAGGGACAAACAGATTAGAGGTTTAAATGCGTGACTCAAAGAGTGGTATGGGAGGAAGGGGTTTCAGTTCAAGGGGCACTGGCACCAGTACTGAGGAAAGAGAGCCGTTTCGATGGGATGGGCACCACTTAAACCAGGCTGGGACCAGTGTCCTGGCGAATCGAATAACTAGGGCAGTAGACAGGGCTTTGAACTAATGAAGTGGGGGTGGGAGGATTCAGGAGAGAGTAAATTTAAAAGCAGCAAGAGAAATGTCAAGGCTCTTGAGCAGAGTAGAGTTTTGGGTACAAATAAGCAGAGTGGGTCAGGAAGGAACAGAGAGAGTAACAAAGGTAATAAGGCATCAGTGACTAAGGTGACATCAGGGAAAAATAGAAAAAGTCAAAGCTAAAAGCACTATATCTAAATAAGGCACAAAAACCCCACAGGAAAAGTGGTCCAACCGAGGCCAACAAGAGAAGTTAAAGATAGTATTAAATCAAAGGAAGAGGCTTATAATGTTGACAAAAAGAGTAGCAAGCCTGAGGATTGGGAGGATTTTAGAATTCAGCAAAGGAGGACCAAGAAATTGATAAAGAAAGGGAAAATAGAATAGAAGAGTAAACTAGCAAGAGACATAAAACAGACTGTAAAAGCTTCTATAGGTATGTAAAAAGGAAAAGATTAGCAAAAGTAAACGTGGGTCCCTTACAGGCTGAGACAGGAGAAATTATAATGGGGAATAAGGAAATGACAGAGAAATTAAACAAATACTTTGTGTCTGTCTTCATGGAAGAAGACGCAAAAAACTTCCCGGAAATAGTGGAGAACCAAGGATCTAGCGAGAATGAGGAACTGAAAGAAATTAGTTTTGGTAAAAAAAATAGTACTGGAGAAATTAATGGGACTGAAAGCCGATAAATCCCATGGACCTGATGGCCTATATTCTAGGGTTTTAAAAGAGGTGGCTATAGATATAGTGGATGTATTGATTGTCCTCTTCCAAAATTCCATAGATTCTAGAACGGTTCCCACGGATTGGAAGGTAGCAAATGTAACCCCACTATTTAAGAAAGGAGGGAGAGAGAAAACGGGGAACTACAGACCAGTTAGCCTGACATCAGTCATAGGGAAAATGCTAGAATCTATTGTTAAGGACGTGGTAACAGGGCACTTAGAAAATAATAATAGGATTGGGCAAAGTCAACACGGATTTATGAAAGGGAAATCATGTTTGACAAATCTGTTAAGAGTTTTTTTGAGGTTGTAACTAGCAGAATAGATAAGGGGGAAGCAGTGGATGTGGTGTATTTGGATTTTCAGAAGGCATTCGATAAGGTGCCACACAAGAAGTTATTAAACAAAATTAGGGCTCATGGGATTGGGGTAATATACTAGCATAGATTGAGGATTGGTTAACAGACAGAAAACAGAGAGTAGGAATAAACTGGTCATTTTCGGGTTGACAGGCTGTAACTAGTGGGGTACCGCAAGGATCAATGCTTGGACCTCAGCTATTCACAATCTACATCAATGATGTGGATGAGGGGACCAAATGTAATATATCCAAGTTTGCTGATGATACAAAGCTAGGTGGGAATGTAAGCTGTGAGGAGGATGCAAAGAGGCTTCAAGAGGATATCGACAGGCTAAGTGAGTGGGCAAGAACATGGCAAATGGAATATAATGTGGAAAAATGTGAAGTTATCCACTTTGGGAGGAAAAATAGAAAAGCAGAGTATTTTTTAAATGGTGAGAGATTGGGAAATGTTGGTGTTCAGAGGGACCTGGGTGTCCTTGTACACGAATCACTGAAAGTTAACATGCAGGTACAGCAAGCAATTAGGAAGGCAAATGGTATGTTGGCCTTTATTACAAAAGGATTTGAGTATAAGAGTAAAGACGTCTTACTGCAATTAAATAGGGCCCTGGTGAGACCACACCTGGAGTATTGTGTACAGTTTTGGTCTCCTTACCTAAGGAAGGATATACTTGCCATAGAGGGAGTGCCACGAAGGTTCACCAGACTGATTTCTGGGATGGGGGGATTGTCCTATGAGGAGAGATTGAGTAGACTAGGCCTATATTCTCTAGAGTTTAGAAGAATGAGAGGTGATCTCATTGAAACATACAAAATTCTTACAGGGCTTGACAGGGTAGATGTAGGAAGAATGTTTCCCCTGACTGAGGAGTCTAGAACCAGGGGTCACAGTCTCAGAATAAGGGGTAGGCCATTTAGGACTGAGATGAGAAATTTCTTCACTCAGAGGGTGGTGAATCTTTGGAATTCTCTACCCCAGAGGGCTTTGGAGGCTCAGTCATTGAGTATATTCAAGGCAGAGATCGATAGATTTTTGGACTCTAAGGGAATCAAGGGATATGGGGATAGTGCAGGAAAGTGGAGTTGAGGTCGAAGATCAGCCATGATCTTATTGAATGGCAGAGCAGGCTCGAGGGGCCGTACGGCCTACTCCTATTTCTTATGTTCTTGCTCTATTAGATTGGTGCAATTCGCCGAGTGAAGGTGTAGATATAAGCCCTGCACAGAGACTTATGGGTCATAGGTGCAAGACACTACTTCCGATAGCGGAAATACTCCAACAGCCTCGATATTCGACTGAGAAAGACACTCTGCACTTGTCGGCATGAAGTAACGTCAGCAGTATTACAATGACAGGAATGCTAAACCACTTCAAGAAATACACCCTGGTGATACAGTGCGGATGAAACTCCCTGGCCAGAGTCCTTGGAGTGGTGGAACATGCACGCAAGTGTGGTGGAAGACAGCGTCAGCCTCCATCTTGATTGAAGGACTATTTGTTTTTGTAGTGCCTACTTGCGATTGTGTGTTTTGTTTCGGTTAAATTCCAGAGTTCCTCTATGTGTGATTTTTTTTAAAACTCTGAAATAGTTAGATAGTATGTCTTTTTCTTTGAGGGGAAAGATGTGACGTGGGGCGCACGTTTGCTGTACGTACATGGCATCTGTGTCATAGTCACATGATTCATCATGTGACTCCTTTGTTTTCTCTCTCGTGTGCGCGCGCCGGTGGAGCTGCAGACTCGTGGCGCTCGTGCAACTCCTGTAAGGTAACTTCTTGTTTAAATACTTAATAAAACATTGATGCTCTTTCTAACACACGGCTACGTTTACTATTTAAAGGGGTATCGACACAGAAGTGGGATTGGAAGGGAGTATAAGGATGTGCGCGGTAAGGGATACAAGGAAGTGGTCAGAGATGGCATTGTCTGTGATTGACACAATGGGAGTAGAAAGACCACGTGAGATGGCAAGGTCAAGGGGATGGCCGTGATTATGGGTAGGAGAGTTTATATGGAGGGAGAGTTTGAAGCAGGGCAGTAAAATCAGAGGAGAGAGGGCAAAATGAGTTGAGATGGAGACTGAAATCACCGAGGATGAGAAGTTGTTGAACACCAGAAGTAGGGAGTCCGTGATAGGCTTCGTGCAGTAGTTGCAAGAACGAACATATTCACATCCTTGTTTTCCTATTGATCTAAGCTTCTGCAAGCTTTCTAAAATCCATTTCTTGTACTATTAATTGCCAAATACATATTTGTTCACTTTGCAAACTTCCCATCAAAATACTTATCAGTTATTCTCTCTGGAGTGCTCAACATCCTCAGATAATTACTCATAAAGGCTCATCGATAAAACCTGCCAGTAAAGGCACATACATAACCTTCTGACTCGTGGACAGAATAAAAATGAGTTTCCTACTTAAAGAATCATGTTAGAGCTTTTTCCATTTTAATCTCCCCTTCACTCACCATGTTGTTTGTCTTTATGTCTGCTCTAGTTACATACATCTCTGAGCTTTTACTGACAGTGAGTAATGGTATCTCATGGGAACAGATATTTTCCACTTTCTAGAAACGAAGTTATTTTCGAAGACATCATCTAAATGGCCCACAAAAGGACCCAAACTGTGGAGTTTACTTTGAATAGTTCAACCTCGCAGTACCATAATTAAGACACTCCATTGCTGTGCACATCTCATCATCACATCGGTGCCGATTTTAAATTTGAGGTGCACAATGAGTGGTGTGCAGGCAAAGCGCGTCTGCCGCCCTCCTGTTGTTACCGTCATGAGGCCAGAGTCATTTTGAGGCCTAGACCTCATTTACATTGCAGTCAATGCCTGGGGAATGGGGAAAGGTGATCCCAAGGGTGGGGGCCTCACGCAGACCGGCAGCATGCCAGAGATCTTTTGTGGGCCCAGGAGGAACACTCCTGCTCCTCCTGGCCCCACAAAAATAAAAAAGTTTAAAACAAACTTCAGCCATTTTGTTAGCGGCCTCCAGCAGCTCCTTTAAGGATCGCTGGTTAGGTCGCTCAATGGGCAGAACGAGTGGTCGGAGTGTGAGCGGAGCACACTCCACCCATTTGTACCTTAAAATTGTAATCAGAGTCCTATGTACATCATAGAATCGTAATTTGCATATTTCAACTGGCCTCCCACTTGACAGAGGCGAGTGCTCTGCTCGCCCATCTCAGGGATTAATGTAGAAAGTGAGAAGTGTGTGCCTGTCTGCGGGGGCAGCAGAGGGAGACAGGACTCACGGGTGCAGGGAATACCCAAGTCCGATAGACAATTAAGCCCGTAATTTCCTTGGAGCTGCTCTCGCTTTGCCGCCGTAAGGGTAGAGCAAATCTGGAACTCTCTCCGCCAAAAAGCTGTTGAGGCTGGGGTCAATTGAAAAACTCAAAACTGAGATTGATAGATTTTTGTTCGGCAAGGGTATACGGAACCAAGGTGGGTAGATCAAGTTAAGATAAAGATCAGCCATGGTCTAATTGATCATGGGCGAAGTTACAGCAAAGGAACAGGAACAGCTCCTAGGAAATTCCAGGACTCAGTGTTGAACAAGTACGAGATGGACAGCGATCTCATACCTGTTAGATGAGGGAGAAAGGAATAGAAGGATATCTCGATAGCTTGAGATGAAGTAAATAGAATTTGAGGAGGCTCGTGTGGAGCATAAACACCGGCATAAACCGACTGGCCCAATGGCCTGGTTCTGAGCTGTAAATTCTATGTAACTCAGAGAAGGGTTGGTCCTGAAGAGCATTGCAGCAACGTAGAGCAAGGAGCTATCCAAGGGCTGAGAGGCAGGTTGACTAAAAGGTTTGGAGAGTGGTAGTAGTGGGGAATCCTATAGTCAGGGGTTAACGTCACCTTTTTCAAGACTGAGCGTCTCAAATTATATGTTGCCTCTCTGATGCCTGAGTGAAGGACATTGCGGAATGGGTGGAAAAATATCTGGAAATGGAGCGAGAGCAGCCAAAAGTTGTGGTCCACATTGGAACGAATGACAGAGATAGAAGTGCACTTAAGGTCTCGCAGAGGGAGTTTAAGGTGTTAAACTGTTTCAAGATTAAGGTCCCTTTTATTCTGCCCAGCAGTCAGGAAGTTATAGACATGCCATTACTGGCTAGCTTTATTGATGAGTTGATATTCAGATACACTGTATTGGGTTAATGTCGCTACAAAGCATATCTGATATTTGGGACAGTTCTCCCTTGGAACTGAAGATCAGGTGCTAAGTGTATTACCACTGCATCACAGCACTCTCTAGATAGCACTCCAGATGGGATCTGAACAAGGCTGTTTACAACTGAAGCATCACTTCCTCACTTTTAGATTCCAGCCCCTTGAGATAAAGGCCAACATCCCATTAGCCTTTTTAATTACTTTTTGCACCTACGCACTGGCTTAAGTGATTTCTGTACATGGACACCTAAATCCTTTTGCTCCTCCACAGCTACTAGTCTCTCACCATGAAGCAACTATTACAATTTGTCTGTCTTTTATCCACAGTGGATGTCCTCACACTTCCCACATTGAACTCTCTGTCAGTTTGGCCCACTCATTTAGCCTGTCTTCAGTCTTTGTAATACCCTGCTCCCATCCACACAAATTACTATGCCTCCTAACCTAGTGTCATCTGCAAACTTGGATGTACAACTCTCCTGGCTGCAGATACAGAAGTTGTGTGACTTAAAGAAGAGTACAAAGAGCACATATATGGACATGAAGGAAAAAATTATGCCAACAACACTGTACTGACACAGAGAATGTTACAAAGCTGCAGCAAGTAAGGTGGTTGCAATAAAAACACACAGTTCCACAAATTACATTATACATGTTATCACAGAAAAGATAATGGACCTGAAATTGCGTTGGGGGTTCTCCCAGTCTCAACACCGTAACTCCAGTGGGACACTGACAGAACCATCGGAGAAACACGTAAATGGCCATTTTCGGAGGTTCCTCCAGGCTCCTGCTGAATGTACAGCGGGAAATCGAAAGAACTCCCGTGGAATTCCAGGGACAATATATTGCAGGAAGGCATTGCCATGGGCCAAAATCGGCCTGTCACAATCCCAGCTGCTGCTATGTTTCAAGGCAAACCTGGCACATAATAAGAGGGCCCCGAGTTACGGACCATTTTGCAGAAACAGCTGAATGCCGATGACAATGCGTTCATGTTATTTGGAAGAGAGAATCTGAAAGGCTATGGGAATGCAGAAATTGGGGCAGAACTACGGAACGTACCGTATTAATCATATTCTATGATTTGTGCAATATGTTGAATCAACATGTCCATACCCTATGGATGTGCACAACTGCACAATACTGCTTAAAGTAACAATACTAACAAATCAGTATGCCCATTTACTCAGAACGTCCCATCAACTCTCTTCACAGAGCAACCACCCCCACTTAAAGTAGCACCAGCATAGAAGATCATACTGATGCTGCACTACAGACCATCCTTAAGCATATGACAACACCGACATCATTGGCAGTGGCAACCTTCGTTACACAAGCCATAGACACACAAAGAGCACATTTAATAAATGCTCCCACTGCTGCCTGCAGGAGTTTGGGGTCAAACCCCAAGATATAGTCACAGCTTACTTCAACTCGCTTGGAAAATAGTTACAGGCATTCACGGAGGAGAGATTCAAAGACCGCACAGATACCCTGTTCTAACCTCAGAGAGATCAGTGGGCATTCTGAGAAGCTGCCCTCCAACAGTGTAATTCGTGGAGCACCACAAGAGAAGTGTCATCACATAACCCTGCACAGGTGACTGTAGCACCGTCTTTTAAAGCAACGATTCCATAGTGACTCCAACAAAGAAGACCGCTGGCACTGGGATGGGCCTTCTGTGTTCCCTGCGGACTATACTGTCACCCACCAGTGCTACTGCTTCAACCAGGGAAGTACAGCACATGAACAATAACACATGGAGAAGTTCACAACACTCAAGGGACAAACAAGGTAGCAAAAGCACATTAAACAGATTAGTTCTGAAAAGCATAACATCAATTCACTTTTTGCATATCTTGCAGTCTGTCACTCTTTCATTGTAGAAAAGAAAGCATCCTTTGTCTAACAGCCAAAGTGGTGTCAAAGGTCACTGCCAAGAAGATCCCTGTGGCATAAAGTTGGGGCCAGTGGTGGCCTTCACTACTACTGGTAATCCATGACAGATGATAACTGTCCCAGCAGGTCTCCATGACCCAGGAAGCACACTTCAGTCAAAGTAAGCCTGTGCTGGTAGTTCAAGTGGATATTAAAAACTCCCACTGCACTATTGCAAGGACAGGGAATTCTCAGATTCAACATTCCTCTCTCAATCAATGCCATCAAAAATATATTAACTACTCATTCATCTCATTACTCTTTTTCTCTAGCTATGCACACATTAGCTGCCATGATAGCCTACATACCAATAGTCACTCCATTCCATACCTAATTCATTTTATGTGAAGCTCTATGGGATGTTTCTGGGTGGCGTGATACGGCACTATAGAAATGCAAGACTTTCTTTCCGTCATGCATTGTTTTTGCACTAAGCCCAGGCAGCTAACTTCATTGTAGTAGATCTGATGTCTAGGGTAGTACTTGATGTGAATCACTTGCCTCCTATTCTCTTTGCATTCCTGGGCCATCTTATCCTCTTGCTCCTGCTTAACTGGGATATATCGACCAATTAGCCAAGCACCATGCTTTCAGGCAGGAAACTTCTCTGGACTATTTCTTTTTAGCTGCTTGGCGATGCATCAAAATCCTCCCTTTCATTAAACTCATTAATGCCAGATCTAACCAGAAGTAAAATACTCACCTTTCAATTTGATTGCACATCTGCAGGATGCTTTGTGAGTTCATCATTAATCTAATAAGACTTTAACAAGTAAAAACACAGACCATTCACTCACTTTACGCTCATTTTCGTTAATCAGTTTTTGGAGGGGTAGGAATCCTTAGATCAGCGCTAAATAGTCAATTTTTTACCAATATTACACTCCTTTTTACTCACATCTACTATCTTACAAAAATGAGAGAAGACAGGAAAATCTAGCCCATTATATTTTATCTGCATGCTGGCATCCTTGTCAGACAGCTTGGAGAAAGCATTAGTCAATGTACATTCACTAAACAAACTTCAATGATTAATCAATAAATGCAGTGATTAATCATAACAATTCAAAAATAAATGCTGAGCTAGAAGGGACCTTATTGTTCCCAGCTTGGGTAGGGAGAGGGATGGGGCAAAAAGGATGCATTTGGAGTAGAAGGGTTGAAATGGCTGAACAGCATTTACCTTTTTCTCCATGGTTGGCGATGACTGTGGTAACACAGAAAACAGCCACAACAGCAGCAACAGCACAGCACAGAGAGCAGGACAAGAAGAACACAATTAATCAACACAGTTCAAAGGGCACAAACTAGAACAACACATAGCCAGCTGGCTACCATTGAGAGGAGCCCCAATACTGCAGACAAAGAAAAAGCAAGCAATGCATAAACAATATTCTACGGCACAATGAGGGCACTAGTGTAGATATGCCAGGTCACAGATAGCTGTTTCAATTTACCAGGATTAATGCTTAAACTTTAACTTTTACACTTGGTTATGAACTTCAATAAAATTCATCAAAATATGCAGCATAAGAAAATTCAAAATGCCATTCTTTTGTGCTTATTAATTTAGGAAAGTTTTAGCTTTCAGTGAGTAAAAGTGCTAATGTCACATATCAAAGTATACGTTACATTCACCAATCTCACGCTCCTAGACTTTACATTGTCAGATTTGGTTTCAGTTTGTGGAATTTGATAACTTTTTGGTTTACTTCTATGAGGCAAGTAGAAGATATGTACTTATTCTTTTGCTCTCAGATAAAATAAGGATGGTCACTTGTTGGAAGTGCTATCAATACAATTGTCCAAAACAATAACATTAATATTTCACCAAAATCACCAAGACCACAAAAACAATATTAGCTGTTAAAGATTGTCTTTAATTACTTGGCATATCTACTAGAAGTCAGCATGAGTCCAACAACACCATGATTGCTGCTCTCTTGTCAGCACCTGCTGGGCCCCTGGGATGTCACTCAGGTAGAATTTCCAAAACTTGTCATGAATCTGACATATCAATCATTTCAAGCCATAGCAAAGGAAGAGGCTACCGAAACAGCATCTCTCAAAAGTTATGAAGCACAGAGGAAGATTTTTTTTTTGTGTGCCTAATTATGTACTTGAACCAAAGCAGCAAGCTGAAGAAACGGCCGGGGAAGGGTTGGTACAATTACTGTGGCTATGCTGCTGCAGGACGCCAACGTATGTAAATGGCCCCAATCTATAAAAAAAGGTCCTGAGGATCATCAAAGGATAATGAACAGGTCTTGGGACAAACTTGGCACAATGTAAATGTCCAGAAGGCTTTATTGCAGTATTAGTGCAGCACCCAATTTTTTCTGGATGATGTTAAAGATCCAGCAGTTTTCAGTAACAAAGTAGCTACTGAAACACAGTACACAAGCAGACAATGTGTTCAGAAAGCGGGCCGGAGTAACCAGAGATCGTACGGTGAATCAGAACAGTTGGGATAATTTGTAATTACCTCTCTGATAACAGTCAATTTGCTGTAGTGTACCTCAGGCTAATCCAGGCTAACTGGATGTGATGTCTGTGTTCATAGTTAGGTCCTTAGGTGTAACTGAAGCCACAGAGTTACATATCAAGTGTGACTTCTGTTGTTGGAATCTCATGCTGACCACTAATATCCATCAATGATGTTGAAGCAAGGCTTAAAATGTTTGCAGATCCTACCTTTACTTAAAAAGGAATTTGGAATAGTTTCGAGAACCTGACTATGTGCCTCCCTCTAGAAAGATCGCACGGCAGCATTTGTTCTTGAGGACAGATCCTGATGGTGACATTCTGGCCGTGCAATCCCATAGGGATTCTCCCGGCCTTCCCTCGTGACTCCAGTGGGAGAATGTTTTTTGGGGGGGTTTCACTGGACTCAAGAGTTACAGTGGGAGACTGGGAGAACCCCCATGGAATTTCAGGGGTCCTGTTAGCCAAACTATTTTTTTATATTAGGTCACAGGATGTGGGCGTCGATGGCAAGGCCAGCATTTACTGGCCATCCCTCATTGCCCTCATTGCCCTCGAGAAGGTGGTGGTGAGCCGCCTTTTTGAATACAACCGAGTGGCTTGCTGGGCCATTTCAGAGGGCAGTTAAGAGTCAACGACATTGCTGCGGGTCTGGAGTCACATATAGGCCAGACCGGGTAAGGACGACAGATTTCCTTCCCTGAAGGACATTAGTGAACCAGATGGGGTCTTTTTACGACAATCAGGTAGTTTCAAGGTCACAGAATCACAGAATCCCCACAGTGCAGATAAAGGCCATTTCGGCCCATCGAGCCTGCACCGACACATATCCCACTCTATCCCCGTAACCCCACGTATTTAATCCCCCCTAACACTAAGGGTCAATTTATCATAGCCAAATCAACCTAACCCGCACATCTTTGGACTGTGGGAGGAAACCGGAGCACCCGGAGGAAACCCACGCAGACACGGGGAGAATGTGCAAACTCCACACAGACAGTCGCCCGAGGCCGGATTCGAACCCGGGTCCCTGGCGCTGTGAGGTAACAGTGCTAACCACTATGCCACCGTGCTGCTCACCATTACTGATACTAGCTTTTTATTCCAGATTTATTTAAATTAATTTAAATTCCCCAGCTGCCATGGTGGGACTTGAACTCACGTTTCCGGATCGTTAGTCCAGGCCTCTGGATTACTAGTCCAGTAATATAACCACTATGCTACCGTTCCCAATCGATAACAGCAGTCACTCCATTTCTCAACATAATTCCCCCGTGTAAAACAATTTGGAGCTGTTTCGATGTGAAAGGTGCTTTATAAATGCAAATTTTAACAAATTTCAGGCAGCGTTTCTTTCGGCCTCTACTGCCTGGTAAATCTTTCGCAATATCTGATACACAGGGACATTCACACCCGCTGATGTAATCTATCTTTAGGGTCTCAGCTGCATCTCAGCCAGATTCATCCAGGCAGATAAGTCAGGCCGACTCAACCTTTGCTTCCAATGAGATTAATTATGCCCCCGGACCAGAATGATGCTCTGCTACAGTAAATTTTATTTGCACTTCGGGCCAAGACAGTCGCCAGGCGTAAAGTCCCGTGACAAAAAGTTTCAAAAGGCTGCCTGCAGGGACAGCAGCGTACTCTTCAAATGAAATTACATTTGTACTCGATGCACAGCGCAGTGACGATGTTCGGGCCATCACTGCTTGAGGCAGTGTTCGGCACTTCATATCAAGTATTGTCTTCAAGCGCATTAGTATTCCCCAAATGACCAGTGAAGGCCGCACGGCATAACAACCACTGGTAAAATAAAATTAAAGTACAATCTGCATCTAACTTTTGGCTTTAGAATATCAAAATGTCAATTTTATGAGCATTCCTTGGAGTATTCATTAAAAATTGTTTAAAACTTGAACACTATCTAATCTGATTGAAGTTGACAGAATCATATTAGTCAAGAATGCCCCCTGGTTAATTTGTGATACAGAATGTCTCATACAGTGGAATTTAATTGGATGCTGCTGGCAGTTGTGTGGAAAGTACTAAATTAAATTCCCCCCAACTAAACATTTATGACATTGGCACATCACTTTGAAATCATCAATCCCATTTTCTCTTCTTAAACACAATAAATAACACTGCCAATGATTCCACACTTGCCAATGTTGCCTGCTATTGAGTTGTGTACGCACGCACTCACACAGCCCTTTGCTAAGTGTTCCGAAACATATTCTGTGTTGTTGTGGGAAATCTAGTTGTAACATTTAGGGCCTGGATTTGCGGTCGGCGGCTTCCCGCGGGCGAATGCCACTGAACCACAAGTAAAGCACGGACCTACCTGATGGTCCCGGCGGTTCGGACACTCGCGCTCCTGGGCCTGCAGGCGTACGCCTGCGTAAAGGCCCACGTATCCCGGGGCACAGGCGGTTCGCAAGCACCCCTGGGATCACCAGCCCAACCAATCAAAAAGTGGGGTTCCCAATATGCTTATGAAGATTCCATTTACGTACGGAATCCCCGTAAGCATGAATAGGAATCCCCTAAAAAACACAATTACACACCAGTTAAATAAAAATAAATCACATGTTCAAAATTAATTAAAATACAATTTAATTAAACATTTAAAACAAAAATTTAATTTTTTGAAAATTAAATTTAAACGTTTTAAAAGGGGCTAAAATTAACCTGAACTCATTTTAAAGTTTTTTTATGTTTGTTTAAATAATTTTTTTTTAAATTATTTAAATATTTGTTTAAACTCTTACGCTGATAAGAGAAGGCCTTACGCCTGCTTTTACCAGGCGCAAGAGATTCACGGACATTCGCTGGGCAGTAGTTCCGCCAGCAAATGTCCATTTCCTGCGGATTCGCACGATGTCGAGCAAAAACTTGACGGATCGCAAGTTTCGGGTTTTCGCGCGTGCGCATCGCACGCATCGCACGCAGAAACCCGGAAGTTGCAGGACACTTACGGCCACGTACGCACCGCATATGCAGTCATATGCCCCAGAAAATTCCGGGCCTTAATTTTTCCACCACCAAAAGTATTTCTGCACTTCTCATTCCTTTGTGTAGGCTGGTGCGGAGAGTGTTGGAGAAATTGATCTTTCAGGTGAAGAAGGCATGAATGGGAGTTTCACTGGCGGCGGAAATAAGATAAAGGAATAGGAGAGCGATAAGCCGCAGGTAGAAGTAGTTCTGCCAATGGACCAGATGAAGGACTGAGGTACCATTTAAAGTTAGATATCTGACGAAGAGGTGGGAAAGACCAGGTCAATAAGGAAGAGGTTGGAAGTAGCATCGTTGTGGGGTTAGGTTCAGGCCAGCAGTGGAGTCCAGATCACACAAGGAAGAACAGATGAGGCAGTGCCAGGAAAGGAAGCAGGTTGAGCTGCTCATATGGCTCAGTGGGTAATCATACTGCATTGTGTGTCACTGAGCCACACAGACCAGCAAGGTCCTAAGTTTGATCCCTGTTCTGTGTTGAGTTAGCAGTTTTGAGCCAGGCTAAAGGGGTGGGGGTCAATTGAGTCAGCCTTGGCTCAGCGATCGGACTCTCACCTCCGAGTCAGAAGGTTGTGGGTTCAAGCCCCACTCCAGAGACTTGAGCACAAAAATCTAGGCTGAAACTTTGGTGCAGCACTGAAGGTGTGCTGCATTGCCGGAGGTGCCATCTTTCGGATGAGACGTTAAACTAAGGCTCTGTCTGCCTTCTTGGGTGGTGTAAAAGATCCCATGCACTATTCGAAGAAGAGCAGGTGAGCTCTCTCAGTGTCCTGGCCTAGCCAATATTTATGCCTCAACCAAGATAACTAAAACAGATTATTTGGACATATATCTCATTGCTGTTTGTGGGAATTTGCTGTGTACAAAATGGCTGCCACGTTTCCTACATTAAGTGGCTACCCTTCAAAAAGTATTTAATTGGCTGTAATGGGCTTTGGGGGACACTGAGGTCGTACATGACGCGATATAAAATGCAAGTTATTTCCTTTCTTTCTTTAACCTGTGTCCCCAGACTGAGGAATGCAAAATTGGCCATGGATCCCATTCCTGGAAGCTATTCAGTTAGCGCTGCAGAAAAGTGTAGATGTGTGGACAGCAGGTGACAATGGCTTGGCTATGATACCTCCAACAGGTTAAACAACCCGACAACTTTCACTTGCTGAGCTCACATGAAGACTAAAAGCTTAGGTCAGGTACTGAAAGGGTGAGAGTGACCGTGGAACCACATCTGAAATGACTCCGGGAGGAGAGGAAACATGGAGGAAAAAGAGCTGATCAACAGAACAGGCATCTGGGATACCCAGTAATTAGCAAGGAGGCTGAGAGAGGGTGCAACCAGAGCACTGCGATTAGTTGAATTTATTATGCCAGAACTATGTGTGGGGAGAAGATGTAGCCAAAATATTCAAATCAAAAAAAATGATGTTCATTTATTCAGTTATGCAGAAATCATTGATTTTCAGACATCACAGGGATAATTGTAACCTAACTTGCCGGGCGGGAAACCCATGGGATTGGGTGCAACGCCGGTTTTATACCTCGCCCAATATTACTCTCCACTGGCTTCACTGGAGAGTAAAATCAGGCGGGGTGTAAAACCAGCGATGCACCCGATCCCGTCGGGTAGGTTAAATAAAAATTGCCCCCAACTCATTTCACCTTGTATTATACCATTGGATCAGTAGATTATTTATTTCTTTTCTTCAGCCAATAGATATTTATTGAGATTTGGCCAAATAGCTCCCCCAATGCCTCAGCAACACGGTGGCATAGTGGTTAGCACTGGTGCCTCACAGCGCCAGGGACCCGGGTTCGAATCTGGTCTCGGGTGACTGTCTGTGTGGAGTTTGCACATTCTCCCCGTGTCTGCATGGGTTTCCTCCGGGTGCTCCGGTTTCCTCCCACAGTCCAAAAATGTGCGGGTTAGGTTGATTTGGCTATGATAAATTGACCCTTAGTGTTAGGGGGGGATTAAATATGCGGGGTTACGGGGATAGGATGGGATATGTTAGGGGGAATTAAATACGTGGGGTTACGGGGATAGGGTGGGATAGGTGCAGGCTCGATGGGCCGAGATGGCCTCTATCTGTACTGTGGGGATTCTGTGTGAGAGAGCAGGGACAGGGTACTGGATTTGGATGATCAGCCATGATCGTATTGAATGGTGGAGCAGGCTCGACGGGCCGAATGGCCTACTCCTGCTCCTAGTTTCTATGTTAATAGAAAGTCAGAGGTTCAATCCTGAATCTGTGCTGATTTAACTGGTCTACTCTTAGATAGTACAGTAGTTAGAAGTGCTACAAGTGGCCTCATCAACCCTGGGTTAAGGAATGCAAAATTGGGCAGAATTCCTGCTCCTAACTGCAATCAAATGCTTCTACCTGGAAGCGAGAGTGCGAGTGTGTGTGCGCACGCGCATGTGTGTAAATACTGAATGAGGATCAGATTAGATTTAGCTCAGATTGCTCCCTCTCCCACATTTACTTAAAGTCCAAAGCTCTCTCATGAAAAATAGCCACTTGGGTGGGGTGCAGGAGGTGATCAGCATCTGTGGAATTATACCGCAATAAGGAGTCACTGGGGAAAAAATGGCAGGGCAAATTGGGGAGAGAAAAGGATTCAGCCAGTAACTTATTTAAATCTGTTCCGTATTTATCAATATTTATTTATTAAACTTCAGTCAGCACTTATTCATTTTCTAACTGAGTAATTATTTATTAAAAGTCAGTATTTACTGACTAGAATCTACCAATGTGTGCTTATTTAATAATATTCAATATTTATTAAAACATAATTAGTAGCTTCATCATTTATTCAACTCCTGAATTAAGAAATGAATTTCCAAATTAGCAAACTTTGAGGTATGTTGTTGGTCCCAAAAGTATCTACAGAAGGGATTGAGTTCCCAAGGCAAGTTAGGAGAACTGAAGGTGCCTCGTAGGCTGGGACTGTTTTCACGAGGCAATGTGTTGAGATTGAGGCAATCATTAAGAGGGGACTATAGTGCGGAGGTAAAGGGCAGATTTATAGCCAAGAGCAACCAAGATATAGAATGGAGGCTGGTGTGCAGTCTACCAAAGCCCTCGGAAAAGAACTCGGAGATGATTGACATTGCACTGTTCACTTTTTCTATACTGCATATCTATGCAATTAGAAGTACTATACCATGATGTGTTTTTATGAAATTACCCTGTGGAATGATGCTGCTGTTAGTGCATATCAAGTATTTATTTATACTGATTCAAACACTCCCCAAAACATTAACTAATGCAATAGATGGAAACTTTTGTATCGTACTATCTAGGAATTTTGTGTACCTGCTCTCACATTACTCCAATGCCACTCTTTGCTGCCCATTCAGACGTATGCAAGAGTTCCCCACCAATGACGCCCTAACTGATTGTCTTTCCCTTCTGCCAAACGACAACTAGCCTCTGTTAGCAGGGCTAAGATCATGAACTCAACCGAGTGGAAGACGGAGCTTGGCACTTCTCTGTGGTGTTCAGCAGCACCATCTCAGCTCTTTATTAAAAAGGACTCAATCAAGGTACCACTAATTACTTTCGATGGAAGCCGACTCCACACACACAGTTTCGCTTTTTGTTTGACAATTTTGCACTCACATCCTCCAGCTGCGCAATCTCAGTTTCTCAAATAACCTGCTGGCATTCACGTTATCCAGGCCTTGCAGCAGTTCAAAAACATAGGTCTCATCTCTTCTCAATCTTCCGCTTATCCTGTGATTCTGACATTATCCTACATGGCATTCTGGAGTAGATTTTCAACTTGCCACCCAGGTGTGGCTACCCGTTATTCCAGCGTGGAAATGAAAATCGGGCGGTTTTCACAATGGGTGGTCAACCCCCAACACCAGCTTTACGCCCATGTACCGAGTTGAAAATCTACTCCATCATACATAATCCTGACATTGTGCTGTATAAGATTCTACTTTGGTCCTGATAAGTGTTCTAACAAACTCTCCTACATGGTCCTGACACTGAAGGTGACATAATTGCTTGGCCCGGACACTGGCGCAATATTGATGCGACAGTCATACGGCAATGACACAATCCTGCCATAAAACTCTGCTGGTGGGCATTGACAGTACAAGTTCCCTCACTTTCTGAATTAAATACTCTGTAAAAACTATTTGATACATCACACTACAAAGATGAGATTTCAGTTCTATTTTTCTGACTGAAAATTTCAAATGTAAATTACCCAATCAACTAGTCAAATTGTACTCTCATTGATTCAGGCTATTGAGTCTCAATCAGGTGCTCTTCATGGATCTGCCGGTGCTGTTAAAAATATAAATTCTACTATTATTTTTTAAGCCACCCTTTGCACACCATCAAACAACCACCACCTGCAGTCTACCACAGCAAAAACACTTGGTTTAACGCAACCCTTACTTGTTCCTCCCAGTCATCGTGCCATCTGATTGAGCATTTCCCCCAACTTGGTGCATCTTGGATCGTTCTATATGTTCCACATAAGTCTGTATCATCTGCAAGATGAAAGAACAATTTAGTCACAGTAAACGGGAGAAGGATAATTATAATATAGATGGTTGAAACTGATAGTACAAACCGTTTCAGCACGCTATCCACACACTGGGGTAGCCAATCAGGGGCATTGTAGGAAGTCTATGCTACAATGCTAATGCATAAAGCACACTGAGATCTCCACAAGTGGCTTCAGGAAGAGTACATTAGTTTATTTATTTTTTTAATATTCTCTAGCTGCAGTCGTTTACATCATTTTTCCTCCCTTCACACTACCCCCCACCCCCCCCGCGTTCAATGGGGACTGGCCAGAGGAGAAGGTGACTTGCCAGACTGCTCAACCATACCTCCTGCCATGCTTATTAAGGGATAGAGTAAATGGAATCAGTGGTGAAGTCCATTTTATCAGTCAATCAGGACAGCGTGGATGAGGGGACTGGAGACCAGACAAACTCAATGGAAGAGAAATGCAGGAAAAATTGACTCGCAGGGACAACTGAAGAACCGGCTTACAGTCTCCTGACTGTTACACACTGATACGCCTGAATAAGTAACTCTTAATTATGTTCACAAATCTGGCCCAATAAAAGATATCCAAATCTACAGAAAGAATGTGCCCAAAAAATGAGTAATATTTGCAATCAAACATACACAGTCTACAGGAATGTATTTCACATCTGTAATATGGTATGAGCAGAATTATCTCAGAGCAAGATACAGAAAGTACAAATGAATGTAAACCTGTTTTATGCTCTTCCTCAGTAACTCTTACAAAGAATTGTAGAACTCCGGCTTGATATTGATATTCCTCAAAGTATTCTGGAACAAAACTGTTGTTATGAACCTAAATCCATGCCAGAGTACAAAACAAGCTCTCTGCAGCCTGTACAAAACTATTTAAATTTCTACTTATTGCATGTGTATATTGTGTGAACAGAGTACTGATGTAAAGTGCTGAATGTGATGTTTATTCAGGTGTGAAGCTCACCTCTATAACTTACTTAGCCTCAACTACGTTTCTACCTCAATAGGATATATTTTCACCTAATCTGGTGGAACGGATCGCCCGCCTGTTATAGAAGCCGCCTGATTTAGTTTCATTGAAATCAATGGAATGAAAATCGTGTGAGTTCTGTAAAGGGCAGGCAATCTGCTTTACCAGATTATCATTTCTTCTTAGGCAGTCCCTCGGAACCGAGGATGACTTGCTTCCACACTAAAAATGAGTTCTCAGGTGACTGATGAATCCAATGTGGGACCTACAGTCTCCATCACAGGTGGGGCAGACGGTGGTTGAAGGGGCGGGTGGGTGGGGTGCTTGGGTTGACGTGCGTTCCTTCCGCTGTTTGCGCTTGACTTCCACTTGCTCCCGGCGAAGCGACTCGAGGTATTCGGCGCCTTCCTGGATGCTTCTCCTCCACTTTGTGCGGTCTTGGGCCAGGGATTCCCAGGTGTCGGTGGGGATGTTGCACTTTTTCCAAGGAGGCTTTGAGGGTGTCCTTGAAGCGTTTCCTCTGCCCACCTGGGGCTCTCTTGCCGTGTCGGAGCTCTGAGTAGAGCGCTTGTTTTGGGAGTCTCGTATCGGGCGTGCGGACGATGTGGCCCGTCCATCAGAGCTGATCGAGCGTGGTCAAAGCTTCGATGCTGGGGATGTTGGCCTGAGCGAGAACACAGACGTTGGTGCGCCTATCCTGCCAATGGATTTGCAGGATCTTGCAGAGGCAGCGTTGGTGGTACCTCTCCAGTGCTTTGAGGTGCCTGCTGTACGTGGTCCATGTCTCTGAAGCATACAGGAGGGCGGGTATCACTACTGCTCTGTAGACCATGAGCTTGGTGCTGGGTTTGAGGTCCTGGTCTTCGAACACTCTCTTCCTCAGGCGACCGAAGGCTGCACTGGCACACTGAAGGCGGTATTGGACTTCGTCATCGACGTCTGCCCTTGTTGACAGTAGGCTCCCGAGGTATGGAAAGTGGTCCACGTTGTCCAAGGCCTCGTCATGGATTTTGATAATCGGGGAGCAGTACTGTGTGGCAGGGGCAGGTTGGTAGAGGACCAGATTATCACCAAGCGATGAAGACAAAAATCTACCCCAAGGTGTTTGAAGGATCTTACAGTGCTAGTCAGCTCCTACCTCATTGTGTCTCAGGTACCTTGCAGTGACAGTCACCTCCTACGTTAGTGTAACTCACTATACCCTGCAGTCAGAATGAGTTCCTAATCTAACCCTGTCTCATATACCTTGCAATAAATGTCAACTCCTACCTGCGTGTATCTCAGGACCCCCTGCGGTGACACTTAGCCTCTACCTCAGGTTTTTTCAAAGACCCTTCATCAAAGGTCAGCTTCTTTCGTATAGAATAAGCTTGCATATGGCTGTACTGATTTTCTGAGCTCTTACCTCTGTATGCCTCAGGTGTAAGGCATTGTATTCCTTCTTCATCTCTGCCTCCCGTTCCTCCAGTCTGGTAACTGCAATAAAGGTCAGAATCAGTCACATGGCTGAATGAGTCCCACATCAACCCAATTGTATTTAAAGAAGTCCATTTAATAACATTAGACTAAATCTAGCAATGTAGCTATGAAGACATAATTTTAGGACATAAGCAGTTTGGGATTAAATTCAAAGATGAGTAAATTTAATGATGAGTGCCACATGGCAGACTGGTCAGAAAAGTAAAAGCTCATGGGATCCAAGGGAAAGTGGCAAGTTGGATCCAAAAGTGGCTCAAGTGGCAGGAAGCAAAGGGTAATGGTCGACGGGTGTTTTTTGTGACTGGAAAGCTGATTCCAGTGGGGTTCCGCAGGGCTCACTACTAGATCCCTTGCTTTTGTGGTATATATCAATGATTTAGACTTCAATGTAGGGGGCATGATTAAGAAGTTTGCAGATGATACAAAAATTGGCCATGTGGTTAATAGTGAGGAAGATAGCTGTAGACTGCAAGAAGATATCAATGGACTGGTCAGGTGGGCAGGAAAGTGGCAAATAGAATTCAATCCAGAGAGGTGAGGGGTAATGCTTTTGGGAAGGGCGAACAAGTCAAGGGAATACACAATAAATGGTAGGATACGGAGATGTGTACGTCCACAAATCCCTGAAGGTAGCAGGACAGGTAGATAAGGTGGTTAAGAAGGCATCCAGGATATTTTCCTTTATTAGCCAAGGCATAGAATATAGGTGCAGGGGGGTTATTCTGGAACTGTACAAAACACTAGTTAGGCCACAGTTAGAGTACTGCGTACAGTTCTGGTCACCACATTACAGGAAGGATGTGATTGCACTAGAGAGGGTACAGAGGAGATTTACAAGGATGTTGCCAGGACTGGGGAATTTTAGCTATGAGGAAAGATTGGATAGGCTGGGGTTGTTTTCTTTGGAGCAGAAGAGGCTGATGGGAGATTTAATTGATGTGTATAAAATTATGAGGGGCCTAGATAGAGTGGATAGGAAGGACCTATTTCCCTTAGCAGAGAGGTCAATAACCAGGGGGCATAGATTTAAATTAAATTGGTAGAAGGATTAGAGGGGAGTTGAGGAGAACTTTTTCACCCAGAGTGTGGAGGGGGTCTGGAACTCACTGCCTGAAAAGGTGGTAGAGGCAGAAACACTCATCGCATTTAAAAAGTACTTGGATATGCACTTGAAGTGCAGTAAACTACAAGGCTACGGACGAAGAGCTGGAGAGTGGGATTAGGCTGGTTAGCTCTTTCTCAGCTGGCACAGACACAATGGGCCGAATGGCCTTCTTCTGTGCCGTAAATTTATTTGACTCTGTTTCTATGCAAAGGAACAGAACTTGTACATTTTTTTTTCATTTTCTACCAAAATAAAAGAGCGATGTATCTCGCCTGTGAGAAACTTTACCCTTTGCGCAGCTTTGATTATTTGCGTGGAGTTGGATTTTTCAAATTAACAATCACAAAAATTGTGAGACAGTGAGGTGATTCATTAAAGGACCTCCTTTGAAAAATAAAAGCATGTGCAGTCCATTTTGTGAGGTTTCCGAGGCCCAGAAGGAACTACACCATCCTGTCCTTTCGAGAATTCCAAAATAATGGGAATACTATTTTAAGCACTGGAACCTCCTCTGGGGTTATGGCATATGACAAGCTTAATGACGTGTTTCCTCAGAGGGAAACTGCACAATGTGACGGATGAGCGAACGCCCTTGAATTTGTGACAGTCTCTGTAACCCAGGCAGCCGCCGCCATCTATCGCATCAAGATTCCCATCAGTGCTCCTGAAGACTCAAGCACGATGGTTTCTTGTGGAAGGGAGGAAGTTAATGAATGTAGAGTGGAATCATCAGCAAATGAGTAGGGAGGGTTGGATAGTGCATTGTTGACATGAGGGAAAAACAGCGTGGATAGAAGACAGTTAACGATAAAAAAAAGGCAGAGGATGAACCATTCGGCACAACACTGATGGAGATATTTGCGTGGAAATTGCAAAGCCATGATACAATTTTAATAAAAGGTGATGGGGGGAGGTGGGGAATTATCGTCTGTCCACTGCCCCATTCGCACTGAAAAACGAGGCGACAGATGGACGAAAATTTAAAAAGAAAACCTACCGCCTACTGGCTGCCCAAGGCCCGCCCAACTTGATTTTCAAGCAGGCCTCGGAATGGGTGGTCAGCACTCCAGCCCAAAACAAGTGCAAGCCTTATTAAAATATTTAAATCAGGGTCTTGTACCAGTTATAGGACCCCAACACAATTTTCAGGAACCAATGGAATTCCTAGCAGTCATGCACACAAGAATGGCACACAATGGGCTGGGCTCAAGAGGAGGGGACATTAAACACAAAGGGTATATAGATGTTATTCTTTCGGATAAACTCAAAATGTAATCTAATCTTTAAAAGTTGTAAATGACCATATGAAACTTTAAGCAGTTCTCATCACTTTTTGTTCAGTGACTTTGCAGACAGAGCTCCACTCTTCTGAAAACCACTCAGTCATATTGGTTTTGGCAACCACACTGCCATAGTCAGAAATTGTCTACCACAAAAATGGCCCATAGCCAGGGACATCTTTCACGGGTACTTTCTGGTCGCACTATTGAGGAGGTATAAGTTTAACTAGCAGTTGAAAACATATTTTACAGTCCATATAGTTTCATTCAGAACATTACATAGCTTTACTATAATTTTCCATTTATAACATACATGCCAGATAAATAGAATTATATTCAAGTCCATTTATATGCAACCCAGTTGTATGTAAATCATTATGTATAATTTGTCCTTGCTTCAATTCCACATGGTAACAGATAAACAAGTTTGAACTTAAATAAGCTTATAACGTAGCTTATGAAGCAGGGGTAAGCGTCAGTACCCCTTTCATTAGCCTACCACGTAAGATATAGGTGGGAGAAGAACAAATAAACTGGCAAACACAAGGCAAACTGAGAGCACATGAGAGTTGTGGCAGGGGCAGAGAAACAGGACAGGAACACTAAAGTTGGTGGCAAAAATCTAGTAGAAAAGAGGAGGCCGACCAGAAAGCATGACAGTGCTATTCAAAAATGGTGATGATGCTTACCTGTGTTCGTACTTGCACACAGGTCAAACTGGACTTTATAGCTCAATTTTACTTAAACCAAGAAACAGTTCTGTCATACTTGATACCTCCCAGTTGAGCACAGTTGAGAATGAACAAATCGTTGTGGGATGGCCTCTGCACTATAATAATGTGTCTGCAACATGTCCTGATGAATGTTTACAATGAGGTCAATGATTTGCAAATCTTCAGATATAATTTGCATTTTTAAGCACTTTTTTGGGGGAGGGGACTGGAAATCCTTTCTTAGTCAGAGGATTAGGATGCAAAACAAGTTTGTGCTGCCGCTTTCTTTTCCTGCTAAGAACATCGTCTTTGCTGCCTGTATCCTAACTCACACCAAGTCCCATTCACCCATTTCTCCTGTGCTTGCTGACCTACATTGGGTCCTGGTCCTGCAACACCTCAAATTTAAAATTCTCATCCTTGTTTTCAAATCCCTCCATGGCCTCGCCCCTCCCCATCTCTGTAACCTCCTCCAGCCCTACAACCCTCCGCTATCTCTGCACTCCTCCAGTTCTGGCCTCTTGCGCATCCCTGATTTTCTTCGCTCCACCATTGGCGCGGCTATGCCTTCAGCTGCCTAGGCCTCAAGCTCTGGAATTCCCTCCCTAAACCTCTCCGCCTCTCTCTCTCCTCCTTTAAAACGCTCCTTAAAACCTACCTCTTTGACCAAGCTTTTGGCCACCTGTCTTGATATCTCCCTATGTGGCTCGGTGTCAAGTAATCGTTCCTGTGAGGCACCTTGGGATGTTTTACTACATTAAAGGCGCTATATAAATGCAAGTTGTTGTTGAAGCAAGGTGCCCCTCTGTTGTAGCAATGCATTCTAAACTTACGTTGGTCTGCATAGTTCTTGGACTTGAGTTCCAGCTGTCTGGTCTGAAGCTCCAGAGACTCCACGTGTGTCTGAAGCTCCTTCTTCTCCTGCTCCAATGCATCTTCAAATTCAATAAATTTCTACACACACAAAAGGGAAAAAAGAGTTGAGAATAAGGGGAGTGGCAAAATATTCACATTAAAACCCAAGCTACATTCAAACAGTTAAAGCCTTTCTTTTAGCAAATTAGAATTTTTGGTTTCATTTTATATATAGCATAATATAATAGCGTATTATAATACAGTTTATAGTACATGTATTATAATTTATATTCAGATTCAATCCAGAAATAACACTCATTATTTAGGTTTCTTGAATGAAACATATCAAATATTTAAACTCCAAAATCTGTTTCCCACCAGAGAAAAATATCTACTGAACAGCACACGTTACCCTAGCAACCACACTGCCACCAATGAACAGGAGACCGAAGCCAACCAATTAAAATAATTCACACGTTCACAGCCATGACAACATTGGCAAAACCAATTTTTTTTTTATATAGCTGCTTTGAGAGGACTTCACGTCTTCTATAATGTGACAACTTGCCACAATTCCCCAGTCTGTTTTCCTGATCTATTCTAAGTTTAGAAATATGATATTTATATCCATTTCTGTTTAAATTCTGAATTGGCCGAAAACAAGTTGGAGATGCATTGGATACAATTTTTCCCCAAAAGGTAGATTTGTTACTATGTTACTGTACAATAATTAGCCCAGTTTGTTCACAGGATAAATATACCCAATATATTTCATATAGTATAGTCTCTATATAGAGCATATAATATGTAATACATTGCTTGAAACAATGTCATTTATAATGTGTTAATATAAAATAAAAAAATATACCATATTGTAAAGCATATTACCCATATTCTGCTGAAGAAATAAAATGATTACTGTTATGTCAGCCACATGATTTACCTTCAGCTCCTATCATTATGACCTTTTTGCATATATCACGCCATTAATACGATGCATAATGAAAACAAAACTTACACTTTTTAATTAAACATGATATAAAAAGAATGTGCAGCAGTGAGTTTGAGGCATAAATCCAGGCCTGGGGATTGCCATATCGCGCACACACTGATTCTCAGCTCAGTATCCACAGCATGGAATTTGTGTGTAGGTCCAAAGTCAAAGTCAATCAGACTGTTAAAATGGCAGGTTTATATATATAACTTCCTCCACCAAAGTACATCTCTCAGCCTCCGATAGTCAGGACAGTGAATAGCTGAACCGCACGCATCAAGAAGGTCCCAGGCTGAATCCTCAGGCTGTGCTATTAGCTGCTGATCTCAGCAGAGGCCCTGATGGGACGGGAGGTAGGGGGGGGGGCACCATAATTAACTTCAGCTCTCCTAGATTAGGGAGGAAAAAGATCAGCCGGGGATTTTGCTTCCCATCAATGGGAAGCGATCCCTGCTGCTGGAAGTGCACATGCGTCGATGTCGGACGAGCACAGGGATCAGCTCAGCTGCGGTATTCCCCCACCCCAATCGAAACAAGTGCTAACATGCACCAAATAGGCTCACGTGAAGACTGTCACTTGGGTGAGGTACTGTGGAACCATACGCCAGGAAGGGGTGAAGGCGTTCAGGAGAGGAAATGGGGAGGAAGGCAAATTAGCAAAAAAATATGAAATTAATGTGTACCTGATGTCTGGCAAGGTAACACACTTCAGTGTCACGAATCATAGTTCATTAATACTCTGACATACTTCAACAACACTGCTGGTACTTCTTTATTTGTGATGAAAGAGAAGTATATTGAGTTTTTTTTATTTATTCATGGGATGTGGGCATCGCTGGCAAGGCCAGCATTTATTGCCCATCCTTAGTTACCTTTCAGAAGGTGGTGGTGAGCTGCCTTCTTGAACTGCTGCAGAGTAGGTACTCCCACAGTGGTGTTAGGGAGGGAGTTCCAGGATTTTGACCCATGACAATGAAGGAACGGTCCAAGTCAAGATGGTCTGTGACTTGGAGGTGGTGGTGTTCCCATGCGCCTGCTGCCCTTGTCCTTCTAGGTGGTAGAGGTCGCGGGTTTGGGAGGTGCTGCCGAAGAAGCCTTGGCGAGTTGCTGCAGTGCATCTTGTAGATGGTACACACTGGAGCCATGGTACGCCACTGATGGAGGGAGTGAATGTTTAAGGTGGTGGATGGGGTGCCAATCAAGCGGGCTGCTTTGTCCTGGATGGTGTCGAATTTCTTGTGTTGTTGGAGCTGTACTCATCCAGTCAAGTGGAGAGTATTCCATCACACTCCTGACTTGCCCCTTGTAGATGGTGGAAAGGATTTGGGGAGTCAGGAGGAGTAACTTGCCGCAGAATACCCAGCCTCTGACCTATTTTTGTAGCCACAGTATTTATGCGGCTGATCCAGTAAAGTTTCTAGTCAATGGTGACCCCCCAGGATGTTGATGGTGGGGGATTTGGCGATGGTAATGCCATTGAATGTCAAAGGGATGTGGTTAGACTCTCGCTTGTTGGAGATGGTCTTTGCCTGGCACTTGTGTGGTGGGAAGTTTACTTGCCAGCTATCAGCCCAAGACTGGATGTTGTTCAGATCTTGCGGCACGCGGGCACGGATTGCTTTATTATGTGAGGAATTGCGAATGGAACTGAACACTGTGCAGTCATCAGCGAATATTCTCACTTCTGACCTTATGATGGAGGAAAGGTCATTGATGAAGTTTACATGATATTGATATCAGTCAGACAGCACAGTAGCAGCCCAGCAATGGTTTAAATATTGATATAGTTCCTGTCCTTCCTAAATACATTGGGGTTAAGTTCCAAGTGTCAAGTAAAAGAGCATGTTTGGTAAACTTAAGCTCTTCTGGAAGGGGGAAAGAGTCTACCCAAAATATTCAGCCAATCTTCTGATACAACAGCCCCGAAAATTGTGTGTGTGGAAAGTTAAGACACCCAATCAGCAGTCGCACTGATTCAAAATTACCACTCTGAAAATAAGGCACTTAACCCATGATCAATCTTTCCCAATCTGGACATATGATAAACAGTGGAGAATGGCACTGAAACAAGACACATTACTTCACTAGTCCTCTTCAGGGAAGGGAACTGGTTGACTCTTTATGCATCTGAAGTGACCTAACAACCCATTCAGCTGTAAGAAAATAATCACTAAGGCGGCCCAATACCACCCTCTCAGGACAGCGATGGACAATAAATGTGGCCTTGTGTCTCCCACATCCCAAAAACAAATAAAACATTTAATTAAAAACAGAAAATGCTGGAAACACTCAGCAGGTTAGGCAGCATCTGTGGAGAGAGAAACAGAGTTAACGTTTCAGGTTGCTGACCCTTCGTCAGAACTGAAACGTTGACTCTGTTTCTCTCTCCACAGATGCTGCCTGACCTGCTGAGTATTTCCAGCATTTTCTGTTTTATTTCAGATTTCCAGCATCCGCAGTATTTTGCTTTTGTAAAACACTTAATTGGTGGTTATCAAAATTTTAAGTGTTGGCAACATTGCAGTGTCAGGAAGCGGGGGGTGTTCCTGTGAGGGATACAGTGTCAGGAAGCTGGGGGTGTTCCTATGGCGGATACAGTGTCAGGAAGCTGAGGGTGTTCCTGTGGGATACAGTGTCAGGAAGCTGGGGGTGTTCCTGTGGTGGATACAGTGTCAGGAAGCGGAGGGTGTTCCTGTGGGATACAGTGTCAGGAAGCTGGGGGTGTTCCTGTGGGATACAGTGTCAGGAAGCGGAGGGTGTTCCTGTGGGATACAGTGTCAGGAAGCTGGGGGTGTTCCTATGGGATACAGTGTCAGGAAGCTGGGGATGTTCCTGTGCTGGATACAGTGTCAGGAAGCTGGGGATGTTCCTGTGCTGGATACAGTGTCAGGAAGCTGAGGGTGTTCCTGTGGGATACAGTGTCAGGAAGCTGGGGGTGTTCCTGTGGTGGATACAGTGTCAGGAAGCTGGGGGTGTTCCCGTGCTGGATACAGTGTCAGGAAGCTGCGGGTGTTCCTGTGGTGGATACAGTGTCAGGAAGCTGGGGGTGTTCCTGTGAGGGATACAGTGTCAGGAAGCGGAGGGATGTTCCTGTGAGGGATACAGTGTCAGGAAGCGGAGGGATGTTCCTGTGCCGGATACAGTGTCAGGAAGCTGGGGGTGTTCCTGTGGGATACAGTGTCAGGAAGCGGAGGGTGTTCCTGTGCCGGATACAGTGTCAGGAAGCTGGGGGTATTCCTGTGCCGGATACAGTGTCAGGAAGCTGAGGGTGTTCCTGTGCCGGATACAGTGTCAGGAAGCTGGGGGTATTCCTGTGCCGGATACAGTGTCAGGAAGCTGGGGGTATTCCTGTGCCGGATACAGTGTCAGGAAGCTGAGGGTGTTCCTGTGCCGGATACAGTGTCAGGAAGCGGAGGGATGTTCCTGTGCTGGATACAGTGTCAGGAAGCTGGGGATGTTCCTGTGCCGGATACAGTGTCAGGAAGCTGGGGGTATTCCTGTGCCGGATACAGTGTCATGAAGCTGGGGGTGTTCCTGTGCCGGATACAGTGTCAGGAAGCGGAGGGATGTTCCTGTGCCGGATACAGTGTCAGGAAGCGGAGGGATGTTCCTGTGCCGGATACAGTGTCAGGAAGCGGAGGGATGTTCCTGTGCCGGATACAGTGTCAGGAAGCGGAGGGATGTTCCTGTGCCGGACACAGTGTCAGGAAGCGGAGGGATGTTCCTGTGGGATACAGTGTCAGGAAGCGGAGGGATGTTCCTGTGGTGGATACAGTGTCAGGAAGCGGAGGGATGTTCCTGTGCTGGATACAGTGTCAGGAAGCGGAGGGATGTTCCTGTGCCGGATACAGTGTCAGGAAGCGGAGGGATGTTCCTGTGCTGGATACAGTGTCAGGAAGCGGAGGGATGTTCCTGTGCTGGATACAGTGTCAGGAAGCGGAGGGATGTTCCTGTGCTGGATACAGTGTCAGGAAGCGGAGGGATGTTCCTGTGCCGGATACAGTGTCAGGAAGCGGAGGGATGTTCCTGTGCCGGACACAGTGTCAGGAAGCGGAGGGATGTTCCTGTGGGATACAGTGTCAGGAAGCGGAGGGATGTTCCTGTGGTGGATACAGTGTCAGGAAGCGGAGGGATGTTCCTGTGCTGGATACAGTGTCAGGAAGCGGAGGGATGTTCCTGTGCCGGATACAGTGTCAGGAAGCGGAGGGATGTTCCTGTGCTGGATACAGTGTCAGGAAGCGGAGGGATGTTCCTGTGCTGGATACAGTGTCAGGAAGCGGAGGGTGTTCCTGTGCTGGATACAGTGTCAGGAAGCGGAGGGATGTTCCTGTGCTGGATACAGTGTCAGGAAGCGGAGGGATGTTCCTGTGCTGGATACAGTGTCAGGAAGCGGAGGGATGTTCCTGTGCTGGATACAGTGTCATGAAGCTGGGGGTGTTCCTGTGGTAGATACAGTGTCATGAAGCTGGGGGTGTTCCTGTGCCGGATACAGTGTCAGGAAGCGGAGGGATGTTCCTGTGCTGGATACAGTGTCAGGAAGCGGAGGGATGTTCCTGTGCTGGATACAGTGTCAGGAAGCGGAGGGATGTTCCTGTGCTGGATACAGTGTCAGGAAGCGGAGGGATGTTCCTGTGCTGGATACAGTGTCAGGAAGCTGGGGGTGTTCCTGTGCCGGATACAGTGTCAGGAAGCGGAGGGATGTTCCTGTGCTGGATACAGTGTCAGGAAGCGGAGGGATGTTCCTGTGGGATACAGTGTCAGGAAGCGGAGGGATGTTCCTGTGCTGGATACAGTGTCAGGAAGCGGAGGGATGTTCCTGTGCTGGATACAGTGTCAGGAAGCGGAGGGATGTTCCTGTGGGATACAGTGTCAGGAAGCTGAGGGATGTTCCTGTGCTGGATACAGTGTCAGGAAGCGGAGGGATGTTCCTGTGCTGGATACAGTGTCAGGAAGCGGAGGGATGTTCCTGTGCTGGATACAGTGTCAGGAAGCGGAGGGATGTTCCTGTGCTGGATACAGTGTCAGGAAGCGGAGGGATGTTCCTGTGGGATACAGTGTCAGGAAGCGGAGGGATGTTCCTGTGCTGGATACAGTGTCAGGAAGCGGAGGGATGTTCCTGTGCTGGATACAGTGTCAGGAAGCGGAGGGATGTTCCTGTGCTGGATACAGTGTCAGGAAGCGGAGGGATGTTCCTGTGCTGGATACAGTGTCAGGAAGCGGAGGGATGTTCCTGTGCTGGATACAGTGTCAGGAAGCTGGGGGTGTTCCTGTGCCGGATACAGTGTCAGGAAGCGGAGGGATGTTCCTGTGCTGGATACAGTGTCAGGAAGCGGAGGGATGTTCCTGTGGGATACAGTGTCAGGAAGCGGAGGGATGTTCCTGTGGGATACAGTGTCAGGAAGCGGAGGGATGTTCCTGTGCTGGATACAGTGTCAGGAAGCGGAGGGATGTTCCTGTGCCGGATACAGTGTCAGGAAGCGGAGGGATGTTCCTGTGCCGGATACAGTGTCAGGAAGCGGAGGGATGTTCCTGTGCTGGATACAGTGTCAGGGAGCGGAGGGATGTTCCTGTGCTGGATACAGTGTCAGGAAGCGGAGGGATGTTCCTGTGCTGGATTCCTCCATTAAGGATTCCGCCCAATACTCAACAGTTAATTCTGTTACAGTGCCTATAAATAAAAATTCTTACTGTAATTTCCTGTTCAGAAAAATAACATTTATTTCCAAAGAATACAGCTTTTACAGTCAATTATATCCAACTATATAATCAATTCCTACATTACAACAGTGACTACACTTCAAAAGTACTTCATTGGCTGTAAAGCGCTTTGGGACGACCGGTGGTCGTGAAAGGCGCTATAGAAATGCAAGTCTTTCTTTTTTCAATTGGTTTGTATCTCTAGTGATGGTAGTGACTGTAGGATCATATTCATATTTCGTCGACAAAGTTGTCAACCAATAAGCTGGAAGAAGTGACAGAGGCCCAACCATTGTCTGAACTCCCAGATTGGTCGAATGTGTTTCATTATCAGCATCTTGTTAATATTTTGGGTGCTATTGTGTATTAAGAGAATTAGCCCTGCAGGTTCAAATTACTATTCAGGTCAGTCACAATCTAAAGTAAAATTACTGCTGGAAATCCAATGACATTTGAAAGAAAAATTACCGCTTAGAGTGTAGCATCATACCCAAGCTTTGTTTGAAGCCACCCCGAGGGATACTTGTTACTGGATTCGCAAGCATCCCAAGAACTACTCACAGGAGTCAGCTCCGAGATGCACGCAATTCTGATTTTTTTTTTTCATCTTTTGCCCATGAACACCACCATAGGAGTTTTGCTAGTATCTGCCTGTTGCACTGCGCATGACCTAATTATTTATGCCTGCGAACGCCCTGCCCATTCAGCTGTCCGCACGAACAGGATTTTGGAGCATTGCTGCTGTGAGTTAAAGGGCTGCAGCTGTGAAGTGTTCAATGCTTTCTTTTTCTTCCCCACTCACTGATAAAGCTATGGATTTGAATGTAAAGATGGAATGGTAGCTGGCACGGTATACCATTTGATAGTGTTTTAACTGCAGCAAAGAGTAACAATTCACAAGGTTGCAAACACAGTGGACTTCGTATTTTGCTTTGTAATGACGACGAGTGTTTAGAATCGCTTGTTTGCATTTTGTAGCAAAAAGCAGAAACTGTTTAAAGCTGAAATTTGTGGACGGCGAGATATTATTCTCAAGCAGCCTCAGGAAGTTGCAACAGTCAGCAAGCTACAGCAAAAGCATTATCTAATGTTTTCCCTCATGACCTACAAATAAAATAGAACCATTTTGAAATTCTAGTTAGTAAATCCTCTGAAATCCACTTCCATTTCATATGAACTGAATGGAAGGGGTTTCACACCACAGCCCAACAATGGAGGGTCCAGGTACATTTGCAGATGGTGCCTTTGAAGTACAGGAAACTCTTTGGTATCCAGCACGTACGGGACCGGGATGGTGCCGGTTTATTAAAAATTTCGGATAACGGAGATGTATACCTACCAAGGTACGAGAGCCCCGTTACACAGCCACAGAAACCCCGGTTACACGCCCACTTGTGCAGGAACCCCGGTTACACGGTCACAGATCCAGGAGTCCCTGTTACACGGCCACAGGTGCAGCAACCCCAGTTACACGGCCACAGGTGCAGGAACCCCGGTTAAATGGCCACTAATATACAGTAAAACTTACCTGAACCTAGTCCTGAATTTTGCCGGTTAATAGAGAATTCCGGATATTTAGGTGCCATTTAAACGAGAGTTTCCTGTACTGATGCATACAGGGAGGCCAGGAAGGGGTGCCCCAGTTGGCCAGGGTACCCTCCTCACAGAGGAGTCATCCAAAAATGCCTGCCAGGAGGAAGGGTGATTGCTCTCTGCAACACCTGGAGTGCTTGGCTGCAAATGTGGAAGAAGATGGCAGACCTGAGGAAAGTTGCACGGTAATGCTACCCAGCAGATTCCTACAGCAAGTATCTGTCCCAACTATACATGTCACAAAGTGTGGCCTCAGAACCTGTTGCTCATGTATTGCTGGTTTCTCCAAAGCTAGCAAGTAGCCTTGCAGCCCCTTGAATGTTTAGGGTGCATGGCCATACAGCAGTATGGCACACAAACAGGATACAGGTTTACATTTGGAACTGTTGTTGCACTGAAATGTTGATGGCATATCTTGCCAGTGGGCCCTAGCTGCACGATGTATGTGCAGTTATTGACACACAGGAAGGCTACAGGATAACCACATGGATAACATCGGTGATCCCCTGCATTTTGTGAAATGTAGCAGTACAGTGAAATTGGGCAGATGTGTGATGCTGCTGTTACTATTCACTAGGGAATAAAAGGTGAAAGTGCGGTACCTGTTGAACAATGCATCAGCCACTTGTTTGCTGCATCTGTGAGCAGCAAGTTGGCTGATACTATAGATAATCCTGATGCTAGCCTGCATAACAGTTGCAGGAGGATGTGACCTTGACTGCCACTGGTAGTGCCATCCCCATGGCTGTAATTGTCCATACAATAGACGGCACAGCGCCCTTTGCTAACCCACTACATGCAGGGAACAATTCTCCCCCGATCAGTGCCAGGTTAGGTGGCAAGAGCCGGTCAATATGGATGGTAACAAAATGGCAGGTGTGGGCTGTCTAGCTCTCGTGCCAGCTGATCTCCTTGGCATACATCTTTGATGTTGTCTTCAAGCATAAAAACCTGAGGTGTGGGCGGTTTGACAGAAAAACAGCTGTGTACCTTTACGAGCTGCCATCCCCATATGCAAGAATGCTACTGGCCTGTAATACACACTTGCAATGTTTGGACTTAACACTGGGTGGGACTTCCACCCAAAAAAATTTAAAATTGAGGGTTCCATTGCAATACCCTCATTACCATATACTTTGCATGCCTAATGAAGTACTCACTCCTTTTGCAAGAGAGCTAAGAACGTCAGTGACAATACAAATCATAAAATGGCAGAATGCAAATTATGATCGTGAACCTGACAAGATTGAGAAGGCCCAATTTTCTGATTTCCACTTGCCCATTTAGTGCTGCAGCATTGTTCCCGCCTGAAATGACTTCAGGTGAAGATAGAATTGGGCTTGTGATCCAATTCTGGCCTTTTGCGCATCCCAGATTTTAATCACTCCACCATTGGCAGCCATGCCTTCAGCTGCCCAGGCCCTAAGCTCTGGAATTCCCTTTCTGCTTCTCTAGCTCTCTCTCCTCCTTTAGGATGCGAAAGCGAAAGCTGCCCACAAAGTTTCAGCGAGCTCTACAGCATTGATTTCCTCTATTCCAACGTGACTTTCAATCTGGCGCCATCTATAGGGGATCTGTGGCATCCAGGAACAGTGAAGTCATCATGCAGGCTGAGCAGCCAATCAGATTGAAGAATTCTCAGACAGCAAACCAGGAAGTAAAAAGCACAGATTATCATTCACTTTTTAATCATTTTACAGAAAGCGAAATAAAGATTGGGACATACAGATGGAATTCAGGTAGAAGGTGAAATATCATAAACAAAACTCTTTAAAAAAAATTTTTATTAATTTTTATTATTTTATGGAATGGAGGGAATGACACTCCACACTTATAAAATTAGTTTTTCAGGACCAGAGAGGTTGTTCAGCAGCAATTATGACTTAGTACACCGTTTAAAAACTCAGTTACACTTCATTCAACAAGGCTTAATATTTTCAATGGTTTTTACAAGAATAGTGCGTAAAAAGTTGAAGTTCACGTCAATTCACTGATTTTGTGTTGATTGCATCTGTGAAGACTGCAACATCACACCCTGTATAAAATTCTATCATATTATGGTCACTCTTCCCTAAAGGCCCCTTTACTACAAGGTTATTAATTAACCCTTTCTCATTGCACAATACTAGATCTAAAATAGGCTGTTCCCTACTTGGTTCCTCAACATACTGATCTAGAAAACTATCTTGTATACATTCCATGAATTTGTCCTCCACACTATTACTGCAAATTTGGTTTGCCCAGTCTATATGTAGATTAAAGTACATGATTACTGTATTACCCTTGTTACATGTGCCTCTAATTTCCTGATGGAGGAGCAGGGTATCACCGACAGGAATTTCCGGATTTCCACGTTTAACTGCGCATGTGCAGACGCCAGAAGTTGCTGTCGGTTTTACAAAGTAATGACGGCGATGCGGACAGTTTTGCCATCATTACAACCGCAAATTCCAGGCCTATATCTCCTTATGTGGCTCAGTGTTAAATATTGTTTGAGAACACTCCTGCGAAGTGCCTTGGGACATTTTACTATGTTAACGGCGCTATATAAATGCAAGATGTTGTTGTTGTCTGTGATGCTCTCCAAATAGCCTGCCAGCACTCACTGTCTATGGTCACATATGAAGAATGGCCACTTTAGCAAAGTACTCAACTACTACTATTAGTTTTCTAAACAGATTTTCTTAAATTTATCATAAAAGCTTTCTATGATCTTAAGAGTAAAAGGGTTGGGATCATTACTTCTTTGTCTTATACCTTTTATTTTCCACCAGAATTTTATTTATTTTACATTGCATGTAAGAGTAAGAGGCCAGCCTCAATTTAGCAGGACACTATCGCACACGGCCCTGTTTTGTTTCATGATTCTTGTTTAACAGCATCAGTAGCAGGTGATTTGGGTTCTAATATTTCACAAATATCAAATGATTTACCACATTCATTTTCAAAGATGGTAATTCATAGTGATGCAGTTATATAGTGATGCAGTGTAAAAAGATCCCTCAGAGCAGTAGGAACATCGGACAGGAGCCAGGCTCAGCAATGGGGGTAGAATTGGGATCAGTCTGGCTCTGTGGTGTGTGGGGAGAACAGTGCCAGGGTGAATGAGGGAGGAGGGGGAATAGTGTCAGTGTGAATGGTGGCATTAGGGAGTGGCAATATGAAATGGGGACGGGGAGGAGGAGAGTGTGAGTGTAAACAGGAGGTAGGTAAAGATTGTCAGCGTCAATTGAGTGGCCCTGCCAGTAATCAACTTTTTGATAAAACCGTTATATCCAAGGAGAACATCATGGGCTGGATTTTCACAATGGGAAGCTTTTGGAGGCGGGACTGCTGCTTGCCGGCTTTCAATCCCGCTTCCATCAGCTTCTGGCAAACCAGCAGGATTTTCTCCTGATTGACCATGTTAAGCCTGCCCAGTGGGCTCAGCAGGCCAATTAGGGGGAAGTCAGTGACAGAGCACGTCAACATATGACGTGCCACCTGTCAAGAACTTTTGAAAGAAGAAATGTCATCGTTTGACAGCTCTGTGAAGTTGTCAAACACTGACATTCTGTGTAGTTTGATGAGTCCTTGTGTTCAGGACTCATCAAACCTTTCAACTTTGCAGAAATCACCTGGCTGTTGGTTCGGAGGATCCAACAGCCAGTCTGTGATATCTACAATGGAGATGTTGGGACTCCGGCTCCACAGCGGCTGAAGGCTGTAGGCAGAAACAAAGGTAAGTGAACATTTTCTAACACTTTTACACTCACCTTACATACTTACCACTCCACACTTGCACCCATCACTCACCTCTACATCGCACTTTCAGACCCCTCCGACCCCCGCAGCCCTCCCACTCGTCTCCTACACCCTGGCGGGGTTCCCCGAGGTCGGGAAGCCTGCACTTCGGAAGGAAAAATGGGGATAATCCTATTTTCTGCCTGTTAACTACCTGTTAACAGGCAGTTAATAGGCTTTAATCCCTTTCCCGCCTCGAGGAGACAGGACCCGGGGCAGGACGGCTTCCCGCCTCCTGGCAAGAGGGCACGGAGGCGGGTTGGGGGCGGATTTGCCACCTGTCCCCAAATTCTGCAACTTTACCGGCAGTCCCGCCTCCTTACCCACCTCCTCGGGGCTGAGAAAACCCAGCCCCATATGTTTAAATATATCAACGTATTGTCTTCGAGATAGTCAATTAAGTAAATGAAGTGGTCTGACAATTGGCTGTACCCGAGACACACTGCACCAGTTTCCTCTGGCACAGAGCAGTGTAATTCCTCTTCCATGGTTCATGTACTTGTGCTCACTCGATGAGGTATGACAGTGCTAATGAAAGGAACCTTTATTACCTAGTGCTCTGTAACAGTGCCAGGCAGTCCCAGGTGAGAAATAGCACAGACCAAATTCAGTGCACAGCCTCTCTACACCACATGGATAAGGTCCTTCAAATTCAACTTCAGAAGACCAATCCTACAAATTTTGCTTCCCAAACTCTTATATAGCTTTGAGCAACGTTGTTGAAATATTCCCACAACTTAGAGTAATATTACACTCTAGATAAGACGACACAAGTTCATTTGAAACAAGGCTTTGAGAATCACTAAAAAGAGGAAATGCTTGTTCCATCAATCTGGGATGGATTGGCATCCCACTCCCAAGAGGAAAAAGAGTATAGTACCACACTGTATCACCAGTTCTCCGTAGCAATTGCTCTCTGCAGTTGTCAATACAGTAATTCTTGAATTGATATTCTGCAAAAGTATTCATATTTACAAAGAAAGTGAAGTGGCTGTTGTATTAAAATGTTGGATCTGTTTGTATGCACTGTATGTTGATGGCATTGACAATCTCTACTAACCTCCAAGTTCACTGTAATTGTCTTTCATTTTTCTGTATGAAGGGCAGCTACGAAATCTCTCCTTTGTAATACAACAGGCAATGACTATTAAACTGAACTATCAAAGGTTGAATGTGGATGCTGTTACCATTAAATATTCATTAAACTGCCACAAAACTTTATACCAAGTGAGAATGATCTTTGCTGCCAAGCCACATTGGCAGAGGTGGCAGGCTCTGAAGTTCCAAGCAATGTAAAAGATAAGGACAACCCAGTCCTTGACATCTTCAATACACTGGGCCGGACCTTGCTGGAAAAATAACAGCGAATGAACGACGCACGGCGTTAGTAATGTGCAAATCAGCCAGCAAGTTCAGGGGATTAAGAGATCGCCCGTGAGTTGAGTTATGCCACTCCACCACTTGCATTGCACAAACAGCATCTCTCCCTCAGCCATCCCGTTATTTTTAAGGTCTTGCTTAATTTGCACGTTAATTGCCAGTTAAACTCGCCAATGATTGCCAATCAACCTCTCTGGCCCAGAAAGGGAACAATTTAAACTGTAACGTCTTGTTTCTTCAAATAGTGAATTGTTCTTAGAGATTATAAAAACGCCAAATTTAAAATTTTACATTTTTTTCTTACTTTTCCTTTGTCTCTTTTTTTTCCTCTCTCTCTCTTCATCCAATCTTGTTTTCCCTCTCTTTATTTCGCTCTTTGTATCCAAGTTGGCTCTAATTGACCCTTCTCCTCTGGTTCTTTCTCAATCCTTAAATCTCATTGGTTAAGGAGATACACTGCTGGTCCCGCCATTCACTAACGTCCCAGATGCCCTGTTGCCCTCGCCACGCCGTTATCAGCTCGCACTTCCAGCAATTACGGCGCAAAAAAATTTTGAGCTGAAGGGTGCAGGAAAAAGTCTAACAAACGGGGTACGCCGTGAGATGTCCCCACTCCAGCAAATTCAGGCTCAATGTATTACTGATATAAGACTTTTCAGGCAAGTAACAAGGATGGCAGGGAATTGTAATGTAACCAGAGTATTTCAATATCCCTAAGATCAAGCAGGCAGATGTAAAACAACCAAATGGGTGAAAGTACATACAGTTTCACATTGATCTAAGGACATAATCACCTTTTGTAAACTCATGTAGAACCTGTTCCCTGGCTGACAGCTTACATAAAGGTCTTGAAAGGAAAGGACTTGCATTCATATAGCGCCTTTCACGACCTCAGGACGTCCCAAAGCGCTTTACAGCCAATGACGTGCTTTTGAATTGCAGTCACTGTTGTAATGTAGGAACTCCGAGACAGGACAATCACAGGTGCTACATGCTACTGAAGCAATGCAAATGTATGAACAGGAACATGTGAAATCTGGTTGCATCACAAAGTTGAAGGGTTTGAGTTGTCGAAGAGAGGAGATTTTCCAAAAGTTTGCTGTATACCTTACTGTGATTGGACAAAATTGTGAACTTTCTTAAGTATGGTATTTTCAGAGGACAAGAACATGTGGGAAGTCCACATCGCCAAATCGGAAACAATTCCAAGGAATTTGGAAGAGAGCCGCAGAAAACAGTGGACCCCTCCCCCAGAACAGCATAAGACTCAGGCTCTCCTCAGGGCAAGATTTTATTTGTGTCAGTGCTACAGAAATTAAATTCTATTTCTAAATAAAAGTGAAATTAACACTGATCTTTTAGGTGCATTTTAAAGAGAGCGTTTTGTTACACTATAGAGTTCGGTTTCAGAACCTGGCACAGAGCCACTAATCTAGGCTTATTAGCCCACTCTCTCCAGGAAGAAATTAATATTTCATGACCTATTATGTCACACTTCAGCACTAAAACCAACCCTCCCCCACTGTAATATCAAACCCTTCAACTCTCTGAAGGCCATTACATCATTAGGCCATTACCCTGAACAGCACTTTCTAACATGGATGCATCTGCAGCCACGGTTAGAATGAAAAAGTATACAGCTGACGCTTCCCTAAAGCAACCAGCAAAGACCAGGGGGCCTTTGTCTGCTGTTAAACTCAATCCCTGTTATAATCACACTGATGAAACTCCCAGGACACCCTCTGCTGGGAACGCTGACTAAGTGTAACCCGGAAAAGACAAGTGACGCAAGATAAGAGTTCGGCAGTTAGGGTTTCAATGAGGTGGAGGCTCTTTTGTTCCCAGAATACATTCGTGTTTTGCTGGCCAGTCAGACGAATTGCTGAGAAATCCTTTACAATCCATTCAAGCTAGTTTTTACTGCATTATGTTGTTCGAGCTACAAAATGGCAGAAGCACATATTACACAAAAAACAACTCGGATGTTTCCAGTTTCTTTTATTTTTGAAGTGTAAAACGCGATGCTATCAGACTCAAAAGGAACTTACAGGCCTCACCCAGGACAGTCTGCTCGCTGAGATATGTGTGTAGGATTGAGGCCCTACACAAGGGTTTATCTCAAGTGTTCAGGTACCCCGAAGCATTAGGCTATCAATCGCAGCTGAGATCTGGCTAGGAAAGAGGCCCTTTCGGAAACACAATAATGACTGTGGGTGGAAGGGGAGGGCAATGGGCAAACCTTTCAGCAATGCTTTAATGTTCCCTTGCGATTTAGAATATGCTTGCCGTTCATTCACTACATTTGTGTCTTGCAATAAACTGTCTAAAATCTGGAAAGCGCAAAATTCCCCACACAGATCAACAATGAATGTAGGGCTTTTGGAAATATTTCGACTGCACAAGAATCTGTAAGGCCTGTATACACCCACACGCATAAATTATGTAAAATTTCTAAAACGAAAAAAAGAATCAACATACAAAGCTCAAGCACTAGTTAAATAATCCAGCTCCAAAACTGCATGGGTGTTCCTTCTCTCCCTATCTCTTGCCGTAACTCTGGTGAGAGACGGGCAGAATCCCCTTGGGAAACGGTGTGAACAGCCATTTTTACCATTTCCCTGGGGGTTCCCGCAGTCTCGGCGTTACGGCAAGAGACCAGGAGAAGTCCCAGACAATTCCAGGGCCTCTGGTTCCAGTCAACTTAATGTTGTGATGTAAAATAAAAGAATTATGCATTTTCCACCTTAGATTTGGTCCTGTGTTCTTTTGCACAACACGAGAGAGAGGGATGGTTTATCTCTGTTTGGCGGCCAGGGAATGTTCAGTTCCCAGAAGGCCCCGTAGAGAACAGCCATTACCATGGCTGCAAACCTCTCAGGTTTCCATTCAGCTTCATGGCTCTACTAAGGGCTGTCTGTGCATATCCACTCCATCACCAAGACTGCCTACTTCCACCTCTGTAGCATCGCCCGTCTCCGCCGCTGTCTCAGCGCATCTGCTGCTACAACCGTCATCCTCTAGGCTAGAATATTTCAATTCTCTCCTGGCCGGCCTCCCACCTTGCACCCTCCGTAAACTTGAGCTCATCCAATTTGGCCTCTGCACTATAATAATGTTTCTGCAACACGTCCTGATAAATGTTTACAACGAGGTCAACTTTGCAAATCTTTAGATATTACTTGCATTTTTAGCACCTTTTTCGGGGTGGGGAGGGGACTGGAAATCCTTTCATGGTCAGAGGATTAGGATGCAAAACAAGTCTGTGCTGCCACTTTCTTTTCCTGCTAAGAACATCGTCTCTGCTGCCCGTGTCCTAATTCGCACCAAGTCCCGTTCACCCATCACCCCTGTGCTCGCTGACCTACATTGGCTCCCAGTCTGGCAACGCTTCGATTTTTAAATTCTCATCCTTGTTTTCAAAATCTCTCAATGGCCTCGCCCCCTTATCGCTGTAACCTCCTCCAGCCCTACAACCCTCTGAGATCTCTGCGTTCCTCCAATTCTGGCCTCTTGTACATCCCCCGATTTTCATCGCTCCACCATTGGTGGCCGTGCCTTCAACTGCCTAGGCCCTAAGAACTGGAGTTCTGCTCCTAAATCTCGCCGCCTCTCTACCTCTCTTTCCTCCTTTAAGACGCTCCTTAAAACGTACCTCTTTGACTAAGCTTTTGGTCACCTTTCCTAATATCTCCTTATGTGGCTTGGTGTCAAATTTTGTTTGATAACGCTCCTGTGAAACGCCTTGGGGCATTTTACTACGTTAAAGGCGCTATATAAATGCCAAGTCGTTGTTGTTGTTGGGGGGGGGGGGGCGGGGGAGATAGACGGGGGCAACAATCCTATTTAAAGAGCCAAACTCATAAATACCAGTGGGTTCAGGTCAGGCGGAGCACACTTCAGGTGCGCTCCACCCAATTTGTGCCTAGGTGGGCCAGGGTAAATTGGTCCGATATCCCTGTGCAAGACCAACAGTATGAAAGCCATCAATGCCCATCATTGTACCTAAAACAAGATGAATGTGGGATGTAGCTGCTATTTTCCAATGTCAATGGTGCACAAGAGTGAAAGTAAAAATGCACAGTAGGTGCAATAAATGCCTGGCAGGTATATCTCAAAGCCAGGTTAGTCCGAGACATGAGCCTTCTCTAATATAACAGAACACTGCATCTCAGATGCATAATCCTATGTCTGTGGATTCCGATCATGTGGCAGTCTAAACTCCAAACTAAATCTGGAATGAATGTCATCAATACCTCTGCTGCAGAAGTGTGTGTGTGTGTGTGTGTGTGTGTGTGTGTGTGTGTGTTGGGGTGGGGGGGGGAGGTAGAACATTGGGGAGAGGGTTGGTGTCGTATAAGGAGCACTATACCCTCACTTATCTTTGCTTAAACCAAAGTTATTTGGTTATTTTTCTCCACTGAAGCCCAATGTTTTCACCCTGCCGCAGGGACACACTGGGGAACGGATGAGAAACTATAATTGCCAGGAATGATCTGAGAAACCAGGACCAGTACCGGATCAGAGATGGCTAAGAGGCAATTTAATTGAGGTTTTTAAAATTCTGAATGGTTTTAATAGAGTGAATAGGTAAAGACTACTGCCTCAGTATTGAGGGATCACCAATTAAAATTGTCACTAAAAGTGAGGAGAGGGATTAGGAGAGATTTCTTTATGCAGAGGGTTGTTTGCAGCATGGCCAAATGAAGTGGTTGAAGCACCTTTTCAGCGAAAGTTGGATAAATATTTGAAGCAGAGGAAGGTGCAGGTCTATGGGGAGAGAGAGTAGAGCAGCGGGATTAGTTCTGAATTGCTCTAGCAAAGAGCTAGCACAGACACGATAGGCCTGGTTCTGTGCTGCAAACATCCACAGTTCCATGATTCTCTGGAATAGTAAAAATAAACCTGGCAATGTTTGATGCACAGAATGAATTTGGATTTCCCACATTACAACATTGACTGCACTTCAAAAGTACTTCATTGGCTGTAAAGCGCTTTGGGACGCCCGGAGGTTGTGAACGGCGCTATATAAATGCAAGTTCTTTCTTTTTTATCTATCCTTCCCATCCCCCACCATTTGCGGCATGGAGAGACTATAACACAGCACCAATTAATGACAGTACATCTGTTCAAAGTAACTCTTAGCTTTACCTTTATCACCGATTTCCTAGTTACGTATGAGGGTAGCCAAAGGTTTTGTTGTATTGTTTTGCTTTGTTCTTTTAAAAAAATATTTTTGGGGAACAACAGGGTGGAATTTTCTGAGGTCTCGCACCACCAGTGGGGACCTCACACGTTTATCAGATTCTTCAAAGTTTTCTGTCCATTAATGTCAATAGGTGGAAAATTGCACCTTTGGATTTTCAGCGAGTCGCCCACAGTGCGCGAGGCTCACCCAAGCTGTGGGGCCTCAGGAAGCTCCGCCTACTGCGTTTTGGGGATGTGTATCCTTTTAAAGTGGCACAGCTATCTCGAATAGTGAAGAAAATTGGATAGTGTGCTCCCAAGATCTGCCACGTTATATTTTCCACATCCCCTTGAGTATTGTTCAGCCAGGAGTATAGCTGGTTTTAATATCACTGTCCTTCAACTGTGGATCATTAAAGTTTAATTTCACTAGCTTTCCCTCGAAAACATCATCATTGTAATTATTCACACTAATCATATTCTATTGACATTTTTTTCCGATACAGAGATTGCAACAGAAGGTGATTAATTTACTAGGCATCTTCATAAAAGAGGCCTCTGCGAACCTTCTTCCATCTCCTGATTTTGCATTACTGCTTCTCAAGTTATCAGAGTACAGTAAGGCCTTTGCATTGCCAGATTGCTGCCAATTTCAGTACACTCTCTCCAAAATATCGTATTTCTTGACCATTAACCAAGTTCTGGGTGCTTCGAACTTCAAGGTACTGTTGACTGTAAAAACAATCTGGGCGTACCTATAACCTGACTATCTGGAAATTTGCTATTTGCATCTGTTCTGAATGCCAGAGTCAATCAGCTTCAAGCACAGCAACTATTCAAGTGCACATCTTGACAGTACATGTTGGCAGACTGTGGGGTCCACCTGATTAGTGTTAACTGTGGCTCAGTGGGTAGCACGCTCACCTCTGAGTCAGAGTGGGTTCAAGTCCCACTCCAGGTCTTGAGCACATAAATCTAGGCTGACACTCCAGTGCAGTGCTGAGGGAATTCTGCACTGTTGGACGTGCTGTCTTTTGGATGAGACATTAAACCGAGGCCCTGTCTGCTCTCTCAGGTGGACGTAATAGATCCCATGGCACTATTTCGAAGAAGAGTAGGGGAGTTATCCCCGGTGTCCAGGCCAATATTTATCCCTCAATCAATATCACCATAACAGATTATCTGGTCATTATCACATTGCTATTTGTGGGAGCTTGCTGTGAGCAAATTGGCTGCTGCGTTTCCTACATTACAACAGTGACGACACTTCAAAAAGTACTTCATTGGCTGTGAAGCGCTTTGAGGCGTCCGGTGGTCATGAAAGGCGCTATATAAATGCAAGTCTTTCTTTCTTTGATGTCCTCACCCAGCGCTGGCATGTGTATTTCCAGCAGGGGTCACAGGATAGTGATCAGGAGCGCCCCCGACCCGCAGTTTGAACATCAACAAACAGAAATGGATTAACGTCTCTGTTGAAATAACAGAGTGGAATTTCAGAAAAAAGCAGTTATGCACGAGTATCTGACGATGTAATTCCGGGGCTAAAAACAAATTGATTTGATTTCTTGTAACGAGGAAAAACACGCCTGGTTATTTATTAAATTTCCCTGTTTATCACTCTTTTCTCTTTCATTTCCTCCTTCCCTCGGTTCAAAATGCAGTTCCCCAAATTGGTTTTACATGTAAAAGTTGCATGTAAAAGGCCTCTCTGCTAATGCCACCCTTGCACTGCTGTCAGGAAAAGGCACAAGAGTGGTCCAAGGTGGCTCGCCTTCCTCTATTCCTGTGGCAAATAAAACCTTCTCCAATAGTAGGTTAGGAACTAGTCCTCTGGGTAACCATAGCAACAAACCCGCATCTTGCGATCCATTAATGCAGTGCATTGGTCACAAATGCAGTGACCATCACGGTGCTTGAAGCAGTGGGTTTATTTTAAAATCCGCAATTTGAAATTAAAGACTGAAATAATGGGGGGAAAAGTGAAAAATAAAAATTGACTTTAAAAATCTTTGTACCATCCAATTATGCCATTTAGATGAGCAGTAGAATTTTATTTCTGAAAATGATCTGTCACTGGTTCAGTACCACAGCATGTCATGTATTCACTCACTGAGCCATCTGGAAGGCAGACTGGTATTTTATGTGGTATTATGTCATTTTCTCACAATCAGCTGTAGCTTATCACTCAATAATTGTTTGGCAATCGCTTCACGACCACTAATACTATTACATGGTTGTGGTTGCATACTTCAACCACAGTCCCATATACTCTGGAGTTAGAATTCCTGGTTTTCACCCACTTTGGGCTCAACTCCAATACAGATATTAAAACTTAATATAAAATCAAAAATTAACTTACAATAACAACATTTTAAACTCTGATACTGAAGAAACTAACTCAAAGCAAACTGCAGAAAATGAATTCGTACAAGGACAGCAAATTCTGGAAGGAATGTGTCCTTCACGTTTGGCGGGAGATTCTGAATAAATATCCCAAATATCTATTTAAGCGCAACATTTTACTAGCACCAAGTACTGTTGCAGAGATATTTGGCAAACAAGGGGAAATGCAAGTTAGTTTAATCTCGTTTTAGGCATCCACTATAAAAGCCCGCACCCTAACCAAATGGTTGCCCAATTACTATTCTACATAAAGAGCTGTTCCCCTATAGGGTTGCTGACTCTGGTTGGAGGCTTGACCATGTGACCTCTGATCCTCATACTCACTGGAGTTTAGAAGAATGAGAGGTGATCTTATTGAAACATGTAAGATTCTGAGGGGGATTGACAGGGTGGATGCAGGGAGAATGTTTCCCCTCGAGGGGGAATCTAGAACTAGGGGTCGTAGTTTCAGGATAAGGGGTCGCCCATTTAAGACGGAGAGGAGGAGGAATTTCTTCTCTCAGAGGCTCGTGAATCTTTGGAATTCTCTACCCCAGAGAGCTGTGGTGGCTGAGTCATTGAATATATTCAAGGCGGAGACGGACAGATTTTTGAGCTACAGGAGAGTCCAGGGTTATGGGGAGCGGGCGGGAAAGTGGAGTTGAGGCCAAGATCAGATCAGCCATGATCTTATTGAATGGCGGAGCAGGCTCAAGGGGCCAAATGGCCGACCCTTGCTCCTATTTCTTATGTTCTTGTTATCACGTGACCTCTAATCACATGACTCCCACACAATCAGAGAGGATTGGCAACCCCACTCCCCCATCAGACAGGCACAGATTATTTTTATGCAACTGTGGGGGGTGGGACAATTTTAATTATCTATCTATCTGCACTGGGTTAGAAAACACAATTCTTTGCCAGGAGCCAATTTAAAAAATGACTTATTTCATGGTCTGTGAACAGGTCGCTTACAAACTTCTTTCCTTTCCACTCCCTAACCCTTCTCTGTAACAAATGTAACCTCGGATTCATCCTGAACAACACCACAGGAAATTTGCCACTATATATCTATACCTTTACAAAAACATTAGGAGGCTCGCACTTCAGATGACCATCACACTGTTTAATGCAAATTTCCGTATCACGCTTGTAAAAACTTTAAAGTAACAAAAGCAGTAATTTGGTATGCACAAACTCTGCCACAGCACCACATACTGGAGCCAGAATATCTGCACCTTCTTAACTGACCTTTGAGTGAATTTACTAATCAATTAGATTTTGTAGTTTTAAAGGGGCACCCAACTATATTTCAGCAAAAGAATAGCTGTATTTACATGGTATATTGTTACTGTCCATCTATAGCAATGCATCTTCTCTCTTACCATGAGCAGCACCACGGGGTATTTGCTAATATTATATCGGACTTCTCACATTTCAGATGTCCGTCACATTTTACACATGACACACTGCCTAATAAAAATGTCTGTCACACTTTAAAAACAGTATAAGGAAACAAAGGCAATTTGCAATGTACAAAAAATACTGAAGGCATGATGCCTGCTCAGAAACGATCAGTCTGCAGTCTAAATAGCAGAAATCTTTTGAATGATCTCACTCAATGTTTACTCATCACCAGTTAGACATTTTAGCCTTAAAGGGACATACACCTAAGCTTTGGCAGAATATTATGTTTCAGATGGTATTGCAGGGTCTCGTTTCCAAATACATGTTACCAGTGAAGAGCCTCACTGGCGGCTGTACATATCAGGAAATCAAAGGCGTGATGCCACAATTTTCTGTTCAATTAAATTTAATGGACAGAAAATCATGGGCAGATAACAAATGAGGCTGCCTGCCGGTAACATGGTCTCAGAAAATCAAATTCTACCAACTTAATTGACCTGTCAATCCAAGTCAGCAGCCTGACCTGTAACTAACCCCAGCATTCTTTTCAAGAATCCATAACAGTTATACCTTTAACCTTAAAGATACATAGTGTATATTCTATTTTAACCTGGTAAAATGCTCCTATCCTCATAAAATAGCACATCCTTTCACTTCTGATGAAAGGTCATCGACCTGAAACGTTAACTCGTGTTTCTCTGAGTATTTCCAACATGTTCTGTTTTTATTCCACCCTCTCACTTAGTGTGAGAGCGCGCTACAGGAGGTTCGCGTGTATACCTAAAAAGACCTGCATGTGTCCATCACACTCCTGACCTCGCACTTTGTTACAAAGGCAAAACAGCCTAAAGAGAACAAGAACGGTAGGCATTTCACCTCAGGCTCCTCAGAGCTGGAGCCGGATATTTACAAGCAGTTTACTGGCCTCAACAATTTATAACCCACTACAATTACCCAGATTCCCACAGGAGTACAGTAGCCTTAAAGGAACTGACCAAGATCGGGCTAATATGGCAACTGTGCTCCAGATCCCAAACTATTCATGAGCATTGCCATGGGAGGCCCTCTAGTATTATTTTAAACATGGACATATGGGAGTGATTTTGACACTAATATGATTTTAAGATTCTGGTGACAATTATAAACCAATCGTGGTTTGCTCTCATTGCTATTATTTTATCTGAACTCCTTCATCAGATTACTGCTTTATGCGACATCTAACTCTTACACAGGCAGAGGTCACAGTGAACGACTATTACAGCCCCATCCAAGAGTCTCTAACATCTTCACTATTTTCTACTTTTACAATAGCCTTCCATGGTCCCGACATTGGATCTGTAACAGTGCAACCAACACCTTGATGCCTGCTCTGAGGCCTCCACTGATGCTGTTGAGGTACACGAGAGCAATCCAGGGATGACTGACCAATTTTCCCCATCCTCCATGTGAGTGACAACCTGATCTCCATTCAGTAACTCCCCACAGTGATATATCGGATATCAAGATCTGAGTGAGTGGGGGGTGGGGATCAAATCTGTGTCCCAACACTCCAGAGTTCCAATGAACTACGCCACATTGAAAGGCCTTTTGTTCTTTTTGTAATATGGAGTTATAGCGCATAACACCTTGAATTAATGTTTGAGATTCCCAGTACCTCCAATCTTATGTGCCAATAATGCAGGAATTAGAGCCTCCAGATTAAAGCTGCAATCTGTATCATGACGCAAAATGTTTCTAGATTCTTGAGCAAATCCACATCGTGTATATCCTTCATCTCGGCAACCGTTCTGACTTCCAATTGATTTTCCATGCATACAGCCACCTTTCTCAATAAGAGCCATTAGTCAGAGCCATAAGGTATATCTCAAGCATCTAAATCAACAAGAGGTATTAAATATTTATACTGAAATATACAACATTCAAGTTACAGTCTACCTATATGTAAAAACTCTTATAAGTCTCACAGACACAAAACACATAAAATGTACTACTTTGCCTTCTTCCCAGCTCCAATCTGCCCTTCAGGCTTTCAAACATAGCATGCTTTATCGTACACACCAGGTTCACCTGATAAGATGCTCCACATAGTGACTCTGCAGAGAAATGGGGAAACCGCTAGAGCTATTGGGCCCTCTGAACTCAATGAGAGTCCACTTTCCACTGCCAGAACTAAAAGGCACTCTGAATGAGACGCTAGGGGGGTCATTTTAACCTAACACACTGGGCAGGAAACCCATGGGATCGGGTGGAACACCGGTTATACACCCGACCAAAATTACTCCCCACTGACTTCAATGAGAATAAAGTCGGGCGGGCTGTAAAACCAGCGATGCGCCTGATCCCGCCAGTTTCCCAATGGACAGGTTAGGTTAAAGTTGGCCCCGGCACTCAGCAAGTGATAATCTTTCTCAGAACAGACAGAATATGAAGGATACACCAGGATCAAGTGACCTATTCCTTGACCTGTATGAGTGACAACTCTTTTATTGGGTGTTTTAGGTTTTGATATGAGGCGCCAGGACAGCTCACTCAAGTTAGCGACTGGTTTTATTAATTGTCCAGACTATGAAATAGCAGTTTTTTTGCTGTGGGAAAAAAAAGTGAGAGAGACAGGCCTCCTGTGCATGTGGCTGGAAAATTTTATCCTCCATTTTTGCCCCACCGTGTACCACATAAAACATAATGAAGATTACTTAAATAAACAAAAATTACACTGGGGGTGGCATAATGACACAGTCTGTTACGGCTCTGAAATTCTGTTCCAGAGTCTAATGATGTGAATTTGAGCAATTGACCACAGAGTAAGGTACTGAACTCAATGAGGTGGTCACGGAAAGATGGCGACTGGAGATCATAGAATGCACAGAAGGAGGCCATTCGGCCCATCGTGCCTGTACCGCATTCCCACAGGGAAGAAAGGTCAAGAGCCAATCACCTGTACATGTCTATAGCTGATTATTGTAAAAGGTGAATTACACCAATGCAAGAAACCATAGAACACACTTTTTTTAAATTTGGAATATGCTTTGAATAAACAAAAACTCTATTTATCACTTGATTTGGGTACAGATATGCCAGCAGTCCTCAAAGATGTTTACAAGACTGGTTTCAGAAAGGATCCTGTTTCACAAAGTGAACAACTTCAGCCATCAGCTGATAACTTAATTACAATCCAAAAGCTGGATTCACATCAACATAGCCTCCTTCAAAAGGGTGCAGTCATCCCACTGGAGAAAAGGGGCGCAATCCTGCCGATGGCTTAGAACAGAACAGCCCAAACAGTTACCAATAGTGACAGTAGTAACCAGCATGTTTTTGGACTGCATGTTTGAATTTACATTTTTCAATAATGCTACTTTTGCAGAGTTTGAAGGGGGTGGTTCTTCATGTATCACTTATCTGTACAGAATCCAATGTTACAATTTTTCAAAACACAAAGACACATATCAGATCCTCAGGTAATTAAATACGACAAAACATTTTTCAGCTACTGAGGAGACAGTGTCTCCTTCTGCATCACTCACTTCCCTGCATGAACAGGTACACAGTGTCTGACTGAGCTCCAACATCCCAGCCAACAAGGACAGAACACAACACAACACACAACAAATTCAACAACCATCTTAAACACAGAGATTTCTGATAGCAGGTGTCTTGACATCAATATACATTTTAACCTTCCTGGTTTTTGCACAAGACAAGACTGCATTACAACTGCCCCTTTATTCTTCCAACAAGCAAGTTGAGACACAGCTGTGGTTACACTCTGCCGGAGCAAGCTGCCACGGTCTCACTGGTCCGGGAATGAAGGCAGGTTTTTTTTTGATTGGGGAGGGGGTGGGGGGGGTGGGATTAATCTTTCCATGGCTTCCATTTTCTAACAGAATTACCTCCAAGATCTCTCATGCAATAAACAGAGCAGCACACTGGTAAAGAGGAGGTAACTGTGATGACTGAGGGAGCTTTCTTGCTTTGAGTAATCTGTTTGCCACACTTTATTTCCACGTCAGTAATTTGTAGAGGAATAGTAAAAGCACTCCTGGCATACAATTTCCCACATTCTAGCAAAACATTTCCAATATTTCCAATTTCTCATGTTATTACTTTGAATTCATTGCGGGTTACGATACAAATAATAGGAATCATGCAGAAAGTGACTGTGTATATCTTGGGCTGTAAATGTGGTAAAGTGTCTAATTTGGTTTTAAAATAAAAGTATTCACAATGCTCTTCCAAAAATCTCAATAAGTAAATTCACTGTGGTTTGGTATTCAGCCATACAAACCAGAAGGTGGGGTTCGATCCCAGCTCTGTGTTGAGATAGTTACTTGCAGCTGCGGGTACAACTGCTGAAAAATGTGCATTTATGAATGACAGTGAGGGAAGGATCAGGCTCCATTGCGATTCCCCCACGGTTAAACAGCCTACCATACTAAGCACACACTCAAGATCTGCTATTTGTTTGTAAAGCACACAAGGACTGCTAGTCCCCAGAATGGTACTTTAGTAGTAATTATGTCTTATAGATCATTTTAAGAAGTACAGTTACTGTCCTCTGGACTTGTCATTAGTTCACCTGAAACTAACTGATAAACCTTTAAGGATGGCCCCACTTATGTTAAGTAAACAGAAACGCACTTTAATTTGCATACTGCTTTTAGCACATAAAAATCTGTATTGTTTATTGAGTTCATTTAATTTACATACCAACAAAATTCCTAACCAATATTTCAGAACATAATTCAGTTGGACTGAATTCCATGAAACAGCAATGCCAACTATTTACATATTATAGCACAGATATAACGCCCAAAACCATCAGCAATATGAGCCCATCCAATACTACAGCAGGAAGGGGAATCTAGAGCATGAGGGGAAATCAAGCTGTAATACAGGATGCATAAGAAGGAGATGAGCTGTAATATATGATGACTGAGGGAGATCCAAGCTGTAATACAAACCATGTGAGGGGGAGCCGAGAGCTTAGTGCTGTACCTTATCTGGCAGGCTACAGGATACATAAGGGGGAGCCAAGCTGCGATACAGGACTCATGAGAGAGATTCAACCTGTAACACCAAATGTATGAGAGGGTGGAGCGCTCCAGTACAGAATGTATGACCTATTGTGGGCACGCAATCCTGAATGCATGACTTAGTGTAACTGTAACACAGATACATGCCCTGATAGAGCTCATGATCTGCATTAGGATTTAATATTAAATATATGATCTGGCATGGAGGTGTAATACAGGATGCATGGACTAGTATGGTGCAATAATGTAGAACTCCTAATGTGGAGTGATGCTGGAATGTAATACACAATTTAAATAATGCACCTTTGAGTGATCTGGATGGAAGAGCTCCCACGCTCCTATGTCATGCATTGTGTTCATAACACATTTTTTAATTTATTTTATTTTCCTCTTTATACCCTTTGCCATCATTACAAACAACTGAGTAGTCACCAGCTCATCTACAAAATTGCAATCACTCTATTGAGATGATCATGCTCAATATAATTGTTGTTAATAACACAGGTGATGTCTGACTAGTTTCCCAAAGGGTGCGATCCAGGGATGCGTAATAAGTCTTTGGTGGTGTTCACTAAGCAAAATTAGAGTAAAATTGCTTAAGGTCTGGCATCATTCTTCATTACCATAATCCAGTGCTCTGTCTGGCAGAAGAAATATATTTTTTGGAAACATTCATGACCCTTAAAGTAGCTGAAGCTTTTACTTCTGGGTGAATTTTTCTGCTCATCAAGATGAAAGATGTCAGTGCTAGTGAACAAAAAGTTTTGGTGCCCAGTGTTAAGCACTGCCAGAGAAGGTACAACGCAGAATGTGTAACACATAAAGTTCCCTTTACTCTGCTCCTACAGCATGCCAGAATACAACCCACAGAAGAACATTCCCTCACGGCACCAGTGTGAACTTTACCATGAGTAACACAGAGAGGGTATTTTAACCCCCAAGGACGGGCGGGAGAGGGAGGGGGGTTAAAAAAAATTTAAAATGCGGAACCTGACCCCACCTCCTCCAACTTCCGGTTTTAACAGAGGCGGGTTGGGGGCGGGTGACTAGCCTGCTCTGTGGAGGCGGGCTGGTCATATTTTGAAGAGGCAGCATGACTAAAATTTTATCTCTGTTCTAGATTTAACGCTGGCTGGCTGGGTTTCCTGGACCTCTGAAGGGAGGCAAGAACGGCTGGATGGAACAGGTAAGTGCCTTTCCAGCACTGCTTGTGGGCCAAGAGAAGCAGGAGTGCCCCCCGCCCCCCCAAGCTTACCTGCTTCCAATCCCTGCGATCGGACTACCATGACTGGACCCCACCCCCCAATATCCAACTCTCAACCCCCGCATTTCCAATCCCCATGTCCGACTCACGCACCCCCCCCCCCCTCCCCCCGATGTCCGACACTCCCACCTACCCCCTACCCCCGTCCAACTCCACCCCTGCTGTCTGATCCCCCCCCACCCCGATGTCTGACCCCTGGCTGCGGCCTGGTGTCACAGGCCTACCCGCCAGCCTGCCTCTCAATCTGGCTGGCAATGGCCAGGAAACGGATTCAAAAAATGTTTAAGATGTCCTGCCGTTAAATTCTGCAGGACCTCCGGGATACCCATACTTCCGGGTTTTCCGGCTGCTAAACCTCTCCCTTGCTCTCTCCCCATTATTATTGGGGCCATTAAATTCTCTTTACTCTGCTCCAGCAGCATGTCATAATCCAATCCTTAGAAGAACATCCCCTCACTGCACCAGTGTGAATGTTACCACTTCAGCCAATCAGGTGGCCTTGCCAATTTGGTGCAAATTTGTGCTGCAATATTAGCATTTTTTTGCAGTGAACTGAAAATAAACAACTAATTTGTATAGGGCCATTAAAGCCAAAAGAGGAAAGATTTCATCCCATCAACCCAGGCTGGATTAATTCCAGCTTCAGAGATGAAAATTTTAAGATCATAAAAAAATTACGGATGAGGAAGGCCATTCAGCCCATCTTAATTCATCCAACCAGAAAGACCCTAAATCCCCCCCATTTTAGTATCTAATTTTTTTTTTTAAAGGTTCCAAGGTTTCACTTCCACTTTACCTGGAAGTGTTGATCGCTCTGTGAAGAACTTCATAATATCAGTCTCGAATTTACCTTTTACTAGTTTGAACCTATTACCCCTTGTCCTACCCACAATTTAGTTTAAAGTAATATTCCAAATTTACCTTTTCCATTGCTTTAACAATCTTGTATATTCCTAGAAGGTCACCTCTCAGATGCCTCCTTTCTAAGCTGAAAAGCCCAAGTTTCTCCAGTCTTTCCTCATGGCTCAGTCTCTGACACGAGGGACCAGCATTTGGCTCTTCTCTGTATTGCCTCTAACGCTAGAATGTCTCCTTTGTTTTTTGGCAACCAAAAACGTGCTCAAGGTGCAGTCGAGCAACAGGATTGTACAGTTTGATCGCAACTTCCTCTGACTTATATTTTACTGTGACTACATAGTTCTACGTTCTATTGGCTTTGTTGATTGCCGCTCTGCATAAGTTGGACATGGTGATTGTAGAGGCCAATAAGACTCCTACGTCTCTTTCAACTTCTTCCTTACCTATTTCAACATCTTTGAGGGAGTACTTGTGTCACCCAGTTTTCCTATCCATGTGCAATACTTGTCAGTATTGAACTGCATCTGCATTGTTCTGCCCACGTACATATTTTGTCCAACTCGTTCTGTAATTTCTGAGCTGCCTCCTTTCAATTCCGCTGCCTCTCAGAATGCAGTGTACTAACCCACTGCACCAGCGCATCCCTTCAGTTGAGATTTTGCAAACAAAATGTGAGAATGAACAGAAACTCTGAAAATTAAGTAACTCAAAAGTTTTTTTTATGAACCAGCCCACTGAAATCCATTGTAAGTCAATGTATCTGGACATCCAGCTGCTTGTACACCCCTGGTGGAGGCCATTCAGCCTACGTTACAGCAAGATATATATCTGACATGATCTCACAGCCAATCTATCACAATGCACAGTCTTATCTCATATTCCAAATAACTGCACCCTTTAATAAACTAAAAAAACTTTTTTTAGCCAATATTTATCATTTTGTTTGTATTATGCAGCCTGGCCATGTAGTGTGCTAATGCACAGACCTGCTACACTAGAGACGGTGATGAGGGTTATTCCCTCATGATTCCCTCCAGAACTCGGCCAGTCTGCCTGCAAAAGCAGTGAGCAGCACAAGCACCATTACATTCCACGGGGTTCGTCAAATCAAGGCCGTAACTTATGCGGAAGACCCATGGCAAAGCCTGGAAAAGCGATCAGGAGAACCCCAGCAGAAATTCAACCCCAACGTGTTTTACATAATCCCTAAGGTGAGGGAAAAAGAATGTAAGGGAGAGTAACCCATGCCACTCTCATGCTGTTCCCAGTGGTCAGGTTACTAGCAGAGGATAAGGAGCAGGCCGGGTAAGTGCTATGTGACATGGAAAAGTCAAGTAGATAATTTGCAACAAAAATATAACACACAGAAAATTGCAATGTCACCATCTAAAGTTTTTTCACTTCAAATAAAATTATTAGTGACCACTTTTCCTTTTCATTTATAAAATTCCCTTAGATTCGTATGATTTATACCTATAATAGAAAGAAAACAAATTATTGCCATTGTTATGATATAATATATATATCCTTAATACACTACAGGAAATTTTATTATCTCGGACTAAATTGTCAGATAAAATCACGTCCTACTGAATTTCTATTTCCAACAACTTGCATTTATATAGCATCTTTAATGTAGTAAAATGTCCCAAGGAGTGTTATCCAACACAATTTGACACCAAGCCACATAAGGAGATATTAGCACACCAAAAGCTTGGTGAAAGAGGCAGGTTTTAAGAAGTGTCTTAAAGGAGGAGAGAGAAGTAGAGAGGCGGAGAAGTTGAGGGAGGGAATTCCAGAGCTTAGGGCCCTGGCAGCTGAAAGCACGGCCGCCAATGGTGGAGCGATTAAAATCGGTGATTGCGCAAGAGGCCAGAATTGGAGGAGCACAGAGATCTCGGAGGGTTGTAGGAGGTTACAGAGATAGGGAGGGGCGAGGCCATGCAAAAATGCTTCTGCAGTCCTCCAAAGGCTTGTATGTTCTGAATTTTTCCAGATTGCATAGGCTGAGCACATGTTCAATATGGTTCCCATGGCTACCTGCCAGCAGATTCACGTTTCTACAGATTCCCTAAGGCTGGAATACAGAGGGTAATTTTCTGGGCACGTTGGCGATGAGCAACCTCACCTACTGCCACAACATATTGGAAAATCGCAGCTGCACTGCGCACTATTTACTGTCCACTGAAATCAAAGGATGACAAATCGTGGCAGTGCTACCACAATTTTCCGATATGTCCTTGCCATATGCAAGATTTCCCACCACCACACTTAGAAAATTACCCCATAGTCGATATTGCTCTCTATGGCACTTTCTAATTTACTGAAGGTCCAAATTTTTCCAGCTTTTTAAAAAAAAAATCCTCCTCATATCCCCTTATAGCAACACCCCATGTTGCAGTGCCTTTCCTTGGGTACCTCACCCAAGTGATTATCCTTTCTGTGTGAGCCAAGGCAGTAATTGTAGGCAAGCTGTTTAGCCATTATGGCTCAGTGGTAGAACTCTTGCCTCTGAGTCAGTAGGTTGTGGGTTCATGTCCCACTCCAGAGCCTCAAGTACAAAATCTAGGCTGACGCTCCACTGCAGTACTGAGCCCCGCTGGCACTGTCGGACATGCCATCTTTTGGATGAGCTGTTAAACCGAGGCTCCACCTGCTCTCTCAGGTGGACGTATAAGATCCTGTGGCACTATTTCGAAGAAGAGCAGTGGAGTTTTCCCCCAGTGTCCTGGCCAATATTTAACCCTCAACCAATATCACTAAAACAGATTATCTGGACATTGTCATATTGCTGTTTGTGGGACCTTGCTGTGTGCAAATTGACTGCTGTGTTTCCTACTTTACAACAGGGACTACACTTCAAAAAAGTACTTCATTGGCTGTAAAGCGCTTTGGGACATCCTGAGGTCGTGAAAGGCGCTAGATAAATGCAAGTCTTTCTTTTTTTTTCTATTGGGGATGGCATCTCAACTGAGCCTGATCATGTCCTCACCCAATGCCAATATTCAGTAGAGGTCGCTGGATAGTGATCAGGAATGGAAATTGGCTGCTATTCCCCTTCCTTAGCCTGGGGACACTGAAGTCCCAGGCTAAGGAAGGGGAATATTACCCTCACCACTGTTTCAGCCAAGGTCAGCTAACTCAGCACAACTTAGCGATCAAGCCTAGAACCTTCCTGCTCTAAGACTCAGTATCAGACCAGGCAGTGCATTTACCCAGTCATTGGGGAGCCAAAAGTTATTTTCTTTCATGTTTTCTGATGAATTTTTCTGCTCACCAAGGTGAGTAACATCAGACCTGACGAATAGATCTCATCTCCACTTTGGAATCCAGAATCAGCCTCAAATATTCCAGGTTCAGGCTCAGCATATTCAACAATATGGTCGTTTCTATGTTGCTGAAATGTCTAGGTTCTAAAGGCCTGAAATGTATTCAGTTTAGCTTCTTACAACTGTTTCTACATTACTGACAGTGTGACAGTCCACACTCTTCCAGTGTGGGTTAATTATATTAATTGTGGCTCCTGGTGGTTGCTTCTTCCATACTTAAGGCCGTCATATTCCTAAACTCTACCGGGCTAAATACATTCAACGTGGACCCCTAAGTGAAGGCCCACACCCTTCCAGACTCTGATGATCTGGAATATACTCAACATGGCTCCCTATGATTTTTCCATCTTACTGAATCCACCCTCATTTGACTCAATTGCCACATCAACAAACACTGATCAGATGCCAAGATCAATGCTGAAATCTGCAAAAAAACAGCGATTGAATTATTCTTACTGCAGGCTGGCCCATGCATTTTTATCAAGAGTTCTGCTACAGCAGTGAGCTCAATTCACAGAGATAAGCACCTCCAGTTAGAAGCCAGACATCAAACAAAAACAGATTTAAGTAGCTGCCTAAACATATATCACAGATATCAGCATATACAGATACAGCAAAGTGGATTGCAAAAGCGAGCTGGATGGAAAAACTGATATACCCCTACATAGAAAGATTGGTCTCACCAAATTACTAACGTGATCTAAAATGGCAACATTTATTTTGATTTAGCCAATAATCCTGGCAAAAGAGTTTTGTGACAGCCTCATTATATTCAGCTGATGAACTGAACTTCCAATCTTTGGCGAATACATTATCCATTTGGTTAACGCAAGACGACAATATCAAAATCCCGACACCGTTATTAAATTTATACAACAGGATAATTGATAACCAGCCAAAGATCAAACACTTCTGAACACACAGGCTAGAAATGCTGCAGATACAAACAGAGAGACATTTAGGCAGATAAATATTTAAATGTTAGTAGGGGGACAACTGAAAGATTTTAATTAGATAAATATAAACAGTTACATTGTAAACAATGATTAAATCGATAGACTGGGACGCAGAATGATTAAATTACCACACTTGGATTGATACAGTCGATGGGAGATAGAAAGATGAAAATATGATATGATAGGTGGGAGTGGGAAACAGTTGATAAATTGAGGGCGGTTTGCCGGTTACTCACTTACCTCCTCTGCTTGCTTCCTGAGAGATTTCTCTCGCTCGTACTGGGTGAGAAGCTGCTCGTTATCTTCCCGGAGCAGCTCCAGCTCCACTTCGTGCTCCTGATTCTCGGTGAAGACCGAGTCCAGGTTCTCCAGCACGTTCACCACCAGCGGCATCAGCTCCTTCACCACCTCCTCGTCGTACTTGTGGATGAGCCGCTCGAACTCGCGGTAGATGCTGTTGGCGAGGCCGGAGACCCGCTCGGACATGACGGACACGGAGCAGTCATCCTGGTAAACCACCCCATCGTCCAGCTCCATCATCTCTACGGAAACAACGGGCGGTGGAGTGGAGGGAAAGAAAGGGGGGGGGGGGAGGCGAAAACAAAACACCGAGAGGAGAGAAGCAGACAGCGGGGTGGAAGTGCAGTCTCACCGCATCCCCACCCCTATCCCTATCCCCCTCCCTGCAGGGGCTGGCAAGATGCCTGGGCGCAAATCAGCAGGGCTGGGCAGAGCTGTGGGCTTTTCCTGCAAGGCTGGGGAGATATTGTGGTCTCCTCTCTGCAAACAATAGCGGTCCCTCCCTGCGCCCTTGGATCTACATCTCCAGCCTCAGGCTGCTGTCATCTGCGCCGATCTGACGTCAGGGCGGGCGGGCTGTCTGCATTGTGGGAAGTGGGATAGCAAACCAGCCAAGCTCCCTCCCTCCCTCCCCTGCAACCAGCATTTTACTGCAACCCAGCACCTTATCACAGGCTCGGCTGCAAACTGAGCTCTTGCATCTCCTTGTCACCTGCCAGACTCTAGAATCTCCTTCTCACCTGCCAGGCTCTAGATATCATTGCTATTATTTAAGATAACAATAACTTATGGGGAAAGCTGTGCACAGTTCTGCTCTCCATATTATTTTTTTTAAAAAGGATATTGAGTCACTGGAGAAGGTGCATATAAAGATTGACAAGGATGATACCAGAACTGAAGAGTTTATACCGATCAGGAAGGATTGAACAGGCTGGGGGGGGGTTTTCTCTCTAGAAATGAGAAGGCTAAGAGGTGACGTGATTAAGGCCTTTAAGATTAGGAAAGGGTTTGATAGGGTAGACAGAGAGAAGATGTTTCCACTTGTGGGGGAGACCAAAACTAGGGGCCTAAATATAAGATAGTCACGAATAAATCCAATAGGGAATTTAGGAGAAATGTCTTTACCCAGAGAGTGGTGAGAATGTGGAACTCGCTACCACAAGTAGTAGTTGAGGTGAATAGCATTTAAGTGGATGCTAGATAAACACACGAGGGAGAAAAGAATAGTAGGTTATGCAGATAGGGTTAGATGAAGAGGGTGGGAGGAGGCTCGGGTGGAGCATAAAGATGGACCAGTTGGGCCGAATGGCCTGTTTCTGTGCTGTACACTCTGTGTAAGCTAGCTAAGTACACGAGGGAGAAAGGAATAGAAGGATATGCCGATAGAGTGAGATGAAGTAAATAAAGTGGGAGGAGGCGCGTGTGGAACATAAACGTTGGGCCGAATGGCCTGTTTCTGTGCTGTACATTCCGTGTAAGATGCATTCAGAATCACTGCTGCTGCACTGGGGGGAATGCACTGTCTGGAGGTGCAACAGCAATATAACAAAAATTAAATCTATTCTTCAAAAAAAGAATTAAAACATATTGTCAACGCTGAAATTGGAACAATTGATTTGCATTAGCTAAAGGCTAAAGAGTTTCTGGAGGGTTTTTTAAAAAAAAAAGAAAGATCAGTATTTTCTATTATTAATAAATTTAAAGTAATTAAACAACAAATTCAATTGTCGACAGAAATTTCAAAATCGATCACCACCAAAAAAATTACAGCCATTTGGCCCATCGAACCCACTCTGCCATTTTATGAGCCTTGGGAGTTTATTATTAATTTCAATTCTCCACCCTTTCTACATATCACTTAATATCTATATTTCCCGAGTAACTGTCTATCAAACTTTTAAACACCTTAACTGATTCTACATTTTGACCTTCTGGAGTATTGCATTCCACAATTTCACAACCCTTTGTAGGAAGAAGGATTTGTTCCAGTTCAAATGTTAAGATTTTGTCCCCTTGTTCTGGATTCCCGACTAGAAGAATGTACTTTGTGAATTCCTTCATTATTTCGAACATCCCATTCAGATCACCCCTCAACCTGCTCTTCCCCAAGCTTACCCAGCTTTTCATCATAGCTAAGTTCCTTCATCTTAGGTGTTATCCTGGTGAACTGTTGGTGGACTCCCTCCAATGCCAGTATATTCCTCCTGAGATGAGGTGAGATGCCAAAAACTGAACACAACATTCCAAATGAGGTTAGACCAATGCTATGCACAACTGCAGTGTTCCCTCTTGCTTTTATAATCTATACTCTTTTGATGAAGCTTAGCATCCTATTAGACCTTTTGATTGCTTTTTGCACCTGCTTTTAAGATTTTTGCACCTCCAAAATCCCTTTGTTGATTTACCCCACCAACCACCGCAATGGTTGGTGAGGGTAACATTCTGTCTGTATTACCATCTGCCATTCTTATGTCTAAGGTGTACCTCATGTTTGTTACATTGAACTGTATCTACTATCAACCTTCCCATTCTAATCTATGCCCTTTTGCAAAATTTTGCTCTCTTCTGCACAATTCACTATAGGTGCAGTTTAGTATCATCTGCAAATCTGAGTACTCCCCTCTATTCCCAAATCCAGGTAATTTATACAAAAAGTTGGGTTCCCTGGGGAACATCATTTGTCATTTCCCGCCAATCCAAGAACGTCACTTTTATCCCAACCGTTTTCCTCCTACACCCAACCAATTTTCTGCTCATCCCATAATGAGTTGCCTCCAATACCATATGCCTTAATTTTAGCTCGTAATCTCTTCTGTGGAATGTTATCAAATGCATTCTGTAATTCCATTGATCCTCCTCTATCTACTACCTGAATAATATTCTATCAAAAAACTATGCTCTATCTTTCGCAAAACCATGGAGACCCTCCCTAAACAAAGAAAGACTTGCATTCATATAGCGCCTTTCATGACCTCAGGATGACCCAAAGCGCTTTATAGCCAGTGAAGTACTTTTTGAAGTGTAGTCACTGTTGTAATGTAGGAAATGCAGCAGCCAAATTGCGCACACCAAAATCCTATAAACAGATGAGATAATGACGAGATCATCCTTTTTTTTAGTGATGTTGGTTGAAGGATATATATTGGCCAGGACACCTGAGGACAACTCCCCTACTCTTCTTCAAGTGGTGCCATGGGATCTTTTGCATCCACCAAAGAGGGCAGACGTCTCATCCAAAAGACAGCACCTCTGACAGTACAGCACTCCCTCAGTACTGCACTGAAGTGTCAGCCTGGATCACGTATTCAAGTCTCTGGAGTAACACTTGAGCCCACAACCTTCTGACTCAGAGGTGAGAGTGCTACCACTGAGCCAGGGCATCAATTTATACTTTTCCAAGTGCTTACTTATTCTGTCCCTGAAAATGGATTCTAGTAATTTCCCACTACTGTTGTTAAACTCACTGACTTGTAATTACCTGATTTATCCCTTCCTCCCTTTTTGAATCAAGCTATCTTCCAATCCTCTGCTACTGTCCCCAGATCCTTTTGCAGATTATAATTAATATCTCCTTAATTTCTTTGCCTATTTCTTTTAATACACTCAGGTCAAAAATATGTGCCTGGAACCTTGCTTTCAATCATATTAGTTTATCCATTGCAAGTTTTCTGTTTATACTAATTTATGTGAGTTTCTCTCCTTCACTAATCTCTAGTCTTCTCTGTACCTCTCATATCATATCCCCCTTTTCCACTGTGAAGATGAAAGCAAAGTAATTACTTAGCAGTTCTGCCATTTCATCATCCTCTACTATTATCATCTCTAAATCAGTTTTTAATGGATCCAACTTTCTTGTGTTTTTTCTGGGTAATGCAGCTCACTCATGAAAACATAATTTTGTGCAATCTGATTCCTGTGAGATTCTCAGTGTTCAAACAGTCACAAAGCACGTGAAATTACTCCTTCAATCACACCGTCCTGCATTTTCTTAAAGCACAAACTGGCCGCTCAAGCCTTTTAAATAGCGCAGATCAACAGAATACAACTGATCTAGGAGCAATTTTGAAATAACACAGAGCATAAATGATGAAGGAAATGCTTTTTTTCCCCCAAGTGAACCCTTGAGGCTTTGGTGCAGGGAGGGAGGGAACATTGAGAAATAATGTATGAGTGGTACCCCCACCAGAAACGGCTGGTTCACCAGGCATGGCAGGAAAAAGCTGAGAAAGTGAACGTAGTGTCACAAACCTGTCGGACCTGGGAGGATGCCTTCAAAAAGGGGTCAGACTTGAAGAAACCCACATGGAAAGTAATTCATATTAATGTACAGGAAGTAAATGGAGATGGAAGGAAGTAATCCTCGACAAACATCACCGTGAACTGCATGTCCCTCAAAAACATTATAAAGAAGTTAGCAATTTCCATGATGCTATGAGTTGACCAAAGGATCCAATCATTGACATGAACGTGAAGAATTAGTACATGAAAGATGGAAACCTAAAAGGAATGAGTAGACTACTATGCTAAATTTACAAAAATCTATCTGAAAAGCAAGAGTTCAGAAAGACTGTTCAATCAGTCAAGGTTTGTAAATGTTTGTAAACTTAGGAAGATGCTGACAGTTCTCTTTCAATACCAGGTATGCCACACATACAATGCTGCTTCCTAACATTGTCAGTGCTCTATGTGCATTCAGTGTATGAATACTGTTCTATTTGCACAAGATGCCATTTAATGGCTGTAAACAGATGCACACTGATGGTAACACCAGGGAGTGCAGAACTCTTACCCCCTTCAAGTATACCACATAAGAAATCATTAGCATGGAGATTCTAGAGGGAATGGAGACTAAAGAAGCTGGAGGACACACTTGAGTTAGTACCATAATGTAACACTGTCCTACAGAATAATATTCACACAGGCACAAACTCAACTTGAGCAACATCACAGGGATAGTGTTGCTACAGTTTGGTTAATTGAAGCAACATCCTGAGAATTTGCCATCTTCTCAGGATGGAGCAAAGGAGATTCAGGCAGCAAGAGGCAAGACAGCACACACCATTACTGAAGTCTTCTTTTTTGTGTAACACAGCCTACCTTTGACAGCACAGTCTTGTGTCATTCTTCCTCACTTTCAAATAGTGGGACGACTGTTCTAATGGTTACTATCGGCTCCTGAAAGCTCTGAGACATGTCCTTCACCATGGTCTGGAAGATGCTATGCATGCTGTACTTTATTCTGTTCCCTAATGCCTCCAGAGCTGCAATCTGTGCTTCTGTGGAGTTGCCAGACATTCTCAGAAGTTAATCTCAGAGACTGAACATAGCTCTAATGATGTTCTTCGACCATTCTTTTTAAGCACGTACCCATGAGCTATGGGTCCCACAACTCTGAAGCCATGGCAGCTTTCTCATCAGTCTCCACAGGTGGCACTTATCCACTCCCAACTCCTCTGGTTCCCTTGCAATCTGTGAATCGCCTGGTAGCAGATCCTCACTACCGCTATCTAATTGTCCCAGATGAAAGTCTCTGAGCTGGTGCCTGGGAGTGAGGAAGCAAGTGCCGCAGGTGGTGAGTTGGAGTGGGTTGAGGCAGAACAACATGAGGCAGGATCATACTGCAGGAACTCATGGGTGGCTTGTTCCTCATCATCCTCTTCCTCATTGCAATATATGTGGGTGGAACAAATGAAGGACAGAGACACGATGAGTTGCTAGTCAAGGTGCTTGGTTACTAGGCCAGAGCGAACTGAGCATGCTCATACTAAACCATGTGACAAACCATGTGATAATACATTACACTGCTTTCCCCTTAAAAAAAATGTACATATTCACCTCTCAAATACAACAAAACTATTGTCCCACCTTTCCCAGCATTACATGTACCACATAACAAAAACTCTTGGCTTTTTTTTTTAAATCAACTACAAATGCTACAAATGAACTACAAATCCAGTTTAATAACAGGTTTGCGGAGCCTTCCTGATCTCCTTACAAAAGGTTTTGGTGTTGAACCAATTTTCAGGGCTGTTTTGTTGTGGTTCCGAACTCAAAGATGATCCTGTTTCTATCTCAGATTTGTTTGAACCTGGTGCTTCAGTTTCTGAAGTCTGAACGGAGTCAAACTCCTGTATGTGTTCATGATCAACTGGTTCAAGATCACAACTTGGTTCATCTCTAGCAGTGATCATTTGATCTCCATGAACACTCTGGATGTTGTCACCAATTTCAACCAAATATCTCTGGGTTCCACCAACCTCTACTATGGTTCCTACATCCCACTTGTGTGAACTTGACTTGCCAGGGGGACTGAGAACACAAACACACTACTTTTGTCTGAAATTGCGTTCTTTCCAATTGCTGTCATAATAACGTTTCTGACAACTGTTTTTGTTCAACTCTTGAGGCCAAATTTGGTTGAACAAGACTCAATCGTGTTCTCAATCTCCTCTTCATCAAGAGTTCTGCTGGGGTATATCCAGTTGTAGTGTGCGGAGTAGTTCTGTACTTCAGCAAGAAATTTGCCAAATGTTGCCTCATGCTGCGTCCCGAACAACCCTGCAACACTTGCTTTTTGAGAGCTTCTTTTACTATTCTGACTGACCTTTCGGCTGCTCCGTTTGAAGCTGGATGATATGGTAGAACGAGAGTGTGTTTGATACCGTTCCATTTCATGAACTCTTGGAATAGAGCAGAATGGAACTGAGAGCCATTGTCAGAAACAAGCTCTTCAGGTAAGCCATGACATGCGAAGATAAACCTCAACTCATCTATGGTACGTTCAGTTGTAGTATTTGAACCCATGTGTTTCACTTCAAGCTACTTTGAGTGACTATCTACAAGTACCAGGAAATAATCATTTGCTTTCTCACAGAAGTCTACATGTTCTCTCTGAAAAGGTCTACTTGGCCATGACCAGGGTTGTAGTGGAGTTTTGGGTGGTTTGTTTCTGCAATTTTGGCAAACGCTGCATTTGCTGACAAGTGATTCAAGATCACTGTCCAATCCAGGCCAGTAAACAAAACTTCTTGCAATTGATTTCATACTGACGATCCCTGGATGTTCAGTATGAAGTTCGGCCAGAATTCTATCTATCAAAGAAGTAGTTACCACCACTTTGTTTCCCCACTTGATACAACCTTGCTCACAAGACAGTTCAGTACAACGGTTATGGAATGGTTTCAACTCTGTGTCCAGACACTGATTAGTCCATCCATTCAAGGTGTTTTCATACACTTTTCAGTCCTGAGTCCTTTTGAGTCTCATCTGCAATCTCAGTTGCATTCACGGAAAGTCTTTGTCAACTGCACCTAGCGTGAAAATCTCACCTTCCCTCCCAACACGAGTCTTCATGTGGCAACCTGGACAAGGCATCTGCGATGTCGTTTTGCTTTGAAATGCGATATTCAATCGTGTAGCCATATTGTGACAACAACACTGCCCAATGTTGCATTCTTGCAGGGATGGCAGATTTGTGCCCCAATATTGCTAGGAGCGGTTTGTGGTTGGTTATCAGGGTAAACTTACTGTCGATCAGAAACTGTTGAAATTTCTTGATTCCAAACACTATGGCGAGTGTTTCCTTTTCAATTTGCACATAGTTTCTTTCGCTCTTTGTGAGGGTTCGCGATGCAAACACAATTTGTTTCTCTTGGCCGTCATCCATTACGTGGCATATGACAGCTCCCACACCATAGCTAGAAGCATCACACGCTAACTTAAGCTCACACTCTGTGTCGTAGTGCACAAGTACAGCATCGCTAGAGAGACTTCTCTTACAAGCGTTGTAAGCTTCCTGTTGCGCTTTTGTCCACTTCCACTGGACATCCTTCTTGAGGAGCTCGTGCAATTGAGCTAACATAGTCGCTAACTCAGGTAAGAAACTTGCGTAGTACTGGACCATTCAAGGAAAGACCTTAACTCAGACATGTTCTGTGGCTTTGGAACATTGATGACAGCATCAATGTTTTCCTTAACTGGTTGCAAGCCATTTGCATCAACTTTCAGACCAAGGTACACAACCTCGGGCTGCACAAAAGCACATTTACTCCTTTTCAATTTGACATTGTGGGAATTCAACCTTTGAAGCACTATATCTAACACTTCTAGATTTTCTTTCTCGCTGCTTGTTGCGATCAGCAAATCGCCTTGATTGCATAAGCAATTTGGAATTCCTTGCAAAATCTTATCCATCGTAGCCTGGAAGATTTTGGGAGAGGACTTTACACCATGGTGGTGTATGAGTACAGTCCCTTGTGTGTGTTGATAATGAGATACTGTTGACTCTCTTTGTCAACATTCAGCTGAGCGTAAGTGTGCACAGGTCAAGCTTAGAGAAAATCTTTGACCCAGAGAGGGTTGCATACAAATCTTGTGATGTAGGTAACGGGAACTGCTCATCGTCAGCTGCTTGGTTGATAGTAACTTTGTAGTCACCGCACAAGCGTACAGTTTTGTCTGCTTTGGGCTGTTCCTCCACCTGACTTTTCAATGCTTAGAGGACCGGCCTTGCCTTACAATAGACAGGCTTCGCATTGGACTTGATGTGGATATGCGCATCATAACCAGAGATGCCGGTGTTGGACTGGGGTGGACATATATATCTGTCTATATATGCTGTGCCCATTTGTATTTCTTCACTTCACCTGACGAAGGAGCAGCACTCCGAAAGCTTGTGATTTCAAATAAAGCTGTTGGACTATGCCCTCATAACTGTCTGAGAACATGCTTTTATACTTGTTCAGCAGTGTGTCGAGTCGTCTCTTTGAAGCATCTACAATGAAGATGTTTTTCCAGTCTAGTTTTAACTTTCTCAACCAGTCTTTGCCCATGAGGGTTGGCCTGTTGTTGGAGCTCGCTATGATAATAGGCAACTTTACTGACTGGCCATTGTGCTGAACTGTACATTCCATTTGTCCACATGTCTCTCGGATTTCTCCGGAATAGGTTTTTTAACTCTACGGTACTCTTTGTAAGTGCTATTTGATTAAGCTTACTCTCATATGTGTCCTTACTCATGATAGAGCAGTCTGCCGCTATATCGATACACATATCAATATATTGATCATTGATCAAAAGTTTTGTACGGAAGTCTTTCTCACGACTGCTAGCATTGCTGTTAGTGGCACAGATACTGTAGATGCCTAGTTCTTCAACATCAGGTGTGTTCACTTCAATATTGTGAATTCCTCCCTTTTGTTGTCACTAATTTGCATTGCTACTAGAATGGTTCTTACTTCCTGCTTTCGATCTAGCTCTGCCAGCTATTGAAATGTGGCCTTGCTTCTGGCAGTGAAAGCACTTCGCATTTCTGAATTGGCAGGACTGTGGTGAGTGATTTCCATTGCAGCAATAACAATTCACTGAACTACTCTCACCGACATGTTTTGACTCGGTCTCACAACTTGGCAGTGGCTTTGTGACTGTAGACCTCAGCAGCACTAGTCACTTGAGTTGGACGGAGCTCCCTAGCATTCATAGACGCCATCTCCATAGCTAGGGCAATCTTGCATGCTATGTCAAATGTTAGGTTCAGAGTGTTCAGTAACTTGGACCATGTGCGCTCATCCACCAGTCCACACACAAACTTATCTCGCAACGCATGATCCAAAAATGTGCCGAAGTTACAATGCAAAGACAGGTTTTTAAGAGCTACAATGTACTCACTGATGGTTTCACTTTGTTTTTGGTTTCTGGTACCAAATTTATAGCTCTCTGCTATTTCTAATGGCTTTGGGTCGAAATGGTCCTCGAGTTTCTCGACAATGTCTTCAAACGACACATCCTTCGCTTTCCCTGGCGCGAGTAGGTTTGTCAACGTTCCGTAGACATCTGGCCCGATCTCCGTTAGAAAAATGTATTTTTTACATTCACGAATTACTTTATTTTGAGCGTGAACATTCTCATCTGCACCTTCAGTCTCAATAATGTATTGGCCTTAAAAAAACATCTCCATCCGCTCAATGTAAGAACTGAATGATTTGCGAGCTCGGTCATACATGCCGAGGCTTCTGATGAATCCTGTATGCACGGCCATAATTGTCCCAATCCCATTGAACAGTGACTCAGCAGGCTACCTGTGTACCTATGAGAATTAACGCCACTGTTGCTGTGTATACACACACATGAAGGTGAAGCACAGACGATTCCGCATCAGCATTAACAGTAAAACTTCGCAAAAAATTCAGTTTAGATATCACAAATTCACCTTAAACTTTTCCACTCAAAAGTTGAAAACTGTGTCCTTCCATGATCCCTAAAAATGGCTTTGGGATCCTATTCTCGTCACCAAAAATGTAATATATGTGAGTAGAACAAATGAAGGACAGAGACTCGATGAGTTGCTAGTCAAGGTGCTTGTTTACTAGGCCAGAGCGAACTGAGCATGCTCATACTAAACCATGTGATAATACATTACACTCATCACCATGGCTGTAGTGTCAGCCGTGGCTCAGTTGGTAGCACTCTCGCCTCAGAGTCAGAAGGTTGTGGGTTCATAGTCCCACTCCAGAAACTTGAGCATAAAAATCTAGTCTGCACTGTCAGAGGTGCCGTTTTTTGGATGAGACGTTAAACCAAGGCCCTGTCTGCTCTTTCAGGTGGACGTAAAAGATCCCACGGCATTATTTCAAAGAAGAGCAGGGAATTATCCCTGGTGTCCTGGCCAATATTTATCCCTCAACAAACATCACTAAAAAACAGATTATCTGGTCATTATCACATTGCTGTTTGTGGGAGCTTGCTGTGCGCAAATTGGCTGCCGCGTTTACAACAGTGACTACACTTCAAAAAGTACTTCATTGACTGTAAAGTGCTTTGGGACGTCCCGAGGTCATGAAAGGCGCTATATAAATGCAAGTCTTTTTCTATAATTGACCAGGAAGAAATCTCTTTCCTGTTGCTGCTTCTCCCCCTTATCATCACCTTCGTCATCCTCTGCCCCCTGTTGCTGTGGTGGATCTGCAGGAATGGCGGGTAGAATCTAAGAAAGGGTGAGCATTAATAGCTTGGGATTAAAGAGACAGAGAAGAGGGTGGCGGCTTTATCTGTGTGGAGTGTCACAGGAATGCCAGGGCGACAGTGTAGAGCCCGCAATATGCTGCCAACCACGTCATATCTCACAGCAAGAGCTGAGTGTCTCCTCATTGTGTTCTTCTCATATGGTGTGAGGGGTTTAAAGGTGGGGATAATCTCTCTGATGACCTGATTCTGGCGGGCATTGTGAACCAATTTATCCTGCAAGAAGGTAGAATAAATGAGGGGAAGGTTAGCAGTTGAGGAGTGTGTGCCAAGTGGCATGGGAGAGCTGAAGTAAGAGATGTTGAGGTAACAGCTTTTTAATCAGCCTGTGAAAAAGGAGGAGGGGGTTTTAGGATTATGCATGTAAACTATTGCTGTGAGTGGAACTGGGCAGCCATAGTGCAAGATCTCGTATTAGAGCCCCCCTTAACCAGAATGCATTATGAAGGGTTAGTTTTACGAGTGTTGCTTTAAAAGGATGAAGAGTGTGCTGGTGCCAGGTTTGACAAGAAATTAAAAGGAGAGTGCCTTACCTTGCTTGCCTTGGTGAGGCCGTTGAAATTGTTGCAGCACTGATTGGCAGTCTCAAGTGTGCCAACTCTCTCTCCACATGGCACGAGTGATATTCCTGGCGTGCTTGCTGGCATGGACAGCCAGGAGTCTATGCCTTCCTAATTCAATTTTCTCAAAGAAAACTTGGAGATCTGTCAGAAAAATTCTGTGTTGTTCTTCTTTGCCTGGGTGCCATGCCCTGCTGCCTTGTTTAGCTGCTTGCTCCAGAGTTGGCCTGCTATAGACATTCTTGAAAAGTATCATAAAAAGATTGATAAGACATGCAATGAAGTTACTTGAGAGTCAAGCAAGAGAGCCAAGCACTGCTTCTTCCTTACCTGGCTGTCCTCCAGTCTGCTACTATCTTTTTAAAGGTTGCACTCCAATTTCCATGTACTCCAGGAGCTTACACCATTTTTACATGGGATGTACGCTGATCACTACTCCAATGAATATGCAAATGAGCTGACCCAGGAAACCCTTGTAAATACTTCTGGTGGGTGCAAATCTTTTTCCATTGTCATAACAACCACTGCATGCAAATTATCCCCCATTATCAGGATTCAATTATCTATTCCTTAAGGATCTTGGATATTTGAATAGTATCTCCATTGAGCCTTCACTTCTCCGGATTAAATAAGAAAAGATTTAGCAGAGATGTAATTCATTCCATTTTTATATGAAAATGGACAACCAGTAGCCTTGTTGATGTTTCACCATTGCTGTTGGTCTTTTCCTGGTTTCTGCTGAGCACAGTAAAATAATTACACAGTACAACTGAAGTATATTGCTTTTATTTGTACTGTAGTATTGCAATGAATGGGGCAATGATTGGCCGAGGTAATCAGGCAGAGAAATCTAATGCCTATAATGCAGCCAGACTAATTTTCCATCCATTAATTGTTGGCTGCGTTGTGAGCTTGTGATCATCCATGCCCAATGTTCCTATATGCACTCCGGCCAAGCCCAATCTGATGTGATAGCCAACTTTCCATTTGTGACCATTGTATGATTGCAGCATGGGACACCTAGATTACTATTTCAAAATAATTTCCTAATGTAGTGAATAGGTGGGATAATGAGTGCAAGTTATCCAAGTAAGTCTCTTAGGATTCCATGGCATGAAGCACCCATTGAGGTCATTTTCACCTTCGCCGCTTGGAAATGAAAATCTGGTCCTAGAACGGGTGGGTGATCTGCTCAGTTAGTTTACCACCCAAGAGGGGAAGGTGAAAACTACCTCCTATGTGCGATGGCCAGCTTTTTTTGACTACTACACCCTTGCACCTTTTGGGCGTGCGACATTCTGAGCACAGAATAATGGCCATCAATAAAGACTGTGAATCTTCGCGTTTAAGGCCATTTACGTTATGAACTGCCCTCTGCTGTTCCTGCTGGTCCTTCTCTGCCAAACGTCTGCGAGTAGCACACTGAATCCAATCCCCATGATGTCCTAAATGAAGACAGGCTGTTTCCACATTAATTCAGTTGTTGTTCTGCTGTCAATTAATTGAAGCAAACTGTACACTGCTGTACTACCAGATTTAAATGTGTATGCTAAACCTGAGGAAGGAGCAATCGATAGCTCCGAAAGCTTGTGATTTCAAATAAAACTGTTGGACTATAACCTGGTGTTGTGCGACCTCTCAATTATGCTAAACACACCATACGTCCAGAGTACGAGGTATGGAATGATGCTCAAGATACCGCTAACTGAAAATTATCACCAATTTAGTAAGCTAAATCATACTTCTGCATACAATCTCCAATATAATGGTGAACAATGACTTCATGTAGGAAGTTATTTGGCAAGCACTGATAAAAGTGCAAAATTCAGCATTATACTTTACTACTGAAATCTCTCTGTGTTACAAATAGTGGATATAAAAATGGTAGAAATCTGAGTAATTTCTAGGCTCTATACTTTGGAATTGTCATAAATTCTGCTTTTTCCAGACTCTGATTCTGCAGAGAATAAAGGTCCAATTTTACTTGTTTTTATTTTAAAATTATCGTAATTGATCTTTTACAACATTGTTCATGTAAAAAATAGAACAATTGGCTTGCTTCCTGTAGCTGTCTCCAACCTTGTGTTCCACTTTCTAATTCATTGTGTGTCTCTATCCTTCTGTTTGTTTTACACCCTTTCTGTCTCCCATTCTCTATGGCTCACATGTTTTCTTTCATTGTTATATCTGTATCTCTGTTTGCTTTTGACTCTTTCTGACTCTCTTGCTCTTTCTGTAAGTTTCTCCTTCCCTCCATCTCATCTTCCCTCTGTTGGAGGAGGGGGGGGGTTATTTTAACTTAACCCGCCTAATGGGAAAGTCAATGGAAAGTAAAATCGAGTGGGATCTAAAACAGGATCTAATCTCATCAGTTTCATGCTAAATGAGTTAGGTTAAAATGATCCCTTGTATGTCTCCCACTTTATCTCTATGCCTCTCTCACATGTTTCCTTACTGAAAAGCTTAACTTTTTACTTTCTTTAAAGCCCCTCACACACACCAAGATGGCCTTCTTGTAGTGGATCCTGAGGGCTGAAGTCCAGACCAGTACTGGCAGATCAACATGCCAGTGTAACATACATGGGTGTGAAAGAAATTTACGGCCAGGAGTGGGAGTGAACAGGGACCACAGAGCTGGAGGCTGAAAGCCAGAAACTGGACTAGAAGCTGGGGCGGGATGAGGGCTGAAGTCTGGAGCTGGAGATGAGCAATGTGACTGGAAGCCAAGAAGCTGAGTGCAAGTAAGGCTGGAGATGGAGGCTAGAGCATGGGCTGGAGATGAGCTGAGGCTAGGAGGCAGAATTTGGCTGCAGGCTGAAGCCAAAAGGGGAACCAAGGAAGAGGCTGGGAAGCAGGGACGGGCTGAGTTGGAACTGAGATCAAGGTTAGAAGCCAGGAGGTAGAACCCGAAGGCCAGAAGCCTGACAGGAGGTGAGACCAGGATCTAGACCAGGAGGAAGACCAACAATGAGGATGGAAAGTGGGCAAGGAGGACTAAATGATTCAGTGGATTGGCACACTGCTCCTCATTTCTGGCACCGGGGTTTGAATCTAGCTTAGGCTGGGAGGCTGCAAGGCACACTGGATTGATGCATTGTTATTTCATCTCTGAAACCTGAGTTTAATTCCAAGCTAGACTGATGTAAGTCTCTTCTCTGACAGTTACCGAGTTATTTGTGGGAGTCCACCTTGAAAGAGAAGGGGTATTAGCGAACCACAGATTGGCTTCTAGAAAAAGGTCGTATCTCGTGAACTTGATTGAATTTTTTGGAGAAGTTACAAAGTTGTTGGACGGTGGAAGCCCAGTCGATAACATATCCCTAAACTTTCAAAAAGCCTTCGATAGAGTGCCACACAAAAGGCTTCTAAGTAAGAATGATTCTTATGGGATTGGCAGACCGATATTAGGTTAGGTATGGAACTGGTTGCATTTCCATAGATAGAAGGTAATTATTAATGGTAGCAGCTGCTTTTCCGCTGCAAGAAAAGCAGAAAGCCCAGGCCACCATCTTCAATCACTGTGGAACATAAATCAACAAAGCAAGCAGAATGCTGAGCAAAATTACTAAATCATCAAAATCAGAAGCCATCATGCTGAAGCTGTATAGAGCTCTGGTCAGACCTGACCTTCAGTCTTGTGTTCAGTTCTGGCCACTGAGGCGCAAGGTCCAAGCCCTGGAAGTATTACAAAGAAGGGCCAGGAGGCTCCTCCCTAGTGTTATGAGGAAAGGTTACACTATCTGGGCTCTTCATGCTTGAAAGGATACAAATGAGAGGGGACTTTATAGAGGTATTTAAGATACTAAGTGGAATAGAGAAGATTAATCCGGAGCACTATTTCATGTTAAACCATGACTGTAAGGCAAAGCGACATAGGTATAAACTAATTCAGAACTGAAGTTAGGACGCACTTATGCAAACAGTGATTAATTGTCTTCTAGCCGAGTAGTGAGGGCAAAAACTCTAAAACCATTCAAGAGGCAATTGAATACTGTGATGGTGGAACCACAGGTTTCCAAGGAAAAATGAGGTAGATAGGCCAAATGTCCCCTCATCTTTGTGATCATAATCCTCTTTAATTGCTTAAATTTTTCTGTGGTATCAATCAACGTTCCCTTTAAGCTGCACGGCCGTGCAGAGCTCCAGGGGTCCCGCGCAGCCGGTGAACCGGCTTTTAAATAGAAAAAAACGTGCATGCGCGGAATTTTTGACTGGTCCGCACAGTCCGTTACAGGGGCCGCGCGGCCCAAAATAAAACTACAGGAAACACTGGTGTCAATATTGCTCTTTGCCTGCAGTTATAGTTTTGAAGAGATATAAGCCATACTTCCTAAACTGCTATACAAAATGTTTTAAGTAGCAGTTACAATTGAAGTTAGTAGTCAATTTTCCTTATTTCACGCAGTGCTGATTCAGTGCAAATGTGATTAAAGGACAGAATGTTAACTAGAGCTTGTATCCTTTAAAATCTAATCTCAAGGGTGAAGGGCCTTAACAGTATTTTATATTACTGTCTCTTATCCAATGTATAACTTTTATATTTATTATAATAAAATGATATTCAGTTTCACAAGGAAAAATGAGGTAGATAGGTCAAATAACCCCTCATCTGCAATTATCTTTGTGATCATATTATTCTGCATTGCAATACTCCATTAGTTTATGTTACTTTCTGCAGTGTCAGTAATACGAAAGCACACTGCTTGGCAGAGACAGTCACTTAACAAAGTACTTATCCTTAATTAATAATGGTCTCTGGTTTTAAGCTATCCTGACAGGTCTCTGGGGTAAGTGGTAAGCTATTCTCAGGCCATGACCGCCGCTTTTACGGCAGGCGGACCAAGTTAAAATCTACCCCGGTGCCACAGAAGGGTTAATTTTCAACTTATCACTAGAGTGTAAAACTGGCGATGCGGGACAGGCGCCCGTTATAGAAACGACCCAATTTTCCTTTTCATTGAATGGCGGTTTCTACAATGGATGCCCAACCTGCAATGGCAGTTTTGTACTCCAACGGTAAGTTGAATATTCGCACCTGAATTTCAGTGACGATATCATATCAATCTGTTTATCTTAGTTATTCACTTGCAATAGTTAGCATAAGGGCATAAGAATTTGTAATATTCTTGCATGGCCTTGGTGTAACTAACCAAACAGTTCTAGAGAACAAGATATTTACTGTCCCAAGGCTCTGTGGGAAAGTAAGAATTAATTTTTGCAAGTCCTTAAATTTGTGTGATGATCATTTCAGCTCTCAAACCAAGCAGATTGCCTTTTTAATATTAGGTGACATAATAGCATAAAGCTAGATACTCACAAACTTTGCCCTGATGGTTATTTGGAGTAAAGATAGAGCTGGATAAATTGTACTGGGCTCCAAACACATTTCCTATTGCGTAATGCATGCTCCACCAGTCCTGCTCCAACATGTGTTCGCTAAGTCTGCATTTACATCATTTCAATGTTGTCCCATTAGAGAATTAACAGCCAGCCACAACTTTCCCATTTCAGAGAGGGCAGACTTTTAGCATGGAATATATTCCCAAATATTCTCAAATCCACGGCTCTGCAAGGCTTAACTATACTGAGTCCAGGATCAAAAAATCAGTTTCTCTGTATGAACATGGGAACAGGAGTAGGCCATTCAGTCCCAATTGAGCCTGTTCTGCCACTCCCTTAGGTCATGGCCGATCTATACCTCAACTCCATTTACCTGCCTTTGCTCCAAAATCGCTTGATATCCTGACCAAACAAAAATCTACCGATTTCAGTCTTGAAAATTTCAATTGACCCAGTATCCATAGCCTTTTGTGGGAGGGAGTTCCAGATTGCCACTGCCCTTTGTGTGAAAAAGTGCTTCCTGATTTCAATTCTAAATGGCCTAGCTCTAATTTTAAGATTATGCCCCCTTGTTTTGGAATCTTCGACCAAAGGAAATGGTTTCTCGGTACCTACCCTATCAAACCCCTTTATCATTTTAAAGACCTTGATTAGATCACCCATCAACCTTCTAAAGTCAAGGAAATACAAACCAAGTTCATGCAACCTGTGTTCAGAACTTAACCCTTTCAGCCACGGTATACATAGAAACATAGAAACATAGAATCTAGGAGCAGGAGTAGGCCATTAGGCCCGTCGAGCCTGCTCCGCCATTCAATACGATCATGGCTGATCATCCAAATCCAATACCCTGTCCCTGCTTTAATCCCCACAGTACACATATCCCACCCTACCCCCATAACCCCACGTATTTAATTCCCCCTAATATATCCCATCCTATCCCCATAACCCCACATATTTAATCCCCCCTAACACTAAGGGTCAATTTATCATAGCCAAATCAACCTAACCCACACATTTTTGGACTGTGGGAGGAAACCGGAGCACCCGGAGGAAACCCACGCAGACACGGGGAGAATGTGCAAACTCCACACAGACAGTCACCCGAGGTCAGATTCGAACCCAGGTCTCTGGCGCTGTGAGGCACCAGTGCTAACCACTATGCCACCGTGTTGCCCTGGTGAATCATTCTGGTGAATCTGAACTGTATCCATTCCAAGTCCAATATATCTTTCTTGGGGTTTGGTGATCAAAACTGAAAGCATTACTCCAGATGGGGTCTGTCTAAGGCTCTGTACAACTGAAGTATCACGCCCTCACTTTTGAATTCCAACCAGTTTGGGATATAGGCCAGAATTCCATTAGCCTTTTTGATTACATTTTGTACCTGTGCACTAGCTGTTAGTGATTTGTGTACATGTACAACTAACTCCCTTTGCTCCTCCACAGCTCCTAATCTCTCACTATTAAGAAAATATTCCGATTTGTCTGTCTTGGATTCTAAGTAGATGGCCTCACACTGCCCCACATCGAACTCCATCTGCCATAGTTTTGCCCACTCACTTCATCTGCCTACATCCCTTTGTAACTTCTTGCTCTCGTCTACACAACTTACTGTGCTCCTAACTTAGTGTCATCTCCAAACTTGGATAGACGACTCACTATTCCTTCATTGAAGTCATTAATATATGTGGTGCAAATGTGAGGCTCCAATACAGATCTCTGGAGAACACCACTTGTCACATCCGATATATTAGAGAACGTTCCCTTTATCCCTACTCCTTGTCTCCTACCTCCCAACCAATTACCAACCCATATCACAAGGTTACCTCCAATTCTGTGCCCTTTCATTTTTGTTAATAATTTCTTGTGCGGAACCTCATCAAAGACACTCCCCTATCCACCATGATAGCGACCACCTCAAAAAAGCTAATTAGCGAAGTCAGACATGACCAACCCTTCTCAAATTCATGTTGACTCATTTTGATCAGCTCTTAGTTGTCCAAGTGCTCAGTCACACTGTATCAGATGAGAGATTCCATCAATTTCCACACAACTGATGTTAAACCGATGAGCCTGTAGTTACCTGGTTTCTTTCGCCCTCCCTTCTTATGTAATTGATTGGCAGTTGCAATTTTCCAATCCAAAGCACAATTGCTGAATCTAGAGAGCTTTGAAAAATTATAACTAATGCAATTTCCTCACCTATTTCTTTTAGTACTCTGGGGTGGAAACCATCAGGTCCTGGAGATTTGTCTGTCTTAGTCCCATTATTTTCTCCATTACCATTTTTTACTTAAATTCAATCCACTATGTTCTTCCCCTTGACTGTTTTTTTAGGTTCCCTTCTACTGCTTGTATTTTGTCTACTTCCTCTGCTGTGAAAACATATGCAAAGTATTAATTTAACAAGTCTGCCATTTCCTTATTGTCCATTATAGTCTTGCCTACATCTGTTTTTAATGGACCCAAATTCCCCTTTACCATTCTCTCCCTTTCTCTTAATATATTTATAAAAACTTTTGCTGTTATCTTTGATATCCCTTGCAAGTTTTTTTCTTCATATTCCCTTTTTGCACTTTTTATAGCTCTCCCAGTCCACTGGATTTCCACTTCTTTGCATTTGTGTAAGCTGTTTCTTTCAGCTTGATTCTGTCCCTTATCTCATTTGTTAACCATGGTTGCTTAACTACACGAATAGAGCCTTTACCTTACAGGGGTATGTACTGGTTTTGTATCGTTCAAATACTTTGAATACTTCCTATTGTTTATCTGTGGGTTTACCCATTAACAGTTCCGCAGTTTACTGTGTTCAATTTATTTCTCCTCCCTTCGAAATTTGCCTTACTTAAATTTAAAACTTTGGTTTATGATTCTCCCTTCTCCCTCTCAAACCTAATATCGAATTCAATCATATTATAGTCACAGTTTTGATCTCCTTATTTAAGGAGGGATATACTTGCATTGGAGGCAGTTCAGTGAAGGTTCACTAGGTTGATTCCTGAGATGAAAGGGTTGTCTTATGAGGAAAGGTTGGGCCTATACTCATTGAAGTTTAAAATAATGAGAGGTGATCTTATTGAAAAATATAAGGTTCTGAGGGGGCTTGACAGGGTAGATGCTGAGAGGATGTTTCCCCTCGTGGGGGAATCTAGAACTAGGGGGCATAGTTTCAAGATAAGGGGCCACCCATTTAAGATGGAAATGAGGAGGAATTTCTTCTCCCAGAGGGTCGTGAATCTTTGGAATTCTCTACCCCAGAGAGCTGTGGAGACTGGGTCATTGAATATATTTAAGGCGGAGATAGACAGATATTTGAGCTACAGGGGAGTCGAGGCCAGGAAAGTGGAGTTGAGGCCAAGATCAGATCAGCCATGATCTTATTGAATGGCGGAGCAGGCTCGAGGGGCCGAATGGCCTACTCCTGCTCCTATTTCTTATGTTCTTATGTTCACCATTTGTAAGAGGTTTCTTACAGTCAGATTGTTAACTAATTCTGGTTTGTTACTCATCACCAAATCTAGTGTGGCCTGTTCGCTTGTCGGTTCTAAAACATATTGTTCAAGAAAGATGTCCCGAATACATTCTCCAAGTGTATTGCCTTTACTACTTCAGCTGTACTGCTTCTCCCAGTCTATGTGAAAATTAAAATGTCCCATTGTTTTGCTACATGCTTCCCTGATCTCCATATTTATATCTGCCAAATTGGGTTACAATGTATTACTATGCAAATCTGGCCTGTTTTAAATCATCTCTGTAATATATGTGGGTAGAACAAATGAAGGACAGAGACACGATGAGCTGCTAGTCAAGGTGCTTGCTGTATTAGGCCAGAGTGAACTGAGCATGCTCAAACTAAACCATATGACAAACGATGTGATAATACATTACACTGATTTCCCCTTAAAAAAAAATGTATGTATTCCCCTCTCAGATACAACAAAACTGTGGTTCCACCTTTCCCAGCATTGCATGTACCACATAACAAAAACTCCTGGCTTTTTTTCTTTTCAATCAACTACAAATGAACTGCAAATCCAGTTTAATAACAGGTTTGCGGAGACTTCCTGATCTGCTTACAAAAGGTTGTGGTGTTGACCCAATTTTTGGGCTGTTTTGTTCTGGTTCCGAACTCAAAGAAGTAGTTACCACCACTCTGTTTCCCCACATGATATCACCTTGCTCACAGGACAATTCAGTACGACAGTTATGGAATGGTTTCAACTCTTGTGTCCAGACACTGATCAGTCCATCCATTCAAGGCGTTTTCATACTCTGTTCAGTACTGAGTCCTTTTGAGTCTCATTTGCAATCTCAGTTGCATTCACGGCAAAGTCTTTGGGGATGAAATTCCCCTCGTTTGGGCCTCCAGTGGGAGGCGCTAACAGGGTGCAAATGGCTTTTCGCCCCCCTCGAGCGATAACCGGTTATCGGTTATATGGGTAAACTTTCTGCTGATCAGGAACTGTTGAAATTTCTTGATTCCAAACACTATGGCGAGTGCTTCCTTTTCAATTTGCGCATAGTTTCTTTCGTTCTTTGTGGGGGTTCGCGATGCGAACGCGATTGGTTTCTCTTGGCCGTCATCCATTACGTGGCTTATGACAGCTCCCACACCATAGCTAGAAGCATCACATGCTAACTTAAGCTCACACTCTGTGTCGTAGTGCACAAGTAGAGCATCGCTAGAGAGACTTCTCTTACAAGCGTTGTAAGCTTCCTGTTGCGCTTTGGTCCACTTCCACTGGACATCCTTCTTGAGGAGCTCGTGCAATGGAGCTAACATGGTCGCTAATTTAGGTAAGAAACTTGCGTAGTACTGGACCATTCTGTAAGAGTTAAAAAAATTAATTGTAATAATGTAAGGGCAAATCAGTTGTAATGTTTAAGATTAGTTGAACTGCTTAAAGGACTATAGTAAAGGTCAAAGTACCTCCCGAAGGCTACAAGCCGATGGAGACGGGTATAATTAGATAAAAGACCAACTTGCTTAGGCTGCAGTATAGATAATGCAGACACTGCAGAACAAAAATGTGAATCATTGTTTTTTATAATAAACTAGCCTCGAAAGGACTAAGAATGAAACCTCGCAGTGCAGATGGCTGACAAAAAGCAGAAGTAATGGATGAGTTTCGCTAACATTGTAAGATTCTAAACAAGTTGTTTTTAGAAACCATAAGAGTCGCTTATGATGTAATGACTGTGCTGAGGTTTGTATTTTCTGGCTTCTTGAGATGTATAAAGAAGCGTGGCTGCCATTGTTGAATTGAGAAGCTGGTCATGAGACCGTAGGCTATGATCCTTCTCCCAGAGCGCTCTGAATTCTCCCGGAGCGCTCTGAATAATAAACTGTGATCTTTTGCTTTAAGACAGACTCGAGTGAATTAATTTTTCACCAACAATTGGCGTAGTCGGCAGGATGCTCTGGGATTGAAAGACCGCCCGTACCAGTGAAGCCGGACAAGAAGTCAAATTTTGACCGTCCAGAAATTGAATCGCTTGGGACGGTGGAGAGGCAGTGCCATAGCATCACGAATCAAGTGAAAGTCTGTTAGAGGTAGGAGAACACAGTTGTGTGAGTGTGGATCGCGTGTACTAAGGGAACACTGTGTAGCGATAAATGTCGCGAAGGTATGAGTAATTGACTGATCGACATGGACAAGGAGGGCGCCTGTCTCACACACCTAGCCTGAGCCGGAATTAAGAGGGCAATTGGGCCCCACGTAATGGCCAGGATGAAGTAGGCGTAGAGAACCAAAGCACCCTGGAATCGTGAAGTCAATAAATATATGTGTGTGTGCTGTGACTACGTAACCGCTTAAAGTCTTTTAAGGTATCAAGAACTAACCCGATTAGAGGAACTCAGTATTTGGTAAGACTGAAAGTTGGACTATATATGGCGTGGTAGAAAGAAATAGAATAGGGACGAATGGGGTCCCTTACTATGTTCTATGCAGACGACCGGAAGGGTTTAGTTGATAAAATGATGAAGGAGGGGTGGGACCCGCTCCAGAATCCGAAGGTAAGAGAGAGTGGTAGAGGGTCAAAAACAGAAAAAGACGAAAAAGGCGAGGGTAATACTAGTAAACCAATTAGTCGCATTAACAAACAAGGTGCAGCGACTCCACACTAAACTTGCAAGTAAAAATGAAAGAATTCTTGAATTAGAACAAGAGCTATTATTATACAAAGGAGGTTGCAAGTACGGTCTCACTCTGCGGGAATAAGGAAGAGACGTACCCCTGACAACAATTAACCAAGGGAAGATGATTAAGAAAGGGTATGAGTCAGGAAACAAACCGACATGGAAGTTATTAATATTTGTGCCGAGACAAATAAAACTCAAGATTTGCTAAGTGACAGGAACCTTAAAAAATGTAAAAAAAAATGCTGGGATCTCAGTTTGTGTGAAAGTGTGTGTAAAAGCATGAAAGTTTCACTGACTGTGAATGTTTAAGAAGTTATAGTATTTCTTTGTCTAAAAGTCTGTCTTTAAAAAACGGAAGTCATTTTTGTTTTAGCTCCACCCACTCTTTTGTACAGAGAGCTAAAAGCTGTTTAACCCTTTGAAGACCTGTCTTGAATGACAGACAAGTGTGTGTTGTTTTAATTTTGTTAATTGTTTTACAAAAGATAAGCTTCAGCCTTGAAGTCACAGTTGCCAATGTGCCTGGAAGAAAATGAATTTGAATGTTTACAAGGCATGAGTAATTGTTTCTTTGTTAATGTGGTTTCTTTCTTTTCCAAGTGATACTGGTTAGTTTAAAAAAAACTGATCTGGATTGAATTGGAGTTAGAGGTGAATTAACCTATTAAAACCAGACTTTCATTGTGGCCACGGTGAAATTCTGGTTGGTGTAAATTTGTGTAGACCGCATTGAATAAGATTGTGCACCCAGAATTGAAACAAAACTTCAAACTACAATTTAAGTTAAGCTGGTGTGTAAAAACTGAGAAGAAAAACAAAAAGTTTGTTTAACAAAAGATTAAGTTTCAGTCTAAGATTTAACCTTGGAGTCGCGGTTGCTATGGTGGAATCCTCTGAAGCAATTTGTTTAAATGTGAAAAAAACTAATTTTTCTCCAGTTGTAAGCAACAACTTTAGTATGGCTGAATGAAATTTAAAGATATTGGACATTATTAAATTTAAGTGTCCTAATTTTAATTTAGTATTTCCCCACAGTGATGGAAGGAAAATTAAGATTTGATAAATTAACCCCTTGGGCTCTTAAACAGAACTATATCAGATAGCCAGAAAAGCAAAGTGGGAAACAATCCTCTGACCAAGAGATGGATCAGTATTAATACAAAAACATACTGGAATAAACCCAGCATCCGGAATATTAACAGAAGGAGTTATATGACCTCCACTGGAAAGGTAGTAAAACATGAAAAGCTAATAGAAAGGTTAGTTAAGGCGACACAGGCACCTTTAGAAACCACGGTAATTAAAATAAAGGCCCACATGAAGATAGACATGGACTCATAGGAGCCCCAGGATCAGGCTCCCATAGGAAATCGGTATGCAGATTTGGCCGCAAAACTAGCCGCGGAGGAACTTAAACCAGAAGCCGCATTTAAACACGAGATAAATATGGTCATGACAGCCAGTGGGGAACAGGAAGTGAATATAGTGGAGGTACAAGAAAATACTAGTAAAGAGGGAAAGGAGAGATGGAAACAAGCTGGCGCACAGTTATGAGATGGAATTTGGAGATGGGGCCCACGAAACCAGGTGGTGGCACCGGAATGTTGTAGACAACAACTGATGGGGCTGTACCATGGTGTAACACATACCGGCAGAAGTAACATGTTGCACCTACTGACACAGTACTGGTGGTGGCCAAAGATGGGTCGAGAGGTGGCGAAGTATTGTCACCGTTGTATAATATGCGCTAAGAATAATGTAGGACAGAGATGCAGAGTTAGAGTAGCAAACCAACTGTGATGACAGGGGATATCGTCTTACACACTCGGCATACTCTGGTAGAGATGTTAAATACCGGGAAACTACGGTCAGTTTCCAGTATGCGGTGAGCTCGATGGGAAGCAGTCCTACTGCCGATAGACCAGACAGTTAAGATAATTCGGGATACAGGGGAAAACCCCGCGGAAGGCATCCTGAGTGAGGGAAGCCCCCATCAGTGCTCAGAGACGGAGGGGGAACTAGACGAAACCCTCGTGCAGGACGAACCGCTGGAGGAAGCTCAGATGACACTGTACATAGACGGGTCAAGGAAATATGTAGAGGGATCTCCCCAGACAGGATGGGCAGTAGTAAATGATCAGTTGGAAACAGAAATGTCGGGAAGGTTAGACGGAAGCTTGTCGGCACAAGTAGCCGAGATAGTAGCGTTAACAAAGGCGCTAGAATTAGCAAGGGGAAAGACAGTAAACATCTACACGGATAGTAGATATGCATTCGGAGTGGTACACGATTATATGACAGCTTGGGGGAGAAGGGGGTTTGTGACAACCGGAGGGGATCACATAAAACACCAGCAGCGAATAGAGGCCCTCTTGGAAGCCGCAAAGCCCCAGCACAAGCTGCAGTAATAAAAATCAAAGCGCACCAGAAGATACAGAATCAGGAGCAAAAAGGGAACCAGGCCGCTGATCTAGCAGCACAGCGAGCTCTTGAACAAGAAATGGTTGAAGGGAACGTAGCTAGTGCACAGGTAGAGGAAATAGATATCAGTAAATTGCATGCAGACGCCCCAGAAGACGAAAGACTGGAATGGTACCGAGTAGGGGGTAGACCAGATGAAGAGGCAATATGGTGAAAGAATGGAAAGGTGATAGCCCCCGTGTGCATCAGACAGATACTTTTAGAACTACATCATGGAAGCGCACATACAGGAAGGGGGTCAATAAAACAGAAGTTCCACATCCCATACCATCCCCAAAGTTCTGGAATGGTAGAAAGAATGAATCGCACCTTAAAAACAGCGGTAGCCAAAGCATTGGGGGAAAAACAGCAACGGTGGGTGGATGTGCTACCCACAGTATTAATGAAACTAAGAGCCACCCCAAATCGAACCACGGGCCTATCACCATATGAGCTAATGACAGGGAGGGCAATGCAGCTCCCCCCATGGTATAATGACTGGAGGAGAAAATGTGGGTCCCCTAAAGGATAAACTCCGCAGATATGTCCTGGAAATGAGTAACCAATTAAAAGAAATGAAACAGCAAACTAGGGAAAGACAGGAAGAAAGAGATAAAGATTTGGAATTGACCGCATTTCCATATATCACTCCAGCGGGGACCAAGGTAATGGTTAAGAATCTACCAGGAAAACCCGGGTTCGCCCCAAAAATGGTCGGGACCATATCAGATTTTAATTAGTGGGGATACGTGTGCTTGCATTAATATAAAGGGCATGGGACGATGGAAGCACTGGACACAGCTGAAAGCCTATGACCCTTCACCAATTTAAGAATGGCTACACCAGAACAAGTACCTTTTGTAGAAAGTGAAGAATATGCTAGACAATATGACGAATGGGAATGGACGCTTTCACAAACACTGGTTTGGATAATATGTATTATCTTGATAGGATATACCTTGGGATATATCCTGAAATATGTATGGGAACGGTCCCGTCAACTCCAACCGGTCGAGCAGGAGGAGGGAATCCAAATGATTATGATCGAGGAACCAGCTTAATAACATATTCTATTCACCCCCACAGGAAAATGGAATTTACAAGCAACAAAGTGGTTAGGTTGGCGATATAGCCTTTGGGACATTGTTAACATAAAGTGATAAGATGAACGTGTTACGCGATATCATGTGTAGTTTGCTTGTTTGTGTAAACATAATATGTAGCCCCGGGAGGACTCAGGCTAGAGTACCCCCACGGGCCAAAAGAGAGTTACGGGTAAATTGGCAAGGGAATCCATTAACATGGCCCTTGACTATGTGTTGGCAGAAAAAGGGGGAACCTGTGCCCTAATAGGTACAGAATGTTGTACCTACATACCAGACAGCTCCGAAGAAATAACTAACTTGGCAGAACACATACAGGAAGAAGTTAAAAAGTTAAAACAACCTCCAGCATCCACCCTTTGGGGCTGGACAACTGGATGGTTGGGATCACTCGGGACATCAGTAGTACAAGGATTGATTTTGTTCTTTGTTATAATATTAGTGATGTATGGTCTGGTTTTATTGTTGAAATGTTGCTGCGCCCAAATGGCAAAAGATGTTGTTCCAGCCGCACCAGTGGGGCAGGTGTATCGTAACATAAAAGATAGATCTCTGTTTATCTAAGAAAGGAAGATGCTTACGCGTGGGTAATATTTGTATTAATGCACGTGTAAAACTTTAGAGATAGAGTAGAATAGGGACAAACCATTGGTTGCGGCATATGACACAAGAAGAAACAGACAAACAGATGAAGAAGGGAACAACTTTAAGCTACAAGGAATACGTCACACACGGAAGAAATGGATCATCGATATTTCAAAGAGAAGGACATGTTCATGACAAGTCAGGCGGAGGACGGAGGATAGAGAAAAAAAACGGAAGAGGAGCGGAAGAACCTAACCTAAATGATACGAATAGCTCAACAGTCATGATGCGACTGGACTGTGCAGCTCAACCTCTTCCGGGGTGTCTTTCTCTCTCGTTCTCCCGAGCACGTTCTCATTTACATTGGACTGTGAAACAACAATAACATCGTCAAAAGATCTCATCAACAGAGCATAAGAAACTGTGTGCCGCCGTTGTAACCATGGTATGATGGTCCCCAGGACAAATCAAGCTTTGGCCAGGGACCAATAGGAGGGACTGTAAGTGTTAAAAAAAATTAATTGTAATAATGTAAGGGCAAATCAGTTGTAATGTTTAAGATTAGTTGAACTGCTTAAAGGACTATAGTAAAGGTCAAAGTACCTCCCGAAGGCTACAAGCCGATGGAGATGGGTATAATTAGATAAAAGACCAACTTGCTTAGGCTGCAGTATAGATAATGCAGACACTGCAGAACAAAAATGTGAATCATTGTTTTTTATAATAAACTAGCCTCGAAAGGACTAAGAATGAAACCTCGCAGCGCAGATGGCTGTCAAAAAGCAGAAGTAAAGGATGAGTTTTGCTAACATTGTAAGATTCTAAACAAGTTGTTTTTAGAAACCATAAGAGTCGCTTATGATGTAATGACTGTGCTGAGGTTTGTATTTTCTGGCTTCTTGAGGTGTATAAAGAAGCATGGCTGCCATTGTTGAATTGAGAAGCTGGTCATGAGACCGCAGGCTATGATCCTTCTCCCAGAGCGCTCTGAATTCTCCTGGAGCGCACTGAATAATAAACTGTGATCTTTTGCTTTAAGACAGACTCGAGTGAATTAATTTTTCACCAACAATTCCAAGGAAAGATCTTAACTCAGACACGTTCTGTGGCTTTGGAGCATTGATGACTGCATCAACATTTTCCTTAAGTGGTTGCAAGCCATTTGCATCAACTTTCAGACCAAGGTACACAACCTCGGGCTGCACAAAAGCACATTTGCTCCTTTTCAATTTGACATTGTGGGAATTCAACCTTTGAAGCACTAAATCTAACACTTCTAGATTTTCTTCCTCGCTGCTTGTTGCAATCAGCACATCGTCTTGATTGCATAAGCAATTTGGAATTCCTTGCAAAATCTTATCCATCGTAGCCTGGAAGATTTTGGGGGAGGACTTTACACCATACGGCAGCTTGGTGTATGAGTACAGTCCCTTGTGTGTGTTGACAGTGAGATACTGTTGACTCTCTTTGTCAATATTCAGCTGAGCATAAGCGTGTGACAGGTCAAGCTTAGAGAAAACTTTTGACCCAGAGAGAGCGGCATACAAATCTTGCGATGTAGGTAACGGGTACTGCTTGGTTGTCACCGCACAAGCATACAGTTTTGTCTGCGTTTGGCACTACCACTATCAGGGTAGCCCATTCACTTTTGTCAGTTTTTACTAGCACTCCATTCTCTCTGAGTTTCTCTAGCCCTTCCTCCACCTGACTTTTCAACGCATAGGGGACCGGCCTTGCCTTACAATAGACAGGCTTCGTGTTGGACTTGATGCATGTCATACCCAGTGATGCCCTCATAACTGTCTGCGAACATGCTTTTATACTTGTTCAGCATTGTGTCGAGTCGCTTCTTTGAAGCATCTACGCTAAAGATGTTTTTCCAGTCTAGTTTTAACTTTTTCAACCAGTCTTTGCCCGTGAAGGTTGGCCTGTTGTTGTAGCTCGCTACAATAATAGGCAGCTTTACTGACTGGCCATTGTGTTGAACTGTACATTCCATTTGTCCATATGTCTCTAGGATTTCTCCGGAGTAGGTTTTTAACTCTATGTTACTCTTCGTAAGTGGTACCTGTGTATCTGCGAGAATCAATGCTGCTGTTGCTGTGTATACATACACACGAAGGCAAAGCACAGACGATTCTGCATCAGCATTAACAATAAAACATCGCCAAAAAAAATCAGTTTAGGTATCACAAATTCACCTTAAACTTTTCCACTCGAAGGTTGAACACTGTGTCCTTCCATGATCCCTAAAAATAGCTTTGGGATCCCAATCTCATCGCCAAAAATTTAATATATGGGGGTAGAACAAATGAAGGACAGAGATACAATGAGTTGCTAGTCAAGGTGCTTGCTTTATTAGCACAGAGCAAACTGAGCATGCTCATACTAAACCATGTGACAAACCATGTGATAATACATTACAATAACAATTGCTACATCTTTTTTAAATTAGGAATTTATAGCTTGTGAGTATTGTAACAATTTTTAAATCGGTTTCTGGGAGAGCTGTCTGTTTTTCTGTGTGGGAGACACATCTTGTTTAGTTTAGGATTACAGCATCCCTTATCCAGAATTATTCAAATAGTGAAACTTTGGGTTTCTTTTCCTCTATAATGTCTTTCAACTGTGGACCGGCTATCTGAATGGGAAGTTTTCTAGTCCTAAAAGAAAATACTGCAGAGGCTGGAAATCTGAAATAAAAACAGAAAATGCTGGAGATACTCAGCAGGTCAGGCAGCATCTGTGGAGAGAGAACAGAGTTAACGTTTCAGGACTTTTTTCCAGTTCTGACGAAAGGTCATTGACCTGAAACGTTAACTCTGTTTCTCTCTTCACAGATGCTGCCTGACCTGCTGAGTGTCTCCAGCATTTTCTGTTTTCTAGTCCTGTTCTTTATAAGATAATATCAAAGACAGACCGTCTGCATCAGCAAGACCAAGTTGTCTGATGTGGTAATTAATCGGAAGGAAGGATTGATAGCTCTGATCAATTGGGAATGAGATGTGTCTATTCTTCCTTGTAGCAGCCTGAATTAAAAGGAAGAAGGAGAGAAAGAGAGAGAGAGATAACTGGGAATAGTAGCATATGTTCTTAGCTTCCTTCTCACTGTATCGCTCCAAGAACTAGAGGCTTTAGGAACTCCATGAAGTGTCCTTCGCATGTAAAAGTTTTTCTTCAAAGCTGCCTGGTCCAAGTCACTAAAATTACTGCAGAATATTGCATGATTTTGGGATTTTCATTATTTTGGAACTGAGAGAAATCACGCATCCCAGTACTGTACCCATTCTGGCAACTGATTCATTTTTCTTATAGGTTATTTCTGTCTTTCAATAATAGCAAATGAATATTTTTAGCCTGAAACATATGGCCTGTTAATAGGAAATTTACGCTGATTATGAGATCATGATCACAGCCCCATATTATTTTCACTGCACTCCCCAGTGGTAAAAGGGTCATTGTTTGCTGTGGGCACAATTCATCGCAGATACTTTGTTGGTAAAGGTGAAGCTGTGGATCGTAGGGAATGGTGGCTTGTCTATGAAAGCTGATTTTTGCGTGAAAGTAGAAAGTATTGTGAGTAAGCCTGAACAGTAACAGGCAAATACAGGCTCTCTGGAATATTGATACTGATGTCAACTGGGTCAAGATTTCTTGAGAATTCTCACTTTACTGCCAACTGTTTCAGGCATTTTAACCTCTCGTTTTCAGTAGTGTAAGCCAGATGTGGTTGTGAAGCCAAAGTGTTGAATGCTTGTAATAGAAGAGAACCTACAATCATTGTAGAGGGGTTCCCAGTCTATATTTCTGAACAGATGGACTAACTAAAACACCATTGTCTACTTATTGTCCAATTACATCTGCTTGTACCAATTCAGTTGATGCTTATCTTTCAGATAGTAAGTTAACCACTCTGTACAGGGTAGTCGTCAACAAATAGATCACTGTGATGACATTGTTACAATTCAGATTCTCTTCCAACCCTCTTTATTCATAACAAAAGGAGGTTCTCATGAGCATGTCTTCTATCATCTGAAATTGACCCTCTATGCATGATCTAAATGGGATTAGCATACCACAGGATTAAAAATTGCTCCTTTACTGCAATGTTTCACAGTATAGAATGCAAAGCTGCCCATCCTATCCACTCCAAAAGGCACTACACAGTCAGAACGTATTGTTCATGTTAACACTAATAATCAAATTTACTTCCAAGAATTATAATCATGCAGAAGCAAAAAAATACACCGGCACAGACACAATGGGCTGAATGGCCTCCTCCTGGGGTGTATGATTCTATGATAATACACAAATCAGTTCACAAGATTTAAATTAAATATCACCTTCAGAACACAATTCTCACATAATCTGATTATCAGTAAGACTTCCTGTAAAATTCCTGATGTGATACTTGTATGTGGGTAAGACAATATTCCAGCTCTGGCCACATAGAGTCCAGCTGTCATCTTAGACACCATTGAATAATGAATTGATGCAACAGTGAAAACCCACACTTATTATACTATTCGTCTGGGTTTCCAAGGCAGGGTACAACACACAAAATCAAAGGAGTTCTTTCTCATTGAGCAGCCTAATCAATTTTAGATTAAAGTATGAATAATGGCTCTTGGTTGTCCGCTAGTTTCATTTACTCTGGACACTTGACTTGAATATCAAACGCTTGGTTTTGAAAACAACCCTAGATTGTCTGACAGTTGTATGGAAGTTCTTCGTACATTTAAACAATTCAAAGACATGAGGGAATTAATTATGCAATTAACTTGCAAGTATAGACAAGTTAATATAGTACAGTAACTGCACTGTGGGAAACCAACCGGCCACCCTCGCAAAGCCCTCAAGAATTCCTTTTAAGAATACTGCTAATTACAATTAATCTTATTTTAAAGACACATAGATATGTAGAAATCTTATTATGTGGAACAAAAACAGAGCTTTCTTTCTGTTACAGATACCCCTAGTTTATTGATTAAGAGCAGCAGTAGCGGCAACAGTGCGGACCTGGGAGGAGTGGCGAGGCGGCGGCGGCGGCGGTACCAACTCAGCACCGGCAGAATTTTCAGAATGACTCCAGGATGGTATGTTGCCTCCCTGGTTCCAGGGTCAAGGATGTCACTGAATGGCTGCAGGACATTCTGAGGGGGGAGGGTGAACAGCCAGAGGTCGTGGTCCATATCGGTACCAACGACATAGGTAGAAAGAGGGATGAGGTCCTGCAGGCAGAGTTTAGGGAGCTAGGAAAGAGGTAGTAATCTCCGGATTGCGACCAGTGCCACGTGCTAGTGAGTACAGAAATAGGAAGATAGAGCAGATGAATGCGTGGCTGGAGAGATGGTGTAGGAGGGAGGGCTTTAGATTCCTGAGTAATTGGAACCGTTTCTGGGGGAGGTGGGACCTCTACAAGCCAGACGGGTTGCACCTCAATGGAAATGGGACCAATATCCTCGCGGGAGGGTTTAAACTAGCTTGGCAGGAGGATGGGAACCTAAGAATAGAGTCAGTAGGGAGGGAAGAAAAACTGGAATTTGAAAACAAAAACGTAGAAAGTAAATTGGAAGGACAGAGGAATCAAGGTAGTAATCAACAAGGAGGTTTGCCTGTACTAACTATATACTTCAATGCAAGGAGTATAGCGAACAAGGCAGATGAGCTGAGGGCACAGGTAGATACTTGGGACTATGATATTATAGCTATTACAGAGTCGTGGCTGAAAGAGGGGCAGGTATGGCAGCTCAACATTCCTGATTACAGGATTTTCAGACGGGATAGAGAGGGAGGTAAAAAGGGAGGGGGGGTCGCGGTATTGATTAAAGAAACTATTACAGCTGTGAGGAGGGATGATATGTTGGAGGGATCATCAAACGAGGCCAGATGGGTCGAATTGAAAAACAAAAAGGGGCGATCACACTGCTGGGAGTGTACTACAGACACCCAAACAGTGAGAGGGAGACAGAAGAGCAAATATGTAGACAAATTTCTGAGAAGTGCAAAAACTATAGGGCAGTAATAGTAGGGGATTTCAACTACCCCAATATTAACTGGGATAAAATTAGTGTGAAGGGTATAGAGGGTGCGGAATTCCTAAAATGCACCCAGGAGAACTTTTTTAGCCAGTATGTAGCAAGCCCAACAAGGGAGGGGGCGGTTCTGGACTTAGTTTTAGGGAATGAAGCTGGGCAGGTAGAAGGTGTATCAGTGGGGGAGCATTTTGGTGCTAGTGACCATAATTCAGTTCGATTTAAAGTAGTTGTGGAAAAGGACAAGGATAGACCAGGAATAAAAATTCTAATACAAAAAGAAAATACTGCAGATGCTGGAAATCTGAAATAAAAACAGAAAATGCTGGAGATACTCAGCAGGTCAGGCAGCATCTGTGAAGAGAGAAACAGAGTTAACGTTTCAGGTCGATGACCTTTCGTCAGAACTGGAAAAAAGCAGGAAATGGAACAGATTTTTAAGCAAGTGTAGGAGCTGGGAAAGGGGGGAGGGGATGAAAGAACAAAAGGGAAGGTCTGTGATAGGATAGAAGGCAGGAGAGGTTAAGAGACATTAAGAGACATTAAGAGATATTCAAGGCAAAAGGAGATGGTAATGGGACAGGTTAGGAAACAAAGGATGGCTCTAGATGAAGTGTAAATTGCGCTGGCAGAATGAAAGACAGCAGCCATGTGGGAGAGAAGAAAAGTAAACGCAAACAAAAAAAAAAGTGTGGAAAAAAATATATATATGATAGGGGCCGAGGTTATGATCTGAAATTGTTGAACTCTGTGTTGAGTCCAGAAGGCTGTAAAGTGCCTAATCAAAAGATAGAGGAGTGGACCAGAGTTTCGCGGAGGGAGCGGTCCCTTTGGAATGCTGAAAGGGGAGGTGAGGGGAAGATGTGTTTGGTGGTGGAATCACGCTGGAGGTGACGGAAATGGCGGAGGATGATCCGTTGAATGTGGAGGCTGGTGGGATGAAAGGTGAGGACAAGGGGAACCCTATCGTGGATCCGGGAGGGAGGGGCAGGGGTGAGGGCAGAAGTGCGGGGGATAGAACAGACACGGTCAAGGGCCATGTCAACCACGGTAGAGGGGAATCCTTGGTTGAGGAAAAAGAAAGACATGTCGGAAGCACTGGTATGGAAGGTAGCATCGTCAGAGCAGATGCAGCGGAGACGGAGAAACTGGGAGACTGGAATAGAGTCCTTACAGGAAGCGGGGTGGGAGGAAGTGTAGTCCAGGTAGCTGTGGGAGTCAGTGGGCTTGTAGTGAATGTTTGTCAATAACCTATCCCCAGAGATGGAGACGGAGAAGTCGAGGAAGGGAAGGGAAGAGTCGGAGATGGACCATGTGAAGGTGAGGGAAGGGTGGAAATTGGAAGCAAAGTTAATGAAATTTTCTAGTTCAGGGCGAGAGCAGGAAACGGCACCGATACAGTCATCAATGTACCAGAAAAAGAGGTGAGGGAGGGGACCTGAGTAGGACTGGAACAAAGAATGTTCCACATATCCCACGAAAAGGCAAGCATAGCTAGGACCCATGCGGGTTCCCATAGCAACACCTTTGATTTGGAGGAAGTGAGTGGAGTCAAAGGAGAAGTTGTTCAATGTGAGAACAAGTTCAGCCAGGCAGAGGAGGGTGGTGGTGGATGGGGACTGGTTGGGCCTCTGTTCAAGGAAGAAGCGAAGCGCCCTCAGGCCATCCTGGTGGGGGATGGAGGTGTAGAGGGATTGTACGTCCATAGTGAAAAGGAGGCGGTTGGGGCCAGGAAACTGGAAACTGTTAAAGTGGCGGAGGGTGTTGGAAGAGTCGCGGATGTAGGTGGGAAGAGACTGGACAAGGGGAGGAAAAAATAGAGTCGAGATAGGAAGAGATAAGTTCCGTGGGGCAAGAACACGCTGAAACGATGGGTCTACCAGGGCAGTCCTGTTTGTGGATCTTGGGAAGGAGGTAGAAGCGGGCTGTGCAGGGTTGGGGAACTATGAGGTTGGCGGCCGTGGGGGGAAGATCTCCGGAGGAGATGAGGTCAGTGACAGTCTTGGAAACGGTTTTCTTTTCTTTTCTTCTCTCCCACATGGCAGCTGTCTTTCATTCTGCCAGCGCAATTTACACTTCATCTAGAGCCATCCTTTGTTTCTTAACCTGTCCCATTACCATCTCCTTTTGCCTTGAATATCTCTTAATGTCTCTTAACCTCTCCTGCCTTCTATCCTATCACAGGCCTTCCCTTTTGTTCTTTCATCCCCTCCCCCCTTTCCCAGCTCCTACACTTGCTTAAAAATTTGTTCCATTTCCTGCTTTTTTCCAGTTCTGATGAAAGGTCATCGACCTGAAACGTTGACTCTGTTTCTCTCTTCACAGATGCTGCCTGACTTGCTGAGTATCTTCAGCATGTTCTGTTTTTATTTAATAAAAATTCTAAATTGGGGAAAAGCACATTTTGCTAAGCTCAGAGTAGATTTAGCCATAGTGGACTGGAAACAGCTACTTGAAGGTAAATCAGTGTCAGAGCAGTGGGAGGCATTCAAGGAGGAGATCCGGAGGGTTCAGACCAAATATGTGCCCTTAAAGAAAAAAGGTGGGACTAACAAATCTAGAGCCCCCTGGATGTCTAGGGACATACAGGATAGGGTAAAGAAAAAAGGGAGGCGTATGACAGATACCGAGGGCTAAATACTCCAGAATCTTTAGAGGAGTACAGAAAGTGCAGGGGTGCAATTAAAAAGGATATTAGGAAAGCAAAGAGAGAGCATGAAAAATTCTTGGCAAGTAAAATCAAGGAAAACCCAAAGATGTTTTATAAATATATTAAGAGTAAGAGGATAACTAAAGAAAGTGTAGGGCCTATTAGAGATCATGAGGGTAATCTGTGTGTGGAGGCGGGAGACGTCGGTAGGGTTCTTAATGAATACTTTGCGTCTGTTTTCACAAATGAGAGGGGCGAAGCAGACATTGCTATCAGGGAGGAGGAGTGTGAAATATTAGATGAAATAAACATAGTGAGAGAGGAAGTATTAAGGGGTTTAGCAGCTTTAAAAGTGGATAAATCCCCAGGCCCGGATGAAATGTATCCCAGGCTGTTAAGCGAAGCAAAAGAGGAAATAGCAGAGGCCCTTACCATCATTTTCCAATCCTCTCTGGCTTCAGGTGTGGTGCCGGAGGACTGGAGGACTGCTAATGTGGTACCCTTGTTTAAAAAGGGAGAAAAGGATAGACCGAGTAATTACAGGCCAGTCAGCCTAACCTCAGTGGTGGGAAAATTATTGGAAAGAATTCAGAAGGACAGGATAAATCTTCATTTAGAAAGAAACGGATTAATCAAGGATAGTCAGCACGGATTTGTTAAGGGAAGGTTGTGTCTGACAAACTTGATTGCATTTTTTGAGGAGGTAACAAGGAGGGTAGATGAGGGTAGTGCGTTTGATGTAGTGTATATGGACTTTAGCAAGGCTTTTGATAAGGTTCTACATGGCAGACTGGTCACAAAGTTAAAAGCCCATGGGATCCAGGGCAAAGTGTCAAGTTGGATTCAAAACTGGCTCGGAGACAGGAAGCAGAGGGTAATGGTTGATGGGTGTTTTTGTGACTGGAAGGCTGTTTCCAGTGGGGTTCCGCAGGGCTCAGTACTAGGTCCCATGCTTTTTGTGGTATATATCAATGATCTAGATTTGAATATAGGGGGTATGATTGAGAAGTTTGCAGATGATACTAAAATCGGCTGTGTGGTTGATACTGAAGAAGAAAGCTGTAGACTGCAGGAAGATATCAATAAATTCGTCAGGTGGGCAGAACAGTGGCAAATGGAATTCAATCCGGAGAAGTGTGAGGTAATGCATTTGGGGAGGGCTAACAAGGAAAAGGAATACACATTAAATGGTAGGACACTGAGTAGTGTAGAGGAACAAAGGGACCTTGGAGTGCATGTCCACAGATCCCTTAAGGTAGCAGGCCAGGTAGATAAGGTGGTTAAGAAGGCATATGGAATGCTTGCCTTTATTAGCCGTGGCATAGAATACAAGAGCAGGGGGGTTATGCTTCAACTGTATAAAACACTAGTTAGGCCTCAGCTAGAGTACTGCGTGCAGTTCTGGTCACCACATTACAGGAAAGATGTGATTGCACTAGAGAGGATACAGAGGAGATTTACAAGGATGTTGCCGGGAGTAGAGAATCTTAGCTATGAGGAAAGACCGGATAGGCTGGGTCTGTTTTCCTTGGAACAGAGGAGGCTGAGGGGAGACCTTATTGAGGTGTATAAAATTATGAGGGGCCTAGATAAAGTGGAATGAAAGGACCTATTTCCCTTAGCAGAGGGGTCAAAAACCAGGGGCACAGATTTAAAGTAATTGGTGGAAGGTTTAGAGGGGATTTGAGGGGAAATTTCTTCACCCAGAGGGTTGTGGGGGTCTGGAACTCACTGCCTGAAAGGGTGGTAGAGGCAGAAACCCTAACCACATTTAAAAAGTACTTGGGATGTTGTAACCTGCAGGGCTACGGACCAAGAGCTGGGAAGTGGGATTAGGCTGGATAGCTCTTTGTTGGCCGGCGCGGACACGATGGGCCGAAATGGCCTCCTTCCGTGCTGCAACTTTCTATGATTCTATGAAGAGAAGAACCAGAGTAACCAGAATGGGCCAGTTGGGCAGAATGGCCTGTTTCTATGCTGTACATTCTACCTAATTCTATGTAAAAGCCCAACAGATATCCTTGGATAATCTTATTTAGGCACTGCAATAAAATGATAAACCTCATTGATCATGAGTTTCCCTCCTCATCCTTCTCGACCTGTCTGCAGTCTTTGACACGGTTGACCACACCATCCTCCTCCAAAGCCTCTTCTTCGTCATCCAGCTGGGTGGGACTGCCCTCGCCTGGTTCCATTTATATCTATCCAATCGTAGCCAGAGAATCACCTGTAATGGCTTCTCTTCCCACTCTCGCACCGTTACCTCTGGAGCCCCCGCAAGGATCTATCCTTGGCCCCCCTCCTATTTCTCATCTACATGCTGCCCCTCAGCAACATCATACGAAAACACAATGTCAGGTTCCACATGTACGCTGGCAAAACCCAGCTCTACCTCACCACCACCTCTCTTGACCCTTCCACTGCCTCTGATTTATCATGCTGCTTGTCCGACATCCAGTGCTGGATGAGCAGAAATTTCCTCCAACTAAATATTAGGAAGACCGAAGCCATTGGCCGGAATTTTCTTTACCTTGGTGGGTCTGGTGCGGGCGGTGGCCATGTCAGGTCGCGACCCCACTGCTGGCCCCATCCCGCTGTTGAAAATGAACTTGCCTTAATGGGGCTTATTAAGTCTGCCCAGCGCGTTACCCGGCCCAATGAGATGGAACGGGTCTGGTGACGTCATTCATGACGCGTCTTCAGCCGGGATCTTTAAAGGGACCCTGGCCACATTACATTTGAAGTTTTATCTAACATAGTGCTGTCAGTGCACTACAGCATTGAAGTGCTGCAAACACTGACAATGACTGCACAGAGGCTGAGGGCTGCACCCAAGTTCTCTGATGACTCCATCCATATGCTTATGGAGGGAGTTAGAGCACGCAGGGAGGTCCTCTTCTATTTCGATGGGCGGAAGACACCTCCCCAGGAGACCAAGGCAGCCTGGTTGCACATAGCAGAGGAGGTCACAGCAGGGATGTGGTCAGGAGGACCTGGGTGCAGTGCCGCAAACGTTTCAATGATCTCATTAGATCAGGAAACGTTAGTACAAAGCCACACTCAACCTCATCCTGCTGTGCCTCTCATCACATCCTGCACATCCTTACTCACACCAACTTACCTTGCACTTCCACCCATCCCTCTCTCTCTATCTACATTATCATACCCCCATCTCACTAGCCACCCCTCACACTCGCCCTCATCCTAGTCCAATCATACCAACTAACAACACACAAGGCCACTTGAGTTTTGTATCCAAAGTTTATGTAAAGTTTCTGTTAATGTGGTGTCAAACATAAAAATCTTTATTTTCCACACATTCCGGCCTTGGACCGATTTGTGTGCACCTTTGGAAATGGCTTAGTGAGTTGCAGTGAATGGTGAGACATAACGGCACCACCCGCAATGGTGATAAGTGTGAAAGGAATGGCTTGGTCATTGTAGGGATGCTTTATGGTGTTGGTGTGGGGTGGTGCCAACCTGGCGCATCATGTGGCAGCCATATGGGTGTACAGTGTAAAGTGAATTAAATCTGGCCATGATGAGGCCATCCCTGGCCTGCCGGGCAGCAATGTGCTCGGGTGCTGATGCCCTCTGTCCTGCGGAGAACGTTGGTGTTGTTGTTGTTGATGCTGCTGGTGTGCCTGGTGCAGTTGGTGTTGGGGCTGATTGTGGTCGGTTTCTGAGGACCAAGGTGAGACAGTATAAACAGCACCCATGTTGATGGAATAGATGGCAGGTGAAGTACAGATGACAGAAACATTCTGTCAATGGTGTGGGTGTTCTTCCAATGAGGTGGCACTGATGGAGACTTTGCTGGAAACACTTGCAGCCTGCAGAATCTGTGCTGGAAATGGACTGAGCAACAGCTTCTGCCTGAGGAAAGTGATCATCTGTCAGGTGGGAGCTTTTACTGTACATTTCATGCTGTCAAGTAATCAGCTGGAGCAATGGCCACTGAACTCCCGCCTCAGGTTCACAGACGTGGTTCCTGAGCTGCGTGAATCCCGTGGCCTTGCAGGAAAATTTAAAAAGTAAGTGAAAAAAGGCTCTTAAGTGCCTGTAAACTACCTGATAATCATCTCAATTGGGTCGCCCACCACTGCCGGTTGGGTCGGTTTCGCAATGACAGACACGCCTGGGGAAAGGCGCGTGGGAGCAAAATGACATTGGGTTTCTGACCCGCTGTCAAAAATAACAACTTTCCCACCCGACCCGCCACCGATCATGCCCGCTACCACCCCAGAAAATTCCAGCCACTGTCTTCCTAATATTTAGTTGGAGGAAATTACCCTCCCTAAACCTCTTGCTTCTCTACCTCCTTTAAGACGCTCCTTAAAACTTACCTCTTTGACCAATGGAAGCCATTGTCTTCGATCCCCGGCACAAACTCCGTTCCCTGGCTACCAACTTCATCCCTCTCCCTGGCAACTGTCTGAGGCTTAACCAGATCGTTCGCAACCTTGGCATTCTAGTTGACTCTGAGATAAGCTTCCGACCACATACCCGCTCCATCACCAACACTGTCTGCTTCCGTCTCCATCACATCGCTCATCTACGCCCCTGCCTCAGCTCATCTGCTGCTGAAGCCCTCATCCATGCCTTTGTTATCTCTAGACCCGACTATTCCAATCCTCTCCTGGCCGGCCTCCCACCTTGCACCCTGAATACACTTGAGCTCATGTAAAACTTTGCTGCCCGTATCCAAATTTGCACCATCCCATTCACCCATCAATCCTGTGCTTGTTGACCTACATTGGCTCCCGATCCGGTAAGGTCTCTATTTTAAAATTCTCAACTTTGTTTTCAAATCCCTCCATGGCCTCGCCCTTCCCTAGCTCTGTAACCTCCTCCATCCTACAAACCCTCCAAGACCTCTGCGCTCCTCCAATTCTGGCCTCTTACGCATCCCCAATTTTCCTCACTCCACTCATTGTCAGCCGTGCCTTTAGGTGCCTCTGGAATTCCCTCCCTAAACCTCTTCCCTCTCTACCTCCTTTAAGACGCTCCTTGAAACCTACCTCTTTGACCAAGCTTTTGACCACCTGTCCTAATATCTCCCAATGTGGCTCGGTGTCAAATTTTGTTTGATAATCGCTCCTGTGAAGCACCTTGGGACGTTTTATGTCATTAAAGGTGCGATATAAATGTAAGTTGTTGTTGTTTTGCCTCCTATATCAAGTTCTACCGTTCATTAGATACACCACAGGGACCAGGTTCTCAATGAGACTAAAGGACCATGGAGACAATTGGTGAGACATTTTTGTTTTTTTAAAACATTAAAGGGATACATCTGAGGATAACCTATTCAGGGAACTAAAATCGTTGAGCACTACTCCTCTAGCTTCAAGCTGGGCAGAAGAGTCACTTCATTTCAGGACCACAAATTGAATGTATGACAAGTAACCAATCTTGCTCTTAATCAAATTGCCAATCATATTATTATTATTAGATGCTCCAACTTTTTATTCATTATTATTTCCTTAAGCTTTAACATAATTAGCCATTCGGAATACTGGTCTGTAGTCATCAGAGCCTGAGTTTGATCCCTTCTTGCGGCAGGCACGTTACCTGCTTGCCATCAATCGGGCCATTAGTGGTTCATGCGGACAATGGGGGAACAATGAGATAGGCTCTGAGAACCTGAACAGACCACCAGCGCTTTTCCAGGATGAAGCATAACATCAAAAAAACATCAGTTATTTAAAACATATATGGAATAGTGATTTTTCATTTGAGTGATTTTTTTGTTGTTGACAATTTTCTCCCTCACTCTTGTGAAGGCTCCAACACTTGTGGGAATGTGGTTTCATACACTCCCTGGTACTTCAATAACAACAACAACTTGCATTTATATCGGGCCTTTAATAGTAAAACGTCCCAAGGCGCTTCACAGGAGCATAAAATTGACACCGAGCCAAAGAAGCAGACGTTCGGACAGGTGACCAAAAGCTTGGTCAAAAAGGTTGGTTTTTAAGGAGTGTCTTAAAGCAGTGTCAACAGGCTATTGAACGATGGGGGAGTATCGCAGCTAAGCCTACCCACCCAACCAACATCCAAACATGAATAGCTTTCAACAGGAATCACTGGACTGTAATCATAAGCAGGAACCCTTATTGATTTCCCCTCCCTAGTCGAGGGGTGCTGAGACCAACTGTCACAGACTCAGCACAGACCAAAACTATAGGAATCGTTGCTGCTGTGCCATTTGGGACCTAATGGTGGGCTACTGAAGGTTTTTCAGACAATGCTCAGCTGCTCAATATTGTTCATTTTTCAACATGTGCAAACTGTGTGAGTTGTACAGCAGACGACTCAATGCAGCATCAATACTAATTACACAGCTGGGTAGTATTTGAATAGCTTAAGTGACCATTTAAATGGCTGGATTTGTGCAGGGTGAGCAAGCTTTAGTGTTTTGAAACTGCTGTCAAATGAAAGCTAACCCCTGAAGAACCACTCTCTTTAATAGTGCAGCACTGGGACTCCTAACATAGGAAGTGCAGGAAAAGAGGGATGTGATAGAAAGAAACCCTCCTCAAAAGCAGCTTGTGCAGTAGGCATGGCAGCAGACTGTAGACAGTCAGTGCTGGCTATATGACCCAGGCGATGGCTGGCACAAAGAAAGCAAAGACTATAGAACAATATGCTAAGTATGTGCTCCAGATATGCGTGCCACAAAATTTTCCTTCATAACCTGCAACTTATTTAGTCCTGATCCAATCAAAGGATTAATAGAAAATTAGCCTTGAATGATGACCATGCATGACACAACTACAAGCAGCAGGTTAGAACTAAAACTGTTGTCAGACAGAAATCATAAAGGATAAAGTCATAAAATCCAGACAGAAATCATAAATGACACAGGAAATCCTTGTAAGATAACTTGCTGTATGACGCATGTTCACTTAGTATTAGATAGGATGGGGCAATTGTATGTCATTGAATGTGTTCCCTAAACTTGCAGAAGCTGAAAACAACTTCTCTGCTTGCAGAACAAGATGGCATATAACCAAAGTATGCAGATGGGGACTGGAGGAAGTCCCAAGCACAACTCCATTTGCGGAAGCCATTTCTGGACAACATTGGACTTGAGAGCATTCAGGGAGTGGAGTAGGGTGAAGCAAGGCCTCCACCAAGCTTAAAGCTAGTTCCTGCTCTTTAAAATTTAATTTTCCCCTACTTACACACTGACACACAGGCATGCAGTCAGCCACAAATACTCTAATACAATAGTAGACTCTTTGAAGGTGCTTCTTTGAGGAAGCATTTTGTTTTTGTAGGCATGGAAGAAGACGGTGCTAGTACCATCAGTGTTCCTGAGCAGGCCAGCACTCAGTAGCCTATGCCACTGTCACTAACGTTTGCACCAGCATATGTACAAACGCCCTGGAAGAGGTAGATAGTGAGCTTGAGGAGGTATCACTGGGAAATGTCATGATGCAAGTATGAGAAGGATCAAGTGATAGATGACAGGCACCGATAACCTGCTCACTGATGCCCAGTTTGGGTTCCATCAGGACCACTCGGCTCCAGACCTCATTACAGCCTTGGTCCAAACATGGACAAAGGAGCTGAATTCCAGAGGTAAGGTGAGAGTGACTGCCCTTGACATCAGGGCAGTATTTGACCAAGTGTGGCATCAAGGAGCCCTAGTAAAACTGAAGTAAATGGGAATCGGGGGGAAAACTCTCCACTGGCTGGAGTCATACCTAGCACAAAGGAAGATGGTTGTGGTGGTTGGAGGTCAATCATCTCAGCCCCAGGACATCGCGACAGGAGTTCCTCAGGGCAGTGTCCTTGGCCCAACCATCTTCAGTTGCTTCATCAATGACCTTCACTCCAACATAAGGTCAAAATGGGAATGTTTGCTGATGACTGCACAGTGTTCAATGCCATTTGCAACTCCTCAGATAATGAAGCAGTCTATGCCCGCATGCAGCAAGACCTGGACGACGTTCAGGCTTGGGCTGATAAGTGGCAGGTAACATTTGCACCACACAAGTGCCAGGCAATGACTATCTCCAACAAGCGAGAGTCTAACCCCTTGCCCCTTGACACTCAGCAGCATTACCATTGCCGAATCCCCCACCATCAACATCCTTGGGGTCACCATTGACCAGAAATTTAACTGGACCAGCCACATAAATACTGTGGCAACAAGAGCAGGTCAGAGGCTAGGTATTCTGCGGCGAGTGTCTCACCTCTTGATTCCCCAAAGCCTTTCCACCATCTACAAGGCACAAGTAAGGAGTGTGATGGAATAATTTCCACTTGCCTGGATGAGTGCAGCTCCAACAACACTCAAGAAGCTCGACACCATCCAGGACAAAGCAGTCCGCTTGATTGGCACCCCATCCACCACCTTAAACATTCACTCCCTCCACCACCGGCGTACCGTGGCTGCAGTGTGTACCATCTACAAGATGCACTGCAGCAACTCAACAAGGCATCTTCGGCAGCGCCTCCCAAACCTGCAACCTCTTCCACCTAGAAGGACAAGGGCAGCAGGCACATGGAAACACCACCACCTCCAAGTCACACACCATCCTGACTTGGACATATATCGCCGTTTCTTCATCGTCGCTGGGTCAAAATCCTGGAACTCCCTCCCTATCAGCACTGTGGGAGTACCTTCACCACACGGACTGCAACGGTTCAAGGCGGCGGCTCACCACCACCTTCTCAAGGGCAACTAGGGATGGGTAATAAATGCTGGCCTTGCCATCGATGCCCACATCCCATGAATGAATACATTTTTTTAAAACTGCTGCTTGGAGAGCTAGCACAATTCATTCCCCAGTTGCAGTGCATTGGGATTCAGATCTCACAGGACCTGCTTGTTAAAGAAACTTGCTGTCTGGCCAGGATCGCCCACAGGAGCCACCTGAGTTCGCGCAAACTACCCTGCAAAGCATTTCTAGCATGGAGCACTTGCTGCATCTGTGCATTTGCAAACAAATGACTGCCAGCACTGCATTCTACCATGGAGCGCAGGACAACTCCAACTGCCCTCAATACCATAGGTTCTAAGCCCAGTCGCAGAGTCTCTTGCGAATGTTAACACTGCTGCAATAGAGGTTTTATGCTCCAGTCTACAAGAGGCTCTCTTGTCTGGCTTCAATATGCTGCCGGATCAGATTGAAAATCTTGATGCAGGGATTCAGATTTCATCACTGCCCAAGTCGGCACCCACACAAATCAATAGATATATTGAGGGTACATCCAGCAGCAAGTGCATGCCTAGAATAGGCACAGATGAGGTTGCTGTCTTTCAAGACAATACCACATACAGCCCAATGCATCATTGCTGTATAAGTGACAGTCGATATGCCGGAAACTAGGGAGGACCAGCCAGCCACAGCGGCAGCAGGCATGGCTTAATCAGTTGCAGAGCCATCTCAGCACAAGGAGATACAGAACCACCTGAATGCGAACCAGCTCTCACTGAAACCCTACAGTAAGCACCGTTCCATATGGAAATCACTTGGAAGAAGTCACAGATTTGGGGTTGGATAGCCCACAGAACACACCAGCACAAAGGGAAGCACCATGGTAAAACTCATTGACATCACTCATGACACAAAGATAATAAATTGATTGCAATGTATTTAAACTTTGACCAGAGATTTTGCCTCTAATACCATAGAATAAGGTAGCAGCACAGACAAGGATAGATATCGCTGGCAGTTGAAGAAGTGCAGAGGACAGCGTTGTAGAAGAAGCTTTGATACCTTCATTAAAACTTGCATTTATATAGCGTCTTTCACGACCTCAGGATGTCGCAAAGCACTTTATAGCCAATGAAGTACTTCTGAAGTCACCGTTGTAATGTAGGAAACACGATAGCCAATTTACACACAGCAAGCTCCCACAAACAGCAATGTGATAATGACCAATGTTTTTTTAGTGATGTTGATTGAGGGATAAATATTGGCCAGGTACCGGGGATAACTCCCCTGCCTCTTCTTTGAAATAGTGCCATGGGCTCTTTTACGCCCACCTGAGAGAGCAGACGGGGCCTCGGTTTAACATCGCATCCGAAAGATGACACCTCCAATAGTTACATATGCATATTAAAGGGAAAGCTTATGCTTTAGCTAAACGTAACTTGGAGAAGGATCTCACACACCATTTTCCTGGCTACATTGATGTACCTGCAGCTACATTTTTACCGGGCATCTTGTCTGGCCCTGATTCTGTAATGTCCTCAATAGCTAGGCCTTTGTTTAGCAAAGTTGTGGAGCATGCAGCAGATGATGATCTTGCAAACCCTATATGGTAAGGCACCCCCTGATCAGTTCAGCTATCTGAAGTGTTGCTTCAAGGTGTCAGTGGTATGCTCAATAATGATTCTGATGGTTTAATGGTTCTCGAATCTGCACTGTTTCTACAGAATTTATGCCGATCTCCTGAAGTTACATGAGAAGCCCACAGGAAATTCCAGGTGACTATCTTTCCAAAAGAGCAACTCTGATTACAATATAGAATTTAAAAGGAAAGGGCACAGCCAACCACTTCTAGCATACCAGACAACCTGGCCAATCTACAAATAGAAAATGAATCTAGCAATTTCTGCAATATATTTAGCAGTAACTTATTTTAGGAAGGACAACAGTCCATCTAGCCTGCCCATCCATTTAACCCCTTGAGATATTTACATGCAGTTTTATAATTCAATAACCATGAAATCCTCCAGATTTCCTTTTTGAAATCTTTAAAGGTTACCTGCACTGACGGTTTGTTCTATGTTGATCACCCTCTTGGTAGTTTCAGGCCATCCATCATGGACTCCTTATGAGCAGCAATCCAAACAGCCCCATCTTCCTCTTTTGCTGACCTTCCCAGAGAGCTAACCATACTAACCTCCTTCCCATCCCTTATTTCACCCACCATTGTCACCTTGGATTCTGCCAGTGGATCAACAATTATCAGCCCCCCTGCATTTTCCTCCATAATATCTGCTCACTTACAAAAAATGCCCTTTCCATTCACCTTATTGTGGATGATTTTATTGATATCCTGGCCTAAACTGAAACTTAGTTCATGGGTGGCAAAACTTTGCCCCTGACCATCAAGTCACACCCTGGTATCTCCCCTACCCCTCTAGCACTTCACTTTGGTCTACCCCTCCTTTAAAATTTTCATTCTCCATCACCTCTTTTCTTTCCTCCCTCAACTTCTGTACTGAATGACTCATCATCCTCAATAATTTTAGTCTCCATCTGTTTCCCCAGCCCTCTCTGAATTCACTGACCTCCAGTCCCTCCCAAACCTCTCGCCATATAAACTCTCCTATCCATATTCCCTTGTCCTCTATACGCTCGTGATCATTGACAAGGAAGTGAGTTGGAAGGGCATTGGGGGATGTGGGTGGTAATGTATCCACCACAGGAATAAACTCTCCCCAATTCACTCACAACTGCACTTTATTGGTGAGCCTCCACCCATCTCCCCCTCCCGTTCGTCACAATACCTCTGCAGCGGTGAATTTGCTCAACAACTGCCTCATCCGATATGGCACCTCCCTTCCTTTCCTCTCCTCAAATGCTCCAGTTAAACGTGGGAAGACCAAAGCCAACCTTCAGCCTTCCACCAAACTCAATTTTTCCTCGTGGAAAGGATTTGGAATTGAGTTATGTTTTGAAACAAAGTAAATTTGCACAGGTTTAAAAAAAAAACAGCCACAGGCTACAGGCATTGAAGATGTGTTTTAAAGCCAGATGAGCTAGTTTATTTCAAGCGGATACAATAAGTGTCTATTGTCTGATCCTAACCTCATTAGCCAGGATCACAGGGAACATTAAGCAATTCTTTATCTCATCTCAGATTTCAAACAAATATTCACAACCTACAATCACTATCTCCAAGTTTCTTTGGGTGTGCAGTCTACTTCTGTAGGCACCAGACCATTAAGACTGGCCTGCGATATGTTGCTTTCATCTCTTCCCTGAGCTCAAACCGCTTCTGGAAGTGGCCAGCACCACTGTACTCGAGAATATCCAAGGCACACCTGAAACTTTTAACACTGCGTTTCCCACATTTGAAGTTTTATTACATTCAGACATGGTTGCATACATTTTAACAAATACACATTGCTCAAAAGCAAAATTTGAACTAGTATTGGACTTCCTTGTTTTATTGTACAACTTCTATATCAAAAAACTTTACAAACTATCCTTATCTATATTAGAAGGGTCTCTAAAAAGATATCTACGAGTGGTCCATGTAGCAATTGAGGTCTGGGCCCATTTTAACACTTAATTTGTTCAGGATCAATTTTTTTTAATACAAGAGTGTACTTTTGTGCTTAGATTTAAGCCTGTGCCCCCAGGCTTCTGAAATTGTTCAGCTTACCCATGTAGACCATGAAAGTTACAGGTTTGATTCCCAATCTGTACTGTTTTAGTTCAGGATTGTCCAAACTACAGCCTGTGGGTCACATGTAATGGCAATTTGCCCCTTGAAGGCCAGTCAACTCAGTCCTATTTTCATGTATAATTCTTATTTGCTGATTTGTCCTGGTGAATTTTGTGGGCCTGGAGCTTTGGAAAAAGCCATTTTTAGCAATGTTGCCTCACTGGTGGACAAGTCCCAAATCAGAAAACCAAAATCAGCTAGTATCAGTACTGTTATGATAGATATATAATGGAAGCATTGATTTAAATTCTGTTCCTAAGCCTCCATGACTTCTACCCATGCAACTCATGAACACAAAAAGCTCAATAGGGGCACCACAACTAGCCTCAGTACCACTGGATTAGGTGGGGGGGCGGGAAGATAAAAAAAATTGACTTTACTATCCATTCCCTGCTAGAGGCTCCGCCATGCATGTCCATAGCAAGTACAGGATCAGGAATATTAGTGTTGTCCCCCACAAAATTGCCCAACGCACACCATTTGGGGCATGATACTGGAGAATGACCAGTGCCCATTGGAACTGTACGAGCAAGGGGTCATCGCAATATAAAATTAATCAGTAGTTTACTTTGTTTTTTTCAGTTACATAACCCATAACACACATGAACCAAACACTGTACATACAAGATCAACTTTATTGGGATTAATCCAAAATACAAAGAAAATCGCCTGTATCCAGAAAGTAAAACAATGCAAAAAAAAATGAAGCAATTTATTGCAGAGATGTCACACAGCTCCTTAACCCTCCCTCCCTCTAACATTTTTATAACCGCGATCGCCCCAAATGTTGCAGATTGTTCAGAATAGAGTAAAATACAGCGTGTTGCAAGAACATGTACATTGTGTGGAACGTTATTTACATTAAATTACTGTCATGAGGTTAGCAGGTTCCTCCCGTCTGCTGCTGGAATACATCAATGGTGTCTTCGTCTTCCATTTCCAACTGCCGGGGGGAGAAAAAAAGAGATTATTTTCCTATACACTTGAAAGATTATGGACCAACCTTCCAGTGCCATACCTGGTACACCATCGTCCACTGATAAAACCCCACTCGCCTTTTGCTGCCAAGATTGATTCCTGCTTCCACCCCACCCCCAACCCCAGTCAAAATATTCACCTACGACATGTAAAGTACAACCATCTCATCTATCTGTATGCATGTTGATTATGTCCAAATGCTATTTTAGATTACTAATTTTTCAGTCTTCACATTTGCAGCAATTGGCTGCACTACCCAAATAGGTTCTGTGACAACACCAGCGGAATACCACAGGTCCATTGAGTTAGCCCTACAGCTTATCATTACTGATTCTTCCATCTGTCCAGTTCAACATTCTCACTCAATTTTCTCCTCAGGATAATGACTGTGCTAGGGTAATTTTAATAGACGCCACCAGGCTACTGAACCTTTGAAAGCAACAGCCAGTCCTGGTTTCATCTATAGACTGGGGTGGAGCTGTTCATGCCAAAAATAAACAAACCATTCTTGAAGTTTCTTGAAAAATAAAGCTTTTCAACAACTGCATCTAGAGTCCGGTGTATTTTCCATTTTGCACAGAACACACCAGAATGCTGCAGCAAGCCCAACCAAAATAGCCAGCTTAAGAATATAGATTCTGCAGTAAGTCACTTCCAAATTTAAACACTTAAATGTTGATTTAAAATGTTTTTACTGAAGAGGCTCTAAACATTGCAGATGCTAGAAATAAAACCACAAAATGCTGGCAACACAGCTCAAGTAGCATCTGTGGAGTACAAAGAAATTAACCTTCCAGCAGTGGATCCTTCGTTTAAAAAAAAAGATATTATCGAACAGCATTTAAAAAGGAACAGACAGGGAAAGGGGGGGGGGGGGGGGAAAGAGAAAGAGTGAGAGAGAAAAACACACTGGAAAAAATAGAAGGACCTATAAAGTGATTAAGTGGAGAACAGGAGCTGGTTAAATAGAAAGGATATTGGCATGAGACAATAGGAGGCATAATGAAAAATCAAAGAAATAAAAAGACATAACACAGAACATGTGAAAACTTCAAAAGGTGGGGTTGAAAAAGGTAGAAAAAGAGAAGCTTGAAAAACTGGCACAAAGCAAGCTCCAGCAGTTCAGGAACCTGATCAAAGGAGAAAAAAAAACAGGTTGACACCAAGGGTACAGACCACTACATCAGTTGCACGAGGGCTCCCATGCCAACCAACAATTTGCTGCTTGCAATGCTGTCTCCTCTACATCGGGGAGACCAAATAAAGATTAGGTGATCATTTTTTTCTGTCTGCAAGTGCAACCCCAAGTTCCCTGCCGCTTGCCACTTCAATTCCCCGTCCCACTCTGACCTGTTGTCTTCGGATTTCCAAGAAAATGATGCTCAATGTCAGCTTGAAGAATAGCACCATATCTTTCTGCTACGCACCTCGCTGCCCGCATTATTGACTTTAATAACCGGACTTCAACTACAGTTCCCGCATTCTCTTTGGCAGAAATTGCTGGCAATCTGGGATGCATGTGCCAGCCTTTCCAGGAATAATTACGTAGGTGGGTGGGGAGGGGGAGAGAGAGAGAGAGAGAGAGAGAGAGAGAGAGGGAGGAAAAGAGCAGGTTGGTGAGCAACATAGAAGACTTTAAATTTTCACTGGTTCTGGACGAAGAGAATGCAGACCAGAAGACAGCACAGTCGGCAACATTCTACACATCACTGTCCTGTTAAAAACAATGCGACAACCTGAAAATATTGAGATCTCTCTAAAGCCAAGAATTTGAAGTTTATTGTTGAACATTAGAATCAAATATAATTGCTCCAATGATTCTCTACCATCTGGCACACTGCGACTTTCAATCCAAGAAAGGTTACTCACCATAGCCGGTGTATCAGTTTCGTTTATCGGCTGCCCATCGAAACGAAACCTGATCTGTCTGATCTGCAAGCCCTGTGCAAGCAGAAAAATATATTCAGCATAAGAATGAGAAATTACAGTAGGCTGGCACTTGTCAATCCATATTTTATGTGGCTATAAGTGGTGCAACAAGTTATCGTCCTTTCACTTCTGTAACCAAGGTCTGATCCACCCTAGACTGATGGCATGAAACTCTCCCCACTCTGCTGACTGTAAAGGTCTTGGGTGATTTGCGCTTGAATACTCAGCCAGTTTTAGCAGCTGCAGTTCTCACAAAAAAAGACAAATTGTCATTTGACCCATGAAAGAATGTGTCTCTATAGTTCTGTAACTCTCCTAGTCTCTCACCTAACTGTTTTGAATCCCCTCAAGACCATCTTAAACCAACTTACTCAGTAGATCATTCTAAGCAAAATAGTTCTTCTGGTATCGGTTCCAAATTTATCCTTATAACCTCTATTTTTACTATCCTACCTTATTTTAAAACAATTATTCAAAATGTACTCATCTAAAACCATTTAATATTTCTATACTTTAAGAAGTGCCCACCGTTAACTCTTACATTTCAGAGATTTCAGCTTTTTAAAAACCAATACGATGAGTTTCTCTAGATACTATTCCTTGTGTTCAATACAAAAGCCAGTTCCCATAGGTAAGCCCATGCTTCCTATGAACCAAAGCCATACTGTGTGTGCAAAGTAACGCAGGATAGCATGGCAATGAACAAACAGACCCATTTATTGTATTGATTTACACAATTTCAAATACACACTTCAGATGATTAATAGCTCGTGCCAGAAACTTTCATAAGACTAGCACCTATTGTGCTGGGTCAAAACAATCACCGAGTGGCACATCACGTGTCAGATTCTTGTAGTCATAAAAACCATTGAAATATTGTCTTGCTTTTGAAAAGTCAGTCTGAGAGAAATACTTTACTCAAACATTGGACATTAAGCTGCATTACATGCACAAAACATACCATTCGCCACTTGTATTTTTGATAAATCATCTCTGTATAAGGGCTATCCCCATTAAGTTATGAATTGCCTATTAATGGTTTCTAGCATTTGAATATTGTCACCTCCCAGCTCCAGTAACTTCCTGTTCAAATCTCTCCCCAACTGTCAAACACAAAACAGCTCCAACTAGTCATGAACGACATTCTCCACGATCATAATGCTTTATCCCTCCTTATTCCCTCTGCAACATTCAACTATTGATGACGCCATCTTCCTATTCCAAAATCTCTCCTCCTGTGTCCAACTCCCTGAGACTCCTCTCCAATGGGTTCATTCCAACCTATCCAAATGCAGCCAGAATAGCTCCGGCAAAATCCTCTCTGTCCTGTCCCCCACGTCACCTCTGGAGTCACCCAAGGATCTATCCTAGACATCTCTTCAACCTGTTCATTTATCTTTCCCATGTGCAGTGCTTTACACTTACCCCCATTAAATTTCATCTGCTATTGTTTTTCCTACAACTCACCAATTTTGGAGTTGCTTCCTGTGAATCCACTGCCCTTCTTTGTTAGCTATCATCTGCCAATTTGCATTGAGTTTCTGAATCTAAGACATTGATGTAAATTAGAAACAGTAGAAGTAATACCAATCCCTGGAAGACTCTACTCAATATACCTCCTCCCCACCCCCCAACCTGCCCACACTTTGATCTCCTCTAACAAGTACTATTTGCTTTCTAACGGTCCACTAATTTATTATCCATTCCCACGACTTTCCTAAATCCCCAGTTTTGCATATAGAATTCTACATGAAAGGCTTGTGTCATGTTTTGAAAGTCTAAGTACAACACATCAGTGCTTTCCACAACCCACTTGGGTTGTCACTTCCTCAGATGAGTCAAGGTGGTTAGTCAGGCACAATCTTCCACTTCTGAATCCATACGGAGTGTTTACTAGATTAGTATTGCTCAGATCATCTTTCAATTTTATTTCTGAAAATTGATTTAATCATTTTAAATATACATGTACCTTTTCCAACACTTACTATTCACCTTTATCATGAACAAAAATGTGGTCTGACCAGTAGATTCATTCCATTGCTCTGACTATATATTCCAGCATTTTCCAAGTACAAATATCAATTGCTTCACTATACTGTCCATACATTGCCAAGTCATTACTCCTCCCAGGTCCCTTTGTCACTGTGCTAATTGTGTTGTACTTATGTCACATTATTTTGTCCAATTTCTAACATTATGCATAAGTAAGCATTAAATTTACCTTCTATCCAGCCACTTGAATAAATAATCCTCAGTTTTACTGTTCTCCCCAATTTATGTAAATGAAATATATGCAACCACTGACCCCTGAAGGAACTCCATTCAATACCTTCCCCAGTTCAACAAAGCATCTGTCACTAATCTGTTTCCTAACCTTTATCCAATTTATCTAGTCCCATACTCTACCCTAGATTTCTAAAGGCTTTTTGCTTAATTAGAAGCCTTTCATGTGTAATCACATCAAAAGTGGTCTGACAGTACAAGTAAACTAATTTTTTTTTAATTCATTCACAGGATGTGGGCATTGCTGCCAAGGCCAGCATTTATTGCCCATCCATAAATGCCCTTGAGAAGGTGGTGGTGAGCCGCCTTCTAGACAACCGAGTGGTTTGCTAGACCATTTCAGAGGGCAGTTAAGAGTCAACCACATTGTTGTGGGTCTGGAGTTACAAATAGGCCAGACCGGGTAAGGACAGATTTCCTTCCTGAAAGGACATTAATGAACCAGATGGGTTCTTACAACAATCCGGTAGTTTCATGGTCATCGTTACTGATACTAGCTTTTTTACAATTCCAGATTTTTAAAATTTAATTAACTGAATTTAAATTCCCCAGCACCGTGCAGTGAGATCTCCGGATCTAGTTCAGGCCTCTGGATTACTAGTCCAGTAACATAACCACTATGCTACCGTTCCCCAATTCAAATGGACTGTAATGTCCTCCATCTTCCCTTCTAAAACTATATTCCCCATTTCCAGCCCATCAGTGAGAATTGTTTATTACTTTGTCTGGTATAGAAGTTAATAGGCCTGCCATAGCTTGGATCTAATTTGTCTCCCTTAAACATATGCATTTCCTTTTCCTGATTCTAATAACCATGGCCCTACAACTTCGCTTGATCTCTCAACATATATACCATTACGTCCATGTCATTTATCTTGATTTTAACTTGTCCAGTATGTGCCACACAAACCTCAATCTTCTAGGATATGTGACACACTGTAAAAAATTGAAACTTATTTCTTACCCTCGTTACTAAGTATTTTGAGTCTTTGCTCTTCCAATTCTTTCTTATCTTCCAAGTACTCTTGGCGTTATGATACTGGAAGAATCCTTTATTATTGTTTGGCTTTGATAGCAATGCTCATCTTCAGAGTCATTTTGCACCTCAAGCTACATATTGTATGTCCTGTACATCTAATGTTCAGCCCTTTCTCTCGAGTGTTTTTTTCAAATTGTAATTGCTTTTCATTCATTTCATTATGTTTACTTCACTAGTTTCTCAGACATGTATTTATCCAGCATGTTCAATATTATTTTAAAAGCATTCCATTTCTCTTAAACAGAGACATCTTCAGGAATAGTTCCAGTTAATGTCTTGCCCATTCCTTTGTAACTTGCCTTTTAAAGTCATACTTTTGTCAGTAACCGCCATTACTGATTTCCTGATTATCTGAAATGGAATCATGTTATTGTCACTAATTCCCATCTACCCAAACTATAAATGTTATGATGAATCAGGTCAAGATATGTTTTACCTAGACCCCATGTGTAATCAGAAAAGCAATCACATACTATGTTGACTAACTGCTTTTGAGTATTTGCAGTTTATGTTGGGTTGATTGAAGTCACCTAGGATTCTCCCACCACTGTTAGTATCTACCCCTCTTATTTAATTATATCTCTTTTATTGAACCCTGTTGGTCTGTCATAGATCGCCATCGTTAACCCTATCCTATCCTTGCTCTACAGTTCAATTTTAGGTCCCAGGGTATCAAATTCAGCCCTTTTCACTTCCAAATTAAGATTTTAAGTCCTCCTCTTTTGCTACCATTTCTATCTTTGCTGTATCTTATAATAGTGAATGCACACCCATCTTTTGAAGTGAACTATGTTTTAGTAATATATGCAACATTCCAACTCAAGCACCTATTTTGAATGCTTCAAGCATTCAGGCACAGGTGTTAGCTTGGTTCAACTGGTAGCTTTCACCTCTAGTCAGAAGGTTCTAGGTTCAAAACTACTCCAGGATTTGAGCATGTAATTTAGGCCCATACAGAGGCTGTGCTACATTAGAGGTGCTGCTCTTCAGATGAGATGCTAAAACAATTTAACAATGCTTGTTCAGTGGACATTAAAGATCCCATAGCATTTTTAAGAGGAGAGTTCTCCTGGTGTTCCTCAACCAAAAACAATTCAATCTTACACATGGCTTAATTTTGTTTTAATTTCTTCAGCACAAGAGCTGAAGAGTCTACTAATTTAGTAGAATGCACTCCGAAAGAGAGGTTAGGGTTGAGTTACATTGTAGGGCCAAAATAAGAGCATTTTTATACCTCATTTACTTTAAAAGGGTCAGCTTTGATAGCAAAAGTGCCGGAAGCAACCCAGTTGAAGAGTAAACAAAGCAAAGCCAGTGCCAGAGGCACCAAGGCTTCTCTTAGGAGAGGGCTTTGTCTGGTGCACTTAACATTGAATGTAGTCATACTACTGGTGGACAATTAGTTTCGGTCTCTATCTGGCTACAGGCAGGCTAATTTCTCAACCTACCCATACAGACCAACTTTCTTCATTGCTGGCCTGTACTCTTCACTTAACATTGTAGAGATCCCATCAGACTGGCAGAAATAGGAGCTTTTCAAAAAGAACCCAAAGCACAATCAAAAAAAGAGGGCACTTGGTGAAACACACCAGTATTTCAGTAGGGAAATGCACCATCTAGTGTGGCCTGGAGCCTTACAAGCAGTGAACCAAAAGTTCAATTTCTGACGTACGCATTTATCAGATCTCAGCTAGGACCATGCCCTTTCATAGTTCAGCACAACAGTCACGTTTTCTTTTACTACTTGAGCTAAGCTTAATAACTACTGTATAAATATGCGGTTACTGCTATTATTTACTTATTCTAATGCTGTTTAAGCTTGTTTGGCAGTTGAAGCCCAAGGCATAGTCTAGTGTAGTGTTACTCTGTCACCATGTAAATTTACTTAGCTGTCCGGGTAAGTGAAAACATTCTGGGACATAGGCAGCTGGGGCATACCTACAAGACACTGAAGCCAATAATGAATAAAGAAACCGGAAAAACATAAGCGGTTTCTGTAGCAGCCAAAATCAACGTTAAAACAATTGTGCGTGTGTTTTAAAGCTACCCCTTACAATATTTTAATGGAAAGCTAATTTACATTGGAGTCCAAAATGAAAACAAACTCAAGACGGTCCTCTCCCCTTCCAAATAGAAGTCCACCACTATTTACATTGAACACTTCTGCCAAGCCACTAGCAAGCTCTATATATAGAGAGGTCATCTCAATCATAACTTTTTTTTGTGTTACAATATGGTACAAATAAACTGACGCCTTTGACTGTCCTCATTGATAGCTCTGAAGTTGATGAGCAGAGTGGAGATCAAGCATCCACCCCAGGGGGGTAGGGGAGAGAGAAAGAGGAGGAAAAACTACATCACTTTGGTCTTAGTCTGTTTCACAACAACTGGTACAAAATTCAGAGTAGCTGGACAGCTCACCAAAGAAACAGCATGACACAGCATAAGAAACTGAAAACATTCCTGTACAATACTTCAAGTTGCTATTTTGGATAAATACTTGACAAGCTATTAGCGCTAGCTAGGCTGTTGGAACAACTGCAGAAAGTTCCAAAGATTTACTGACTACACTCTCACATTCCAACATATTAAGACTAACCTGTCGCTCACAGTACGCTTTCATCAGTTTGCTCAGCGGTGTTTGCTTCTTTATCTTGAACTGTACGACTGAACCATCTTGTCCAGCCACCTTCAGGTTAATATGGTCATTCCTGTGGTCATTCCCTTCGCTTTTCACGTTTTCCTAAAGCCAGGGTGAAGAACACGTTAAAGTCAATATCCAGAGCTACGAGAGACAAGCCACACTCGATAAACTGTTCAAATAAATGGCTGTATCAATTAGTCAGGAAACCCAAGATTTCAACCAAAAGAATCACAGAACTATACACCGGTCTTTGGACAAGTTCCTGGTGTAAATGTAAGTTATATGTATTGCATTAAAGATCATCTTTGCTTTGTCACAAGTCGAGTGAAGTCTAGAAAGCAACTCAGCCATGGTAATTAGTTTGTGTATTTTTCCTGCTACAAACTTCTACCTTTTTACAACTATCCAGGTCTCACCAGAAAGAGCTAATTTCTTCATTTCCCACATAATTGTTATCCAGTGGGCAATTGATCCATTTTCATATGTAGTTGTTCCCGATTAATAAAACACCATACATTTCCCATCACCTTTCAAGATTCTGAAAACTTCGACTGCTTGAACTCACACACAACTTGCATTTATATAGCACCTTTAACGAAGTAAAACATCCCAAGGTGCTTCACGGGAGCATTATCAAACAAAATTTGACACCGAGCCACGTAAGGAGTGATTAGGGCTGATGACTAAAATCTACCTCTTTGACCAAGTATTTGAAGGAGCTTTTTATAAGGAGACAGCGTTGTTGAGGGAGGGAATTCCAGAGCTTAGGACCTCGGCAGCTGAATGCACAGCCGGCAATGGTTGAGCGATTAAAATAGAGGATGCACAAGAGGCAAGGATTGGAGGAGCACAATGTCTTGGAAGGTTGTAGGGCTGGAGGAGGTTACAAAGATAGGGAGGGCGAGACAGTGGAGGGATTTGAAAACAAGGATGAGAATTTTAAAATCAAGACATTGCTTAATCAGGAGCCAATGTAGGGCAGTGAGCACGGGGATGATGGGTGAATGGGATGGGGAAAGCTAGGATACGGGCAGCAGAGTTTTGAATGAGCTTAAGTTTATGGAGGATGGAAGATGGGAGGCCGGCCAGGAGTGCGTTGAAATAGTCAAGTCTAGAGGTAACAAAGGCATGGATGAGGGTTTCAGCGGCAGATGAGCTGAGGCAGGGGCGGAGTCAGGCGATATTACAGAGGTGGAAATAGTGACGCCGTGGATATGTGGTCGGAAGCTTAACTCGGGGTCAAATACAACACCAAGGCTGCGAACAGACTGATTCAGCCTCAAGACAGTTGCCAGGGAGAGGAATGGAGTCAGTGGCTAGGGAAGAGTTTGTGGCAGGGACCAAGGCAATAACTTCAGTCTTCCTAATATTTAGTTGGAGGAAATTTCTGCTCATCCAGTACTGGGTGTCAGACAAGCAGTCTGACAATTTAGTGACAGTGGAGGGGTCAAGAGAGGTGGTGGTGAGGTAGACCTGGGTGTCGTCAGCATACATGTGGAACCTGACATCATGCTTTCGGATGATGTTGCCAAGGGGTAACATGTAGATGAGAAGTAGATGGGGGGGGGCAAGGATAGATCCTTGGGGGATACCAGCGTTAACGGTGCAGGAGTGCAGAAGACCCCACAAGGCATCAAAATCAATGGAACCTGTGGAACCGTATTGCTGCACGAGTGGACAGAGATAAACGAAGATGTAGATTTGTCAAAACACTTTCCTCTCCTGTTGAAGATCCATACATGATGCACTGAAGTGTCACTGATGGATAAATGTCTAAACCTGCAGAATCTTGGTGGAGAATGGAATACAAAACTCCAGTTCTCAATCAAAAGCAAAATATCGCAGATGCTGCCTGGCCCGGAGTGCTTCCAGCATTTTCTTTTTTTATTCCATTTCTCATTAATTACTTGTCTTCTGTTGCTTTACTTTGTTAGTTTCAGAAATACATCTTATCCGTCACCAAGCCTGCTTATTTCACCAAACTCATCATTTCACCTTTGCAACATTGCCTACCCCATCCATATTTTCATAATCTCTGGGCTCAATTCCTCCATCTCCAAACCATCGAAAACTCCAATGCCTGTTTCTTGTCCCAACACTAAACCCCACTTGCCCATTATCGACTGCAGACTTGCACTGTCACCTAATCAAATTTAAAATCCTTGTCCTCATCTTTAAACCTCCCGGCTTGTCCGATGCAATCTCTACAACCTGCTCAGGCCCCTTGTCCTCTGACTAACTTCTTGTACATTCCCTCCCTCTCAACACACTACTACTGGTGGCAGAGCCTTCAGCTATCTCAGCTCTACTCTTTGAATGTTCTTCCCTAAACCTCTATGCCTCTCCCATCACCCTTCAGAGCTATCTTTGGGCTACTTGCCCATAAAGGATCTACATCTGCTTTTTTACCTCCTCTGTTCAGTGCCTTGGATGTTTTTCTGCATTAAAGGCACTGTATCAATGCAAGTTGTTTGTGACAGGGTTTGGAATATTACTTCAAATTAACTGCTCCCTTTTGGCAGCAATTACATCAAATACATATGAAAGGCAATCATAACTATTTGCTGCCAGGCAGTTTTAATTTGGAATGCCGACAGAAGTCAGTGCCTTTACCTCCATTTGCCTGCATACTGTTAAACAGAACTTGACACCATTACTCATGTAAGTGAAAACATTTCCCATTTCCAATGGAACACAAATGGTGGTTATATTTTTACTTCTTGAAAAATGGCACAAGGGCCTATTTTGACTAGATCAATAAGGGTGACAGTGTGTTCCTGGTGCCACCTAACAAGAAACAGCACAAATGCCCCTTTAAGGGCACCACTAATATAACATACATATGGTCTAACCAAACTAATACGCTTTAATAAAGCAACAAAAGACCAGAAGTAACTTAACCAATTAAATGGCAATATTATTGGTGTCTAAGACACTATACCCTCTAGACTTGACTATTCCAAAGCACTCTTGGCTGGCCTCCTACGTTCTACCCTCCATAAACTTGGTCATCCAGAATTCTGCTGCCTGTGTCCTAACTCGCACCAAGTCCTGTTCACCCATCACCCCTGTGCTCGCTGACCTACATTGGCTCGCGGTTAAGCAACATCTCGATTTTAAAATTCTCATCCTGGTGTTCAAATCCCACCATGGCTTTGCCCCTCCCCATCTCTAATCTCCACCAGCCCTACAACCCCCACCCTCCAAGAGATATCTGCACTCCTCTAATTCTGGCCTCTTTGACCAAGCTTTTGGTCATCTGGCCTAATTTCCCCATATGTGGCTTGGTGTCAAATTTTGTTTTTTAATGCTGTGAAGCGCCTTGGGACGTTTTACTATGTTGAAGGTGCTATATAAATACAAGTTGTTGTTGTATACCCTGCAGTGCACACCAGTCGTGGAAGGAAATGTTAGGATTGCAGGTTGCAGTGCTTTTTATAGAACAAGTCTTTGAATCTAGTCCAAATTGATGAAATGGCATTTAAAAGATCAGTCCAATAACCACAAAAAATTTAGCATAAGTCACCAAGACCGATGGATGATCGGGGAAACTGAAAATTCACACTTGTGGACTACATGGTGTTCAGCGATTAGGTCCTTGTCATATTATTGAAGCACAGATCTCAATGGTTTATGCTCCAACAACCATCAAGATGATGAAAATTATGAAGAACAGCACTGCAGAACAAGATTACTGAGCTTCGGCATGAGGCAATACATCAAGCAGTCACCAGCACTACACTTTTGGTAGCTGTTTATGATACAAGTTACATGTCCAGCATAGGCTGTGTTGAAGCCACATGCTTTGAGGCAAAAAAGGAATCTGGATTGCTGCATTTGTATAATTTTCCCCAAGATAACATTAATTGTTTAGAGCGAGTAATCTAGAATTACTTGCTCTTACAATTTGTCAAGTGAGAGATTTTCCCCAAACATTTTTCTGAAAGTAATATCAAACACTTGTTTTTCCACCTGAAGTATCACCCAGTGATCCAATACCTGATTTAGCATTAAAAACTGGACAATTTTGTCTGCTAAATACAGTAAATGAAATGTTGATTGTGAAGAATGTGAAAACATTACAAATGTAAGATGAGTATGTGACATGCGAGTCCAGAGAGTACATTCATGGACAACCTTTTCAAGATACATAGATGTATAAACAGCATTTTATCCAGGTGAAAAGGCTCCCATTCAAAAACCCTTACACTATGTCTTCTGTATCACAAAACTATTCTAAACACAAATAAAGAAGGTATGAACTAGTACTGCAGCATCCCATACATATACACCACTCATACAAAAAGTTGTGCTAACTAGGAGAACTTAAATACAGTAGCGATTTAAAATACATATTTTACATAATATACTATGTCAGTTTATTCTTCCATGAGGCCTAGTCTGGAATGTAGCTTCGTATACACACACACACGTTCTTTAGACTTCCAGTCAAGTTTTTGGAAGACTTAGAAATTGGGCTTCGACTAGGAAGAATTAAATTGTACGCTCTTTTGGATACTAAAAGTTTCTAGATTGAGCAAACACTGCCTTCAGCAAATACTCGTTCGAACTGAATTAAGTGTTTCGATTATGCTCCGGAGTGAACAGCCGCATCCAAGCAGCTATCAACATCGTTTTCTGAATTGATGCCTGTATCTAACTGTAGACATCGAAACATGGGAATAAAGTCACCTATATATATAAAAAAAAAAGGATGACCGCAGAAGCATAATGGCCGTGTGATGTCGGGTTTCCGAGAAGATGCTCCTGTAATCAGTCTGTTTCCAGTGTCTTCATTCACACGATTAGAGGCTCCGCGCCGCTACCCAGAGGGCACTGGCAGCCGGAAGTGACTGCAACCTCAGCCCGCGGATCCAGCCGCGCTGCTCGGGCCTTCGGCGCTCCGCACGATTATAATACAAAGACTCCACAGAACGCGGCAGGGCCCCGATCCCCGACATCAGTCTGGTGAACGCGGACGGGCCCTCTCCTCACCTTCCCCAACAAAAGGATTCGCCCCGGGGGGGGGGGACGACACCAGGCACCGGATCCGCCTACTCCCTTGTGCAGGCCTCGGATTTGCACAGCAGGCCTGACCCGGCCTAAGCAGCCTTTCCGCCCCCCTCCCCGGGGCCGCCCATCGCTTCCTCCGACCCCTCAGAATACACGGAGCTAACTGGGCCCGTCATCAGTACAACCCGACATCATCCCAACTACCAGGCCTTGGCCGTCGCAACACCGGCTATCCCCGTACACCCCCCCCACACACCAAACCACGGCCTCCATTTGGCCGCCGCCGCTCCAGCCCTCACCCCCTTGGCTTTATCCTCCGCCATTTCACGGGCTGCGATCTCAATCTCTCGAGAGTTTTCTGGCGGGCTCGCGCTTTCGCTTCCGCTCCTTGTCTCCGTCTCGCGGCCTCCTCGTGTCGCCGCGCGCGCTCAGACCCCCGCCGCTCCCAGCCCGCTCGCCCATTGGCCGCCCGCCTGGTCACGTGCGCGAAAACCCCATAAAGGGTCACGTGGTGTGTGTCGCAACATTTCTGCCAGCTCCGCCTCCCTTTCGCCCTTCGCGGTCACGTGCTTCGTGGAACCCTGATCACGTGCCCATTCTTTGGCGCTCCGCGCTCTCTTGGGCCCTCACCTCCCTGTAGGGAGCGACACCGAGTTGCCCCAGTGTCACCAGACAGGGACAAAAATTGTGGCAAGTTCTCCAGGGCACCACCACATGTATAAAACAAAGACTAATAACGCTGTTTTGGGACTGCAGCTCACTCTAGTTGCAGTGGTACCAATTAAGAGGTAGCATGTGCCCCCCCCCTTCTTAACCAATAAAAAAAACTATAACAAACAAAAATTAAAGGAAACTTAACAAATTAAATCAAAATTCTATTTTCCGGGGTGATGAAGCACTCCAGTCCCTCCGGTCGCAGAAGGCCTCAAGCGCGCCGGTGGAAACCGCACACTCCATCTCCAGGGTCACCTGGGCGCGAACGTAGCCGCGGAGGGGAGGCAGGCAGGCAGTCGGGCCGAGCGATCCCCTTGACCACGGGGCCACAGCTCAACAGTCGTACGACCTAGAAATAATAAGATAGCAAAATACTGCGGATGCTGGAAATCAGAAATAACAACAGAAAATGCTGGAAAAACTCAGCAGGCCAGGCAACATCCGTGGAGAGAGAAAGAGAGTTAACGTTTCAGGTCGAAACCCTTCGTCGGAACTGAGAGAGCAAGAAATAAACAGATAAAAATGCAAGGGGGAGGCTGGGGGGAGGAATAAAAGAACAAAAGGGATGGTCTTTAGTGAGTAGAGACATTAAGAGATGCTCAAGGCAAGACGAGATGGTAATGGGACAGGTTGAGAAACAAAAGGTAAGGTGTGAAATGCTGGCAGAATCAGAGACAGCTGCCGTGGGGGGAGAGAGAGAAAAAAAGGAAAAAGGCACGGACCAAAAGAGTGGATAAAATGTATACATATGTGGTAGGGGACGGGGTTATGATCTGAAATTGTTGAACTCGATATTGAGTCCGGAAGGCTGTAAAGTGCCTAAACGGAAGATGAGGTGCTGTTTCTGGAGCTTACGCTGCGCTTCCGTGGAACAATGCAAGAGGCCGAGGACGGTGAGGTCTGAGTGAGCGTGGAGGGGTGAATTAAAATGACAAGCGACCGGAAGCTCGGGGTCACCCTTCCGGACTGAACGGAGGTGTTCCGCAAAGCGGTCACCCAATCTGCGTTTGGTCTCCCCAATGTAGAGGAGACCACATCGTGAGCAGCGAATACAGTATACTAGATTGCAAGAAGTACAAGTAAATCGCTGTTTCACCTGGAAGGGGTGTTTGGGGCCCTGGAGAGTGGGAAGGGGGGATGTATAAGGGCATGTGTTGCATCTCCTGCGCTTGCACGGGAAGGTGCCGGGTGAAGGGGAAGGGGTGCTGGGGGTGATAGAGGAGTGGACTAGGGTGTCTCGGAGGGAGCGGTCCCTACGGAATGCTGAAAGGGGAGGTGAGGGGAAGATACGTTTGGTGGTGGGATCACGTTGGAGGTGGCGGAAATGGCGGAGGATGATCCGTTGAATGTGGAGGCTGGTGGGGTGAAAGGTGAGGACAAGGGGAACTCTATCGTGGTTCCGGGAGGGAGGGGCCGGGGTGAGGGCAGAAGTGCGGGAGATGGAACGGACACGGTCGAGGGCCGTGTTGACCACGGTAGAGGGGAATCCTCGGTTGAGGAAAAAGGAAGACATGTCGGAAGCACTGGTATGGAAGGTGGCATCGTCGGAGCAGATGCGGCGGAGACGGAGAAACTGGGAGAAGGGAATAGAGTCCTTACAGGAGGCGGGGTGGGAGGAAGTGTAGTCCAGGTAGCTGTGGGAGTCAGTGGGCTTGTAGTGAATGTTGGTCAATAACCTATCCCCAGAGATGGAGACGGAGAAGTCGAGGAAGGGGAGGGAAGAGTCGGAGATGGACCATGTGAAGGTGAGGGAAGGGTGGAAATTGGAGGCAAAGTGAATGAAATTGTCTAGTTCAGGGCGAGAGCAGGAAACGGCACCGATACAGTCGTCAATGTACCGGAAAAAGAGGTGAGGGAGGGGACCCGAGTAGGACTGGAACAAAGAGTGTTCCACATATCCCACGAAAAGGCAGGCATAGCTAGGACCCATGCGGGTACCCATAGCAACACCTTTGATTTGGAGGAAATGAGTGGAGTCAAAGGAGAAGTTGTTCAATGTGAGAACAAGTTCAGCCAGGCGGAGGAGGGTGGCGGTGGATGGGGACTGGTTGGGCCTCTGTTCAAGGAAGAAGCGGAGCGCCCTCAGGCCATCCTGGTGGGGGATGGAGGTGTAGAGGGATTGTACGTCCATGGTGAAAAGGAGGCGGTTGGGGCCAGGAAACTGGAAACTGTTAAAGTGGCGGAGGGCGTCAGAGGAATCGCGGATGTAGGTGGGAAGGGACTGGACAAGGGGAGAAAAAATAGAATCGAGATAGGAAGAGATAAGTTCCGTGGGGCAAGAGCAGGCTGAAACGATGGGTCTACCAGGGCAGTCCTGTTTGTGGATCTTGGGAAGGAGGTAGAAGCGGGCTGTGCGGGGTTGGGGAACTATGAGGTTGGCGGCCGCGGGGGGAAGATCTCCAGAGGAGATGAGGTCAGTGACAGTCTTGGACACAGTGGCTTGATGTTCTGTAGTGGGGTCATGGTCCAGGTGGAGGTAGGAGGAGGTGTCGGAGAGTTGGCGTTCAACTTCCGCTAGGTAGAGGTCGGTTCGCCAAACAACAACAGCACCACCCTTGTCAGCAGGTTTAATGACAATGTCGGGGTTGGATCTGAGAGAATGGAGTGCTGCAAGTTCAGAGGGAGGTAGGTTGGAGTGAGAGAGGGGAGCAGAGAAATTGAGCTGGCCGATGTCACGGCGGCAGTTAGCAATGAAAAGATCTAGAGAGGGTAAGAGGCCAGAGGGAGGGGTCCAGGTGGAACGAGAATTCTGAAAGCGGGAGAAAGGGTCAGCCGTGCGGGGGGAAGACTCCTGGCCAGAGAAGTGGGCACGGAGACGGAGGCAGCGGAAAAAGAGCTCAGCATCGTGCCGAGCTCGAAATTCATTGAGATGGGGGCGTAAGGGGATGAAGCTCAGGCCTTTGCTGAGGACTGATCGTTCGGAGTCAGAGAGGGGAAGGTCAGAGGGGATAGTGAAAACGCGGCAGGGGGTGAGATTGGGAGAAGGGGGGTCAGAGGAAAGTGAAGGGGAAGAAGGTTCCGGAGGGGCGTTAGTGTCCAAGAGTTGTTGAAGCTTGCGATCCTTGACATCGGAAAGGAAGAAGAAAAGTTTTTTGTTGAAGCGTCGGATGAGTCTAAGGATGAAATGGAACTGTGGACCCGGACAGCTTTGAGATAGAGTGCGTCGGTGCTGCTGAAGAGAGAGGTCGAGAGTGTTCATGTGGCGCCGCATGGCGTTGAGCGTGGATCTCAAGATGCGGCGAGAGCAGTAGTTCGAGGAACGATGAATATCTTGGAGATATTTGTAATCCTGGGTTGATCCGAAACACGAAGGGTGGAAGTTTAGTAGGAATCCACGTGGGATAAGTCGGAACCGGAGACAGTTGCTGAGGAAAGTAATGTGGCTGTGAAACCGAGTCTTGGCAGATACCTGATCAAACACGAGAAGGGAAACTGAAAGCAATGACGATGAACAAGGTTGAAGAGCCAAACGGAAATCCCGTCGAAGAGAAGAGCAGAACTTCTTCAAGGTAGGCATTCCTAGAAGAGAGGTGGCAGTGAACCAAACACTAATACGATAGCAAAATACTGCGGATGCTGGAAATCAGAAATAACAACAGAAAATGCTGGAAAAACTCAGCAGGCCAGGAATAATAGTTGGTCCTAGAATTACTTCCTAATTACCAAACATGCTCTATACATATTTGAATTTGCATGTATAGTAGTGGAATTAAATCAATACAAACTAAATTTGTTCTGCTCTCCCGAGCCAATGATTTGAGCTTTCTTTGTGGGTTGTGCCTGTCAGTATACTTGAATTCTTCCATTTTCTAATGGAACACAATCCACGTAGTGGTTGGATCAAAGTCAGTCCTTTACTTGTTCATATTCATTTTCTCTCTCTTGTCTCTCAAGGCATCTACAAAATCAGTTGTGATGTTTCTTTTATTCATTTAACATTCAAAGTTAACCATAATAGTTTTTCTTATACATCTGTATACTGTTTTTTGCATGAAGTAACCATTTTGTGCTCCTGTCAAAACTACTGTAAAGAAGTTGCTACTGGAACATTACAAAACATGCACAGAATTCCTCTGATAATTCAATAAGTAACACCAAACAGCTCTTTCGGATGAAGCGTTAAACAGAGGTCCTGTCTGCTCTCTCAGGTGGACGTACAAGATCCCATGGCACTATTTCAAAGAAAACCAGGGGAGTTATCCCTGGTGTCCTGGCCAATATTTATCCCTCAATCAACATCATTAAAACAGATTATTTGGTCATTATCACTTCGCTGTTTGTGGGAGCTTGCTGTGCGCAAATTGGGTGTCGTGTTTCCTACATTAAAACAGTGACTACACTTCAAAAAGTACTTCATTGGCTGTAAAGTGCTTTGGGATGTCCTGAGGTCGTGAAAGGTGCTATATAAATGCAAGTCTTTCTTTCACATACACACAGCATACATTCCAATCATAAATGTTTTAGGCTGAGCATATTTTTTGCTGACACAAAGCAGTGAAACCGAGTCTCCTATGCACCCCTGTCTTGCTTTTCCCCAAGTCCAGTGGCTAATGTACTGGATGGGTCCTGTACTTCATCTTCATGTACTCCGAGAACTAATGGCCACATTTGCTGCCGCTGTATACTGGAGGCAGGAACTGTCATGAGAAGGGGAGTTCCCCCCTCCAGTATATAGGCAGCAATTGTTTTTTAATTATTCATTCATGGGATGTGGGTGTTGCTAGCAAGGCCAGCATTTATTGCCCATTTCTAATTGCCCTTGAGAAGATGGTGGTGAGCCGCCTTCTTGAACCGCTGCAGTCCGTGTGGTAAACACTGGTGACAGTGCTGTTTGGGAGGGAGTTCCAGGATTTTGACCCAGCGACGATGAAGGAACGCCGATATATTTCCAAATCAGGATGGTGTGTGACTTGGAGGGGAACTTGAAGGTGGTGGTGTTCCCATGCACCTGCTGCCCTTGTCCTTCTAGTTGGTAAAGGCCGCGGGTTTGGGAGGTGCTGTTAAAGAAGCCTTGGCGAGTTGCTGCAATGCATCTTGTAGATGGTACACACTGTAGCCACGGTGCGCCGGTGGTGGAGGGAGTGAATGTTTAAGATGGTGGAGGGGGTACCAATGATGCAGGGCTGCTTTGTCCTGGATGGTGTTGAGCTTCTTGAGTGTTGTTGGAGCTGCACTCATCCAGGCAAGTGGAGAGTATTCCATCACACTCCTGACTTGTGCCTTGTAGATGGTGGGGAAAGGCTTTGGGGAGTCAGGAGGTAAGTCACTCGCTGCAAAATACCCAGCCTCTGACCTGCCCTTGTAACCACAATATTTATGTGGCTGATCCAATTAAATTTCTGGTCAATGGTGACCCCCAAGGATGTTGATGGTGGGAGATTCGACGATGGTAATACCATTAAATGTTACGTTTAACTACATTAAAGACATTATATAAATACAAGTTGCTGTTGTTGTTGACCGAAATGACAGCGGTCTCCGGATATAAGCAGGATTATTTCTTCAGCAAAATGCAGTGAGTGGAGTATAGTTACATAATACAAATTATTTGCATAAAATCAATCCCAGTCACTTACAGCATTGCGGTCTCCAAGGGAGACAATAGAAGAGGGGGTGGCAGAATACATGGTAAGGGAAATGCATGGGAAACTTGGCAAGCGAGAAAAAGATAGGGAGAGGAGAGGAGAAACAAAGGAAGGAAAGTGGATGGCAATGTAAAGGAAGAGGGAAAATTAAAGGCAATGAATGGGGAAGTAAGTGGATGGCAACAGAAAAAAGTGGAAATAGATAATAGTGAAGGAGAGGGGTAAAGAAGTGGGAGTGGTGCTTTGTTGGAAGAGGAGAGAAGCTAGGAGCAACACTTTGGGTGGTGGTAGTAAGAAATGTATCAACATTAACTGAGAGGTACTGGGGATGGAGTGTGAGGGAGGGGCAATGAGAGCCGCATGAATTCTAGGGGGAGAGGGAAGAGCACCAGCTTCAATGGGGGAAAATGGAAAGAGATTACCAGTTTAACTAAGTTGGAAGGGGAGAAGAATGCCAGGTTGAATTGACGAGAGATAGAATGAAGAGTGTCAGTATGAACTGGGAGGTTTTGGAGAAGGGAATGTCTGAAACAGTGGGGAGTTGGATTGGGTGAGATGGTGGGGCAAGCAATTGGATGCAGAAGAATGACTGTTCAGGTAACTTAGGGGTAAATCATTCTATTGAAAATTCAAATGTCACTTTACCTTTTTAATTAAATATAAAAGTGCTTAAAATTTAATCAATTTAAAAGTGCTTAAAATTAACCAAAGTGCATAATTTTAAATTAAAATTATTTTCTAGGGAAATATATCCCAGAGCCCCTAGAAATGGATCAATTTTGTGACTTTAACATTTGGTTTTCCACTTTAATATTTTCATGTACTTGCATTTTTTTTCTTGCAATACAAGTGGAATAATGTTGGGTATCCTTACTGCTTAAGTTACAAATCCTATGCGACTATTTTTGCCTGCTTTTTTTGCAGCTGTTGTTCAGCTTTTCATAGTTTTCTAGGTTGCAGTAGCTCTTGCAATTAAAATCAATCCTCATTGGCAGACTAAGCAGTTTCTATATGTCTACCTTATCTCACTGATGGTCTTTCATTTCACCCATTTTCTATTTAGTAGTTTACAGGTCATTTAACACATTAACTCCCTTTCTGTGATTAGTGTGTCTCTTGGTTCAATCCGTCCTCAACCCGTTTTCCCTCTCTATTCTTCTCACCTTACTAAAATGCCTGTCTATCTGACAGCCTAATGAAGGGTACACACACCCAAAATGTCATAACCTGTATTTTCTATTTATGGACACTGACTGACTTGCTGTTTACTTTCAGCATTTTCTGTTTTTATTTCACATTTCCAGAATTTGCAGCTTTTCCTTTATTTATTTTCCCCAATGTAACGACATATTTTCACATGTTATAGGCTTATAATCAGGGCTGTTCTTCCTTTGTCAACTTTTTGTGGATTGTAGCAGCCTTCTTGAAGCTGTTGTCAGCTTTTTATAGTTCTTTTAAGGGTCACATGTATGAAATATCAATTAATTTTTTGAAATCTATCAATTGCTATTATTATGTCTAGACATGCTGCCTGCAACTTTGATTTTTTTGGACAATATTCAGAAAATTTTCACCATGAAATCATCTCTAGTAAACCACATGAACTAGTCATGTTTTGCTTTGTGCTGGAAAACATTAAACAAAGCAATTGTCTTGAAAGCTTAACAAACTGTATTCAGTCATAATATTCCTCCTCTTAATCCACTGATCTTAACTCCCAGCTAATGGAACAAATACAGCAACAATGAATTCAGGAGCAGGTTTCACCAGAAAAAACACTCTCCACTGACAAAGGATTCAATTGGAGTGTCCATTGTATCTGCAAATATATTTTTAAAAATTCATTTGTGGGATGCAGATGTCGCTGGCAAGGCCAGCATTTATTGCTCATCCCTAATTGCCCTTGAGAAGGTGGTGGTGAGCCGCCTTCCTGAACTGCTGCAGTCCGTGTGGTGAAGGTACTACCATAGTGCTGTTAGGGAGGGAGTTCCAGGATTTTGACCCAGCAACGATGAAGGGATGGCGATATATTTCCAAGTCAGGATGGTGTGTGACTTGGATGGGGAACTTGGAGGTAATGGTGTTCCCATGCACCTGCTGCCCTGGTCATGTGTCGCGGGTTTGGGAGGTGTTGTCGAAGAAGCCTTGGCAAGTTGCTGCAGTGCATCTTGTAGATGGTACACACTGCAGCCACGGTGCGCCAGTGGTGGAGAGAGTGAATGATTAAGGTGGTGGATGGGGTGCCAATCAAGTGGGCTGCTTTGTCCTGGATGTTGTCAAGCTTCTTGAGTGTTGGAGCTGCACTCCTCCAGGCAAGTGCAGAGTATTCCGTCACACTCCTGACTTGTGCCTTGTAGATGGTGGAAAGGCTTTGGGGAGTCAGGAGGTGAGTCACTTGCCACAGAATACCCAGCCTCTGACCTTGTGGCCACAGTATTTATGTTGCTGGTCCAGTTAAGTTTCTGGTCAATGGTGACTCCTAGGATGTTGATGGTGGGGGATTCGACGATGGTAATGCCGTTGAATGTCATGGAGCAGTGGTTAGACTCTCTCTTGTTCGAGATAGTCATTGCCTGGCACTTGTGTGGCGCGAATGTTACTTGCTGCCACTTGTCAGCTGAAGCCTAAATGTCATCCAGCAGGTCTTGTTGCATGCGGGCATGGACTGCTTCATTATCTGAGGAGTTGCGAATGGAACTGAACACTGCAATCTTCAGCGAACAGCCCCATTTCTGACCTTATGATGGAGGGAAGGTCATTGATGAAGCAGCTGAACACTGCCCTGAGGAACTCCTGCAGCGATGTCCTGGGGCTGAGATGAACTTGGAGTTCTCTCCATCCTTCCAGCCACAACCATCTTCCTTTGTGCTAGGTATGACTCAAGCTAGTGAAGAGTTTTCCCCCCGATTCCCATTGACTTCAATTTTACTAGGGCTCCTCAATGCCATACTCGGTCAAATGCTGCCTTGATGTCAAGGGCAGTCACTCTCACCTCACCTCTGGAAGTCAGGTCTTTTGTCCATGTTTGCACCAAGGCTGTAATGAGGTCTGGAGCCGAGTGGTCCTAGCGGAACCCAAATTGAGCATCGGTGAGCAGGTTATTGGTGAGTAAGTGCCATTTGATAGCACTGTCGATGACACCTACCATCACTTTGCTGATGATTGAGAGTAGACTGATGGGGCGGTAATTGGCCGGATTTGATTTGTCCTGCGTTTTGTGAACAGGACATACCTGGGCAGTTTTCCACATTGTCAGGTAGATGCTAGTGTTGTAGCTGCACTGGAACAGCTTGGCTAGAGTTCTAGTTCTAGAGCACAAGTCTTCAGCATGACAGCCGGGATGTTGTCGGGGCCCACAGCCTTTGCTGTATCCAGTGCGCTCAGCAAGTTCTTGATATCACGTGGACTAAATCGAATTGGTTGAAGACGGGCTTCTGTGATGGTGGGGACATCAGGAGGAGGCCAATATGGATCATCCACTCGGCACTTCTGGCTGAAGATGGTTGCGAATTCTTCAGCCTTGTCTTTTGCACTCATGTGCTGGGCTCCGCCATCATTGAGAATGGGGATGTTCATGGAGCTTCCTCCTCCCGTTAGTTGTTTAATTGTCCACCACCATTCACGACTGGATGTGGCAGGACTGCAGAGCTTTGATCTGATCCGTTGGTTGTGGGATCTCTTAGCTCTGTCTATAGCATGCTTTTTCCGCTATTGAGCATGTATGTAGTCCTGTGTTGTAGCTTCACCAGGTTAGCACCTCATTTTTAGGTATTCCTGGTGCTGCTCCTGGCATGCTCTTCTACACTCCTCATTGAACCAAGTTTGGTCCCCTGGCTTGATGGTAATGGTTGAGTGAGGGACATGCCAGGCCATGAGTTTACAGATTGTGGTGGAATACAATTCTGCTGCTACTGATGGCTCACAGCGTCTCATGGATGCCTAGTTTTGAGCTGTTAGATCTGTTCTGAGTCGATCCCATTTAGCATGGTGGTAGTGCCACCCAACATGATGGTCGATGCCGGGTGATCCATTTGGTTTTATTCTTAGTATACTTCTTTATAGTGGTTTGGTAACTGAGTGGCTTGCTAGGCGATTTCAGAGGGCAGTTAAGAGTCAACCACATAGCTGTAGGTCTGTAGTCACATATTAGCCAGACCAGGTAAGGACGGCAGATTTCTTTCCCTCAAGGACATTAGTGAACCAGATAGGTTTTTACCACAATCCGGTAGTTTCATGGTCATCATTACTGATACTAGCTTTTTATTCCAGATTTATTTAATTAACTGAATTGTAGTGGGATTTGAACTCATGTCTCTGAATATTAGTCCAGGCCTCTGGTTTATCATCCAGTAACATAACCACTATGCTACCGTACCTCACTGTATGCTTCATGTGTTCATTGGATTCCTGGTTGGTGCTATAAATAGATATTAAATCATTTCACAAACACACATTCTGATTGTATAGTGTCTGTGACACCTTCCATCTACAAGTTAGTGAGGTGAATGGATATTGCTGGAATTCAAAGGTGAGTTATCACAGATTGGAGGTAAGGACCAGTTCAACCAGGGCCACAAAGACAAGGAGACAATTGCTAAGGCAAACCAAGAAAATAGTGATGTAGAAAGAAATCTAGAAGAGGGAAGAAAACCAGAGAGTCTACTCATTAAGTTACAACAATGAACAGATACCAGGTACAACTTTCACCTAGCCTTTAATGGAGATAAATATTCCAAGATACTTCACAAAGGGGATCATTGAACACCAAGCAGGAATTGGGAGAAGTGTTAGGAGAAGTGAGCAAAGGGGTGGTTGAAGGTATAAGTTTTGAGGTGGGGAGAGGATGTGGCATGGCAGAAGAGTTTACAACGACAACTTACATTCCTATTGTGTTCATTATATACAAAGAGATGTCTCAGAGTACTTTACACTAAAAATAAGATGCCTGAACTTGAAACTGTTGTGGCAGTAGAGAACCAAGAGGAACATCAGAAACATGGCTGACCCAAAAGATGGCAACAAATACAACACATCGAGAGCTTGAGTGAAAGAAAGACTTACTTGCATTTATATAGTACCTATCACTGTGACAAAAGCAGAGTCAAATAGGGAAAGTTTCCGTATTTCATGTCATACAATTTTACTAGCCCATCCTAAAGTTCTTTCAGAACCTTTGGGTGAATCCCATCTGGCACTGAATGTATCCGGCCACCAACTCATTACTAATGTTAACATTACGTTAAAGTAATAGCCATCGATTAGGAAAACCTCCGAGGAAATTCTCAATGTTTATTTGCAGTACTTTGTGCATTCACAGGTAAACATGGCAGTTCTGACCCATTCATACTCAGTAATATTTTCCTGACCAACATGGGAGGATGGGACAAGAAAAGAAGTGGATAGGTGCAGAACAGGAGCTGGTTAAATGGCAGAAATGATATTATCATGAGACAAAGGGAGGCATAATGAGAGAAATAAAAGATGTTTGCAAAACACAGACAGTGTGAATATGTATGCAATTCAGTTGCAATTTGAAAGTTATACATTCTGTTCTTAATTTTATATTAACTTATCTCCCATGGCATTGCGCATGGGGAATCAAGACATGGGCACTTTTCAGGAGAGGAGAGGGGTGGAGAGGAGAAGAGAAGAAGGGGAAAGGAGAGGAGGGGCAGAGGAGGAGAGTGGGGAGTGGGGAGAACAATGGGGAGAGGTGGGTCAGAAGGAATAGAATGGGAACATAAGAAATAAGAGCAGGAGTGGGCCATACAGCCCCTCGAGCCTGCTCCGCCATTCAATAAGATCATGGCTGATCATCGACCTCAACTCCACTTTCCCGCCCGATCGCCATATCCCTTGATTCCCCTAGAGTCCAAAAATCTATCTATCTCAGCCTTGAATATACTCAAAGGCCGCGATTTTACTAATGGAGGCAGCTTGAGTGCGGGTCCGCTGCTTGGAGGCTTTCCGACCCGCTCCCGGCAGCCGCCTCCCAGAACTTACGAATTTGCGTTGATTGGCCTCGTTACGGCCAATGTGCGGGTCCCTCCAGGCAATTGCTTGGAGGCTGTCAGTTTCTCGCGTCTGATGACGCATTGTTTGAAAGAAAATTTAAAGGGGCCATGTTCCCTTTGGGGAAAAATGTCAATGTGATGGTTTGGTGCTGTAATATATAGAAAGGGGAGTTGACAGCGTCTGTTCTGAACAAAATTTAATGAATAAAATTGCTGGTCATATTTTTCCAGAAAGATTTTTATGATTTTTTGTATATATCAATTTATAATCTGACTATGAAATGAAAAAGATGCCAGATTTGTTCCAATCATTGGCTTAGTGATATTAATGCTTTTTTCTTTTAAAGGTGCTGGCTGCTGCAGGAACGGCAGCCCCAATAACAAAGGCTGCACCCAGGTTCAATGAGGACTCTCTCCATGCTCTTGTTGAGGGAGTTAGAGGACGTCAAGAGCTCCTGTTCTCTGGAAACGGAAGGAGGAGGCCTCCTCAGCAAACCAAGGCAGCTTGAGTGCAAATTTCTGAGGAGGTGAGCTTGAGGTCTGTGTGCAGATGAAGATGAGTTCAGTGTGGAAAAGGGTTTAATGATCTGCTGAGATCACTTAAAATGTGGCCTCTGCGTTCTGGGTCATGGAAGTTCAAGAGTGAGGGCTCAGGGTGATTTCTATGTAGAATGTTGGTGGTGACACTGAGCGCAAACCACCGTTTATTGGACAGATGATGCCTGGGGTTTTGAGAATGTCGGACTTATATTCATTTCCATGTGCCAGCCACCTGTGGTTGAAGCATAAGCTTATGCGAATCTGGCATGGCTGAGCGCATCCCTTGCCTGACGGCCAGCAATGTGGTCGCCTGCTGCTGAATTGGCCACATCCGGCCCCGCAAGGCATCACTCCTCGTCCTCCTCCTCATCCTCTTCCTCGTCCTCTTCATCTTCTTCCAAGCAGGCTGTGTGCTGAGCCACTTGTTCATCTGGCAGCACTAAGCCGCGCTGCTCTTCCTCCGAATCTGACGACCAGGATGAGAGGATGTAAATGGTTCTCATCCCGTTGTTATAGATTTCAGTTGAGGCAAGAAGCTTGCAAGCGCACACTCAAAGTGGCCTGAAATTATTCCAATCAGCTCACACAGCAGATGTGTGTCAGCTTGACCAGTCACAAGGTCAGTAGATTTGCAAAATCTTATCCCAAACCTCCAACAACAAAGTTGTTGCATTTGAATGCCAGCCATGTTACAGGAGCGCTTTTAAAGTTCTGCACCAATAATGACTACAGATCATGTCCTCCACCAACTCGTCTCCTTGCAGCAGGACTGTTTCTGACAAGACGGGAAACAGGAGCCAGAGGCAGGAAAATGGGAAACCTCTGTCAAAATAGGATTATCAAGGCAGTTAACAGGCTCTTAATTGCCTTAACTACCTGTCCCACCGGTTGGAGTCGGGTCAGTTGGGAGCAGCTGAACAGACACTCAGGAAAATCATGTGGGGGCGGGATGGAGGCGGATTGGGTGTCTGAAGCCATTTTTTCCGATTTTACCAACTGACACGCCTCCAAACCCGCCTCCTCGGGGCTGGTAAAATTGAGCCCAAAGACTCAGCATTCACAGCCCTCTGGGGCAGAGAATTCCAAAGATTCACAACCCTCTGAGTGAAGAAATTCCTCCTCATCTCAGTCTTAAATGGCCAACCCCTTATCCTGAGACTATGCCCCCTAGTTCTAGACACTCCAGCCAGGGGAAACAACCTCTCAGCATCTACCCTGTCAATCCCCTTCAGAATCTTGCATGTTTCAATGAGATCACCTCTCATTCTTCTAAACTCCAGAGAGTATAGGCCCATTCTACACAATCTCTCATCATAGGATAGCCCTCTCATCCCAGGAATCAATCTAGTGAACCTTCGTTGCACCGCCTCCAAGGCAAGTATATCCTTCCTTAGATAAGGAGACCAAAACTGTGCACAGTACTCCAGGTGTGGTCTCACCAAGGCCCTGTACAATTGTAGCAAGACTTCCTTACCCTTATACTCCAACCCCCTTGCAATAAAGGCCAACATGCCATTTGCCTTCCTTATTGCTTGCTGTACCTGCATGCTAGCTTTCTGTGTTTCTTGCACGAGGACACCCAAATCTCTCTGAATACCAACATTTGAAAGTTTCTCACCATTTAAAAAAGATTCTATTTTTCTATTCTTCCTACCAAAGTGAATAACCTCACATTCCCCGACGTTATACTCCATCTGCCACCTTACTGCCCACTCACTTAGTCTATCTATGTCCATTTGCAGACTCGGTGTTCTCCTCACAGCTTACTGTCCCACCTAACTTTGTATCATCAGCAAACTTGGATACATTACACTCGGTCCCTTCTTCTAGGTCATTAATATAGATTGTGAATAGCTGAGGCCCCAACACTGATCCTTGCGGCACCCCACTAGTTACAGCCTGCCAACCTGAAAAAGATCCGTTTATCCCTGCTCTCTGTTTTCTGTCCGTTAACCAATCCTCTATCCATGCTACTATATTACTCCCAACCCCATGAGCCCTAATCTTGTGTAATAATCTTTTATATGGCACCTTATCGAATGCCTTTTGGAAATCCAAATATACGACATCCACTGGTTCCCCTTTTTCTACCCTGCTAATTTCATCCTCAAAAAACTCTAATAAATTTGTCAAACACGATTTCCCTTTCATAAATCAATGTTGACTCTGCCTAATCATGTTATGATTTTTCAAGTGCCCTGATACCACTTCCTTAACAATGGATTCCAGCATTTTCCCGACGACTGATGTCAGGCTAACTGGCCTGTAGTTCCCTGTTTTTTCTCTCCCTTCTTTCTTGAATAGCAGTGTTACATTTGCAACCTTCCAATCCGCTGGGACCGTTCTAGAATCTAGGGAATTTTGGAAGATCAAAACCAATGCATCCACTATCTCTTCAGCCACCTCTTTTAGAACCCTAGGATGTATGCTGTCAGGTCCAGGGCATTTGTCGGCTTTTAGTCCCATTAGTTTCGTTAGTACTTTTTCTCTACTTATATTAATTACGTTAAGTTCCTCACCCTCATTGGGTCCCCACCATTTTTGGTATGCTTTTTGTGTCTTCTACTGTGAAGACAGATACAAAATATTTGTTTAACGTTTCTGCCATTTCCTTGTTCCCCATAATAATTTCTCCTGTCTCAGCCTCTGAGGGGCCAATGTTTACTTTTGCTACTCTCTTCCTTTTTACATACTTGGAGAAGCTCTTACAATCTGCTTTGATATTTCTTGCTAGTTTTCACTCATATTCTTTTTTTTCCCTTTTTATCAATTTTTTGGTCAACCTTTGCTGGTTTCTGAAACCCTCAGGCTTACTATTATTCTTTGCAACATTATAAGCTTCTTCTTTCAATCTAATGCTATCCTTAACTTCTTTAGTTAGCCACGGTTGGATCAATTTTCCCGTGGAATTTTTGTTTCTCAATGGAATGTATTTTTGTTGAGAATTATGAAATATTTCTTTAAATGCCAGGGGAAGAGAAAACAGAGGAGAGGAGTGGAGGAAGGGGGACGGGAAAAAATGGGGTAACAGAAGGGTGAAATAAGGGAGATGGAAGGGAGCGATGGGGAGAGGAGAGTTGGAATAGGGGAAAAGAAAGAACAGAATGGAGGAGGAGAGGTTAAGAAGAGAGGAAAGAAGAACCCCATCTTAGAGAATAATGCACTGTGAATGACATAGTACAATACTCCTGTCCTTAAAAAAGATTGTACCATCAAATTATTGTTTCCTACATTACAACAGTCACTACACTTCAAAAAGTACTTCATTGGCTGTAAAGCGCTTTGGGACATCCTGAGGTTGTGAAAGGCGCTATATAAATCCAAGTCTTTCTTTCTTATTGAGCAACACAAAGGGGATCTGTTATTTTTTCAAAACATCCTTAGGACACTTGAGGGTACATTATTGAACACATACCACTATTGTAAAGCTACCTATTGTTTTCAGTAAGAACATAAGAAAAAGAACAGGAGTAGGCCATACAGCTCCTCGAGCCTGCTTCGCCATTCAATAAGGTCATGGCTAATCTTCCACCTCAAACCCACTTTCCCGCCCTATCCCCATATCCCTTGATTTCCTTTGTGTCCAAAATAGCAATTTTTGTAAAATAAAGCACTTTGTTTTGGAGTATTATTACAAATTTAATATTCATTACTTAAATCAGTTTGCAAAGTCTGACACTGTTTCTCACATTCTCTGATCATAGCAACTGTGGGAATTATTGCAAAAAGTTAATTAAATGAAAATGACTCATTAAATAACTGTGAGAAGTCGCACAACACCAGGTTATAGTCCAACAGTTTTATTTGAAATCACAAGCTTTCAGAGCGCTGCTCCTTCGTCAGGTGAAGTGAAGAGATGTATATAGGCACAGCATATATAGTCAGAGAACACTGCCAGATGATTACAGTTAATCTTTCTAACTGCCCTTTATCACACCTCGGCCGAGAGATAATCACGGCAATCAAAGGTGTGGATGGTGTCCAAACAGGTCAGTCAGGAAAACATTACATCAAAGACAATGAGGTGGGGTCACAAGGGGTCAAATGTGGCAGATGCTGGGGTCTGTATGGAAAACAAAAAACTTTTTTTGCTGGAAATCACAGCAGGTCCGGCCGCATCTGTGTAGAGAGAACACGCCAACAACGACTCGAGTCTGGATGACTCTACGTCAGGTGGGGTTACATGTAGCGTGACATGAACCCAAGATCCCGGTTGAGGCCGTCCTCATGGGTGTGGAACTTGGCTATCAGTTTCTGCTCGACGATTTTGCGTTGTCGTGTGTCTCGAAGGCCGCCTTGGAGAACGCTTACCCGAAGATCGGAGGCTGAATGTCCTTGACTGCTGAAGTGTTCCCCGACTGGGAGGGAACACTCCTGCCTGGCGGTATCCGTTCATACGTTGTCGCAGTGTCTGCATGGTCTCGCCGATGTACCATGCTCCGGGGCATCCTTTCCTGCAACGTATGAGGTAGACAACGTTGGCCGAGTCACATGAGTATGTACCATGTACCTGGTGGGTGGTGTCCTCACGTGTGATGATGGTATCTGTGTTGATGATCTGGCATGTCTTGCAGAGGTTGCCGTGGCAGGGTTGTGTGGTGTCGTGGTCGCTGTTCTCCTGAAAGCTGGGTAATTTGCTGCGAACGATGGTCTGTTTGAGGTTAGGCGGCTGTTTGAAGGCGAGTAGTGGAGGCGTGGGGATGGCCTTAGCGAGGTGTTCGTCGTCATCGATGACATGTTGAAGGCTGCGAAGAACATGGCGTAGTTTCTCCGCTCCGGGGAAGTACTGGACGACGTAGGGTACTCTGTTGGCACACCAATAACAGGAAGCTTGAGAAACTCGGCATCACCACCAGCAGCAACCAAGCTTCCCCCGGTACCACGGTTGCAACCACAGGGAAGTCCATCGTCAACTTGTCCGACCACACCCTTCAACCAGACGAAATTGAAGTTCTCAGCCGAGGGCTCAATTTCTGCCCCACCACCAAAATGGACCCCATCGGTCTTGCGGCAGACACAGAGGAATTCATCAGGAGAATGAGGCTCCGGGAATTCTTCCACGAATCCCAAGATGTCAGCAGCGAACCCAATGAGACAATCAATGATCCAGAACAGCAGACAGAGGGACCCGCAGTGCAGCAACCGAAGAAGAAAGAATCAAATTGGACCCCACCGGAGGGTCGCTGCCCTAAGCTTGACATGTATGCTCAAGCTGTTCGGAGATGCATCAATGCCAGATTCATCAGCTGCACTCACAAGACAGTCCAGAATGTCACCCGAGCACAACGCAACGCTATCCACGCTCTCAAGACCAACCACAACATCGTCATCAAACCAGCGGACAAAGGAGGAGCCATTGTCATACAGAACAGAATGGACTATTGCAAAGAAGCATACCGACAACTGGACAACCAGGAACACTACAGACAGTTACCCGCAGATCCGACCAAAGAACACACCCGCCAACTCAATAGACTGATCAAGACCTTCGATCCAGACCTTCAAAGCATCGTACGCGCTCTCATCCCACGTACTCCCCGCGTGGGAGACTTCTACTGCCTCCCAAAGATACACAAAGCCAACACACCCGGACGTCCTATCGTATCAGGCAACGGAACCCTGTGTGAGAACCTCTCTGGATACGTCGAGGGCATCCTGAAACCCATCGTACAGGGAAACCCCAGCTTCTGTCGCGACACTACAGACTTCTTACAGAAACTCAGCACCCACGGACCAGTTGAACCAGGAACACTCCTCGCCACGATGGACGTCTCGGCACTCTACACCAGTATCCCCCACGATGACGGCATCGCTGCGACAGCCTCAGTACTCAACACCAACAACAGCCAATCTCCAGACGCCATCCTACAACTCATCCGCTTCATCCTTGACCACAATGTCTTCACCTTGGACAACCAGTTTTTTACCCAAACACATGGAACAGCCATGGGGACCAAATTCGCACCCCAATACGCCAACATCTTCATGCACAAGTTCGAGCAAGACTTCTTCACTGCACAGGACCTCCAACCAACGCTATACACCAGATACATCGATGACATTTTCTTCCTATGGACCCACGGCGAAGAATCACTGAAAAGACTACACGATAACATCAACAAGTTCCATCCCACCATCAAATTCACCATGGACTACTCCTCAGAATCGGTTTCATTCTTGGACACACGAATCTCCATCAAAGACGGACACCTCAGCACTTCACTCTACCGCAAGCCCACGGACAACCTCACGATGCTCCACTTCTCCAGCTTCCACCCTAACCACGTTAAAGAAGCCATCCCCTATGGACAAGCCCTGCGAATACACAGGATCTGCTCAGACGAGGAGGAATGCGATGGACACCTACAGACGCTGAAAGACGCCCTCGTAAGAACGGGATATGACGCTCGACTCGTCGATCGACAGTTCCGATGGGCCACAGCAAAAAATTGCATAGACCTCCTCAGAAGACGAACATGGGACACAACCAACAGAGTACCCTACGTCGTCCAGTACTTCCCCGGAGCGGAGAAACTACGCCATGTTCTTCGCAGCCTTCAACATGTCATCGATGACGACGAACACCTCGCTAAGGCCATCCCCACGCCTCCACTACTCGCCTTCAAACAGCCGCCTAACCTCAAACAGACCATCGTTCGCAGCAAATTACCCAGCTTTCAGGAGAACAGCGACCACGACACCACACAACCCTGCCACGGCAACCTCTGCAAGACATGCCAGATCATCAACACAGATACCATCATCACACGTGAGGACACCACCCACCAGGTACATGGTACATACTCATGTGACTCGGCCAACGTTGTCTACCTCATACGTTGCAGGAAAGGATGCCCCGGAGCATGGTACATCGGCGAGACCATGCAGACACTGCGACAACGTATGAACGGATACCGCCAGGCAGGAGTGTTCCCTCCCAGTCGGGGAACACTTCAGCAGTCAAGGACATTCAGCCTCCGATCTTCGGGTAAGCGTTCTCCAAGGCGGCCTTCGAGACACACGACAACGCAAAATCGTCGAGCAGAAACTGATAGCCAAGTTCCACACCCATGAGGACGGCCTCAACCGGGATCTTGGGTTCATGTCACGCTACATGTAACCCCACCTGACGTAGAGTCATCCAGACTCGAGTCGTTGTTGGCGTGTTCTCTCTACACAGATGCGGCCGGACCTGCTGTGATTTCCAGCAAAAAAAGTTTTTTGTTTTCCATACAGACCCCAGCATCTGCCACATTTGACCCCTTGTGACCCCACCTCATTGTCTTTGATGTAATGTTTTCCTGACTGACCTGTTTGGACACCATCCACACCTTTGATTGCCGTGATTATCTCTCGGCCGAGGTGTGATAAAGGGCAGTTAGAAAGATTAACTGTAATCATCTGGCAGTGTTCTCTGACTATATATGCTGTGCCTATATGCATCTCTTCACTTCACCTGACGAAGGAGCAGTGCTCCGAAAGCTTGTGATTTCAAATAAAACTGTTGGACTATAACCTGGTGTTGTGCGACTTCTCACATTTGTCCACCCCAGTCCAACACCGGCATCTCCACATCATCATTAAATAATAACAGAGTATCTTGAACTAATACTTTGAAGAATGCAGCAGCACGGCTCCACTCATTTAAAACACTGCCAAGCAATGTTCCCTTTAAGCTGCGCAGTCACACAGCGCTCTGGAGGTCCCGCGCAGCCGACTCACTGGCTTTTAAAGGGAAAAACCGTGCATGTGCGGACTTTTGAACACTTAAAAAATTGGAGGGAACATTGCTGCAAAATGGATGCCCGATAGCATACTGCACCGCAGTTGTGTACCTCTTTTCGTGCGAACAATAAACAAATAAGCTGTAACTTAACAAAAGCATAAACGTAAACTTAACAACTTAAATTAAAATTTGGTTGCCGGGGGTGATGATGCACTCCAGTGCCCACTGGTCACGGAAGGCCTTGAGCGTGCCGGCGGACACCGTGTGCTCCATCTCCAGGGCCACCCGGGCACGAATGTGACCGCAGAAGAGAGGCAGGCAGGCAGTCGGGTCAAACGACCCCCCTCGACCACCCGCTGCCTGGACCAGTTGATGGCCACCTTAGCCAGGCCCAGGAGCAGTCCTACGAGGAGGTCCCCTGACCCGCCCGCTCCCCTCCGCACCGGGTGACCAAAGATCAGGAGCGTGGGACTAAAGTGCAGCCAAAGATCGAGGAGCAGCCCCTTCAAATAATGAAACATAGAAACATAGAATCTAGGAGCAGGAGTAGGCCATTCGGCCCGTCGAGCCTGCTCCACCATTCAATACGATCATGGCTGATCATCCAAATCCAGTACCCTGTCCCTGCTTTAATCCCCACAGTACACATATCCCACCCTACCCCCGTAACCCCACGTATTTAATTCCCCCTAACATATCCCATCCTATCCCCATAACCCCACATATTTAATCCTCCCCTAACACTAAGGGTCAATTTATCATAGCCAATAATGGAAGGGGGGCTGTAACCTCTCACATTCAACATACACATGCAACACTGAATCCTCCAGGCCACAGAAGAGGCATGCCCGGCCATCCACGTGGAGCCTGAGCAGAGGTGAAGCATATACAAAAGCAAAGGAAAAATAAATCAGTTTTGGAGTCACCTCAAATCATCTTCATTTGCTTTATAATAGAGCAATACTGATGAAACTCTGGAACCTGATGAAGCTTTCACTGAAGAATGGTGTGTAGAATCAGATCAACTAAAAAGGTAAAAACAAAAAAAAAATTAGTTTACAACTCCCTGTTTTTCTTTATTCAAATAACACCATAATATAGACATTTTTTATAATTTCTCTCTATCTAGCATTGCAAAGTAATAATTTTACCCATTACAAGCTGAAAAGATTGTGTGGATTATTGAAGCATGAAACAAACCCCTTGCAGTAAAACTGTTTTAGAAACGAATAAATCCTTGTGGTGCAGAAAGTGTTCAAACATTTCTTCAGACTACTTTGTCCCTGTGCCAACGAATGAAGAGCACAATCTGGTGATGTCATCCGCACAGAGTGGAGCAAGTCAATGACACGAGTACGCATGCGTGTGAGATAGCGGAAGCGCATCAGGAGGTTGGCAGGTGGGGTTGAAGTCCTTCAGCTGGGCAGGAGCAGATTCTCCAACATGGCCCAGCCAGCAGAAAGAGGTAGGGACTGACGGACAGGTTGGAGTTTGTCTGTATTTGTGACGACTCGGGATTTTGCAAGCCTTGCAACTTAGAAATACGCGGCACTTTGAACGAAGTTCTTCCCTTTCTCCCTTTAATTTGTTGCAGATTTTGAAGCTGTGGGGGCAGGATGGGAAGCGGCAATTAAAGTGGGAGGAGGCTCGTATGAAGGAAAACACCAGCTTAGCGCAGTTGGGTTGAATGGCCTGTTTCTGTGCTGTAGATTCATGTGCGAAAAGCGTGTGTCAGAAAGTTGTGTTAGATGTAGTAGTGTGTGTTGTGAGAGAGAGAGAGAGACACAGCGAGGGGGTGGGGGTGTGTAGAGACTGTTCTGAAGGTATCTTCTCGGGTTCAGTGATGTCAGTCGCTCCCTGAAGCAGTCTGAGCACCTACTTTTTATGGAAGTTGCGTCCTATTGCTCTAGATCTACTTGTGTGGTGGCGGGATCTCGGAATGTAACAATGAAACTCCCTTTGTGATCTGGAGTGGGTTTCTGTGTCTTACACACCGGTACTCTTTCAATCTGTCCAAACATGGACCAAGGTAACACTGGGTAAGTCAAAGTTTAGTTTGAATTACAAACTGCTTTATTACACAGTGGGTAGAATACACAGATGAGTTGTTTGATACGATTGGTACAACTTCTGTTTATACACTGTTACAAAAGTAAAGAACACAGGAGCGCCAACCCATTCCATTGGTCATCTAACTCAATTTAAAAGCATAATCTCTGTACTCTGACCTGACTCCCAGAGCAACGGTTCAATCTCTTCGCAGACCTGCTGCTCGGCTCCCCCTTAGTGGCTACGCTCTGATTTTTTAAAAAGCCGCCCTCTCCTTTAGAATTCAAAAAAGGTTTCGAACATCAAGGTGCAAAGTGTCCTCCTGTATAACCAGATATGTCCATTGTCTGTATAACAAGATAACAAATTGTTCATTGTTTCGGCCTCTGCGAGAAATTCCTACATTACATTGTAAATACAATCTGTCTGCCTACTGCTCCCCAACTCAGCATAGGGCTGTCTTGGGAAGCTAACCTCTTTTGGTAAAGTTTTGCTTAAAAAAATACAACTTAACATTCCTCATGTCTAAGTTCTTTCTGTGACAAAATGACCAAAGAATCTCAAATGACAAGCCTCTACTAATCAACGCAATCATGTCTTTAATATACCATGTCAAACTGCTTAACACTTGGAAGTCAGATCTAAGCCTAAGTATGGATAGGGGCAAGTTAGGTGAGGAGGGAGCTATTGAAGAGGTAGGTTTTAAGCAGGTTTTTGAAGGTGATGAGCAGTGTCTGAAGGTGGAGGGGTTTAGACCAGATTTGAAAGAATGGAGGAAAATGTGGCTGGAGGAGGTTGTACAAGCAGGGAGAGGTGAGGACGTGGAAGAATTTGAATGTGAGGATTTTGCAATTGATGCACTGAGGGATAAGGAGCCAATGGCGGTTGGCAAGAATAGGGAAGGTAGGTGAGTGGAATTTTGTGCAAGAAAGGATAGGGGTGGTGGCATTCTAAATGAGTTGGAGTCAATGTAGGATGGAGCCTGGGAGGCCAGCTTTGGAAAAGTCAAGTCTGGACTAAAAGGCATGGGTGAGGTTTTTGCCAGCAGTGGGGTGAGGTAAGGATGGAGATAGAGGTGATGTTTGAGGTGGAAATAAGCAGTCTTGATGGATTGGATGTGGGATTCGAAGCTCAGCTCCATGTCAAAGTGTTGGATTGAGTTTAAAAGGGGTGCGGAACTGGGGTTATGATGCAGAGTTTATGGCAAGGGCCAAAGAGGATGGCTTTGGTTTTGCCAAAGTTGAACCGCAATACATTTTTGTTCATCTACAGCTTGATGTCTGACACAGTATTATAAAACCACTTCTTAAATCCTGTTTACATATTGTGACAAAATTGCTTGCAATTGCTCCAATGCTAGAGCAGTAATGCAGTTTGTTTAGTCTTTACATAGAAACATAGAAACATAGAATCTAGGAGCAGGAGTAGGCCATTCGGCCCGTCGAGCCTGCTCCACCATTCAATACGATCATGGCTGATCATCCAAATCCAGTACCCTGTCCCTGCTTTAATCCCCACAGTACACATATCCCACCCTACCCCCGTAACCCCACGTATTTAATTCCCCCTAACATATCCCATCCTATCCCCATAACCCCACATATTTAATCCCCCCCTAACACTAAGGGTCAATTTATCATAGCCAAATCAACCTAACCCGCACATTTTTGGACTTATTTAAGTAAGTGAGTTGATTTATTGTTGCTCCCTCAGTTCATACTGTTTGTTTTTTTCCCTCTTTCTAGCCTATTACAGGTTTGTGGTGCTACTTTTCAACTGTCTAGTGACTTTTGGTTCCTATTTCTGCTTTGACATTCCCAGTGTGCTTCAGGAGCAGTTCCAGGGGGTGAGTACAGAATTACCCAGAGGATGAATATGTTGCCTGGTCAGTTGGGCTCTGTCCACCAGCCTAAGGAACACCTCTCTATTGTACTCTGGTGCAGTATTCTGGATATATACAGTATGTTTGCCCAGCATTTCAGACTTACTCAATTAAAAATCTGGCTACCTGTTGAATTTATTCTGTGTGCAGCAATGAATTCCTCCTCTGTTCTCTTCTCAGATCAAATATCACCATTAGTTGAGAAGGTGGATAGACGATGCTGCTTTTGAGCTAACTGGGATGCATGGCAGCCACCCAAGGACAATTTCTCCACCGTATTTCCCTCCCCACAGCCAGTGGATTGAACCAGATCCTCTTTTGGCATGGGGCTATGGTTTGGTGGTTCAGAAAATAGAATCCGAGGGTATAAATAGTGAAAACAAATGTAAAACATTTTGGGGAAGAACTTCTTCATTCAGAGTGATAAATGTTTGGAATGACCTGGCGGGTAGGATAGTAGATGCAAAAACATTAGGGTTATTCAAGATGCAGTGCATGCTGTATTTGGAGTTAGGTGTGAGCTGTTACAAAGTTACTATGACTTTGCATCTCATTTGAAACGGCACTGACTAGAATTGTAGAAACCAGTCTCTATATCCTCATGGTATAGCCTATTAGCCTCTGACAGCAGTGAATTTCTTGCAGGTCTGTTACAGATTTTCATTGTGTTTTAAAGTATTAAAACAGTTATATAGTAGACAATATCACATTCTCCAATATCTTCCCCCCCCCCCCTCCCCTCCCTGTAAACTTAATGTGAGTTATCTTTTGGATATTTAGTAGATTTTCAAATTTTCAGTTGTTCCTGGGTTGGGTGCTGAGAAATTACTATTGATGCCATGTAAATTAAACCTGTCCCAATGGTGAGTAAATGATTTTTGGTGAGGATAGTTAGAGATCCTAACTGGATACAAGGTCAGTGGTTCAGCAGCTAGACTTTGAAAAGTTTAGGGTTGTAGGTTTGTCCTGATGCAGCGCCTTCTGTTGTATCTGCATAACCCTTATGGCCTCTGTCTTTCCAGAATCTCACTTGTCCCAATTCTACTGCGACCAATGGGACAACAGATTGTGTGGAGGGACTGGGGATGACCCCACAGCAGTACAACCTTCTCTACGCTATCTATGCATGGACGTGAGTTACCGCTAACAAATAGAACAACAACTTGTATTTATATAGCACCTTTAACGTAGTAAAACATCCCAAGGCGCTTCACAGGAGTGTTAGAAGACAAAAAATTTGATACCGAGCCACATAGGGAGAATTATGGGCAGATGACCAAAAGCTTGGTCAAAGATGTAGGTTTTAAGGAGCATCTTAAAGGAGGAGAGAGAGGTAGAGAGGCGGCAAGGTTTAGGGAGGGAATTCCAGAGCTTAGGGCCTAGGCAACAGAAGGCACGGCCACCAATGGTTGAGCGATTTATAATCAGGGATGCTCAAGAGGGCAGAATTAGAGGAGCGCAGATATCTCGGGGGTTGTGGGGCTGAGGAGATTACAGAGATAGGGAGGGGCGAGGCCATGGAGGGATTTGAAAACAAGGATGAGAATTTTTTAATTGAGGCATTGCTTAACCGGGAGCCAGTGTGGGTCAACGAGCACAGGAGTGATGGGTGAACAGGACTTGGTGCGAGTTAGGACACGGGCAGCTGAGTTTTGGATGACCTCAAGTTTACGTAGGGTAGAACGTAGGAGGCCAGCCAGGAGTGCGTTGGAATAGTCAAGTCTAGATGGCATGGACGAGGGTTTCAGCAGCGGATGAGCTGAGGCAAGGCTAGAGACGGGTGATGTTATGGAGGTGGAAATAGGCGGTCTTAGTTATGCCGCGGATATGTGGTTGGAAGCTCATTTCAGGGTCAAATATGACCCCAAGGTTGTGAACAGTGTGGTTCAGCCTCAAACAGATGTTAGGGAGAGGAATGGAGTCAGTGGCTAGGGAGCAGAGTTTGTGGCGGGGACTGAAAACAATGGCTTCGGTCTTCCCAATATTTAATTGTAGAAAATTTCTGCTGATCCAGTACTGGATGTCGGACAAGCAGTCCGACAATTTAGAGACCGTGGAGGGGTCAAGAGAAGTGGTGGTGAGGTAGAGCTGGGTGTTGTCAGCGTACATGTGGAAACTGATGCTGTGTCTTTGGATGATGTCGCCAAGAGGCACCATGTCGATGAGAAATAGGAGGGGGCAAAGGGTAGGTCCTTGGGGGAAACCAGAGGTAACGATGTGGGAGCGGGAAGAGAAGCCATTGCAGGTGATTCTCTGGCTACGATTAGATAGATAAGAATGGAACCAGGCGAGTGCAGTCCCACCCAGCTGAACGACGGTGGAGAGGCGTTGGAGAAGGATGGAGTGGTCAGCCGTGTCAAAGACTGCAGACAAGTCGAGAAGGATGAGGAGGGATAGTTTACCTTTGTCACAGTCACAAAGGATGTCATTTGTGACTGAGAGCCGTTTTGGTACTTTGGCAGGGGCGGAAACCTGATTGGAGGGATTCAAACATGGAGTTGAGGGAAAGATGGGCACGGATTTGGGAAGCGACGACACGTTCAAGGACTTTGGAGAGGAAAAGGAGGTTGGAGATGGGGCGGTAGTTTGCAAGGATGGAGGGGTCAAGGGTTGGTGACGGCAGACTTGAAGGAGAGGGGGACAGACTGAGGAGAGAGAACAGTTAACAATGTCAGCTAACATGGGAGCCAGAAAAGGAAGTTGGGTGGTCAGCAGTTTGGTGAGAATAGGGTAGAGGGAGCGGGAAGTGGGTCTCGCGGACAAGATGAGCACAGAGAGGTCATGAGGGGAGATCAGAGAAACTGGAGAAAGATGTGAGTGCAGGGCTGGGGAAGGGGGGAACCTTAGAGGAAGTTTGGCCCGGTGGGCTAGGGGAAGGAAGGGAAGTGGCAGAAGCAGCTGAACAGATGGTCTCAATCTTAGAGACAAAGAAGTCTATGAGCTCCTCACACTTGTCAGAGGTGAGAGTAGAGGAGACAGGGGAGAGGGGTTTAAGAAGACGGCTAGCGATAGAGAATAGAAGTCGGGGTTTATCTTTGCATTCCAGAATGAATAGTGAGCAGTTTTGGTAGACGAGAGCAGGGCCCGATAGTGCTTTATGTGGTCCAGCCAGATCTGGCGGTGAATGGCTAAGCCAGTTGTCCACCATATCCGTTCAAGTCTGCTTGGACTGAAGGGAGCGAAGATGAGGGCCGGAACGGGGAAGTGGTCAGAGATGGCCTTATCTGCAATTACATGATGGGAGTAGCGAGGCCACGAGAGATGGCAAGGTCGAGGGGATGGCCGTGAATATGGGTTGGGGAGTTTACATTGGAGGGAGAGATTAAGGGAGGATTGGAGGGTAGTGAACTCAGGAGAGAGAGCATGATGAATTGAGATGAAGGTTGAAATCACTGAGGATGAGAAGTCACTCAGTGCCGAGGCTGAGGGAGGAAAGCAGTGAAGATATCTTGGTAATAAAATTTTTGAGAATGAGAGGTGAGAGGGGTGGAAGAAGGTGAGATGCTCAAAGGAGGAGAAACTGCCAGAGGAATAGGGGGACAGACCAAGTTGTGATTTGGTGATGAGAGCCACACCGTCACCATGGCGGTCTGGGCGGGGCAAGTGGTGGGAGGTGGGGAGACTTCATTTGAGGGTAAGGTGTTATCACCCCTCAGCCAAGTTTCCGTCAGGGCCATGATGTCGATGCAATCATCCACGATATGCTCATGGATGGCAAGGGCCTTGTTCACAAGTGAACGGACATTTTGGAGGGAGATTCGGTGAGGGTCGGTGAAGGCCAACGTCCACAGGGTCGGTGCTAGGAGGGGTGAGTTGGACAGGGAGGAGATTGGCCAGCCTTGTCATAACAGCCTTGTCAGTGGAATTTCTTGTGACCACAACTTCCTCGGACTCCCTTTTCTCCACACTTCTTCCCTGAAACATCCATTTGTCCTAAATTACTAACTCTGCCCAATAACTTGACATTCCTTTCCTTTCTGATGTCTTATTCAACTTTCTTTACCTGCTTTCTCCCTTGTTCCTTTGTCAGGGGATAGTGTTCTATGGGTATTTGTCACCCTATGGTACCTCTTTCATTCTTGATGTGTGAGCCTAGACAAGTGTCTGCAGGCTGTTCAAACACGTGGGCATCATTGTTGACTCCAATTCACCCTTGCCCAACCTGCACATTTTCTCATGCACTTGCAATTTCCAGCAGTGGTTATTAGTTGGCAATTACGGTGTACAGTTTTGGACTCCTTACCTAAGAAAGGATATACTCGCCTTGGAGAGCGTGCAATGAAGGTTCACCAGGCTGATTCCTGGGATGGGGGGATTGTCTTATGAGGAGACTAGGCCTATATTCCCTAGAATTCAGAAGAATGAGAGGTGATCTCATTGAAACATATAAACCTTACAGGGCTTGACAGGGTACATGCAGGGAGGATGTTTCCCCTGGCTGGGGAGTCTAGAACTAGGGGTCACAGTCTCGGAATAAGGGTTTGGCCATTTTAGGACTGAGATGAGGAGAAATTTCTTCACTCAGAGGGTTGTGAATCTTTGGAATTCTCTACCCCAGAGGGCTGTGGATGCTGAGTCATTGAGTATATTCAAGCCAGAGAGCGATAGATTTTTGGATTTTAAGGGAATCAAGGGATATGGGGATAGTGCAGGTATTGAGGAGTTGAGGTAGGAGATCAGCCATGATCCTATTGAATGACAGAGCAGGCTCGAGGGGCCGAATGGCCTACTCCTGCTCCTATTTCGTATGTTCTTATTACTAACAGGAACCCAGGTAGTTTTGTTTTCCTTTCCTCTAGCTCAAGGACTCTGTTGTCTTTCCCCTAATGTCACCCTCTATGCAATTAGCTAACCTGGGACTTTCTGGTATTAATGGCTCAGTTACACATTGTCTTTTCCACTGAGACATCCTTTCTGAATTGATAAAGAACATGTTTTGTAAAATCAATACTGTATGTGACCTTCTGTCCGAGGCTCAGCTTTCACTGTTGCCACTAATAGACCTCATGCTAGTTTTAGGTGGTTCTGATTACATACGGGAAGTTTACCTGAGTATCAGACTGGCATCCAATGTTCTACTGGCACAGAAACACTAAACTCTTTAAATACAATTGCTTTGACCTATTGGAATAGTGTGAAGGCAGAGTAAATTTAACAGGGTTTTACATTGGCCCCTCTTAACACCCCAATTGCTGGCTGTAGAATTTCAATGGCAGAGCCTAACAGTTTGGCTTCTCTTCTCAGCTGCCTAGGTAATGCCACAAAGATGGCAGGGATGAAAATGGTCTTCGACAGTCCAGCGGCCCAACTGGAAGGAAGGGAAGGGAGGGGAGGGTGAAGAAGAGTTCCATTCCAGCAGTAATGCAATGAAGAGCGCAAAATTCTTGGAAATGGTTTTTGCGCTTTATTCCTTATTTGTATTTTCTCTCCTGCAGCAATGCTGTGGTGGTGATACTGGCTGGTTTCCTCATAGACAAGCTGGGAAATTGCGGTGAGTCTGAAGAACAGCATGAACGTGGGAGTGTAACCTAGAACACCTCAGCCTGGTAGAAGAGGCTCTTTCACATCCAAATTGGCGCTTCTCACTGTCAGGCTAATGTGTTCCAGATATGCATTGAATTCTTTATCAGCCCCTGAAAATGGAAGACTATATTAGACTTTAAAGATAAAAATTACACTCCCATGCGCTGGTGGGTAAAGTAGGGGGATGGTAGTGGCGCGAGGCTGGGAAAACGGGCAGAAATTTTGCTATGCGGTCAGTGTCCAGGGGCTGCAGGAGATTTGTGCTCTGCAGTCTGCGAACCTCAACAGAGGTCTTAACTTGTATATTTGTAGCTTTTAAGCCTTGTAAATCCTTATCAATCACCCCAATAATGCAACATCATTGCTGGTCTCTCACATCCAGCACTTCCTGTTCGTTGTACAGCTGTGCTGGCTAACTTAATTGGATAACTTTTCTGACCTTGTCTTTTGGTCATTTTTGGGTTACTGACACTGCATTACTCTAGTTGCATGTGTTTCTTGGGTTGCATTTTAATTAATGCTTTTATTTTTGCCTCCTTTTTTGTTTCTTTTTACCACCTACTATTTAAAGAAGTTTTATTGCGATTGCTCACAGCACCCTCTGCATGGTATGGGCAATCCGTACAGAATTCCTCTCCTCTGTGGAGCTGGAGGACGAAGTTCTACAGCCAGTAGAGGAAGCCGGTGCACCTGTGTCGGAAGAGAACTCAGCAGGCACATGCCTACCCAAAGAACTACATATATAGACCATGCCACAGTTACTTGGACATGTCTGAGGAGCTGTGTGTTTGCCACTTGCGCTTTACCAGCCTAAGCATTCGGAGAACTTTTCCATTTCCTACAACTGGAGCTCCAAACCTCCTCCTGACTGGCATGACTCATGACTGCCTTGAACATCTATGACACCCGTCAGATTAACCAGTATACAGTGCACTGCTGCTTGCATTAGGTCAATGATGCATTGTTTGCCAGTGCCAAGAACTTTAACAATTTTCTTAAGGATGATGACCATCAAAACAAAAGGACTCTACTTTTTCCAGAGTAGCTGAGTTCCAAAAGTGCAAGAACTCGTCAGTGGAACCTGTTTGTCTCTTTGACTCCTTGCATCAATGCACTGGCATTTATATACAGTGTTTGGATCAATTGAGTAGATGAATCCAAATTATATAGGTTCAGACACCAGAGATAAATCAACTTGGTTTTATTATCAACCAACAAATCTATATGTCTATATACTTACAAGTAGGAATCCATCGGGTACTACAAACTACTAACCAATCCAGGTGAGTTCTCGGCACGGAATATCAACAACAGCAACTTACATTTATATAGCGCCTTTAACGTAATAAAATGTCTCGAGGCGCTTCACAGGAGTGTTTTTTTAATTTGACACCGAGCCATATAAGGAGATGAACAAAAGCTTGCTCGAAGAGTTAGGTTTTAAGGAGAGTTTTAAAGGAGGAAAGAGAGGTGGAGAGATTTAGGGAGGGAATTCCAGAGCTTAGGACCTAGGCAGCTGAAGGCACGACCGCCAATGGTGGAGCATTTAAAATCGGGATGTTCAAAAGTCCAGAATAGGTGGAGCGCAGAGGTCCAGGGGATTATAGGGGTGAGGTCATGGAGGAATTTGAAAACAAGATGAGAATTTTAAAATCGAGGTGTTGCTTAATTGGGAGTCAATGCAGGGGAGATGGGTGAGCAGGACGTGGTGCGAGTTAGCACATGGGAGGCAGGTTTATGGAGGGTAGAACTAGGGAGGCCGGCCAGGTGTGCATTGGAATAGTCAAGTCTAGAGGTGATAAAGGCATGGATGAGGGTTTCAGCAGCAGATAAATTGAGGTAAAGGCGGAGATGGACGATATTACAAAGGTGGAAATGGGCAGTCTTAGTGATAGAATGGATATGAGGTAGGAAGCTCAATTCATGATCAAATATGACACCAAGGTTGCGAACAGACTTGGTCAGCCTTAGACAGTTGCCGGGGAGGGAGATTAAATTAGTGGCAAGGGAACGGAGTTTGTGGCGTGAACTGAAGACAATGGCTTCGGTCTTCCCGATATTTAATTGGAGGAAATTTCTACTCGTCCAGTGCTGGATGTCAGACAAGCAGTCTGATAGTATAGAGATGGTGGAGGGTTCGAGAAAGGTGGAGGAGAGGTAGAGCTGGGTATCATCAGTGTCCATGTGAAAACTCACATTATTATGTCACCGAGGGGCAGCATGTAGATTAGAAATAGGAGGGGGCCAAGGATAGATCCTTGGGAGTCCAGAGGTGATAGTGCGGGATCGGGAAGAGAAGCCATTGCAGGTGATTCTATGGTTACAGTTGGAAAGATAGGAATGAAATCAGGCGAGTGCAGTCCCATCCAGCTTGACGACGGTGGAGAGGCCTTGGAGCAGAATTTTGTGGTCAACTGTGTCAGAGGCTGCAGACAAATCCAGAAGGACGAGAAGGGATAGATTATCTTTGTCGCAGTTAATTAGAAAGTCATTTGTGACCTTGGTAGGAGCAGTTTCAGTACTGTGGCAGAGCAGAAGCCTGATTGGAGGGATTCAAACAAGGAGTTCTGGGAAAGATGGGCACCGATTTGGGAGGCGACAACACATTCAAGAAGTTTTTAGAGAGGAAGGGGAGCTTGGCGATGGGGCGGTAGTTTGCAAGGACGGAGGGGTCGAGGGTTAGGTTTTTGAGGAGAAGGGTGATGACAGCAGATTTGAAGGAAAGGGGGACAATACCGGAGGAGAGAGAACCATTAACAATATTCACTAACATGGGAGCCAGGAAGGAAAGTTGGGTTGTCAGCAGTTTAGTAGGAATAGGGTCGAGAGAGCAGGAGGTTGGTCTCATTGACAAGATAAGCTTTGAAAGAGAAATATGCAAATTTAGGGTTGAGGCAGGGGGAAAACTCAGGAAGTATGTTCCGGTGGGCTAGGGGAGGGAGAGAAAGCAGAAGCAGTTGAACAGATGTTGTCGACCTTTTTAACAAAGAAGTCCATGAGCTCCTCACATTTATTGTTGGAGGTGAGGGAGGAGGAGGCAGGGGGAGGGTGGTTTGAGAAGACGGTTAGTGGTGGCGAAGAGAAGCCTGATGTTATTTTTGCCGTCCCGGATGGTCTTCGAATAGTGGGCGGTTTTAGTGATGGAGAGCAGCACCCGGTAGTGCTTTATATGATCTAGCCCAGCGGTTCCCAACCTTTTCCTTTTATGCGGACCACTACATCGTCATCAAAAGCTTTTGTGGACCACTAGCCGTTTAAAACATTTTTAACATCGCCTATGGCTGACGGGAGTCAAACTTATATATCAACAGGTATTAAAAACGCAGCTGTTTCTAATCATTTATTATGCTCACTCACAAATACATTGCACTCGTCACAGCACATTTACCTGCAGTAGGCCTACCAGTGGGGAAAAGATAACACTTATCTAATGAGAAGGCTGCTGTTGTTTCGCAGACGTCAAACGCTGGATGTCCGGTTCCAGCAATGACGGTCTCAATCGGCGATCTGGTTCAACGTGAAGTATTTGGTCTTCAATGCGACAAGCGCAGAAAATCCAGTTTCACAAAGGTAGGTTGTGGGAAAAGGCATTAGAAACTTTACTGCCTTGTCGGACAGTGCTGGATATTCCGAAGCAACTTTAAGCCAAAAGTCAGTCAGTTATTGCCGAGAAAAATCCTGCTTTAAAGCACTGTCACAGGACAGTTCCACAAGGTTGTCTTGCTCTGTCGAGGTCAGGCTTGCACGGATGTCATCATCAAGGCTCGCAAAGGGATTTCGTATCCAGTTGAATTTTGTGTCCGGCACAGGGAAGTACTCGCGTAGGTTTATTTTCAAACTTTGGAGGTGCTCTCTGATGATATGTTTCACACTGTTTGGAAGCTGCATCTCTGCCGTGACCAAAAAATCAGACAGATTCGCAAACGAGTCGTAATTTGACTGCTCAAGTCGTTTGGCCCACATCTCTATTTTCTTGATCATCGCTTCTATTTTGTCCTGCACATGAAAGAATGTCACTGATTTTCCCTGAAGACGCAGATTGAGACCATTCAAGTGATCGAAAATATCTGCCATATATGCCAATTTGGCAAGCCACTGAAAATCACCGAAGCGATGTGAAAGTTCAAACTTTGAGTCCAGTAAAAAAAAAAAAAAAAAATTCTCACCTCATCATGCAACTCTAAAAGACGAGTGAGTACCTTTCCTCGGGACAGCCAGCGGACCTCGGTGTGCAGAAGTAGTTGATGGTGATCACTGCCCATCTCGTCACAAATAGCTGCAAATATTTGCAAATTCAGTGGACGGGCCTTGATATAATTAACAGTTTTAACGGCTTCCTCCAAAATGGTCTTGAGATCAGCAGGCATTTTCTTTGCAGCTAACGCCTCCCTATGGATGCTGCAGTGAATGGATGATGCTAGCGGAGCCACTGCTCTTACACGTGCAACAACCCCACTGTGTTGGCCTAACATCGCACGGGCCCCATCTGTGCCAAGTCCGACACATTTTGACCAATCAATCCCATTTTCAATAATGAAACTGTTCAACATTCCAAAAATAGCCTCTGCAGTTGAGCATGTGGGCAACAATTTACAAAAGAGAAAGTCCTCATGTATCTCTCCATTGTGTTCATACCTTACATAGGTGATCAGGTTTGAAAGGTTTGCAATGTCCGTTGATTCATCCAGTTGAAGTGCATAAAAACGACTCGCTTGCATTCTCGCTATTAGCTGATCACACAAGTCCTGAGCCATCTCATCAATTCTGCGTTGAACTGTGTTATCCGACAATGAAATCATGTTAATTTGCTTGCAGGCCCCCTCTCCCAGCATAACACCCACCATCTCCTTAGCCGCTGGCAATATCAACTCCTCCCCAATTGCGTGCGGCTTGCCTGTCTTTGCTATGAGCCTAGCTACCTGGTACGAGGCCTCCACCGCCTTAGCATTATCACTGCCTATAGATGTGCATTCCATAATTGTCTTGCTACGTTGAAATTCTTTGAGCTGGTTGTAAAAAAATCCAATTGGCTTGGACACGTATTCCCAATGCTTAGTCTCAAGATGACGGCGAAGATTAGCGGACTTTAGGCTTTCATTCGACAGAACATCATAGCACACAACACATACTGGTAACTGTTCGTTCTCCGTTTCCAGTGTAAGTAAATCCCAGTTTTAAGTATTCACTGCTGTATTTTCTCTCACTTTTCGCTTACTTTTGTTGTGCTGAGTTTCATTTGCTGATGTCTCACTGTCATTTTGACCATAGTAGAGAGTTCGCTTACGCGTGCCAGATAAAAGCCACCGATCCATTATTTGATTCCCGCGCTCTAACCGTCGAATTTTCTAAGAGCGTCGGTTCACATTGACGTCACGCAAAAGCGCCACACTATTAAAATTCAGAGAATCACAAGGATGTTTGTGAAGCATATTACATTGCGAATAATAATGTAATATCAAATATGATACATACGAGGTACACGTGATATTATTATTACACTATCATAATTATTTTTTTTCACGGACCTCCTGCAGTACCCTCGCAGACCACTGGTGATGGATGATTAGACTAGTTGTCTGCCAAAGACGTTCAAGTCTGCGTCCCTTGGACTTAAGGGAGCGAAGATGAGGGGTATACCAGGAGGAAGGACTAGGGTGAGAGTGTGTAATGATTTTAGTGGGGACAAGGGCATCAAAGGTGGTGGAGAGGGTGTGATTTAGTAAGTCAGTAGCTGTGGAGATGTCATGAAGAATTGTAGGCCAAAGGCTAGGTAGTCGGGAATTAGAAAGTGCAGTGGTAAGGGACTTGAGGGAGTTTTTTTTCCAGGGGCGGATACGAAAAGAAGTGGGTTTAGGAGGGGGAAGGGGAATATGGGTAGAGAGTGATGTAAGGAAATAGTCGGAGATTGCCTTATCGGTAATGGTTACGGAGGGATAGCGAAAGCCACGTGAGATGATACCAAAGAATTACTGACAGTGATCCTATTCATACACTTGGGGAAAAAAAAGTTTCTGTGCAATGTCAGATGACTTGCTCTGAACCTATCAATTCTGAGGTTGTTGTCATCTGATTCTAGTGTCATATGCTACTACACCAGCAGTTGACGATGTTACACCACATACATATTTTCACTGGAACGTGGGTGGCATTTCATTTCTTACAAGTAAAAGATAAGACAATGTTGCATGATTATAAACAGAATAATAGCAACTTAAACCAGACGTGATCTCTCCAAACTAGCCATAATTCTTTACAGAAATCCTTTAATGCTTAAATTGCCGTAAACTGACAACACACAATCATAGAATCATGCAACACAGAAGGAGGCAAATTGGGCCCATCATGCCTGTGCTAGCTCTTTGAAAGAGCTATCCAATTAGTCCTACACCCCTGCTTTTTCCCCATAGCCCTGCAAATTTTTATTTTTCAGGTATTTATCCAATTCCCTTTTGAAAGTTACTATTGAATCTGCTTCCACCCCCCTTTCAGGCATTCGCATCACATCCCGCCAGCTTAGCTTTGCCAGTCAGATTCCTAATGACCTAATCTAAACCATGTGTTAGCTTCTTATCACACAATACATTCTCATAATACAAATATTAATGCTGACTGCTGTAATGTTGAGCTATTTTTCCTCTTCGCACCAGATGTTCTAAGGTATCTACCGAATCACACCCAATGAATGTTTGAGGTTTCTATTCTTTCTCCTTTACTGTAGGTCCTATGCTAACTATCCCATGATGCCCATTACCTATGCCAAGCTGCTAGCCTATTATATTATACATTATCCTATAAATAGCAACGGATTCCATTCCATCAATGTTCAGGTAGTATGTGACATGATGCAGGTCGATGCCGGGTACCCTGTAAAGTGCTGGGATGCAATTATTCGTGCCACTGTATGATCTCGCTGTTATTTCAAGGTCGGTCTACCCCAGATGTAGGACTCCTGGGTAAGCTATGGCTTACGTCACCAGTGTGGAATCCAAGAACCAGTGCCAGTGTGAAGTTGTCCCAAATCGGGTATAACGCAGGTTAGATACAGGGTGCCGTTCTGTCCCAGCAAACATCTACTGCAACAGCTCTACTGCAAAGCAAATTGGTGTCTATATTTGCATAATTCCATATGACTCAGACTCCGAGTGTTTTAGTGTCTCCAAGATCTCTAGTTTCCAAACCAACTGCGCTATATTGCTATATGTAAATAAACTCTAATTTTCTCTGCATATTTGAGGTTTTTGTTTTCACTTCTTCTGCTCTGAATCAGTATAAAAGCATGGGGTAATTAAATTTTTTGGCAGTAGTATAAAATGGGAATATCGGATTGGCTGCCAGTTATACACCTCTCCCCATTTCTTTTCCATTGACTTTAAGGAGGGGTGTATAACGGGCGACCGATCCAATATCGTCCATTTTCCTCTATCAGCAAAGGTTAAAATTACCCCCACAGACTTTGTTGCCTTTCAGTTGAGCCGCTTGACTGACCAGACCCTTTCCCCAGTTTATCCTTTAACTCTTAAGAAATGCAGATTTTTAAACTGCTGCACCAGTATTTACGAATTTTCTCCCTTCAACCCCTCCTGTCCTGAAGGTGTTGAATCCTTGCAGGGGTACTGTTTTCTCAAGGTGTGGAATCGTTGTGGAGGTACTGTTCTCTAGGCACTGGGCACTCCCTGGTACCTCAGACAAGTGTATTCATATGCAGTAGGCTACTTAAGTCATTGGGAAATCGCAGCCCAGCCCTATCCTTACTAGCCACCTGATGTTTACCTATGCAAACTTCCAGCAGAGGCCTGGTTATGGATCAGAAGCTGAAGTCCTGGATCCCTTTTTTTCTCCCAACCCCCACCCCCTTCCCTTCCCCCAAACTTCGATGCACTAAAGCCAATTGTGCCACTCTAGTTGAGTTGAGCTAATTTAGGAGAGATCATGGATCAAACCAAGGACATTTCTGTTGTGTATGACTCGGCTACCCACTGGACAAATGAATGGAGATCTTGGGGGAGCTATTCCAATATTTAATAACCAATGTACAAACTTTAGTCATAGCATTTGCTTATGAGAGCAAACGTTGTTGGCGTGTTAAATGGGATCCTGCTTTTATAATCTGGTAAGGAAAAACTAGAATATTATCTCAAATTAAGTAAGGAAATCAAGACCATGGGACAGAAATTTAAATGACACGAAGTCATTTTAAAAGATGTTTTAGGAAAAACTTCTTCACTCAATGTTAAATGTTTGGAATAATCTCCCAGGTGGGGTGGTGAAGGCAAAAGTATTGGGGAGGATCAAGAAGAAGCTGCTTGCTAAGTTTGGAGAGTTGGGCTACAAGAGGCGTGAACGTCGATGGGCTGAATGGCCTTTTACTGTCTTTGAGTTTAATCATGATCTAAATGTTCTAAGTTTTTTCTCTTGTGAAAACAGTTTCATTTGTTTCCCCCCGTAGTTGGGATCTTCTTGTTCTCCATCCTTATTGTGCTGGGCTCAGCTACATTTGCTTTAGGATCTCACTTCAAGGGTACAAGTTACCTACTGCCAGTGATGCTCATTGGCCGACTTCTCTTTGGCTCGGGCAATGGGTCACTCATCAGTAAGTACCAGTTTCGACCTAACTAGTAGACTAGGAAATAAATGGGCAGGGGCTCAGTATTGGATTTTTTTAAAAGTCAAAGTAGTTCACTATCCAGGATAATCTTGCATTTTAATTCCTTTTTCTAGCCAATTTGCATCCCTCTCCTGAAGGATTGAGTGAAAGTGTGTACATTATTAGTGTGTGTGTGAAAATGTCAACTTGGATTTTGAAAAGATGTGCACAAATCCGTAGCATTTAGTAGGGTCGTCACTACAATTGTGGCGTTATTTATTTTTGCATCATTGTTCATATGGTAAAAATTATTTTTAGCGTGTCTCATGCGCTTGCCATTTAAAAAAACTTAAAAATAAGCTAGGCAATACTCCGTATCTGTAAAGAGAAAAGATGGGTTAATGTTTTGAGTTTAACCCATTGTCAGAACTCGTTCCGTGCAAGATATGTTACCATTCTTTGCGTTGTTTAGTAGCAATTGGAAAGACTTCATGCTTTTAATGGGTGGAAGGTGCCAAGTTTAAGAGCCCCATATTAGAAACTTGTTGATTGATTGGAATAGCCCTGATCTTTTTAATAAAGTCAAGTATTTAAATGTCTTTAATATGATTTAAGCATCATAATCTGGAACTGACATCCCTCTAACACAGGTTTAAATCTAAATTCTTGGGCAGACTAAACTTGATGTGCATGGATTCCAAGGACATTGCTGCTTTGTGATGATGCAGCCAGTGCAACTTCTGTATCTGTGTGGGACGTGCTTGGTGCGTTTACTTAAGGTGCACCGCTGAAGTCGGCCCCTAGTTCAGTGGGCTGCGCTGTTGGGCAATGAGGTGGTGTAGCTGCCTTCAGCCCCTTGAGGGGTAGCAGGTAATGTAAACACTGCCTGCTGTCTTTTCCTGGCTGCAGGTGGACGGAACACTTGTCTTGTGGGGTGAGAAAGAAAAAAACTCACTGCTGAAAATCTAGAACCAAACCTGCCTGCCCCCACCCCCAAAAAAAGCTGAAAATACACAGCAGGTCAGTCGCCATCTATAAAAAAGGTAAGTTATTGGCCCTGAGTTTGCGGTCGGAGGCTTCCCGCGGGGAAATGCCTCCGATCCGCAAATAAAATCCGTGCCTACCTGGTGGTCCGGGAGGTTCAGAGACTCGCGGTCCTGGGCCTCTCCGGGTACCCGCGGGCAGAGGCCCACGTATCCCGGGAGCGCACGCGGTTCCATATATACGGAAACCCCATAACTATGAATGGGAATACCCCAAAAAATACATCTACACATCAAATAATTTTTTTTAAAATACATATTTAAAATGCCATTTAATTAAATATTTAAAACAATTAAATGAATTTTTTTTTAATGTTTTAATAGGGCTAAAAATAAACTTACCTTATTGCACATGTTTTTTAATGTATAAATGATTGAAAAAAATGTATTTTAATCTTTTTTTTAAACTCTTACGCTGGTAAAAGCAGGCCTTACGCTTGCTTTTACCGGGCGTAAGAATTTCACGGGCATTCGCTGGGCAGAAGTTGGCAAATAGCGCAACTCTCCGCCTGCGGATGCCCTTTTCCCGGGGATGCGTTGGATCTGTCAAGAAGATTCTTGGCAGATTGCAAGTCCTGGGTTTTCGCGCATGCGCTTTGCGCGCGAAAACCCGGAACTTGCGTGGCCCTTACAGGCGCGTACACACCCGTAGGGGCCACAAATTACGGGCCAATATTTTGCATGTAACTCTGAGTTCTGACAAAAGATTATCCCCAAAACGTTGACCTGTGTTTTCTCTTTACAGATACTGTGTGTTGCCTGGTTTTTATTTTTTGTCTGTAGTTGGAGGCTAATGATGTGATTTCCAGATCACTGGACTCTGCACACTTTTCCCCAGATATTTTTGGACAGCATGAGGATTAGTCTTCCATCAGAATCCTTTCTTGCTCTGCTCTCTGTCTGTATTGGGGGTTCTTTCTAAAGAACATGCTTTGGGGGATTTTGGGGGAAAATTCAGTTGGTTTGCGCCTCCCGTTAGCGCCTTAAGAGGGCGCTAATGGGGCGCAAAGCAACTAGTGCCCGGGCGCGGCGATGTTTGTGCCGCTCGCGAAATTGACCAGACATTTTGCGGTGACGCTAAACACTACCGCCATGATCTCCTGCGCCCGCAGATCGTGACATCAGTCGAGCGTGCAACGCCCCGGTAGCGCCCCGGACCGGATATTGAGTGACGCCCCCTGCCTTACCGCCTGCCGCTAGCAATGACAGGTTGAGGGGAGCGTTTTGCAGTCAGGAAGGGACTGGGGGAGCGCTATTTAAAGGCGAACGCTTCCTGCCTTTTTTTTTTGGCAACATTTTTGCACCACGCATTCTGAGTGAGAGAGAGAGACTTCTGGAGATATTCAACGCTGTGTTGAGGAGTTTTTGGTACTGAGCAGCACTTTGCAGGTTCATTTTGATTTGATCTTCCTTGCATCAATTTAGAAGAGACTATGGGGGCTGCACTCTGAGCTCTTTCCCTGGGGCGCTCCATTGTTCTTTCCAGCAGATTTGATGTACAGGTCTCTCCAGGCCGAGATTCAAGGCTCCAATGAGCAGGGTGTGGATGGAGAGCAAGATCGACCCTCCCCTTTAAGAACTGGCCAGCGCCAGTGTGTCTGTGTTCCATTGCTGACTGACATCACATGAGCTTCGCCAGCGCTCTGTGTTAGCGCCTCGCTCCTCGGCGTTAGTGCCTTAAGAGAGGTGTGTAGCGCCTGATTTAGCGCTCCAATCACCTCCAGGGGCGATAGAAGCCAAGTTTGCAGTCGGAGGCGATAATTAGCGCCAGGCGCTAAACTTTGCGCCCAGCCGATAATTGCGCCCCAAACGGGGCGATACCGAATTTCTCCCCCTTTGAACCATACAAGTTACAAAACAGAAGGAGGCCATATGGCCCATCATGTCTGCCAGCTCTTTGCTAGAGTAATCAAAACTAATTTCACTGCCCCCTTCCCTCCCTCCCCCCCCCCAAAGCTTTGTATCTTTCTCTGCCTCAAAGAAGCAACAGTCTCTGCCTCAACCACTCATTTTGAGGTATGTTTCCAAGGTTGCTGACAATCCTCTGGTACCTCACCCAAGTGACCATTTCTTCATGTATCAGCTTGGGGAGTCGGGACGCTATTCAACCAGGGAGTTGGGCAATGGTGGCAGTATATTTGAGTCTTACTCTGTCTGTGCCTGACCACCACATACGCAGACTTTTGTCAGCATGAGTCCTTGAAGGGAAACCTTGGCTGAATGATCTTTGCTCTCTCTCTCCGCCCCCACCCCATGTCTGTAGCTCCTGAAGTCAATTGTTATGCCCCATCTCTACCCAAGCTAAGCAGAGCTAACCAGAGATTGAACCTGGAACCTTATATCTCAAATTTAAACTAGATAGTGTATATGCACATTGACATTTATTTTTTAGAATGGCTGCATCACTCATACATTCTATTTCTCCCCTCCAACAGTTGTTCAAAACCGAGTTATTGCTTTCTGGTTCAAAGGTAAGGAGCTGTCACTGGCCTTTGGGCTGAGCATGGCCTTCTCCCGTCTGGGCAGTGTCCTCAACTTCTTATTAACCCAGTCCTTTGAGGCAAGTTTTGGGATTCAGTGGACTCTTTGGGGAGGTAAGAATCTATATTTGTTTTGGGTGGGTGGGAGGAATTTTTAATTGTTTGGTGCAGGCAGGGAAAATGAAAAAATATCTTTTCCTGTGTGAGGAAGGTTGAATCAACCTTGTTGATTAATGAACTATCAGGGTAAATCTAAATCTTAGACTCTGGTTAGAGATGCTAAGTCATTCTGATGTATTCATGTCATAATGCATGAATTGGTTTTATCCAGATTACATTCCTCAGCTGATGCTTTTATCAATTAGTCAGTAACTTAAAAATACTAAAAGGACAGACCCAAATAGATGTCTGCAGTACTGATTAATTTGATAGTATGATAAATTGATAACTAGTTTGGATATTGGTGCAATCTTGTTCTGATGCCGTTAGAAACAGACTAAATGAATTGAATTGTACTTCGTAGTGTTGAGGGGCTTCAAGGTGTTGCAAAACTGACACTTGCTATCCTCTTCTCTCAAACAATTCTTCAGCCTGGTATTGGTGAATTTGTAGAGCTGTCCACTGATGTGTGGAAGAACATCCCAGGATCACTCTTCCCTCTGGTTTTGCCTTGCCCTCTTCTCCTCCCCTGCCTTGGCTTGGCAACTCTTGCACAGGGATTTGGTTGCACAAACCCCCCCGCCCTATTCCTTGCATGAGTGCCAATGCAATGTGCCAGTGTCATAAGTGTTAGTTTCTGCTGAACAGCCTTGATATTTGGTTTTCTCAGATGTGCAGCTGCTTACTGACCCTGAATGAAGTGTGCAGTTAGTTTATAATGTGGTTTTAGGCTGATGTCAGTGGTTGTTGTCTGGCTGCTGTCAATCCCACAGTACGGCACTATTCAAAGAAGAGCAGGGGAATTGTCCCGATTTCCTGGCCAACATTTATCCCTTAACCAACACCTAAAACAGATGATAGCAAAATACTGTGGATGCTGGAAATCCGAAATAACAACAGAAAACGCTGGAAAAACTCAGCAGGCCAGGCAGCATCTGTGGAGAGAGAAACAGAGTTAATGTTTACTTTGTTTCTCTCTCCACGTATGCTGCCTGGCCTGCTGAGTTTTTCCAGCGTTTTCTGTTGTTGTTCCGAAAACAGATGAGCTGGTCATTGATTTCATTGGTATTTGTGGAACCTTGCTGTCCTACATTACAGCAGTGACTACATTTCAAAAAGTTTTTCATTGATGGTAAAACGCTTTGGGACATCCTGAGGTTGTGAAGGTCGTAAGTAGCAGAGGAAAACTTCAGGCAGTGAAGGATTTCAACAGTGTTGAAGACTGGAATCAGGGAAACTTAATGCTTAGCGCACTAAGATTTAAAATAATTGGTAGAAGGATTAGAGGGGAGTTGAGGAGAAATTTTTTCACCCAGAGGGTGGTGGGGTTCTGTAATGCATTGCCTGAAAGGGTGGTAGAGGCAGAAACCCTCATCATATTTAAAAGTATTTGGATATGCACTTGAAGTGCCGTGACCTGCAAGGCTATGGACCAAGAGTTGAAAGTGGGATTAGGCTGGATAGCTCTTTTTCAACCGGCGCAGACACAATGAGCCGAATGGCCCCCTGTGCCGTAAATTTCTGATTCTCCTCTATGCACCAAGAAAGCCACTTGTATTAATACTACCTCTAACATTGAAAAGGAGAAAAACAGCTATCTGGACAGTTAGTACCTCTGGCCTTATCCCTTTTCTCAAGATTTTCATTAATTTAAATCCCTTCATGGCCTCCCCTCTCCCTACCTCTGTAGCCTCTCCAGCCCCAGCCCCTTCCATCCCCCCGCGCCCCCCCCCCCCAAATGAACTTTCCGTTTCCCTGCCATGGCTTCAGCTGCCTCAATCCCATGCTCTGGTATTCCCTCTCTCAATTCTTCCTCCTCGCCATCTCCTTCTCTTCCTTTAGTTTAGACCCTCCTTCAAACCCACCTCTTTCACCAAGCTTTTGGCCACCCCTCCTAATATCTCCTCTGGTTCAGTGTTCATTTTTTGAGTGTGCCTCTATGAAGGACTTTGGGACTTTTTTTTTAGCGGTAAAGGTACGATATCAATGCTGCAGCAGGTCTGACCGCCACTGGTGGGACCATCTGATCTTCGTGTCTGTTGCAGTGTAGTTTCTGCTTGTAATGCAATCTTTGCCTGTGGTTCATTTTCTCAGGTACGTTACTGTGTGTTCTTAGCTTTGTGTCAGCCGTCGCTGTTGGCACCCTGGATAGAGTTGGCACAAAGCAACTCGGACTGGACGGTGTCCTTCAGCAGGAATCCAAGAAAGTGGTGCGTAGATTCAGGGCTTTGGGGATTCAATCTTTGGGTAAAATGTTGGTATTTGACTTTGAGTTAAGTATCTGTTACAGCCAGGTGGAATGCAGTGTGATCACTGAAGTAGGGATCCAAAAGATCATGTTATAATATATTGCCTGTATGAGCTCTTGCCCCCGTCCCCTACACTGACCCTGTTGTCTAACCTTTTTTGTTCTTCTTTCCCAGCGGTTACAGGATATCCGCTATTTGCCCCTCCGCTACTGGCTGCTAGTTCTCACCATCATGTTCTTCTATAATGGAATCTTTCCTTTTGTTGCTGATGCCAGGTAGGAAGAGTTTATTCTATTAAAAGTCTATTATCTAAAGCGGTCGTACCATACTCACAGTGGTCCCCATTAATATTTCTGTGGGATGGAACTATTGTGAGTTTTCTCCCATTCTTCTTGCACTTCCTTCTCTCCTTGCCTCAGAAATGGCATGCTCCGTAATGGTACAAGAGTGCAGCCATTGGCAAATAAGTTTCTCTATAACAGAAAAAGCTGGCCTATAAACATTTTGCTTTTTTTGTTTGGGAGTGTTTTTTTTAACTGTTGTCCCTTGCATGTTCCCCACCACTCCTAGGAGCTCATGTGGCTTCAGGGGGAAGGAAGTCAGTCCTGCTGACTTGTGGCTCACTGGGTGCCAACAGCCTTCTGGTACATTGGCCAGGTGTGCATTCTTCACGTGTGAACCTAGCCTATGAATATTGGCAGAATATTTGGCTGGGGCATTGAGTAGAGTGAAACTGGTTTTGTGTATTGCGATCCTCAATCCAGTTTCATTAGATTATTATTTTGAAACTCAAGTTAAATATTTGTTAGTCTCCAGGACTATTATTTAAAAATATGGAGTGTGGAAACCAAATACTACAGTTTACTGAAATTGTCAGTTACTTTACATCTTTGTCCTAAATGTAATGAGGACATTTGTTTGTTTTTCAGCAAGTTTATTCAGGATAAATATCCTGGGTACAGTCAGCAGGAAGCCTCCTACATCGCTGGTGCTGTCTACGACAGCTCACTCGTGCTATTTGCTATAGCTGGAATCCTCATTGTGAGTACAATGGTTTGTCCCACCTCGCAGCAGTTTGTGATCACTAGACTCAGGAGACACCCTTGTTGCAGGTGTTCATCTGTCTCCGATTTATAGATGGAAATGGATAGAGCTCAGAGTGAGCTTTAATCTAAAGTGTGGATTTGGTAAAACATGAACCATCTTGGAGTAGCTTTATATACCGGAGGATGGCAAGAGAGGTCCGAATCACACTCCATCAATGATGGGATCCCACCTCCCCATATTAAAATCTAATCATGCTGTGAGATGCAGAAAATGACTTGACAGGAAAGCTTAAGAATCTTTAATGAATTTCTTCTGACAGTTTTACACATTTATTACTTTTTTTTTACAATGGATTGCAGGTGAGGGCTTACTGACTTCAAAAATAAATTTCAGCTGAGTCACAATTTCCCATTTAAAAATTCCCAATTCTGGTGTATTATGTTGCAGGTGTTCAGGTAATTTTTGAAATGGTTCCAATCACAGAATCAGTTTTGGTTGTTAATCTTATTCTGAAAATTAACTGATGCTAACGGTGAGGTTTGAATAACTTGCCTTAAACAGAAAGTCTTAAATATTGTCAATTAGGAATAGATGAAATGCATCCAATCAGAATACACTTGGGTGGAGTTGTGAGCTGTTGCCCCTGGTGATTGTGGACTTCGAATATTAATGACATGAACATGTGGCTCAGTTCATCTGACTACACACTGTTTCTACTCTGAGTATCAGTCGGTGTGTTCAGCAGTATAACCTGAGCAGTTGTGATCCGTAGTTGGACTCTGATTATTTAGATAATGAGCACATATGTCTGTGATCTCTCTTACCATTGCTTGGTAATAAGTACAGGTTGCTTTAAGCTCTCTCATGGAGTGTTAATATACTAAGTCCTGGAGTACCATGAGCATCAGCTGTTGGACCTGATCTAATTCATGAATTTGGTTTGTGAAATGCAAAGATCTTCACAATATGCCAACTGGTGCATCCCCTGGATACTGTAAACTCAAGCCGATGAAACTATTGACTTTACCATTGGACTGTGTTGTTCAGCTTTGACCTTCTGTTCTTTGGCTATTGCTGTTACACATTGAAATCATTATTAAAGAAGGTAAATTAACGATATAAAACACACAAAACGGCTGCATTTTGGCAGTTTTTGGCTTGGCCAGCAGATGGAGCTCCCTTCTGTCCTAAAAGTAGAATATTTTGTATCAGTAAAACATCAGGAATAGTCTTGGGCAGATACACACCTCCAATTGGACATTTTGAGCCTAGATTTTCCATGATTTTAATGTCATGTTAACTAATTTAATCTGCATTCTCACCCCCCCCAACCCCCCCAATCCCAAGTTTCTCCAATAGGATATCCTCCCTTAGCATTATCCTCAGTGATTTTGGTCTCCATCTCAGCTCCCCTTACCCTCTCTCCTCTGATTTCACTGTCCTTCCAAACCTCTCCCTCCATATAAACTTTCCTACTCACCCTCTACTCTCAGGGTCTCGATCACAGAAGAAGCCATCTCCGACCACTTCCTTTTATCCGTCACCACCCACATCCCTCTGCACCCTTCCAGCCCTGTTTGTTTCTGCGCCTGCGCTGGAACAGACTCTTCCACCAAGTCGTTTACGATTGCACCTTGAAGCTTGCGACTGCCTAGACTTTGGCCTTCCATTTGCCACGATATTTCTGCAGCTGTTGAACCGCTCAGCCGCTCCGTCACCTCCACCTTTTATATGCCCTTGCCCTCAGAAAAAGGAGGCAAACTTGAACGTATCTAGTGCACAGCTGGTGGCGCCCTCCATCACCCGATCTGGTTGTGTAGCCGTCTACTTCCTGGTTGGTCATGTGCTTTCAGAAAAAAAGAGGAAATGTCAGCAGAGACCTCAAATGGGGACAATTGTAAAAACTAAAAATTGAGAAGGATAACATTGTGTTTTGAGACTAACTTAAATCAATCAATCTTTTCAAAAAGAAAAACAGAAAAAAGGGCTCAAGGAATTAGTTCAAGTGCCATATCACGCTATCTGACCCAGGGCACTCCCAATAGCTAGCACTTGTCTCAACCACTGTGAAGTTCTCTTTGATTTAGTATGTATCCATTAAATGTTCTTTTGATCTTTTTTCAGGATAATGTGGGTCTGAGAGGGATATTTGTCACGGTATGTGCTGTGTTGACGCTCCCAGTTTTCGCGCTGCTGGCATTCACCTTCGTGCCACCATTGGTTTCCACGATATGGTTGGGAGTCACCTACTCATTTGCTGCTGTAAGGGGTTGATTTTTTTTCATTACATAGGATATACGGCACAGAAACGGACCATTCGGCCCAACCAGTCCATGCCACCGTTGGTGCTCTACTCGAGCCTCCTCCCGTCTTTCCTCATCTAAATCTATCAGCGTAACCCTCTATTCCCTTCTCCCTCATATTCCTGTCTAGCCTCCCCTTAAATGCATCTATACTTTTCGTTTCAACCACTCCCTGTGGTAGTGAGTTCCACATTCTCACCACTCTTTGGGTAAAGAATTCCCGATTTGGATTTCTTGGTGACTCTTATATTGATGGCCTCTAGTTTTGCTCTTCTCCACAAGTGGAAACATTCTCTCTGTATCCACTCTATCAAAACCTTTCATAATTTTAAAGACCTCTATTAGGTCACCCCTCAGCCTTTTTTCAAGAGAAAAGAGACCCAGCCTGTTCATCCTTTCCTGATATGTATACCCTCGCATTTCTGGTATCATCCTTGTAAATCTTCTCTGCACCCTCTCCAGTGCCTCTATATCCTTTTAATAATATGGTGACCAGAATTGTACGCAGTACTCCGAGTGTGGTCCAACCAAAGTTCGATACAGGTTTAGCATAACTACCTTACCTTTGATTGCCGTGATTATCTCTCTGCTGAGGTGTGATAAAGGGCAGTTGGAAAGATTAACTTTAATCATCTGGCAGTGTTCTCTGACTATATATGCTGTGACTATATGCATCTCTTCACTTCACCTGACGAAGGAGCAGCGCTCCGAAAGCTTGTGATTTCAAATAAAGCTGTTGGACTATAACCTGGTGTTGTGCGACTTCTCACATTTGTCCACCCCAGTCCAACACCGGCATCTCCACATCATGCTTTTTTAATGGCCTTGCTAAGCTGTGTCACAACTTTTAGTGATTTGTGTATTTGTACTCCGAGATCCCTTTGTTTCTCTACCCCACCTAGACTCGCACCCTCCAAGTAATAAGTGACCTCCCTATTCTCCCTACCAAAATGTAATACCTCACATTTATCTGTGTTGAACTTCATTTGCCAATTATATGCCCATTCTGCAAGTTTATTAATGTCCTCCTATAATTTGTTGCAGTCCTCCTCAGTATAGACTATTCCCCTCCCCCCCCCCCCCCCCATTTGGTGTCATCCGCAAATTTAGAAATTGTGTTTTTGATTCTAAAGTCTAAATCGTTAATGTAAATTGTGAATAACAGTGGTCCCAGCACTGATCCTTGTGGAATACCACTACCCACCTTCTGCCACTGTGAATAGCTATTTTTTACCCCATCTCTCTGCTTTCTGTCTTGAAGCCAGCTAGCTATCCATTCTGCAACTTGTCCCCTGACTCCGCATTCTCTGACCTTATTCATCAGTCTATTATGGGGTACCTTATCGAAGGCCTTTTGAAAATCTAGATAAATTACATCTACTGCATTACCCTTGTCTATTCTCTCTGTTACCACTTCAAAAAATTCAATGAGGTTGGTCAAGCAAGACTTTCCCTTTTGAAATCCATGCTGACTATTCATTATTATATTTTTTGTTTCTAGATGTTCTTCCATTTTCTCCTTTAGTAGGGATTCCATTTTTCCTACCACTGATGTTAAGCTGACTGGTCTATAATTCCCTGGACATGTTCTATCCCCCTTCTTAAATATAGGTATTACATTAGCTATCCGCCAGTCCTTTGGCACTACACCTTTTTCTAACAAATTATTAAATATGTGTAGTAATGCCTCTGCTATCTCTTCCCTAGATTCTTTTAAAATGCGTGGGTGCAATCCAGAGGGGTTTTATCCTCTTTGAGTTTGATTAGTTTATTTAATATATCCCCTGTTTTTATTTTAAATGCACTTATCTCATTACTAATCTCATCATCCAATGTCATGTCCACCTGTTCTATCTTCCTGGTAAATACTGAAGCAAAATAATTAATTAATATTTCTGCCATCTCTCTATCGTTACCTGTGATATTATCCTGTCTATCCCTTAATGGCCCTATTCCCATCCCAACCTTCATTTTGTTATTGATGTGCCTGTAAAATATTTTACTATTTTGTTTTATGTTCCTTGATCATTTAATTTCATGGTTCCTCTTTGCCTTCCTAATTTTTTTTACTTCTCTTTGTATTCTCCCTTATCATGCATTCCCCTGCTGTCTATGTACTTAATGTATGCCTCTTTCCTTACCCTCAATTGTTCCCTTATGGCTTTATTCATCCATGGAGTCTCATTAGTGTTTAGTTTGTTCTTTCCTTTTAGCGGAATATATTGTTCCAGCACTCTGTTGAACACCGTTTTAAATGTTTCCCATTGCTGTTCTACATCGTTGTTTGCCAATATTGTTGCCCATTTTATTTTCCCAAGTTCTATTCTCAGCCCCTCAAATTCAGCTTTTCTCCAATCTATTACCCTGGTCTTCATCATACTTATGTCCTTCTCAATTATCATCTTAAAGCATATTATAATATGGTCATTATTGCCTGGATATTCCCCTACTTTTACTTCTCATATCTGCTCTGGTTCATTCCCCATTACTACATACAATAGCGAATCCTCCCTTGTTGGGCTTTTTACATATTGGGTTAGAAAGGAGTTCTGTACACATTGTAGGAGCTCCATTCCCTTATCCCCTTTACCTCCCTCTTCTATCCAATTAATATCAGGGTAGTTGAAATCCCCCATGATTATTATTCTATGTTTTTTACTCATTTCCCTAATTTGTCTGCATATTTCTTCCTCCACCTCCCTTCCACTATTAGGTGGTCTGTAGACTACACCTATTAGTGTGATTGATCATTTATTATCTTTTATCTATGTCCATATGGATTCTATTTTTATCTTGCTGATAGTTGCGTCACTTTTTTCTACTGCCATTATGTAATCCCTAATAAGTACAGCTACTCCACCTCCCCTTTTTCCCCCTCTCTTTTCTAAATATGTTACACCCTGCAATGTTTAATTCCCAGTCCTGATTTTTCTGTAGCCATGTCTCAGTAATCTCTACAATGTCTGGTTCCTCGCAATGCTTGATTGCCTCCAGCTCCCCTGTTTTATTACGAACACTGTGTGCATTGCTGTACAGACAGTTTAACTCATTTTTATAGGATTTCCTCTCTTATTTTTAACCATCTTTTTAGACTCCTGTTCTATAACTCTATTTATTCCCTTGCCATCAATTTCCTCCCTTACTTTATTCTTTCCTATGCTCTCTCTTCCTGTTTTGTTTATAATTAGGCGGGTTACGTTTCTTGTAGATCCCTCCCCCTATCTTTTTAGTTTATCCCTCAATCAGAGCAAGCAGATGGGGCCTCGGGTTAACATCTCATCCAAAAGACGGCATCTCTGACACTCCCTCAGTACTGCACTGGAGTGTCCGCTTAGATTTTGTTCTCCAGTCTCTGGAGTGGGACTTGAACCCACAACCTTCTGACTCGGAGGCAAGAGTGCTACCAACTGGGCCACGGCTGACGCTGCTAATGGAAGCTGCCTGTGTAAATGTGTCGCGCTGCAATGACTCCCTCTTGCTCGTGGTGCCATTGCAGCACCTCAGGGAAAGGTACAATTACATTGTGACAAGTTGACACAGGCAGTTTCCATGTGGACATGGAAATTTATAATGGAAAAGTTGACGGTGCATGAAGATGTAATTTGTTTTCATATATAAAAGGTATAGCTAGGACTGTAAAAACACTTAATACAATATCTGGGAATTGCTGGGATACAAGAGAATAATTCAGAACCAGATTTTCTTTCTTTCTTAGTTTTGAAGTCCTGTTCTGGTGAAATGACCAGCAGTTCTGAGATGGGATAAATATTATCAGATGAACTGCAGGTTACATCTTATTGCATTGTTATTAAATATTCTTCTCTTCTTAGGCAGTCCCTCGGAACCGAGGATGACTTGCTTCCCCATTAAAAATGAGTTCTCAGGTGACTGATGAGTCCAATGCGGGACCTACAGTCTCTGTCACAGGTGGGGCAGACGGTGGTTGAAGGGGCGGGTGGGTGGGGTGCTTGGGTTGACGTGCGCTCCTTCCGCTGCCTGCGCTTGGCTTCCGCTTGCTCCCGGCGAAGAGACTCGAGGTATTCGGCGCCTTCCCGGATGCTTCTCCTCCACTTTGTGTGGTCTTGGGCCAGGGATTCCCAGGTGTCGGTGGGGATGTTACACTTTTTCCAGGAGGCTTTGAGGGTGTCCTTTGAAGCGTTTCCTCTGCCCACCTGGGGCTCTCTTGCCGTGCCGGAGCTCTGAGTAGAGCGCTTGTTTTGGGAGCCTCTTGGTTTAAATTGAGGGGTGTGGGAAGAAAGGGCGATTTATGCTGGTTCACAGTAATAAAATCCTGGGTGTCATTTCCTGATTTAGTTATTTCATTGTGATTATTTTCAGAGGTAAATTGTGCTTTTTTTTTTTCCCCCCCCCCCCCACAGGCAAGTCTGTGGCCATCAATCTTCCTAGTAGTTCCTCAAGCAAATATTGGAACAGCTTTGGGGCTTACAACCTCGGTGCAAATGATTGGTATTGGTCTTTGCAACTTGATAGTTGGGCAGATCCTTGGAAACAAATCCAGGTGAGGGGTTTTATTTTGTATTGCCCACTGACGCATATTGTAGCCCGGCATCTGAAATGCATGCCTTTACTTCCTTTTTACTTTAACTTTTGTTATCTGTATCTCTCCCACTACCTGTGCAAGTTGAGAGTCTGCTCCATACTAATGGAAGCAGTTTACTCGCGTAGAGAAAGTGAAACTTCTCTTTAATCAATATAGGCCCAATATACTTGATGCGTCCAGTAACAATTGTGCAATATAAGCATAAATTGAAAGCGCAGTCGCTAAGGGTGGAGGAATGCTGAACTGTGATGATATAGTATGGCTTTATAAAGGGGAACATGTATTGGCAGAAATGACTTGATCCACAATTTGCTTCAGTTAAACGAGACTTCAAAAATGTTAGATATTTCAAATAGTGCTGAATGTTGACACCCTGCATTGTCATGCAATGGTTGGTTGAGTATTTTATGCTCACAACTTCTCACATGGAGAATACCTTATCATAGGAACAGGAGTAGGCCATTCAGCCCCTCGAACCTGTTCTGCCATTCAATTAGATCATGACTACACTGTCACTACAGTGGCAGTAAGAGGTTTCTGAACAGAGGCTGTATGCCTCCCCATAGAGAGGAAAATCAATCAGTGGCTGGGTCTCGTCTGCCTACATTTACACAATTTCTAATAGCTGTTTATAAAAGTGTGGCGGTAGGTTGACTGTGTGTTCTTAGCCGGAGAATGGTATGTGGTCTGAGGAGGCCAGTGAAGGAATTTGTAAACTTAAAGCTAAATCTGCAATTCGTGCATGAACAGCATGCGTCCATTTCACATGTCCGTGAGGTCGGTTGACAAAAGTGTGAAGTGCTGGACACTTGTTTCACATTAACTCGACCCACTTAAATCCCACTGGAGAAAAATACAGCTCAGCCTTGCATAATCCACTGAATGTAAACTTACCATCGGAACCTATTTTTCTTTTTTTCCTCGTCCACTTTCTTGGCTCCTTACTGACGCATCATTCCATGGGTGCTGTTCACCCTCTGATCCCCTGCCCGTGTATTATTCTTCATGCCAGTGCCTTGATGGCGAATGTCAATGGAGCTGTTCAGCTGCAGTGTACATCAGAGCCAAGCCCCATCCTGTCTTTGCACAATGTTCACGTGCAGACGTCTGCATGGGTTGCGGGTACCCTGTGACCTTGTGTTTCTCCCCCCTCCTTCCTAACCTGGGTTCTTTGAGACCAATTGTAATGCCCTACAGTCACCCCAGTTGAGGTCAGCAAGTTCAGCATGGACCATGTATAGCTGACCTATACTGGTCTGTTTCGCTCCGCTACATCCTGGGTAAGCTCACCAACCCGTTTGGGGGGAATCCTGCAGGAAACATTTTAATTGTGTATTTCAAAGATATGTTGGAGTAAATGACCTAAACGGAGGGCAATATGTGGCAGTAAAGTTACTGATGTGTATAATGCTCAGTTGGAGGTGCTGCTGGGGGCCATTTGAAAATGTAACTAAACTATTGTTCTGAGACTCTATAGTTTGTGTGGCTGAACTGCATATATCTGGGTTAATAGAGGTGTGAGAAGAGCATTTAGGGATGGGCAATAAATGCTGGCCTTGCCAGCGACGCCCAGATCCCATAAGCGAATACAAAAAAAAACTTGGTCTATTTGGCCAACTATGGGAGTTGCTTTCTGTTGTAAAATGGTGCTAGTGTAGGGATATATATATCATGGAAGGCGAGGCAGGATTTGGGGGTGGGGGGGGGGGGGCGGTTTTGTATTTCTGAATCCCATATGTTGCGATCTGATCATGGCCATGCTGCTATCCAGGGGAGTTAAGTACTCGCACATGATGCAGCTAATCATCCTGACTGCTGTTTGGCATCTCCTAGTGCCAGACCTGGAAGAATTGAATGAGGCCTGAGTGTGCATTCCTGGCTACCCTTTTTGGCCAGAGGAAACCAAAAAGGAAGAAAGTGTATTTTTTTTTAGCTCAATGACGTGCTATTAACACCTGGTATCTGGTGTTTGACATGCAGTGACTTGACGATCCCAGTGTGGCGCTGGCAGCAGGTGATGATCTTCATGCTGGCGAACACCATCAGCTGTATCATCACCTCCATCATTCTCAATATAGTGGACAAACGACAGGTAAGGGCCTCGCCAATAACGTAAAGAATTGGCTGGAGTGAAAAGTTCACAGGATTATGCATATTATTCTTCATTAAATGCTGCTTGGGATAGTCATGTGACCAGCTGCTAAACAGAACCATTAACTAGGGTAAGATATTTCCTATACTGGGAGGGGGCTTCTGCTCATACCCAGTCCTCTGAACTGGTTGGTGCAGTGAGTTAGATGCTGGCCTTTTACCTCTGGGACCTGGGTTCAAATCCAGCCCGGACAGATGGAATGAAAGTCTCTCTTGTCCGTTGGCTGTAAAGGTCCTGTGTGAAATAAGTTTGGGCAGTCTCAGTCTAGTTCCTCGTGGGCACCAGTTGGCAGCATCACTCAGACAGGTGTAAGGATAGTTGGGTAAATAGAAAAAGTGCTACACTGGTGCAGCCAGGCTGGTCTTATATGGTTGGGTTAAAGTACAGTGGGGCAGAGTGGAGGAAGCTTTAGTCTGCACCTGGCTGTTCTGTATCTGACCTTGGAAGCATTTCATGTGGATACTGGGTGCATGAAATGTACATTATTTCACTCCTCAGCTATTTTCTTTCTCGTTTTCTCTCCTTTTCTTCCTCTTAGCTCTCTCTCTCTCATGTTTTCAGCTAAGCTTTTAGTCACCTTTCCTAACTCACTTGATATTCATTTTATTTTGTTCCTTTTTTCTCCTCCTCCACAAGACATTTTGGGACCTTATTCTACAATAAAGGTGTTATACAAGTGTGTGCTGTTGGCGTATTTTTTTAAAGCTTGATTTTTTTTCTCCCTTTTTGAAGGTGTTGATTCGTTGCCAGAGAGTACAATTGCCCTCTGGTACTTCCCAACTGGCCATTATTGACAGCGAGTGCTGGCAGACTATTATCCGCACAAGCACTTGCAGCAAGCATTGCTGGACAGCGAACAAGAGTAGGAACCTTTCTTTTTCCCTTCCCTGGTTCCCTAACTTGGGACATTGTGGCCAGCAGTAGCTACCACTGACCCAGATAAAATCAACTAACTTGGTGCACGTTGTGGATTGAACGTGGAACCTTCCTGGTTGTACAATTTTGCGACACTGGCTTTTCTTCTAACCCATCAGAGAAGACATCAAAGAAAACTCCAGAGTGTATTTAATAATAACCGGTACCAGTGATACAAATCAGCAACTAACCAGCACTTTGCACCTCTTTCCTCGCCCTCTACACAGAACCTTCTCTGTTATTCCTTGGATTTCTGATTTTCCCTCCCCTTCCCCAGTAATAGGAGGAGCCACGATCCCATCTTCCCAGAACCCAGCCCCTTACAGGTTTCAGGTTAAAGAATCTAGCAGCTTTATTGCAGTTAGGAGGTTATACCTGTAGCAGTCCTTTGTTAAAGGGTCCCTTTCCTCCTCTCATCCCTCTAATAAGCATTTTATCTGTGTTCTCTAATCAATTGACTAATCATTTTGTAATGGCAACAACCATCTCTGTTCCATGAGTTCGTGACATTTCATTCTGTTTTTGCTCTCAGGGTAGCACATTGAACAGAACCACTAAGCATTCAGAAGCTGCGAAAGAAGAAAATCGAGAACCGTCAGAAACATCCCCTTTGCTAAGGGAGAGGAGTGATGAGAACAGAATTAACTGAGATAATAGGAAGAACAATTTACCTGTCTTGGGTTAAGAAAGAAAATTGGACTATTCTCCAGAAGAATAGCTGATGTCTTATTTTTTAAATTGCAGTACAAATCTACCAGTATGATGATCTATTGTCTTATGTCAAAAACATCAACATCCTCAATCACGTTAAGGCAGTAACAATTTTATAGCTGAACTAGAGAATTTTTAATTAAATCTAATAATACCTGCTCTTCCATACAAGCCTTCAGTAAATACTGTAACATATTGGCTCGAGTTTCTTGCCTTGCCTTGCAGTTATTACATTTTTAACTTTCACTGGGAACTGGAAGCGTTGGGGGATTGGGCGGGGGCGCGCGCAGAGGTTAGCCTTTTACTATTGTCGGGGTATGGGAAAAGCTCCGGTTTTCTGCTGCTCTGTACCAAACCTGATCTTGGGGTGGGTGCTTAACATTACATAAGACTGCAAAAGGAAACCTTTTCAATTTTCCATAGGTCTGTCAGGTGAAGCTTTCCTTATCATGTCCTCAGGACAAAGTGCCACACAACCAATTAATTACTCCTTGAAGTATATTTGCTATTATGTAGGTCATGAGATGTGACATTGACCACCTCTGACCAAATAAAAACAAGAGGATGGGAGCAAGACATTGCTCACCTAAGGCAAGAGGAAAAGTGGTCCTGTTCAAGCCAGTGGGAAAGAATCGTGTGATTTGAATGTAGGGCAATGTGTGTGTGGGGTACATTTATATTTTTGAATGCAAGAATTTGTGAACTACTTTCATACAGGTTAAACACTATTTTACTGGGAGTCCTGTAAACATTTTATGATGATCAGTCTGCACAGCATCTCTTGCCATGACCTGTTTACACTTTATAAGCATGATTGCATGGAGTTTTCAATTGGAATCTCTTATCATTTTAATGAAACACCAATGTGTTTGTTTGGCTGAAAAACCATAATCTTCAACTTCTGAACCCTCAGTCTGCACCTTCACATTCGTTCCTGGATCAAGCACAGTGATTCAGATTGGCTGTCTGTGCAGGCACTGACAAACTAAAGCTGCTGGTTGGCTTGTGTTGGAAACCAGGGCTTTAACTGTCCCCTGACCCCCCCCCCCCCCCCCCCTTACTCTGTTCATTGGAGCAAACTGGAACAGAGCGTTTCTTGCATACACTAACTACATGGCATTGTTTCTAGCTGTGGCTCAGTGGGTAGCACTCTTGCCTCTGAGTCAGAAGTTTGTGGGTTCAAGTCCCACTCCAGAGACTTGAGCACATAAATCTGGGCTGACACTCCAATGCAGTGCTGAAGGAGTGCTGCTGCACTGTCGGAGCTGCCGTCTTTCGGATGAGACGTTAAACTGAGGCCCCGTCTGCTCCCTCAGGTGGATGTAAAAGATCCCATGGCACTATTTCAAAGAAGAGCAGGGGCGTTATCCCCGGTGTCCTGGCCAATATTTATCCTTCAATCAACATCACTAAAACAGATGATCTGGTCATTATCACATTGCTGTTTGTGAGAGCTTACTGTGCGCAAATTGGCTGCCATGTTTCCCACATTGCAACAGTGACTACGCTTCAAAAGTACTTAATTTCATTGGCTGTAAAGCACTTTGGGACGTTTCTTTTTTATAGTCATACAGCACAGAAAGAGGCCCATCGTGTCCGCGCCTGTCTATTCTAATCCCATTTTCCAGCACTTGGTCAGTAGCCTTGTATGCTATGGCGTTTCAAGTGCTCATCTAAATGCTTCTTGAACGTTGTGAGGGTTCCTGCCTCTACCACCCTTTCAGGCAGTGAGTTCCAGATTCCAACCACCCTCTGGGTGAAAAGGTTTTTCTCAAATCCCCTCTAAACCTCCTGCCCCTTACCTTGAAACTATGCCCCCTGGTTATTGACCCCTCTACTAAGGGGAAAAGTTCCTTTCTATCTACCCTATCTATGCCCCTCATAATTTTGTACACCTCAACCAGGTCTCTTCTCTGCTCGAAGGAAAACAACCCCAGCCTGTCCAGTTCTCTTCATAGTTGAAGCGCTGCAGCCCAGGTAACATCCTGGTGAATCTCCTCTGCACCCTCTCCAATGCAATCACATCCCACCTATAGTGCGGCGACCAGAACTGCACATAGTATTCCAGCTGTGGCCTAACTAGTGTTTTGTACAGCTCCATCATAACCTCCCTGCTCTTATAGTCTATGCCTTGGCTAATGAAGGCAAGTATCCCATATGCCTTTTTAACCACCTTATCTATCTGTCGCCTTCAGGGATCTATGTACATGCACACCAAGGTTCCTCTGTCCTTCCTAGGGTCCTACCATTCATTGTGTATTCCCTTGCCTTGTTAGTCCTCCCAAAATGCATCACCTCACACTTTTCAGGGTTAAATTCCATTTGCCACTGTTCAGCCCGTCTATATCATCTTGTAGCCTGAGGTTTCCCTCCTCGCTATTTACCACTCCACCAATTTTCGTGTCATCTGTAAACTTACTGATCATACCTCCTACATTCATATCTAAATCATTAATGTACACTACAAACAGCAAAGGACCCAGCACCGATCCCTGCGGAACACCACTGGACACAGGCTTCCAGTCACAAAAACAACCTTCGACCATCCCCCTCTGCCTCCTGCCACTAAGCCAATTTTGGATCCAATGTGCCAAATTGCTCTGGATCCCATGGGCTCTTACCTTCTTGACCAGTCTCCCATGTGGGACTTTGTCAAAAGCCTTACTGAAGTCCATGTAGACTACATCAACTGCACTACCCTCATCCACACACCTAATCACCCCCTTGAAAAATTCAATCAAATTGGTCAGACATGATCTCCCCCTGACAAAGCAATGCTGACTATCCCTGATTAATCCCTGCCTCTCCAAGTGGAGACTAATTCTGTCACTCAGAATTTTTTCCAATAATTTCCCTACCACTGATGTTAGGTTCACTGGCCTGTAATTCCCTGGTTTATCCCTACTACCCTTCTTGAACAATGGTACTACGTTAGCTGTTCTCCAGTCCTCTGGCACCTCCCCTGTGGCCAGAGAGGTTCTGAAAATTTGTGTCCGAGCCCCGGTAATCTCCTCCCTTGCCTCACACAGCAGCCTGGGATAAATCCCGTCAGGGCCTGGGGATTTATCCACTTTTAAGCCTGCTAAAACCGTACTTCCTCCCTCTCAATACTAATTTTTTCTTTTTCTTTCCTGAATGTTTTCTGCCAAAATCTAGAGCAAAGTCGCTGGCAAAACTCAGATGACTGACCGAAATGCTTTCTTAATTTTTTTTTAGGCAAGAAGTGACCCCAATGGGTTAGAGGATGTCAATTAATATCTAAACTTCACTTTTATTTGATAAATTGCATTATTACTAATGTTGGAGTTAAGTGAGGGAGTTTCTAATTTCCAGATATGGTAATCCTATTGGTAAAACCCTGTACAGGTTTAGAGAATTAATTGCCAAATATAGTTAGTTGAAAGTTGCAGTCAGTTGAAAATGACTACTCTGAATACAGGCCCTCAACTCAGCAGGTCATGGGTTGGGGAATAAATCTCATCCATCATATGAAAAGCCAATTTCTCAAAATCCGGAAATGGCATTTTGCCAGTAGAGATGGTGCCAAAACAGCTGTGAAACACACCTAAAACTCTTAATTAGTCTCATTTAAAAGGAATATTCTGAATTGCAAAAGTCAAAATGCCTAACCTAATTCATGCCTGAACAGTTCCATTGAGACTAATTACTAAAGTCATTTAAATTATCTGCAGTCAACTTTGTTTGTTGTAGAAACCCAGTTTGAATAGGTAGACTCTGTGCCTCTGGCACTCCAAATAGTAACCCCTCTCTGTTTCTCCTCCCCTTTCCTCTTCCCCCACCCCCCCACCCCTCAAGTTAATGGGATGAAATTAATCAACACCTGGTAACGCTAAGCAGGCCGCTAGCAAATTGGAAACCTGTTTTACACCAATAACTTTAATGGAAAAGATAATGGGGCATAGTGTACAACAGGCTACTGATTCATGGGGTGCAGTGTACAACAGGCTGCTGATTCATGGGGCGCAGTGTAAAACAGGCTACTGATTCATGGGGCGCAGTGTACAACAGGCTGCTGATTCACGGGGCGCAGTGTACAACAGGCTGCTGATTCACGGGGCGCAGTGTACAACAGGCTGCTGATTCAAGGGGCGCAGTGTACAACAGGCTGCTGATTCACGGGGCGCAGTGTAAAACAGGCTGCTGATTCACGGGGCACAGTGTAAAACAGGCTACTGATTCATGGGGCACAGTGTACAACAGGCTGCTGATTCATGGGGCGCAGTGTACAACAGGCTGCTGATTCATGGGGCGCAGTGTACAACAGGCTACTGATTCATGGGGCGTAGTGTACAACAGGCTGCTGATTCATGGGGCGTAGTGTACAACAGGCTGCTGATTCATGGGGCGCAGTGTACAACAGGCTGCTGATTCATGGGGCGCAGTGTAAAACAGGCTACTGATTCACGGGGCGCAGTGTAAAACAGGCTGCTGATTCGCTATTTTTGTGTTACTTGTGTTGACCAATTTCACCCAAATGTGTTTTTTTTTAATGAGTCTAATGAAACTCTTCTAACACCCCCTTCTGGTCACCAAGCTGCAAGGCTGTTTAAACTATAGATGTAGAAATATAATCCCACCCCTCACAAGCAGGACTTTGTCCAGGGATCATGTTTCCTGCTAACCCAGCTGAATATGATTTGCAGTTATGTTGTTTACATAAGCAGTATAAGAAAATAAACTTATTTCTTAGCTACTTCCTGGTCAGATTTAATTTCTGTTTATGTATCCAGGATAAGCAATAGTCATCAGCCCCATATGTGCTCATCCCCATCATTTGTCTAACATGAGCCCCTGTGCACTAACCATTCCACCCACCCAGGTCCAGTTTAAAAAAAAAAGACCTGATGCTAATTCAGGAATCCTGTGGCAAAAAATACTCGAGTCATTATTAGTAGGCGAGGTTTGCCTGATCAACTAGAAATGCTATCCAGAAATAACTTGCTTTTAATGTGCTGGGATGACCCTGTTTTCAAGGTGTTAACATTTCTGGATGGATGAGCGGAACCAGTCTTCTTCACCTCCTTCTCCTGATCCACAGGTTGATCACCCTCTGGGAGTAGTAATCTTTTGAGTATTAAACTTCATCCCTGCTTCAGTTTGTGTGGGTGGTCCTAAGTTCTGCCTGACCTCCACCTTAAACATTCTATCTACTCACATGATATCTATGCCCTTAATAGTAAATACTTAGATCAGATCCCCTGCAAGTCTCCATCTAGCCAGTGAGTACATACTTGAGGAATTAAGTCCATCCTAGCACAATTATCTCAGACTGGGCATCATCATTGTTGCCTTTCTCTGCACCTTCTCCAGAGTTGCTGGAGTTTGTATGTAATGAAAGGCATTTGAACCTGGATATGCTAGCCTGACCAGGACTGATAGACTGTCTTTATGTTGGCTCCTACCTTTGGAGCCGTCTTGGGTGGTCCAACCAAGAGTTATACTCCGACCAGCATTGCTCTTATCATAGGAGCAGGGTAGCTTTCTCACCATAGCAAGGTGCAGTCTCAAACACTCAGGCCCACAGCTGCTCTCCACTTTCCACCCATTTCCTGGGGAAAGCCCTGCCAGGCGTAGGTCTGAACTGGGGAGAAATCAAGCTGCGCAAATGCCACATTGCAGCAGAAGGGAGGCAAGAAAACCTGCCTCTTGCATCCTGCCTGATGTGGAAGTAGCAAACCATGATACTACTTCAAATGAGGCCTTATAATCACTAATACTTTGGGCCTGGGAATACAGACCTTGTTTGCTTTGAATGCAGCTTTCAGGCAGAGTTTAAAGTTTGAGTGGTCAATGATCACTGAAATCTTTCTCAGTATTTTTAACTGATACACTTATGTTATTTTGTGTACCAAAGTGGGTAATGGGCCACATGTGCTTTTTCCCTCAATCATCTGGCATTATCCTAGTTCTGTCAGCTATTGAAAAGATCCACTAGCACATCTCACAAAACCAGGTTTTTTTTTAAAAAAAGGACCCTAGGATAAACTAAATGTGATCCTGCTGCTTTTTCTACATTGAGCACTTTGAATTTAGCTACCACCATTTGGATTATAAGGAAAATGGCACTAAAAGCAAGTTCTGTCTTTTTTGGTTGTAAAAGCAGAACCTTTATGTACAAGATGTTTTTAAAAGTGCAAAATAGACACGATTTATTAAATTGTTGTAAATTTGATGTATTAGGATGTACAACCCAAGCATAGAAAGGTTATTGCGGAATACCTTACGCAGCACAATCAGTAACATTTGTAACTTTGGTTAGGGCCATTTCAATGCTGTGACCAGAATAGAAACCTGATTGGGAATTGAGAAAGATGGGCATGGATGTGGAAGGCAACATGTTAAAGGACTGGAGAGGATGGGGGTAGCAGTTTAAGACTGAAAAATCCTCCTTGCCGCACAACATCCATTTTGCCGGCCAACCATCCAGTTCAGGTTCTGATCATCTACAACTGTCAGTATGACCTTTACAGTACAGTCCTTGTTACACAGCTCCAGAACGCTTGCTCCTTGTCAAACAAAAAAATTGTTCATCTCTAAAACCTTTCAATATCAGGTGCCCTGCACACTTGAATCAGTTGGCTGTCACTAAAGCTATATTTGTTTCTAATTTCTCAAACTGATGGTGCATCCAATTCTTTTTACAGGAAACTTTTGTTTATCCGGCACCCAAATATCCGGAATTCTCGCTTAACCGGCAAAAATCATCCTCCGAAAACTCCTCTCAAATAACCGGCAATGTTGCCGAGTCGCAGTCGAGTCTCCGCGAACGCCGAGTACTCCGAAAACTCCTCTCAAATAAGCGGCAATGTTGCCGATCCCGAGTCAGAGTCCGAGTCTGCAAACGCCGATTTTAGTCAGTAGGGGTAGTTTTCAAAAGTGCCACTACTCGGCCTCCTGGCGCTGTCGGAAGTCCGAAACACTGCAGTAGCAGGAGTTGATTCTCCCGCGCTGCCTGGAGTCTCTTTGTTAAAAATAGCCTCGGTAGATATAACTCTGTTATCCGGTACTTTCGATAAACCGGCACCACGCCGGTCCCAGTTAATAAAGAGTTTCCGGTATATTAATTCAAGGGATTCCACAAGGCTGTCCTTCCTTGGTATCAAATGACTCCCACTCACCATCCAACCTTGTCCACTACTTTCCTGATGATTCCACTCTACATTCGGATCATATGCCTTCAGTGCACACAACTGCTACTGTTCTCCTGGTACTACAGCTGAACCAGAGCCTCAACATCAGTTCTATGTCCTTCAAAAAAGGTCAGTGAAAATCTTAAACACTTCATGTAATCATGTGTTTAACCAACAGCTTCCACCTGTAATCCTTTGTCCATCAACATTCTGACTCAGTATCTTCAATTAAATACAAAAATACTCTCCTCCCCCACTGCTAACATATGCTCCAAAAAGCTAGTCCTCTTTCATGCCAAACACTTCATTGCCCTCAACAAATCTTAAAGAGCAAGGAGTTAGCTAGCAGATCAGGGAAAGTGTATGGAATGATGAAATTGGCTGGAGATAAACCTGGGCAGGGAGTATATGAAGGTGAAGGGGGGTGTCATTTAGTCATCTGTAATTTCTGATGGATAATATTTATCCTTAGATAGTATTCGTTTTTACCTTTCATTTCACTTGGGAATGTTTGTGGGACTTCGTGCAGCATGTCATAGCAATAGAGGTACCACACATCCACACTGGGATTAGTTCAGACCGTGGAGTTGAAGGCAGCACTACATATCCAATTTAGAAACAGAACTAGTGATCAAGATGTACATTACGTGCATCAGAGCATAGGGTCATAGCACATCTTTCTACTTCAAGAAAGCCATTCCAATTTATATTTCTGATTAACACACCAGTATGTTAGGTATTGAGCACCCACATGTTAGACTGACTAGAAAATACAGAAATTTTATTTGTTAACTAGAAAATACAGAAACTTTGAGGTAAATCTTATTTTTGGCTATTGCCATCCAGTTATCTGCATCCTAAGATGGTTGCTTAAAAGGCACAGAAAAAGACAGCTTCCTCACTGGCAATAATTGGCATACTTGTGTGCACATGACCTTTAACACATTCCTTGAACTAAAGTATACAAAGGTCAGTGAGGATAGAGAGTTAAGTACCCTGAACACTGCTACAGAAGCTAGAATCCAAGAAGCTAGAATCCAAGACAGCTAATAGAAATGTACCCTGGGAGCACAAGAAAAATTGGGATTGGTTAGAATTATTCTACAAAACTATATTTCATTTAACAGTCATATTAAAACTGCAAATAATTAACTTATTTCAGAAGATGATCAAATACAGCAATCTTTCAGTACAATGTTATTAACCAATTTGCATAGATTTCATAGTACTAGTCTATGTCTGGTTATAAATACTCAAGTCATCAGCAAAATTAAAACTAGCAATGGTCTTGTAGGTTTTCAAGTTTGCTGTAGAAAAGCCTAAAATGGAATTAAATCTTAAGGGAACCCAGATGTAAAATGGGGAAGATGTTCTCTGCACTATGGCTAGCCAATCAGAAACCAGTTTAAAAATAGGAAACATTTGCCCAATGAGTTTCAGGAAAATAAATATTTCAAAACCAAATCACCTTTGTTTTAAGTTTAAATGTTACCATGCCCATGTTACAGTTGCAAGGTTCAATATTATAAACTAGTTCATAGCAGATCAAAATAAGGAGAGCTGAGGAATCTGAATTGCTCATAATGTACATATTACAATCATGCCAAAAGACTCCTTTCAACACATTTGCAGATTTTGCACAACCTTACATTCTTGGTGAACTAAGGCAACAGCTACAGGATTGGACAATTCTGCTCAAACTCATCCCATTGCCACATCATTTAATCCATTATAGCCCTGCAACATGCTAGTCCCAGGTCACTTTCCACAGGGTACAGAAAAAAATTCAAATGTACAAGGCTAAATTGAAATATTATGGATGGTCTAGTCCACACTGCAGGAAAAAAAAAGCAGCCCTTAGGAGAAACACAGCCAGCTTAAAACACCTGATGGGAGTTGGACATTATCTGCAGCAGAGAGGACACAACATAAACAAGGTTAAACACAGCTGACATTCAATGCCTAGGTTCTTGCACTTGGTCAAACTAACATGCCCATTTTATTTTACACCATATTTATTATTTCTGCATTTACCAATTGGTACAAACAATTCTGTTTAAGTTATAGAATACTTCTGGGCCAGCAAATCCTTGTTGAAATGAACAGCTGCTTTTAAAATAAAATGCACTTGTCTTTCACAGAACAACCTTCAAAGAATAAGGATAAAAACATATGGCTAAATATTCAGGTGCTGTTCAGAAAAAGGTTCTATTCACAACTCAGTTGAAGTGTATTCAAGTTAACCCGCTGTTCCACGCAGACTTTTGGAAGAGAAAACTGGAGTCGAACAGAGCAGAGAGCCTCCTCAGAACAACCAAAGAGTGGATTTGCCACCAGGGGGTTGGGTGACCTTGTTATGAGATCGTGGACGTGGACCGAGATGAGGTTCATGATCATCCACTGTGGGCTCCTTTGTCTTTTCTTCATCTTTCTTCTCTTCATTTTCTCGTTCATGCTCTGCAGCTATACCATGGGAAAACAAAGTTTACATTAACATTTTAATCACAACTAGCTAATTGCTTTAATTCCTTCCCCCAAAATTGTATAAACATTTACATCCAACTTCTATTTCATCTTGCTACTTAAAGTAAAGGCATCGTGGTTACTTTATGCTCAGATTTCTCTCCTGAGATTATATTTGGATATCAATTTTATGCATACCACATGCCAACTGCACTAAGTAAATTTCCTGTAATGATCTGCTGGCTTCAAGTCTCACCTTTCAATTCCTCACTTGCATCACCAGAGAACAAGTTTGCATCCTGTTAACAAAAAAAAGTTAAAAATTCATTAACATGCAGCAACTAGACTACATTATATAATGCAAATCAAGCCATTAGTGCACAATCGGAGTATTAAAGAAACTGCTTTGGGTGCACTTTATGCAGACACTAATGAATTTAGTCTGGATTAAAAAAAAAAAAAAAAAAAAATCAGGATTCCCATCAGAGGTAGACCTGATCAAGTCAAATTCAGGACAAGCTACAAGTCCCATTGATTGTTCATTTGGTGACTTGGGTATTAATTTGTAGATGTAATGGTTCCCATCACTCCCAATAAACATCTGTATCCAACTTCTAATATTTCATCTTACTACTTAGTGAAGGAGTCATGGTTACATTATGCTCAGATTCACTCAATGCAAAAAGCAGGGCATCCTTCAGGATATTTAAAATGTAATCTATACTTCAAATACCAATTGATTGCACATTATAAAAAGTGTTAACAATGAAGTTTCAAGACTAAGCCATCATTGATGCCATTCAGCTTGCTTTAACACAACAATGGACGATCATGGACTCTGTTCTATTACAGATTGTAGCCACTACAACTTAAAATGTATAATATTTATGGGATTGGCAGTCAATGGTGTTTCTTACCATAACCCTCTAGATGCATCATACCCCAGAAACAACTCAACCTTTGTGCCATTACAAATGCTGTAAATAAGATGCACCAAGGTGGTGCCTCTTCCCCCTCTGCATAGTACACTATCTAATACAAGAGGCTCAGCATGAAATCCCTCTGCAACACCTAAAGCTATTGACTTGCAAAGGTAGAGCTAACCAGGATTCAAAAGTTCAAAACCGGGCAGGATGCCATAAAAGATACAGCCAGAGTTAATATTGGTCCTTACAGCAACTCAATGAACACAGGGCACTGTTTATGAACTGTACCTTTGGTTTGTTTGGATGCGCGCGAACTACAGTGGAAGCAACCGATTCCCCAAAGATGTCACTGTTCTTCGCACCAGCTGGAGTAGTACGTGGTTCTGAAGAAACAGCATCTGGCTCGCTGAAAATCCCACTGCCTTTTCCACCTAAAAGAGTTTGATAGTTAGAAAAATAGAAGAATCTGCAGTTTCAAGTTCAACATTAACAATTCATAAAAGAATTTTTTAATCCAGCAAGTTTGTTTTAGAATGCATTGGCTGAAAGGGTGGCGGATAATTTTAATAAAAGTAATAACTTTCAAAAGGAAATTGGTAAATACTTGAAGGAAAATTTATTAGGGCGATGGCGAAAGGGCAGGGGAGAGACTAATTGGATAGCTTTCAAAGAGCCAGCACAGGCACGCTGAACGGATATCCTCCTTCAGTGCTGTATCATTCTATGAAAGGAGGGGGAAAACCAGCAAGTGCAAAAATCAAATAATTCAAAGCATTCTAGTGCCAAATAGAAATGCTACTACAGTCCGCAAAGTAGAAAGGGGGAAATTCAGTTCTTCACGAGTTAAAACCACCATGTCGCACCCCTCGCATTACTGTATTTGTAAACATGGCAAATCTTCTGAAACCACTGATGCAGAGTAACTGATTTCTTTTCATGACGCTGGATTGATAGCCATACTTTACATTGATTGATAATTTCCATTGACTGCCTTCTCAGCAATGCATTTCACCATTTAGATCATCCTTCATGCCACTAAAAAGTTTGCCATTTTGAAATCTTACTTTTGTCCTGATGCTTGCCAATACCAATTGCCAGCTTCAAGTCTGATCTCATTAGTGAACTTCTAAATGGAGGACCCCTTTCTAATTTCTTGCAAGAACCAAGTCCAGATGCTAGTTTCTCTCTCCTCTTGCCCCCCCACTCCCAAAGTGTGATCCATAGCACTATTAGACTTGCCAATTGGACAGTTGTCAGGTGGGGCAGATTTGCCCACCCATAAATGTGCTGATCTTGCTAGATTGAGGGTCAGCTTCATTTACATAGTGTGAGCAAGCTCCCAGCTATGTTGCATGTTGCAACATAGGGAACTCACCAGAAGGGGGAGGAACAATGAGCTATTAAGAGGGCTGATTAAAAAGAAATGGCTAATAAATGTAAAACAATGCAGTCAATCAAAAGATAAGTGGCAGATAAAAGATTAGTAGCCGTTACAAATATTTTAGCACACATTTCAGTTTTACAAAGTTGCTTGGCAAATCTCAGTTGCTAGCACCAATAAATGTGGAGGCAGAAAGTCTGATCAAGGTGATGAAAATACTTCCAAATCCTGTTTCAGGACTAGCAAGTAGAAGAGGTAGCAAGTAGGCAGCTCTCTTCTCAAGACAACATTTGTCTTCCTCATTCCCAGGAGGCTACTGACATTACAATAGATCATCACTGCTGGTGGAACCCTATGGTGCACAGTAGCTGCAGATCTCTCCGCTCTATCTGACTGCTGGTTGTCCTGCAGCCTATGTAACCAGTTCATAGAGCCTCAGCTGTAAATGTTGATTTAGCTGCAACCTGTCATCTATTGTCACTCCTCAAAAAAAGGATTCCCATTTCCCCCAATGTTGAGTAAAATGAAAAAAAATGACTGTCAGAGCACTTGGCACAAAGTCCCCATAACAACTAATGGAACCAGCAAAAGGAAAAATGCTCAGTTCAGAATACTGCCATAAATCTGGGACTAAATGTACTACTGCAAATCAGTGACTGCTTCTGACTGTAGTCAAGGGAATACATGTCAAACTTATGCAACTGTCCTCAATTTAATCCTTTAAGCCCTAGCATCATTTTGGTAAATCGATACTGCAGCCCCCCCACCTCCCCCTCAAAAAAATATCCTGAGCTGCAATGCCCAACAGTACTCCAGATGGAGAGTGATCAAGGCTCTATACAACTGAAGCACAACTTCCTTCCCTTGGTATTCCAGCCCCTTGAGATAAAGGCCAACATGCCATTATGTATACTAGCTTTTAATGATTTGTATACTTGGACTCAAATCTCTGCTCCATTTAGAATGCTCAGATTTATCTTTCTTGGATCCAAGGAGGATGACCTCACTTGCCCACACTGAACTCCATTTGCCATAGTTTTCCCAACTCAATCTGCCCCTTTGCAACTTCCTGCTCCCATCTGTGCTACTTACAGTCCCTCAATGTCATCTTGGATATACAGCTTTCTATTCCTTCATCCAAGTCATTAATATGGTGAAAAGTTGATGGCATGGGTGCAACATGTTTGCATTAATAGTAAATACCAATAGGACCTCAATCACCAATATTGACTCTGGTTTCCCACTCAGCCACTAATGACACCTGCAGACCATAGCAAGCTGAGAGTTTATCATGCACTATCCTGTAGATATCTACAAATTCATTCTATATACATTATAGGATCTGTACATCCAATATCACCAGTGGCCATCCATGAAAGACAGGGCTTGAAAAGATTAGTTCCACTGGTCTTTACCTGGAGGATTGGATCTCTTTGGAAATGAAGTTTCTTCTGGTGGTCCAAAAATGTTGGATGCCATCTTGTGGGGTTTGCTGGACGGCACATCAGAGGCAGCAAATATGTTACTGGAACCGCCACCAGGTGGTCTGAGCACTCTGCTAATGAGGAACAGGAGAGTGGAGATTTATTAACACATTAGTGCTCCATTTTAGTCAGTCATCCACTTTTCTACCCCGAGAGCATACTATAAAATCCCAGAGAACCTTATTTACTAATTCAGGAAGGCCCTGCAAACATTGTGGAAAGTTCTTAGCACTATTTACCAAGTGACAGATATTACAATGCAATATAATGTTCCAACAGTTTCTACATCATGTGCTGCATTTTTAATGAGAATGGTTTTAAATTAAACTCAGTATTAAAAAGGAATAAAGCACACACCTAGTGTCAATAGTAACTATTCCTGTTATAGCATGTTGGAGAGAACAGAGTTTTTATTCTGCCTCAAGAGCATCAACCAACTGGAACAAGTATGTTTGTTTCTCCCAGTCACCTTTCTAGCCAGAATAAAATTGCCAATTGTGTTGAGCCTATACCCAGTAGGAAATAGGAGCAAGACTGCACAAATTCATTGGGCTGAATTACCTATCCAGTCTCTCCCTCCCCACCCTTCCTGAGGATTTCTATATTGTAAGTTTATACTTTTCACTGCATTTTGGAAATGTCTTCACAAATGCCAAGAGTTTTGGGGGAACAGCAGGATAATTTTTTCTTTCCTTCCTTTACACCACCCCCCGCCCACCAAAAAAAAACACACTAAGTTGTACAAGTTGGTATTCAAATTCTTACTGTTTGGACATAAAAGGAAATGGACTGCAGTTTCCCAGTCATACTGCTTAGCATCAGAATCATTCTGAAGTGGTAATTCTTTAGCATTAATTTGGAACTATTCTATTAAGCAATTGTTACTTAATATGGGTACTTCTGTGCTGTAAATTTCTATGATTCTATTGATCCTTTCTAGTTTTCAACTTGCTCCAAAATGAGTGAAAATCCAGGGTCTATGTAATGGATTAATTTTTAAACTTTTGGGGGTATGGTAGCATAGTGGTTATGTTACTAATACTCATTTAAACCACCCAGCTTATAAATTTAACAAATTAGACCCATACGTGGTCCGATACCCAACTGTGATAACAGAGCTGTGCCAATGCTCTGGTGTGGTTTCGAAGCAGGAACTTTTGCACATTAAGTGATCGGGATGCTCACTACACTACAGAAACAGGTCAACACTTGTGTTATACATCCAAGTACAGTGAGTAACTGTTAGAAACACTTTACTATCGAGTGCTGATAGGCATGATCATGGACTTAGAATATTAAAAAAAAGTCAGATTTTATTCATAAACTATACATGTAGTCTACTGCCAGTCTGTGTTAAGGAAGCAAGCTCAACCTCCAGGTTTTTTTTTTGGGGGGGGGGGGGGGGGGGGGAATAAAAAATTACACAGTACTGTTCAGGGTTACTTCCTGTTCAGTACTAATTTCAATATTGTTGCAGTATAAATCATATTACAGTGCTGTATTGCAAATGGACTTTTCAACTAAGTGACGTCATCCTGAAACAATGAAAGTCCAGAGTCCACTGTAAAAACATGATTAAGTCTGGCTACTCCAAATTTAGTTCTAGTATAAAGTTTACCCACACAGATTAGATACACCCAGTCACCACTTTAAAGTGCACTTAATGAATAGATGAACAAATCAATATTAGAGTTGCAACTAATCGGAGGCAAATCTAGCATTAGCAACTCTTGTGTAGCACAGGCCTTGAAATAGAAATGTTGGGCTTTGATAAACAAAACCTCAGAACATTAAGTATTCACTCAACAGCTCAAGACTGCGACAGGTCAACAACCCAAGAGGTTCAGCAAACCAAGTGTTTGCTCACCAGTTGGAGTCACTAAGCAATCTCACCATTTTACACAAAGACTCTCCAATGAACTTGACCACTTAAAACATTAGCTGTGAATTTCAGTGAAGAGGGTTAAAACATACATTTTCAAATCACCTCAGGAGGGCAACAACTATTTAGCAGTTGCAGTAGCCATTCCAGCAATATCTCAGGCAGATGGATGTTAAATGTTTCAGCTGAAGGATAACCCTTGCAACAATGCAGCACTCAACCCATCCCTGTACTGGACAGTCAGCCTAGTGCATGTGCTCAAACTTTGAATCGACAACTTTCTGGCTCTAGGGAAGCCAAGCAAACAAGAGAACAGACCACTGCTGTCATCTTCTAGTAGCTGGCTCACAGAACTGGTAAAGGCCTGGAATCAAATCCTCTACTCCACATGGTGCATGATGGAGGGCACTAGAGGGGCCAGGGGAGGAAAGAGGGGGAAATGTTAAACTTATATAGAATGTACAGTACAGAAACAGCCCATTTGGCCCAAACCGGTCCATGCTCCACATGTGCATCCTACTTAACTAAACATAACATTTTACCACCATCAAACCAAGATGGTGAAAAATCTAAAGCAAGTGTATGCTTAGCATCAACAGAAAAACGCAGGAAATACACAAGTCAAATCAAGAGAAAAAGGTGCGACCAGTTTCAGGTCTGCCTTAGATATGCTCCTGGGTACAATGGCACTGGTCAATCGTGCAAGACTGACAAGTATCGTTATTCGGGGTATGCCTGTATTACCCAATATCAAGTTATATATTACCATAATGCAGGGATGCAACAAAAGGAACCACTTATAATCTGAAATGGATAGTGTCTTTTGTGCACGCACTCGCCAACTGTTTTGATTCCAGACTGAAAAACAGAGAGGAGGCCATGAATGAATTGTTAAACGGCTTAATTTCATAGATGGCAAGTGAAAAAGAGAGCAAAAGTCAAAACGAATTCTACTTTACTCAATCTCTCTCCTCAAAAACAAAAGGAAAAGGTAATAAAGCACATACCCTTCTGTGGGTTGATCAACTTTGTTTTGCATTACCTTTCTTTCGATATTTCTAAACTGCAAAAACTGACAGCTTCCAGGGCATCATACATAGGCTCTTGTTTAAAACGTAGACTGCCTAATATGTATCCCCCTCCTTTTCTTAATTCTGAGTGTACAAACAGGCAGTTTCCACGTGAACAGAATCATCCTTAGTACAACGAGTGGCCATCTGAGACAGATAATTGCTTAATGTCCTGTCATCTGGGCTAATGGACTGAGCATAAACCCTTATTTCATGAGTTGCACCATTTCACAAACTGGCTTGTCTGGTTTTAATAGAGTGTGCCGGAGGCTTTTTTTTTTTAAACTGTGCAAATTCAGTTTAAAACAAAAGAAAAACACAACTCCACTCCTAAATCCTGTGTGAAGAAAAATTCCAAAATGTGAGCAGTTACAGCAATTCAAGTGTATACCCTTTGTCAGAACTTACTTTAGAGTTTGCGCCAGAGGAAAAGTTGCTCTCCCCCCACCCCCGCGACACCCTTGTATTTCTTACTTAGGTCAGAGGTCCAAACACATTCAACATAAAATTTTACACAGATCCGGAGCAGTGTGGCTACAAATTGGCAATCTTAAGAATGCACATGGTAATTAACTTAGTCACTTTATTTCATCTTAAGAGGCAAGCAATTAACCCAACTGCTTTAAGGTTACTTCAGTCATTATCAGATTACATAAAGATTCAACTTCAACTCCATCCCCTTGCTGGAGCAAAACACAATTTCAAGTCTGACTTTCAATAGAACAGCAAAAGAGAAGTCAGGAACTTGAGTCACATTTTAGTGCACTAATTACACCACACTACTGAATCAGTTTATTTGTAGCATTTTTGGCATAATATAGTTCAAGTTCAGTGACAGTCATAAGCAAGGAGCCTTGAGCTACATGTAAAAATAGCACAAAAAAAATCCATTTGGCTCATTGAGCTTATCCCTTTCAACTTACTCAACCAGCTTTTCACCAATTTAAACTTATGCCCTCTTGTATCAGTTTCAGCTCTGCATTAGATATTCTTATGGACTCCTAATGTACACTGCTCCCAAAAAGAAAACCCTTTCCCACTTTATAACAAAGTACTCAATTTATTACAAAAAGCAAAATACTGCAGATCTGGGAAATCTGAAATAAAACAGAAAATGCTGAAAGCACTCAGCAGGTCAGGCAGCATCTGCAGAGAGAGAAACAGTTAACATTTCAGGTCAATTACCTTTTGTCAGGATTATTACAGTAGGGTTGGTAGCTAACAAAGACCACAGCCTGCAGTTAAAAGTTTAACACATTTTATAAAAACAGACTCTTAACAGGATACATTAATGAGCCTTTGATGAGATGGGTCAGTTCACAGCTCCCATCAAAAAAAAAACAATTTAAGCATTAAGGTTTATTGCACTCCCACTATGGAAAAAACAAACTTGTGATTCTCGGGATGACCAGATAATCTGTTTTTGTTTGAGGGATAATTGTTGGCTGGGACATGGGGGTAACTCCTCTGCACTTCTGTGCCCGGGCACTTTTTACATTAACCTGAGCAGGCACACAGTTTAACACCACATCTGAAAAATGGTAGCTCCAATAACATAGCACCCTCAGTACTGCAAATGAAGTATCAGCCTCTTATGTGCTTGAACTTATGACCTGACTCCGGAGTGTGCCACCACTGAGCCAAGGCTGACACTGCAGGCCTGAAAGACAAGCTTTTAGATACTAAAAGCAGTGAACATGCACTGAAGTGTTACCTCTGACCTATCGGTCTGTATACCTACAACAATATGCAAGAGTCTAGCAGAAAATATTTGAGCCCAGAGGAAAAAAGTAATCAAGAGGTCAATACTGATTAGAACATGCTCTCTTTGTCCTCAAAGGACAAGCCCACACAAGATGGTGCATTTATCCACTAAGGCATTCAAATCAAGGTAGGTACCTGCCTAATCTGAGTTACTGTCTTGGTAGACTGTAAAGGTACACCACAATGCTCCCAGACTAGTGAGGGCTCTAGAGAGAGATCCTTGCTGGAAAGTGGCTGGCTAAGATGAAACTAAGCTGCAATGTCGCCATTGGTCCATTTGCCTCATACACGTGAAACCACAAGTGCCAACAGGCTACTGAACCATCAGCACAGATAGTCAAGCCCATTTCTATCCTTGCGTCAGTATATCTGATGAATTCCTTCCCCAAAGCTAAAATCTTAGTACCTCCACCTCCGTATCAATACCAATCCAGGAATGCCAATCAGCTCATCCAGAGAGAACCGAGTCAGCCACCTTGTCACAGCAGCTCAGCACAAGGGTGAAGCCTTCCTTGTCTTTACATATACTCCGAAATGGTAGGAGCGATAAAATGCAGTAATTTCTTGTTGGATTCATTGCAATATAAAAAACCTCGAACCTAATCTTGAATTCTTTCTCCACACCCTTCAAAGGCTGTCGTATTTAAGGAATACAATCGCATACCAAATGCCAGAGATCCCGAAAATGAATGCTCTACGACCACACATACAAAGCAGTTGAACAGACGAATACAAAGCAGTGAAAGTGTGTTTGGTAGATTAAAAACTCAACGATGCGACCTTATCAGAGTTGCCGATTTTTTGTCACATGGCCGATGCAATATTGTGTAAAATATCAAAGTGACGAAGCATCAATTGTGCAGACGGAAGAGTGTGAGTCAAAGTGAAACTCAGCCTCGGCTCGTCACACGGGGTGTGGCGATGGAACCGCATCCTTCACAAGGTGAGCGGACTACAGGGAGGCGCCGGGCTCCGGCACCATCCGCGGTAAACATCAACCGGAGAGGGCGGTTGGATCAGCGCCGCTCGGAACCCGATCCAAAGGCGCTCGGTACCGGGTCAGGAAGTTCGCTGGGTGCCGCTCCAGATGGAAAACTTTGAAAAACTTCTCTTCAGGGAGTTCAGGCTGCAAGGGAAACAGGAATCCCCGGCGGTAACCATGGGAACACGGCCCGGGTTCGCGCCTCCCGGCGCCAACTCCCGGACCATCCCCGGGAGGGACACGGCCTCGGGACTCCGGTACAGTCCGGGCAGGCACTGACCGCAGGGCTCGGCTGCTGCCCGCTTCAAGCACCGGTTCGGTGACTAACCGCCGCCGGTGCTTCTACTCACACCGGACGCCTCCTCCTCTCACCTGGAATTGGGCCTGTTCTCCATCCCCTGAAAAGTGCTAGTCGAAGTCATCCTGGCCAAGTGTTCTCCCGCTCCGACTCTCTCCCTAACGGCCGCTGCTGAGAGACGAGTCGCACCAATCCTCATGTAAAGTAGCAGCAGAGTCCCCTCTCATTGGCTAATGACATATCAATCAATAATTCCTCCGCCCTTATCATGGATTCTCACTCTCCGATTGGATGATTTCTCAAGGGAGGCGGGCCTGGACTATTCGCCGTCAAAAGGAAGCCGTAGAACGGGTCCTACTTTCTGATTAGATCGCGTTCACGTCAATTAACCCAGAGCGCTAGCCAATCAAAATAGCGGGTTGACACCTAAACGTCATTTAATCCCACCCACCCAGCAGAACGTGCGTCCTAATTGGGTAAATTCGAATCCTGCATAATTACTTTGAACATGAGACATTGATGAGGAAGTAATGTCAAGCACAATAGCCAATTTATATAGGGGGCTCTTGTGTCAAATAATGTCAATACCAACACTATAAAAGCCATCAGACTCCTTTTCTATCACAGCTGTAATTTGATGTAATTTAAAAAAAATTTGGACCCATAAGACAAAAGAACGGCCCGCGTGGTTCTGTAATCCGCGCTAAAATGTACAAGTACTCAGACCCATTGAGCCTTCCTTGAAGAACAGGGCCAAAGTCCACCAAAGTAAAGATTGTAGAACTAGTTACTGCGTCAGAATAAAAACGGATAAGATTACCTTACATGAAAATAAATGATGTAGAAGGGAATAGGGGGATATTTTCAGGGTGGGAAGAGGTCATTAGAGTGGAAGGAGGCTCGTGTGTTTTTTAAAACCGGCATTGACCAATGGCCTTTTTTCTGTGTTGTAGATTCTATGTAATTATATGAAATTAAGAACATGCTGAGTTTTAGAGATCCGATGGTTTATTCCTGATACACATGGTAAATTCCCAATTTGTCTTCAGTAATAGTATATTTATGACAATTTAAAAAATATTCCAGACTCCCTAAATCAAGGTGGTAACTCGGAGTAAGAGAATTAAGTGAGGTACAGAGAATAGAATTTGTTTAAATGTACTTTTGTACTCTTGATAGTTATGCTACTTCTCCTATGTAAATTTTGCTCAGTTGGTGGTTACCTCTGTGCTGAGTCAGAAGGTTATGGGTTGGGAAATGTTGGTGTTCAGAGGGACCTGGGTGTCCTTGTACACGAATCACTGAAAATTAACATGCAATTAGGAAAGCAAATAGTATGTTGGCCTTCATTATAAGAGGATTTGAGTATAAGAGTAAAGACGTCTTACTGCAATTATATAGGGGCCCTGGTGAGACCACACCTGGAGTATTGTGTACAGTTTTGGTTTCCTTACTGAAGGAAGGATATACTTGCCATAGAGGGAGTGCAACAAAGGTTCACCAGACTGGTTCCTGGGATGGGGGGGATTGTCCTATGAGGAGAGATTGAGTAGACTAGGCCTATACGCTCAGGAGTTTAGAAGAATGAAAGGTGATCTCATTGAAACATACAAAATTCTTACAGGGCTTGACAGGGTAGATGCAGGGAGGATGTTTCCCCTGGCTGGGGAGTCTAGCACCAGGGGTTACAGTCTCAGAATAAGGGGTCGGCCATTTAGGACTGAGATGAGGAGAAATTTCTTCACTCAGAGGGTGGTGAATCTTTGGAATTTGCTACCCCAGAGGACTGTGGAGGCTCAGTCGTTGAGTATATTCAAGAAAGAGATCGATAGATTTTTGAATATTAAGGGCATCAAGGGATATGGGGATAGTGCAGGAAAGTGGAGATGAGGTAGAAGATCAGCCATGACCTTATTGAATGGCGGAGCAGGCTCGAAGGGCCAAATAGCCTACCCCTGCTCCTATTTCTTATGTTCACAAGATGGTTATGGCGAGGAAGGCCATTTGGTCTCTCATAATTCATCTACCCAGATACAACAACAACATAGACTCAAGCTAGAGAAGGAGTTATTAGGATGGGTGACCAAAAGCCTGGTCAAAGAGGTGGGTTTTAAGGAGGGCCTTGAGGGAGGTGGAAGTGTTTAGGAAGGGAATTCCAGAGTGTGGTATCTGGGCAACTGAAAGCATACCTGTCAATAGTGAGGAAAGGGGGGGGGGGGAATGCACAAGAAGCTGATGTCAGAGGACTGGAGAGTTTGGGGGGTGAGGGGTTGAAGTTCCAGAGTAGGTTACAGAGATGGGTAGTGGTGAGCCCATGGAGGAATATAAACACAAGAATGAGAATTTTAAATTTGAGTCGCTGGGGGAATGGGAACCAATGTAGGTCAGTGAAGAGGAGAGTAATGTATGATTAGAACTTGGTCCTGAATAGGATATGGGCAGCAAAGTTTTATTTTAGCATAAGTTTATAGAGGTTGTAGGCTGGCCAGGATTGCATTCGAATAGTTGACTCTGTAGGTGACAAAGCCACAGATGAGGGTTTCAGCAGCAGATGTGCTGAAGTTCGAGCGTAAACAGGTGATATTATGGAGGTAAAAAGTAGGCAGGTGATAAGATTAGCTTGACTGGGAGGCTTTATTAAGGAGCAAGGTGTTTCTGTCGATGAGCCAAGTTTCAGTCAAAGCCAGGACATCAGTACAAACAACAACTTGCATTTATATAGCGCCGTTAACATAGTAAAACGTCCCAATTGCTTTACAGAAGCGTTATAAAATAAAATTTGACACTGAGTCACATAAAGAGATAGTAGGACAGTGACCAAAAGCTTGGTCAAAGAGAGAGGCTTAGGGAGGGAATTCCAGAGCTTAGGGCCTAGGCAGCTGAAGGCACAGCTGCCAATGGTGGAGCAATGAAAATCAGGGATGCACAAGAGGCCAGAATTGGAGCAGCGCAGAGATCTTGGAGGGTTGTCGGGCTGGAGGAGGTTACAGAGATAGGGAGCGGCGAGGCCATGGAGGGATTTGGAAACTAGAATGAGAATTTTAAAATCGAGGTGTTGCTGGACCGAGAGCCAATATAGGTCAGTGAGCACGGGGGTGAGGGGTGAATGGGACATGGGACTTGGTGCACGTTAAACATCCACAATAAGGATATTGATGGCAAAGGTCTTGTTCACAATCAAATATAGACATCCTGGAGGAAAATATGAACAGGTGCTGACTGTTGATTCATTGCCAGAGTCCCAATGGGGCGGGCTAGTAGTGTAGGTGGGGTGAGTCCCAATGGGGCGGGCTAGTAGTGTAGGTGGGGTGAGTGAGGTGGGAAGGTGATTGGTGAGGTCAGCCCCCAGCAGGCTTACTGCTAGGGACGGTCAGCGAGATAGGCTGATGGGCCAGTTGGGTTTGCTGTTCATAGGGTGGCAGCGACAAATGCATCAGTGGGCCCTTCAGAGAATTCCAAGAGAGGCATAGATAGCTGTGAAGCTATCTAACCCCAAGAGGGGAGAAATGAAAGGTAGCATTGCTGGGTGGCAGAAAGGAGAGGAGAAAAGGGGTCAATGGAGGACGGGTGGGGGATATAGGGAGAAAGGTCGAATGGCAGCCAAAATGTGCAGGTGAATGTACACAAAAAAACCCAGCAACTAGAGGGAGGAACCACTAGAAGCAATCCGAGCTAAACCAGCATAGTGTAAAAAGTCCCAACAGGCAAGCAGAAACAGACTGCAGAAGCATGTCAGGTAACGGAATACAGGCAGTCCAGCAGAGAATAGTCTCAGTAGAAAGCTGCGGCAAAGATGGAGGTTGCGGTAAAGCCCAGAGGCAAGTGGACAACCAGGAGATAGCGGATTTCTGCCCAGAATCCAACACAACAGCAGAATAAAGCCGAGAAAACAGCAGTGCACTGGAGTGCAGTCCAGAAACACAAAAGGTAACGGCAGTAGTTTGTCGATGGGCATAGTAGGCTGGAACAGGTTACTTGAAAAAATAGAGTGACAGAGCAGGGGCATGGAGGCTGAAGCATACAGCATACAGGAAATCAAACGTGACCAGAATCTCTACTGTTGAAAAGAGCACTGATTAAAAATACAGAACAAAACGGAGATTTTTGGGAGAGGATACTATTTTATTTGAACCAATTGGGTGGCACTGGTGATGACCTAGTACTACAAATGCCCCCCTCAAAAGGGGGAGCACCACTAATAAAACAATAGTTCAATTAAACTGATAAATGCAAAATAAAATCCCTAAATCCCAATTCTATTTTCAATGTCTATTATACAATTAACGAGCTGTGGTGCCCACCGGCCATGAAAGGAACAATAGGCATTGTGCTCTGTAACAGGTAGCTTTAACTTATAGATCCTAAATCCCCCTATTTCAGTATCCAATTGGTTCTTAAAAGATTCCAGGATTTGTGCCTCCACCACTCATATGTTGAACACTTCATGTGAAGAAGAATTTCCTGACATCAGTCCTAAATTTAACTTTTACTAGTTTGACTCAATGTTGTTTGTGCTACTTTCAGAATTTAACTTAAAGTAATATTCTGGATTTTTCTTTTCCATTCCCTTAACTGTCTTATATACCTTTATAAGAGCACATCTCAGATACCCCTTTTCCAGGCTGAAAAGGCCAAATTTCTCCAGTCTATCCTCAAGACTTTTGACATCAGGTATCAGTCTTGTGGCTCTTCTCTGCAGGTGCCTCTGGTGCTTGAATGTCTCCCTTGTGTCTGGGAAACCAGAATGGTATGCTGTACTTAAGGTGCAATCTGACCAGAACACTGTACAGTTTGGTCACAACCTCCTCTGACTCGTATTCTACTGTTTTGGCTTTGTGGTTCAACATTCTATTGACTTTGCAGCTCTGCCTTGGATGGATCTAAGCATCGAGTCTATGAAGATTCCTATGTCTCTCTTGGCTTTGTCCTCAGCTATTGCAACAGCATTGATGGATCACATGTCCCTTATCTTTTCTTCCTATGTGCAATACTTTACAGTTGTCTATATTAAATATCATCTGCATTGTTCTCACTGCTTTCATATTACATAACTCATTCTGTAAATTCTTAGTGTCAGCTCCAATTCCACTGACCTTGCTCGTTTGGTGTGTTCTGCAAATTTGACCAATTTGCATTGAGTTTCTGCATCCAAATCATTTATGTAAATTATAAACAGTAGTGTTCCTAACACCAAGCCCTGAGGCACCCCATTCAATACTCCCTCCCCCCCCAAACTCTGATATAACTCCTCTCAAGTATTTATTGGTTCCTGCCCATCAGCCAATATCTTAGCCATTCTCAAGGTTTACCCTGGATCCCTACAACTTTTGAGTTTAACTAATAACCCTGTGTGTGGAATTTTGTCAAATACCTTTTTGAAGTCCAGGTGTATCATGTCCTATGGCTTTATGCTGCCCACTTGGGATAGCACTTCCTCAAAGAAGTTGAGGAGATTGATCAGGCAGGATCATCATCTTTTGAATCCACACTAACTGTTGCCTGGTAGTTTCTGGCATTTCCCTAATATAAGCTTTGCTCCACCCCAAATGTGTGTGAAAGTCAAACATAAATAGAAATGAACTGAATGAGCCTGGGAGGAAGAAATTTGAAGGGGTGACCAGAAGCTTGGTTGAATAAGTGGGTTTTAAGGTTTTTAAAAGGTAGAGAGAAGTTGAGTAGTTAAGAGTGAGGTGCACAGATTAGGGCTGAGACACTGAAAGCTCTGCTGGAAGTATTTGAAGACGAGGATGTAAATTTAATACGGGGGGGGGGGGTTAGGGAGACAGTGTAGGTGAGTGAGGACAGGCTGATGGGTGACTGAGACTTAGTGCAGGATAAGATACAGGTGGAAGAGTTTTGGATAAGTTGGATGCCAGCAAGGAGGGCATTGGAGAAATTAAATCTAGAGGTGACAAAAGCATGGACAAGGGATTTGGTGGCGGGCAATGTTGTGCAGGTGGAAATAAACAGTCTTGGTGATAGATAGCATTATGGGATTTGAGGCCTGGCTCAAACAAGGTACCCAAGGTTTCACTTGGTCTGGTTTAGCCTCCGAGTGACTGGGGTTGTGAGTGCAGTCAATGACAAGGGAGCGGAGTTTATGGTAGGGGCTAAAAAACAATCGCATCAGTCTTCTCAGTTGCAGGGGATGGGGAAAGGAAAACACCATAAAAAAATTCACAAAATTAAAGATAATTAAGATGATTTAGATAATCTTTGCCTAATTGACTAGAATTACTCAGAAGTCACATTCAATGTTTTGGAACAGTAAAGATTTTGGTGTCGTATTTAACAAAGTATGTACTACTCGCCTCACAAATGTGGAAAGACTAAGTAATTGATACAGAATGAAGGTCAATGGCTGACCAAATCGTCCATGAGAAGGATAAAATTTAAGTATCGGAACAATGTTAAAACACCAGAATGTTCTCCATGTAACTAAACAGAAAGCAGAAGTCAACAGAAGAATAAAAATTAAACAAGTAAATCTTATGTCTCAACAGAAGTGAGAAATTATTTTCATTTGTCGTGAAGACATATTACATAGTATTAGTACAGAAACAGGCAATTCGACTCAACTGGTCTATGTCACCATTTATGTTTTACATGAGCCTCCTCCCACCCCTCTTCATCTAACCCTTTCAGCATATCCTTTCTATTCCGTTCATGTGCTTATCTAGCTTCTTAAATGCATCTGTTATTTGCCTCAACTACTCCTTGTGGTAGCGAGTTCCACATTCTTACCACTTTTTGGGGAAATAAATTTCTCCCGAATTCCCTATTGGATTTATTGGTAACTATCTTACATTTATAATAGGAACCATTAAGACATTTTTTGTGAAAAAATGCATCTTTTCTGTGACTCCTTAATATTGCTTTGGAGCTTAAGGTCTGTATTACATTTTTGTGGCTTTTCTACCTTCTTATTTAGCTACTGTATTTTTGGTCACTCTCAAAAGTCAAGTCCCAACCCCCTATAATATCTAAGTGTCCTCATTAACCTTGCTATTAAGTAAGCTTTCAGTAATGTGCCCCAGGATGAATGAACAGAAAAACGTTTCCATTAAATATTTCCACCTAACTCGGACAAATAAAAAGGATCGCAACTCTAAATGCAGTCTGCTCCTGAGAAGTCATTTTTGTGCTAAAAAATTGAATTGTCCAATAACTTTATCTAAGCAACATAAAATAACAGTGGGATATGGTGCTTAAAAATGAATTCAAATAAACTGAATTAAAAGTACACTATTGAACTAACCTTTTGTAAAAATGCTTTCTCAGTTTAATGTTGCATCTGAAAAACAGCACCTCTGACAATGCAGCACTCCTTTGGTACTGTAATGTCAACCTAGATTATATGAAGTCAGAGAGCCCTTGGTTGGGGGGGGGTATGGGGGTTGAAGGAGACACGAGCTTCCCAGACTCCTGCTGGAAAGTGGACATGAATGGATGTCAATTAAGGACAGATTGGGCTTAGCTTTGCTATGATGCCTGGTAGGGTTGAATCACCTGCTGGCATTCACTGTCTAGGCTCACATACAAATAAAGCCACTTTGTTGAGATACCAGAATGTTACTGGCACCTGTGGAACTGCACACTTGCAAGGAGCGAATACCTTTGGCAGAGGAGAAAGGTGCGAGAAGAGAAGGGAGTTTTGCAGGAAGAGAAATATACACGCACAGCAACAGCTCTTGCAAGACTGAAGATTTATTTGGGACAGTTTTGTTTCTGCACACATATCCCAGTTGTCAGCCAGCAAATATTTTGCAGAACAAATGTAACAATAATGATAGAATCCAAGTTCTTCATTTACATTTATATATAACTGAACCAAAGGTCCTAGAGAATATCATATTCCTGGCCAATGACATCTTCAATAAAGTAGGTCTTACCACCAGTAACAAAACAAAAATCAATGTCTCAAAAGAATTATCAATAACAAATGCTGGGGAAATACTTTCAATGTAAAGTAATCCTCCAATTTAGTCACCACACAGTTTTTCTCAAGTTTTCACCTTGGAGGAGTCATTTGATTTATGACTTTTCTGTGTGAATAGTGTACTCATCTGAGTGAGTGATATTAGTACATCTAGTACCAGCATCAACAACTCCTAGGTCAGGTATATCACAGTTCGGTACAAAGCAAAGCTCCCTCTTCAACAATATGCCTCAGCCTCTACCCTAGAAGAGTACAGTATAATTACACCAGTGTGTCAATTTTTCATTTCCCACACCAGCCATCTTGTCCTGAGTCAGTATATTGATTCAGCGTCAATTAGTGCTGGCCGAGGGATATTTTATGTACTGTGGGCCTATACTCACTGGAACTGGATTGAGACCAAAGTAATTTCACATAGGGTTCAAACCCAGGACCATAAAGTTCCCCAATAACTTTTAAAATCTTTAGCTGAGGAACTTCCTGGTTACTTTAAATGGAGCCTAAAATAACACTTCGCCCTTAAAAAGGTAGTAACTTAAAAAAAAATCATCCTCATTAACACGACAGGGGAAAGGACTACATTACATTGAAAGCAGTCACAAACCTATATCCTTCCACTTGTATCATTTAAAAATAAACTGCTTTGTGGAACACTTTGTTTACAGTGAATTGGAGGGTAACTAGAGTCAGCACACTGCGTTTCAATCAGCCAGGATATTAGGATGAAGGTCTCTTTTTGCTGAAATGCACTTAGGTGGTCTCAATCCAGTTGCTAGGAGTTGTATAGCAATAATTGCCAATCTTATTCAGAGGGGCCATAGGAATGGCTGGTATGAAAATGCCACGGGTGAGTAGAGGGTACTTTTGAGTTGAAGCTAGGGCAAATTGTTGGGGAGCACAGAGTTCTTTACTCCACAGCTCATTGTGTTGTATCTGACCTGGGGGAGTGGTTGATCTGGACAGTGGGTGCCTGAAAGTGGAAAATGCTTCATCATCATCAGCAAAAACAGAAAAGCTGTTTTAAAAATATATAAAAAGTAAACTGTAAACACATTGCATCAACAGGAGAGCAGGACATGAAGGCTTACTGAGCATGACATGCAATAGAGCTGAACATCAGTAGCTTTCCACTCATTACACAAACGTAAAACAAGATTGTCATTTCAATTCTGCATGTTAAATCAGCTCCATCACATGGACATGTTGGTTCTTTCAATAAGGTTAACATTCACCAATAAAACTCTCAAAATAATCAAAATCTTAATTCTCTGAAGAAGCTGATCTTCTGGATGGTAACTTACTGAACAACTAGCAAAATGAGTAAAATACAGAACAAAAATCAAGATTATATCCATCTTATACAATGTTTCCTTTGTACAAGCAAGTAAAATATGGAAACTGATGGCACAGGGAAAAAAATTAACCACAAATTCTGTGAAATATTTTGACAATGTTAGTATTTTGAAACTTGGGTTTTGCTAGTTTGATGTTCAATCTTTTGAAAACAAGCTCTCCAAACCAGAGATTGTATAATGCAGGCTGTAGCATCAAAATATGTCCTTTTAATGAAGTCTTGGTGACCAAGTAGTGTTCCAGCTAATGCAGGTTGATTTCCTGAAGTTGTAAATAATTTCAAAACATTCAATTAAAATAAAGAATATGGGCTACCTGGGAATGATTAAAAGAATAATGAATATCAGAAAATTAGAAGGCTAATCTGACAGAAAGTACAGCAGCCATTTATAAATAAGTCACCTGAACCCTTGACCCTTAAAATCACTCCAGCATATTTCAAGCCCCACAACTCAATTTTTTCCCCTCCTCCCCTTAAGGGGACATTAATGCTGGGTACAGTTCTACCTCATCCATAGGGCCACTTTTCATTTGTGAACCTGGACAACAAATAACAGCCAGCAATTTGACAATGGAGAGAATCTAGCTGAGCCTGATCCTGTTCTCATCCAGCAGCCACATAGGCAGATTTTCTAGCAGCAGTCATGAGACAGTAATCAGTAACTGTAACTCTGGCTGATTTGCTCTCCATAACGGTGAGATATTGAGATGAACTGTAGTCTCCTAATGGTGCCCAGGCAAGATCGACTTACTCAGCATAAAATAGAAATGAAACCCAATACGTTCCAGATTTGTGTGGTTTAGTAGTATATTGTACAGTGAAATATCATTTTTAGCAAAAAGTTTATCATACATTAAGCCATAACTATGAACAGATCCTACTTCTGCTTTTTAATATTTAAGAGGAGCAACAATCTGAACATAGCATAATCAGATCATTGCCAGACTTGTCCAGGTATGTATTAAGGTTACTTCAGTGAAGTGATGCACAGCCTGCAGCCCTTGGCAATTTAGCCCTCCGAGCCCACGCAAGTCAGTCCCATTCGCACTTATTTATTGATTTGTCCGGTTTGGATTTTGTGATTTGGAAAGGAGTGTTTTTAATACTGGCGCCTCACTGGTGAATAAATTCTGAATCAGAACATGAAGATCTGTATCAGCAATTAGATATATGGAAATTAATGGAACATGGATTTGTGGCCAAGAGCCTGTGGTACATATCTACAGTCCATCAAGAAAAAAGCTTGAACACCCCTGCTCAGAGGATGTTATCACTTCCTTAGAGTAAGAACTTGCATTTATACAATGTCTTTCCTGACCTCAGGACATCCCAAAATACTTCACCGCCAATGAAGCACTTCTAAAGTGTAGTCAGTTTTAATGTAGGAAACGTGGCAGCCAATTTGTGCACAAAGTCCCTTATACAGCAATGAAATTAATGACCAGATCATCTGTTTTAGGTGTTGATTGAGGGATGAATGTTTGAACAGTGCTGTGGGATCTTTTACAGCCACCCGAGGGAGCAGACGGGACCTCGGTTTAACATCTCATCCAAAAGACAGCACCTCCAACATTGCAGCATTCCCTTAGTACTGCACTGAAGTGCCAGCCTAGATTATGTGCTCAAATCTCTGAGTCAGAAGGTTCTGGATTCAAGTCCCAATCCAGAGGCGAGAGTGCTACCACCGAGCCAGGACTGACAACCTTCTGTATCCTACAGCACTGGTTTCAAAAACAGATTCATAATCTAAGATTTTTTTCTCTTGTGAAATACACCTGCATAGCCATTGCCACAACACTTCATGCAAAGGGATGCCAAAAAGATCACAAGAGTATACATGGCAGAAACCTTTGATTGGAGACCAACAATGGCTTCCAATCCCGTATTTCTGTCAGGTGAAAATTTCAGTTTAAGCTGAAATCATTGCCTTTCTGGCTGACACACTATAATTCTCTTTGTTGATGCCATTTATGTTTAGCCTAAGCTATGTAGACGTCCTTGGGGGGGAGGGGGGGAAATAAAAATCTTTTTCAAAACATTGTATGTGGGACACAAGGGCCAGCGATGCTTTGCACCGACAGTTATTTTGCTTCTCTTCCCCACCCCATGCAGCAAGTCTCTCTTAATGTTTACCTATCTGGAATTGTGAGGATTACAGCTTTTTGTTCATTATCGACAGCCATGTTAAGTGATGAAGTGCTCCTGCCATGCGCGCAGAGGGGCCCAATGCTGCAGATGGAGAGCTCAGCGGTACGTGAAATTTTCTCTTCCCAGACGCTGCAGCAGATAACACAGGTGAGATCAAGGCAGACTTCTTCTGGACATTGCTGAATAAAGACACAGTAGTAGCCGGAATGGATTCCTTTTGCAGAGTTTCACAAATGTAGCTGGAAACTATTAAAAAAAAAAGTATTTCATTAATTGATACCTGGTATTATCCAGCAACCAGCATGGAGAAGTATGCTGGAACTGTCTCCATCCTGTGCAGGGTACATTCTTGTTCAGGCTAAACTGTGATGTGCTCAGTTAAACAGTGGGTTGATTTGCGTAGTTTGTTCAAACTTTGACGTCTATCAAACCAAAGTGATTCAATTACCTTGGCTTTCCAGCTTTGATATTTTAATTTCCAGATTATTTGTTGGTGTGTCTGCATTTTCTTCCAAACTGTTTATACTGATGTCATTTTAATTTTCTTGCTTTTTGCAACTTCCTCTTTCTCCACTTTTAGCCACTTCCTCCTTCCCCCATATCTTGTGCTATTTTCCTTGGCCAGGAAGAACAGTTCAACACACAACCATCTCTGGGGGTGGAGAAAATAACATTCTTTGTTCAAGGGATAGGAGATATAGATATATTTTGATTGGCACAAGGAGGGACCATCCCTGGGCATTTTTCCCCTTCTCCAAAAAAAATGAAGTCTGGCAAACTTACCATCGAGAGACAGCAAAAAAAGTCAGAATGTCTGCTGAGACTAAAATGTCAACTTGTACCTATGTTTGATCAAACAGGAGGTTTTTTCACTGTTATATCCACATTTATTGTAACCACTGACTTCAACTTGTAATCAATTAGTTACCCAAGAAAACATTTCCAATTACATGCAGGTTACTTGAGCACACTCCACTGGACTGTAGACCAACCCTTCAGTTTTTTCCCCCCAATCAGGCAACATCTTACCAAATGGTTGAGAAGAGCCCATCTATATGCATTTCTTTATGAAATAGGGAAGATAAAACTTGTTACACGGGTGAAAAACTTACAACAAAGATAAATAGCTTCTAATAAAACAGTCTCTCAGTACCAGAAAGCCAGAAACCTTGAAAGTGAGTGATTTAAATAATAAGCAATTTGAAATACAAGACAAGTTATGTTTATATAGATTAGTATCCTACTGAAACTTAGACATACATGTGAAGCACATGTGAGCTAAAACATCAATAATCACAGCCAGTCTGTACAGGAGTGTGTGTAAATTGTGATATACAAGATAGAATCTGCATTTGACCAATAACAACAACTGCAAGGCTAATGCATCTTCATTTGGCTATAATCTACATACTACAGGCAACTGTCCTCCAGCAATACCTCATGGGGAGCACTTAACTGCCTGAACCGAAGTTTGTCAACTGTCTTTCTTAGTAGTTGTCCACGTACTGGTGTTTGGTTAAGGTGCATGGATTACTCCAAGTGGTAGCTTTATTGTGTGATTGTTTCAGCAGTGATTTGCACAAACAAAAGTGTCATTTTAAAATGGGTCATCCCATGCTGTGTGATTCCACTATTTGGAGCTCCAATGTGCTGTTGTACCACAGAGCAGAGGGTGTGCGCTCATTTTGTGTCAGCTTGGCACACTTGGTTATCACTCATTTTCAGATGAGATGTTAAACCAAGGTGATGTCTACCGTCTCAGGTTTTACAGCCAGGGAATGACAAGTGGATGCAAAAGATTCCATGGCACTATTCAGAGTACAGGGAATTCTGGCTAACATTCCACCCTCAACCACTGCCAAACAGATTGACTGGTCATTTATCTCATTTGCACTTGCCTACGTAACAGTAACTAAACTTCAAAAATAATGTATAGGTTGTTAAGTGCTCTGACATTTCCGGAGGAGGTAATAAGACACTATATGAATCCAAGTTTGCTCTTTATTATTTTCCCTCAAGTTCCCAGTCTCAGCCTCATCAGGGGAGATAACGCAAAGAACAGCATGTCCTCCACACCACTCTCTTGCACCGTCATGGCTCATTCAAGAGCAGGACTGTATGGAATGGAAAGCACTCTCGGCAGAAGAGTGGTGTACCAAGAATACCAAAGGAGCATTAGAGTGAATCATTTAATCCAAAAAGTGAAAGTGCAGTTAAACAAACACAGAGGTGTCCAACATTTCTAATACTTACCATTTTTGCTATCTGTTTTTACAGAGGGCTGAACCTTCTCGGACTTGAAAATTTCACCTGAAATATCTGTATTCAATAACAAATGTATTAGCTAAGGCTATTAAAATACAGCAAAATAATCATATCCAAATGTTTTGCAAATTTAAAAAAACATTCTAATTTGCATACAAGAGCTATCCACAAGACAAATCTCCAGTACTTCCTTCCTTTTAAGGGATATTATCCCCTTTTATTTGACAAAAAGACTAACTTTTGTTGACACAGTACTGTTTGTCCACCAGTAGATGGGGTGTTCAAACTGGACTGAAATCTCAAACTGGAAAGGACCCCCAGTGGATAACAGCAATTGGTGGATAACGGAGTGTCTCAAATTCAATGTACAATGTTGATTGCTCTGCCTCAGTCCTCTCTATCAGGACTCACCAACATTACTCCTGCTGACATGTTTGGCTGACACTAATAGTTTATCACATCATCTCATCTGGTGGCACTGCAGCACTTATAAACAGCAGCCTCTGTATTTGATTTTAAAGCTGGCAGTTGTGCTGACAAGAGTGCAGCAAAGTCCACTGATGGGATCCGTGGAGGCAAGCGCTTTCACCTCTGTAGCGGTCAGTATCGTGGTTGTCTTTGGCTCAGTAGCTGCAGTCACAGCAGGTGTGTGGTGGAGGGGCGGGAAGCTGCAAGCCAGCTCAATTAATTAGCTGTTACAGTGCCAACTGATTTTGCCAGCACGGGGATTGAACACAAACAGATTTTTAAAAATAACGGCAGCCTCAACTCCCACTGGTTAACCAAATATTTTCCCAAATAAATCAAAGATGTGGATAATTGAGGTATCTGCTGTATGAGCCATTTGTGCAGTTGTTTTACACAGTACGCCAGTACCACAACTGCCTCCTTAAAAAGCAAATCAAAATTTGGGTTGTCCCCTGTACTACAAGCAAAGTAACTCTACATGTATACAAACATCTCGGATATAGGCTAGATTACATATTTTAAAAAGACTGAGAAAACTTGAAATAATTTTAAAGGCAACAATCTTTCATAACCGTTTCATTTTTATCTCTTAAAGCCAGGTTAGGAATACTGCTGTCATGCACTAACCAGGAGCCTACAAGAGGAGTTTTGTTACTTAACATTGGAATATGCGGATGACACAGCTAAATGCAAACCTAGCCCATCTACTCCTGGGACGTGTAGCAGTATTTTAAGTAGAACACGGACAAAAATTTAAAAAATACTGGCACCATCACGATTTGTAAAATAAAAATGATTTTATTTTCAGAAAGAATTTTGTTTTGTCAATCTTCCATTTTTGATTTAACAATGAATGTATGATTTGAAGGAGCTGATTAGAATGAGAACTGAGCCCAACAGTGCGAAGGAGAAAACTGAATTATCAGCAAGATAAAATCATTACTCGAGGATGTTCTGCAATCATATAATTTGTTTGTAATGTACTTTCAGCTCCTTCACAATGGGCTTTGTAACTCTCCCAAGTTAAATTCCCGCTCGTCCCCCTACCCCCCACCATTCACCCCTATGCTCGCTGACCTACATTGGCTCCCGGTTAAGCAACGCCTCGATTTTAAAATTCTCATTCTTATTTTTAAATCGCTTCATGGCCTCACCCCTCCTCATCTCTGTAATTTCCTCCAGCCCCACAAGATATCTGCGCTCATCTAATTCTGCCCTCGAGCATCCCTGATTTTAATCGCTCAACCATTGGTGGCCGTGCCTTCAGCTGCCATGCCCTAAGCTCTGGAATTCCCTCCCTAAAACTCTCCGCCTCTCTTTCCACCTTTAAGACACTCCTTAAAGCCTACCTCTCTCCCAAGCTTTTGGTCATCTGCCCTAATTTCTCCTTAGGTGGCTCGGTGTCAATTTTTTTTCTCTTATAACACTCCTGTGAAGCACCTTGGGATGTTTTACTACGTTAAATGTGCTATATAAATACAAGTTGTTGTTCTCTCTTCTCTCCTAAAATCATGACCTCATACTTGATGTCACTGGGTGTGCTACAGTACTCAATCTAAGTGGCCATTCTTCACATGCAAGTCTAGACAGTGAGTGTTTGCAGGGTATGCGCCAGTGTATGTGGTCATCATGGCCAAGCCTGATCTTACCCAACAACTACATGCACGTGCACTTTCCGATGAGTCACTGCATAGCAGTCAGAATCAGGATCCAGGGTTGGTTTTTCTCCTCAGTACTTCAATGGCATGAATCGAGCTCTAGCACTGCTATTCCAGCTAAGATCAGCTAACTCAGCAGAGACGATATGGTTCAGTTCCATACTTACCAGTGTATTTACCAACTAAGCCATCACTAAAGCTCCTTTGACAAAGAATTAGTAACTTTGACTTTTGTATATTTTGGTTTTAATTTTTATTTTATTTAAATCTTGCGTAGTGTGAATTGATGGGGAGGGGTGCATAGGGTGGAGCGGGAATTTAACTTGGGCGAGTTACAAAGCCCATTGTGAAGGAGCTGAAAGTACATTACAAACAAATTATATGATTGCAGAACATCCTAGAGTAATGATTTTATCTTGCTGATGTTAATTCAGTTCTCTCCCTCACACTGTTGGGCTCAGTTCTCATTCTAATCAGCTCCTTCAAATCATACATTCATTGTTAAAACAAAAATACTTTTAAGAATCTAAAAATAAACACCTGTATACTACACCCCTCAAATAAAGGCCCCTGCAGTTAAGAAAATGTTAGCCTTTCCATCCTCCGATTTCAATATTACACTGCTATACTCACCAGGCTGGCCATATGCACTTGGAATGTCTGCTCTGTATGGCTCCACAGAATGCTTAGAATCAATTATTGAGATATAGAACTCATCTTGTGACTTTAACTTTTCCTCTGAACTCTGGAGATAATCCACAGTGTTCAATGATCCACAGCACAGGTCCTGCTATAATTATAGACACAGTAAATAGGAGGAGAACACAAAAGTAATCTTGTTGAAAAAGTGATTAGAAGTTAAAGTATACTAATTTAACCAGTGTTTCTAGAAATGTTTGGTAGTACACAGATATGCATTACCACACTTTAGATTGAAGAATGATTTCTGCACAAAGTATCTGGCATAAGAAATACAATCAAAGGGTCACCTGAACTTTTGAGAATTTATAGCTAGAAACCATATGACTTTCCCTTTCTCTGTCCTCCAAGTCTGCCCAATCCTAGCATCTTCAGTTCATCCAACCAACCAGAAGAAGCATCTCAGCAGAAGACTTAGTGACTCAATGCCACCCATTTCTCTTATGATAAATATATGGGAAGTGCAATGCCAAAGCAAACCTCTCCTTAAACCTTAAAAGTAGTAAAATACAGTGATGAATCTACTTAATACTGAATGTTTCAGGTTATATGATACACTAGCAAACAATCAAAAGGTGTAATAAATTGCTCACTTTGTTCAGCATCACTTGGGAGATGGAACATTAGAAATTGAAGGATGTCATGCTCTTCAATTTGGAGCGACAATTCGTTAAAAAAGGATAACGTTTTTTGTTACATTTGCTTTAACACAGATTTGGTGGTTGGGGAGTCGGGGGGGGGGGGGGGGGGGGGGGAGGGGGGAATAGGTTGGGCGCGAGGCTCAGCATTTCCTGCAGAGTCAGAAGCAGCAGCAATATAGTCAGTAGGAGTGGCGCAGAGAGAGGAGCAGCCAGTAAAGGGGCGAGTGAAACCTGGGGACTTTACTTTAAGTAAATAGTGAAAGATTGTTTCCACTGACACAAACCTTTTTTCACAATTTAACAGATTTTCCCAACTCTACAAAGCTATATACATCACTTGCAAAAACTCTTCACAGCTATGGAATCTGGATTTTTATTTCTGAGGGCATGTAAAGTGCCTTGTGGCAAACAAGACTACCTCACAGCCAAAACAGACAGTACTGATGCCAGTTATTCCGATAATGGTGCAGATAGAGCTGGTACCAGTTACCCCTACTGGCACACAAATCAGAGCTGTTATTAGCTATTTTTGTAATAGTGCACAAAGGTTTGTTACTAGTTACCGAGTTTCTACTGATCAATTCAGATTGCAGATTACACATACTTGCTTTTCCTGCTCCACCACCTCAAGTGCTGGGAGCTCATTATATTCAGTTTCTTCAGTCACTCCCAGTACAGACATCTTCAAAGATTTAGGATTTTCAACTGAAGTAACAGAGCAAAATGGATATGGTTCCAGATATGGCAAATCAAATGTTAGTGATTCAAAATCCTGTAAAAAAAAAAAAAAAAAAAAAAATCGGTAGATCAACTTTTTTCTCTCAACAGGTTGCTAGTGATAGATAGAATATAATTCTACACTGATTGCAATAGGTGGCCATTCAATGTATACTAATTAGGACCTTGGGGTGAATGGCCAGCTTCATAGAATTGGAGGGGAAGGATGGATATATTATCCATCTCCAGGTGTACAATATTTAGGATGGGAATTAATTGTTTAACTCTCTGTTTAAAGTACTACAGAGATGAGGAGGGTGTTGCATTAGCTCCATATAATTAGTGATTAGGAAGAATCATCTGTGGTTACTAATACTTCCCATTTCTAATCTATAATCCTTCAGGGGAAATAATTTATTATTCTAGCTACATATCTTCATGTCAGTGGTTGGAAAAATAAATTTTGTACACCAGTTGCTCCCTCCTTATTGGGATATTATGGGTCAGGAATGGGAAGTATGATCCTAAAGCAGAAAGCTTTATCCACGTTGTTACGTTCTTCTGTCATAGTATAAAAATTACCTATTATACTTGCCTCCCAATGAATCCTTCCAGTTCTGTCTCGAAGGCATGTTGGGGTGTTCACAGCGCTACCCGTCTCAGGCTTAGTAACAGTGGACCTGTTGCTCAATGGTTCTCCCCACCTTCTAAGCCTTTGAATTGGCCTTTCCCACTTTCATGATTTTTGCAGTGGGAAGACAACAGTGTGTTCCCAGCTGTGAGCATGTACTGTTTTATGTTGCTAAGGACTTTTTGCACTTTTACTATAGCAGACAGTATAAATACTGTTTGAGCTTTAAACATCAGAGACTTCCCCAGCAAAATTGTGGGAAGCCTTTTACTTGTTTAAACTGTTTGGGGGTGGTAAGGGGGGAAACTGTAGGCTTACAACTTTCATTCTGCTTCACCCAAAGATAGTAAAAGCACAAGAGGAGCTTTAAGAACATATATGTTCCGACTTGACAGATCATCTGCTGCAACTGTCAAATCTTCATTGCTGGCGCAGAGTTGGGCTAATTGCCCACCAACTGCTAACAATTATGCAGGAAATTTTTTTACGGTTGGTGCAAACAGGCTCCTGCGCCTGTTTGCACAGCATACAGGAGAGGGGATATGCAATATTAGGTGAAGCATCAAAACAGCAGCTTGAAATATGGTTTTCGGTGCGCGATGAATGGGTTTAAAACTCATCTTAAAAGCAGTTAAGATAAAGTAAGATTAAATATAAATACTGTATAAATAACTGTCCTTCCGGGAACAGCAAGTACTAATTGCACGGTTTCAAAAGACAGGTTTTCATAAATCTTTGAGAGATTTAGGGCACTTTCATCTTTTGTACATTAAAAATCATGTCTGTAATTAAGTTCACAGCTAAATGCAACATTGCTTAAACGGAATGGCGGGTTCCGAAACTCTAAGTGGGTGTCGCCATTTAGAGATTAATTTTTTTCCTGCATGGCCTAAATATTGGAAGTCGACCCACACTTCCACATGAAATTCTGCACCAACTGCCTAACATGCCTGGGTGCACCAGAAACAGGAGGACGGCAGAAAAGTCTTAAATCCATGCCCTACAAATGAATAGGCATCGGAGATTTCCATTTCCTGATTGGAGCACCAGCCCATGTGATCCCAGGTATGCTTACGCACATGGTGCGCTCTGAGATCCGTGGGCCACTACACTGCACACAACTCCACAGCAAAACAATGCAAGTTTTCGAAGGGGGCCTCGCACCAGGTAAGTGCGGATTTCGTTCGGAGGTTGGCGGCGTATTCCATAGCTACGCCGCCGACCGCAATTTCAGGGCCATTCAGTTCTGTGGCATGGCCACAAATGTAACTATACCCTGCAACCTCCCTTAATGTTCCCTCCCACCAGGATCTATCTCTTAGAACTCCCATAACCCTTGTCCAATGCTCCCACAATCTGCCACCATCATGCCAGTATTCCAAAGCACATCCCGCCACCACTTCCACATTCCCAACACACTGCTCCCAGACACCAAGATCACCTGCTCTCCAGTGGAAGATACCAAAATAGATACAACAAACAGATGCAGGCATATGACGCAGCCTAACAATTCTTGCAGAGCGAGCTATATTCCAATTCAAATGGAACACCCCTGGATGCAACTTCACTCAAACTCAAAACCCAATTTTTGGCCTCAACAGTCAAAGCAAGATCCTCTTTTTGTGCAAATATTTGTTGTTTCATCTCCTGCCCACAATGGAATGCCTTGGATGGCAGGCTGGTCAACTTTAAGGGTGTGAAAAGGAGAAGAATTATTCAGGAGTACCTATCCTATTCTACTATGCGCTAATGTCTGGATTCATAATGTCAGTCAAGTTTTTCATGCTTTTTCAGATATTGTAGGCACCATGGAGGTAGAAAGCCCAAGAAATGGGCAACAGAGCAATGTGATAATCTATTATATATTATAAACAATGTGTGGTCTCAGGAATCCAAAAGATGCTGCACCTGTAGGTGCCACTGTAAACACAATGTTATGTGACCAATTGATTACAATGGGCCAGCACCAAATGTTAAGCGACAGCCTCAAACAGTATCCTCAATAATGTTCAGGTATGCATTTCAAACAAAAATTGCCATTTATATTGAGGAAATGGCCCGGCAAACACATCCCAAGACAAATAAATCTGAGCGATCATAAATTGTGATAATTGAAATGGCAGCGTTTATTCAGCTGCTGAAAGCATGATCAGATTTGTAGAAGTCAGTTGGCAAAAGAACCAATAATGGCTGGGAACCTCAACATTTACTGAGTTGGGAAGAGCACTAAAAAATAATCTTAAGATACAATATTACTGTGTACTAAGTGCAAAGACAAGAAAGCCCTTGCGACAAAACTCCACAAGTCAGTGAGAATGACCTTCACCCAACCCCCCTACTACAGTCCGAGTGCCCTCCCTCCCAATAAACGTGCTTGGAACAACCACATGTAGACTAAATGGAGAACGTAACCAACCAGCCCCTCCCCCTCAACCACGGATTAAATATGGGCCCAGCACTAAGAATTTCTGGACAACCTCTCCAAATCCCAGCCATTGGAACTCAAGACAGCCCCCTCCCTCTTAAGTAGAAATCGGCCCCTCGACCACTGAGCATTGTTCTGGACACGCCCTCGCCCCACTAAGAATGTTCCCCCCCTTAGCAACTTTTGGGAGAACTACCCACCTCCCCAATAACTTGAAAATGGACCCCCACAATTTCCCCCTCTCCCACACCTCAAGCTGAAGCTGGACCCAACCCCCCAACCATTCCTACTTGGAAAAAATTCAGGCCTACTTGAATCCCACGAGCAGTAACTCATCTCCTACTCAGAAGCAAATTGCCCCCACCCAGACACAGAAAAACAACTCATTACTCTTCCAGCCCTCACCCGAAAGCAACTCAGTACTATCCGAAAATTGCTATTCTGCTCCCCCCACCCACAGAGATGGAATTAGGCCCTGTCTCAGTGCAGCTCCTGCCTCCCATTGAGGAATATTGGCCCTGGCACAGTGCCACCTAACCTTTCCCTATCCACCATTACCCTCTCTCCTCCGTTCCCCATCTCCCTCCTCTTCCTATGGTTACCCTATCTCCTCATTCATCGCACTGTAAAGAAATGGCCCCTGGCCCAGTGCCATGCACCTTTTCATTATTACTCCCTCACCTCACCCACTCCTCTGCCCTGTCTGCCTCATCTATCTCCCCCAATATCAAAATCGTCCTCTCGCCATCTACCCCTCCTCCATCCCACCCTCCTCCCACTACCTAGGTCCAATTATCCCACTGCCTTCTAACCTGCTTGACCTGAATAGTGCACGTGGTCTTGACTCACTGTGTGGAACATCACAGGATATTGATAGTTATGTTAAAACACACAGAAACAAAACTAAAACATTACCATAATGTCACATTCCACAGCTATACAATGAAGATTAATTCACCTGTTCACTGTTCCCTCCATGTGCTGGGATGTCGGATTTTTTGTAGTCCTCTTCTGCTGTGGAGAATTTAGGTTTCCTGTCAAGTGGGGTTGTTGCAGACTCCTTAATTTTTGATGGCACCTCTTTTACAGAAATTGGTTTTGGTTTCAAATACAGGGCAGCTGGGTTAAACAGCCCAAATCCCTACAGCCAAAACCAGAAAGGAGTTATAACCAAAGTTCAAAAAATTATTTTGTGGGTTACTGGAGCTGGACCAACATACACCAAAAGCCAGTAACAAGGACTCTCTTACTCCTTACCAGTTTGAGTTAATTTATCTTTCTTTTTATTCATTTTAAAATCAGCACAAAAGTCTCTCACTTGGTGCACTCAATCCTTAAATCAAAGTAGCAAGTGGGGTTGTTCTCCCCAGCCATCTATTTTCCAATGTCAGCCATGCTGAGGCAAAGGTACCATGCAGAAGCCAGAATGCTGTCTCATATCGTATGCTATTTTGTGAAATCTCCCAGCATCAGGTTGAAGAGCAGCATTTGGACAAAGAATCAACAGGTGCCCTGCTCACCATTTTGGACAAGGAATGGCATGTGGGTCAGTGGGATTAAGAGGGTCATTTAGAACACATGGAGTAATTTAAGAAAAGGGATTACAATACCAATCTGCCTGCTACAATGGCACTGACTGTACCTTAGTGGCATTGTCTGTAAGACAGGGCACAGCATGACCTGCTTTCTTAAGAACATCATTAATGTAAATATCTTCATCTGTAGAGGTATCACAAAGGAACAAGTGTAGCACATCCTCAATGTATCCACAAATCAGAGCCACCAGTGGTTGTTTCCCACAGAATCTCAGGAACTGATTTTTAGCAGCCGTGCTCCAATCATCCTGCCAAAGGAAAATTACATCTCTATAATTAAGTGTTGCATCTGGAGAGGCATCACACCTCACAGCATCGTGTCTGTAGGACAAAAAATTGTGATTGGTTGAAATGAGGACTTTTGTTCAATTAACAAATATTTGATTGACTAAACATCAATCAAAACCAGTTTGATTCAGCCATTAACTAACAATGAGGAATGAGTAAGCAGCAGAAAACCGAGAAATCAAATTGCTATTTTTGAATACAAACCATAAGTGTATGTAGGAAGAATTTTAATGTATATAAGTCCTTATAAGTTCCAAGAGATTCACATACAATTACTTTGAAGTGCAATTACTACTATTACAGTGAAAAGATAGCCATTTTTCCACACAGCATGAATTGAATAAACTACATTTTTTGGTGATGTTGTTGAAGGAGTACTTGGAGCTTGAATTATTGGGTTGGGCTTTGTTTTCCATTTTTCCTGCAAATGTTTGGTTCCTCGAGGAAATTTTACTATGTTAAAGGCACTATATAAATTCAAGTTGTTGTTGATTGGCTTCTCGCCAAACACAGCAAATCACTCCCCTCTTTTTTGCATCCACCATCACCTCTGCTAAAGTATCAACACCTGACCTTCTCCCCTTGATCTATTCAGCAGACTATCCTGCCTGGAGTCCTTCACAGCCAGGCCAGCACAAAGTTCTTCAGCATGCAGTCAATCACAGTGTCGTCAGTATAGTTGTCAACAGATGAGCTAAACATAGGTACAGCTTAGGATAAAAGCGGTGTGGGGGGTAGGGGGGTAGGGGGGGGGGAAGGGGGGTAGGGGGGGGGAAAGAGTGGTCAGGTTGCTAAGGTGTCCACCCACCCATCCCAAGTGTTTCTCAGCCAGCATGTCTGCCTGGGGGATTTTCATTTACTGCTCATCTATCCACTAATGCTTTCCAGCCCTTCCATCTGCTCACCTGCCTGTCCAGAGTGCTTTCCAGGTTGCCTACCCTCCTTCCTGCCCTACGTGTTATCCTGCCCACCTGTGCAGCAAGAGTGTTCATAGTCGGCGACTTGCCCAGAGTGCTTCTTGGCTTGTTGAGACATGAAAAAAAGAGGTGCAGCAGGAGTGAAAGGGAGCAGGAGGTAAAGGAGAACAAAAACTGTAAAAGAAGAGAAAGCAAGAATGGAAGCAGGAGATGCAAAAGTAGCAAGCGACAGATAAAAGTAGAAAGGGGTATGAGAAGAGGAAAAAAGAGAAGTGCACACAACCACAAGTGGCAGAAGAGAGGGAGGGGGAGAGACAGAAGAAGTGCAAGAGGAGCGGGAGATAGAGCGAGCAGTACAGAAGGAAAGCATATAGAGACTGGGGAGATGAGGAGGAAGAGAGTAGAAAGAGCGCACGTGTGTACATGGAGGGAATGAGGGGGTGGATGGAAAGAACCCGAGAAAAATCAGTGTGTTTTTTTTACCGACTTAGTGTTACTCTTAAAGGGAGGGTTTGAGAATTGTGGAATTATATAGTTTTTAGTGATATTTAGTGAAGGATGGATATGTTTGCTTCAGCGAGCGACAAGCAAAAACAACCGTGGAAATATTTAGCTCCAGAGCTTTAGAATCTTTCTCCAACAAAATTACATGTGCCCACCCTGGCCCCTCCCAAGAGGTGCAGTGCCCATCATCACCACCAATTCTGCCTCATCCCAGCACAACACCTCTACTTTGTCATCCTGGTTCTGGCATTCCTCCTAAAAGAACATCACTGACAGCAACAAAGTGACATACAAAGATAGAAAGAAGATCGGGGAGGTCAGACTTACAAAAGGAGTTGGACAAAAAGAATGAAAAAAATACAGCCAAAGTGCGTGTGAGTCCGACAGAGAAAATGAATTAGAATGGGAAAGAACAGTTACAGGGGAGTTTCTTTAGTGTGAACAATACCACAGCAGTTGACGGTTATAAAACATTGTGTATTACATAGCTTAACACTCCTGTCATTAAAAAAGTGCATCTGTTAACTCTTCATGAGCAACTGATGAGATCAAATAGTGAGTTTTAAATTGGATTTCTCCATAAAACCACAACATATGCTTAATGCTAGACATAAAATATTTCCTATGAATAAACTGCTAAAATATATCTATTAAAAATATATTGTCTGTATACACTTCCATTATATATTCCTATATCCACATTTATAATGGCAACTACCTATGTAAACTTATTACTACAATTGCACTCTCAGTTTTGCATCTGTACTTTCCAAATTGCTGCAAGTTTTGCTATTTAACTATAAATAATAACACAAAATCAAAGTATTATGTAAAATAAAGACTCAATGAATGACTTTAGAATGGGGACTGAATTACATCTGTGTGCCCTGGTAGAATTATACCCTGCCCTCTAACCCCGCTTCACCTGAACAGTACATTCATTCTCTATGTGGAATACCATGGGAGGTTAACTAGTAATTTTTAAACTGGGAAGCTTTCCTTTAAACTTTCCCTTGGACTTAGGGGTACAGGACACAATTTTTAAATTTGGAGATGACACGAAACTTGGAAGTGTCGTAAACAGTGAGGAAGATAGTAATAGACTTCCAGAAAACAGACAGACTGGTGAAATCACAGAATCCCCACAGTGCAGATAGAGGCCATTTCGGCCCATCGAGCCTACACCGACCCATATCCCACCCTATCCCCGTAACCCCACGTATTTAATCCCCCCCCTAACACTAAGGGTCAATTTATCATAGCCAAATCAACCTAACCCGCACATCTTTGGACTGTGGGAGGAAACCGGAGCACCCGGAGGAAACCCATGCAGACACGGGGAGAATGTGCAAACTCCACACAGACAGTCACCCGAGGCCGGATTCGAACCCGGGTCCCTGACGCTGTGAGGCAACAGTGCTAACTACTATGCCACCGTGTTGCCCTAAATGGGTGGACACATGGCAGATGAAATTCAACAGAGAAGTGTGAGGGGATGCATTCTGGTAGGAAGAATGAGGAGACACCATATATACTAAATGGTTCAATTTTAAAGGGGGTGCTTGTGCACAAATCTTTGAAGGTGGTAGCGCAGGTTAATAAAGCAGTTACTAAAGCATATGGGATCCTGGGCTTTATAAATAGAGGCATAGAGTACAAACGCCAGGAAGTTATGCTGAACCTATATAAAACACTAGTTTGGTCCACCTGGTGTATTGTGTCCAATTCTGGGCACCACACTTAGGAAGGATGTGAAGGCTTTGGAGAAGGTACATAAGAACTAGGAGCAGGAATAGGCCATTTGGCCCCTTGAGCCTGCTCCGCCATCCAATAAGATCATGGCTGATCTTGGGCTCAAAGCCACTTCCCTGCCCGCTTCACATAACCCTTCACTCCCTTATCTTGCAAAAATCTGTCTATCTCCAACTTAAATGTATTTAATAACCCAGCCTCCACAGCTCTCTGGGGCAGCGAATTCCACATATTTACGACCCTCAGAGAAGAAATTCCTCCTCATCTCAGTTCTAAAAGGGCGACCCATTATTCTAAAACTGCCCCCGCATTCTAGATTTCCCCACGAGGGGAAACATCCTCTCTGCACCTACCTTGTCGAGCCCTCTCAGTATCTTATATGTTTCAATACAGAAGAGATTTACTAGAATGGTTCCAGGGATGAGGTATTACAGTTATGTGGATAGACTAGAGAAGTTGGGGTTGTTCACCTTGGAGCAGAGAAGGCCAAGAGGAGATTTGATAGAGGTGTTTAAAATCATGAAGGATTTAGATAGAGTAAATAAAGAGAAACAGTTTCCAGTGGCTGACGGGTCGCTAACGAGAGGGCACAGATTTAAGGTGATTGGCAAAAGAACCACAGGGGTCATTAGGAAAAAACTTTTTTACGCAATGAGTGGTTAAGAACATAAGAACATAAGAAATAGGAGCAGGAGTAGGCCAATCGGCCCCTCGAGCCTGCTCCGCCATTCAATAAGATCATGGCTGATCTGATCCTAACCGCCAATCTACTATCTATCACAGAACCATCTCCTGCATCTAACAGAATTGCACACACGAAATAGGAGCAGAATCAGGCTACACAGTCCCTGGGCCCGCTCCACTACCCACAGGGCCATGACCGATCCGAACCTAGACTCATGTCCAAATTCCTGCCCGCTCCCCGTAACCCTTAATGCCCTTTACTTAGGATTTGGAATGCACTGCCTGATAGGATGGTGGATACAAATTTAATAGTAGCCTTCAAAAGGGAATTGGATAAATACCTGAAGGAGAAAAAAATTGCAGGGATATGGGGAAAGAGCGGGGGAGTGGGACTAACTGAATTGCTCTTCGAAAGAGCTGGCGCAGACTAGATGGGCTGAATAGCCTCCTTCTGTGCTCTACTATTCTATGCTAAGGCCCACCATAATTGGACCGAAAGCAATTGCAGTGGGTTTCACTTTTAAAACATCTGCAAAGTTGATTCAAGCCACATTTATCATCTGCCCTACCTCAGTTGGTTGTAGCCACATAAGCGTTGATGGAATTCCTTGGGCGGGAAGCTTTGAGTGACAACATCTAAAAGAAGATATAAAGCAATTTTAGGATTGGAGATAGCAGGGTTCATTTAATCTTTATTAGGTATTTGGCTGGCAAGATCTAGTTTCAAAAAACATTTATCATAAAATACCATCCATGTTTGTGTCTGCTCTGTAAGGATGATTACAATTGAGCCAGGTGCAATTTGTCTAATTTATATAAATTAATTGATAAAAGGTTATTTCAGTCCATTGTACCTAGAGGATACCACACAGTGACCTGAAGTTCAATCAAAACTACACCTACTTAAAGCACAATGACATTCATCTTTTAAGACCTAAAACTTCTTTCACATGGGGATTTAGATTTTGGTATTCAATTTTTTCATTGATATTGTTCCTTACAACCCACTATTCCTCCAACCTGTGGTGTACATCCTATTATGTAAGTTTTGATGGAACAATAGCTTCTTTCAGGATATTCAAAATCTAACTCATTCCTTGACCAATAGCAAAAAATGATTGTTGTGGAGTGAGATGACCCATTTTAAATTACATATGCAATGCTCTTCCTAATGAAAACAAGAATTCTCAAATTACCCTGATGAATGTAGCCTCAAACAACTGGAGAGCAGACCTAAAACAGAAGCAGGATAGAGGCAACCCATGCAAAATAAGTTGTTCTTACTTGAGGAATCTTAGTCTGGATCTTTCCACAAAAGAAATATCCCCAAAGTCAACATAGTACACTTCCACTTGTTTTTCATCCAACACCCGATGGATGACGACACGGTACCACCACACATCATCAGGGTTCCGCACACAACACACTTGTCCTGGTTGGACAAATGAATCTGGCATCACATAGCGTTCAGAGACCTCTTCATAGGAATAGCACCGTCTGAAAAACAAAACAAAATTAACACTTAGCACAATGATGCCTGTTCAGAATGACCATTTCTGGAACTGCCTGCCAGTCCTGCCTCTGGCTAGGCTTTGTTTGCAAATGCATCTACAAATTTATTAAGATCTACTTACCCAAGGGCATTTTTAAAAATAAATGCTGGAGTCTATTCTGCTATGGGTAGAGTACTGTTGAGCTCTCCCAAGTTCCCTGTAGATAACAATGGAATGAAGTGCTTGGAAAACTACTGTATGAAATGCAAAGGAGTGTTCCATTAGGTTCACCCACCATCTGGCCCTCTACCACGATGGAGCCGCTGTCCTGTCTTAGGATGGATGACTCAACTGTTAAGCACATGTATTTGCAGATCAGGAATGGCACACTTTGATTTGATAAGACAGCCAGGGGCACCAATTCAGAGTTGTACCATTGAACTATAATCATCTCAGTCCATCACCACTCACCCTATAATTAACTTTCCTCAACAGGCGAAATCTTGGTCTTGGGTTGGACCCAGTGTTCCCTAGGTTAGGTCACCCAACAGAAACAAACATTATATAGGTCACACAGGAGCTATCAGAAGGCAACTACTTAATGGAGTACATCACTGCAGCAGCTTTGATATGGAAAAAATATTAAATTGGGGACTCTTTTTGCAAGTGTTGAACAACAACCTTTGTGACACACCCAGGAACAAGATCAAAAATCATCTACTCCCACATCATTCTATCCATGTTGATTTACATTTTAATTGTGGTTCAGAGATGGAGTCAGAAATTCAATAACAAACCTTTTAATCAAAATGGAAGTTTACTCAATAATTTAGTTATTCTGTTTCAATTTTAAATTAAAATCTTAAGAACAAGAGCATGTGTTACATTTAACAGAGTGACTGCTGCCAACGAACCGGAAGCTGGTGCCAATGAGCAGAAGTTGTGCAGAATCATCCGCAACTACTACTACTTCATCTTCGACTTCTGCCTTTTTTTTCACCCCCAAAATATAATGTTTGGAAAAAATCGCTGCAATTACCATCACCAATGCCTCAGCCTACCTTGATGATAAATCAGCTGTCAAGATCCAATGATTGGTATTGGAAACAACCTATAGCAGCTCCAAAACGATCAGTCCTGGAGGTTACTAGCTAATCAGAACATCGGAGGCCTGACTTCGCCACACCAATAGGTTATGTTGACTTGCTCAGTCTTGCATGTTGCCATAGCAAACGAAAACTTTTTTTATATATGACCAAAAAATACCCCCCCCCCCCCCACAACAATAACTTCGAATGTAATCTTTCACTGTTTACAAGGCACTAAATCTCTAGCAAGAGGTGAAAGATGTTTACGGAGTGAAACCCAAACCACATTTTTTAAACAACTGTCAAAAAAAAATTGAATCCCTTTGGTGCTGCCCTTCCCCAGAATTGTTTTTATTATAATCAAACACGAACAACCAAAAAAACAAACTGCACATGCAGCTACTTCAACTTCGTTGACAGCAGTCGCTGCCTACATTTAAATGTTTTACTTGTTAGGGGAAAGAGACAAAGAAAAACAAATATGACAATAATGAGTCACTGGTAAAAGCCTGTACCTCATCTCAATCATCAGATCCTCGAGCATCACAGAGGTGCAATCCCCATAGAAACGGACATAAAACTGATTGGGCGAACTCACGCTTTCTACAAACACACAGACAAAGGAGTTTTCCTCCAGCTCTGGTAGCTTGTAGAGATTTCCATCCTGTATAGCATCTGGTGGAATCTCAAATTCTGGTGAACACTGGATCTCCTTGACCTGTATAAATGACAACAAACTGTAAAGTAAGGCCTACTATCTTTCTTTTCATAAAACTTATTTTTGTACATTTTCCCCTACCCCCCATCTCCTATAGTCTTCCTCAATTGGGAGAGTTGAACTTCATCTCCACAAATGTCATTAATTTAATATCTTGGTCTGACCAGAAGATTCCTTGGTCCCCTTGGATGATGCAAGGAGAAAACCGGTCTCAGTTTTCCTTTCCCTTTTCAGACAATCAAGATTGGTAAACACTTTGAATGGCCTTTTAAGCAAGGACTCACAGACTCTACCTTTCAGTTATCAGGCTCTCTGATTCAGAGTTCAACACTTTACCCTAGTTACTTGAACCTATTGGCTGTATGTCCAGCCCATTACCTCCGTGACTACTGAGATCTGGCTGCGAGTAAAATAATATATCCCTAGAATTATTGGACTAGGAATCAAATGCTATAACCACTGGAATTACCAATGCCCCCCAAATCTAATTTGTTTGGATTACTGAAAACAGATCCAATAATTTCACAATTATTCATACATTACAAAATAAACATTGGCCCCACAGCCGAGAAAATGGAGTGAATAATATAGTAGAATTGTAGATTATTAAGATCAAGGCCCTAGACTGCTGGTCAGAAACTGTTAATAACTTTCTAATTCCTTTTTGGAGCTGGGAGATCTCACTACAACCAAGCAGCTTACACGGAGCGAGTTAAATTTACACAAGCTTTAAGAGTGGCCTCTGTCAGTTGCGTACAACACTGCCACCTGAAATCACTTTTAAATTCACAGTTCAGCTGCCGGCCCTTAAAGCTAGAAATGGTTGTGGGCCTGGAATTTCCTGCGTATGTGCGCCCGGAGACAAGCAGCCGGGGCGCAAAGCAAATACGTGCATAATTACAATACGCTCAAATCGCGATCTTTTACGACGTCTAGCGATCCCTCCGCCTGAATGTATCCACACTCACAATAGCCCTGCCCCTAATTTACAGAACCTTGTATGCTAGTTTCCTGCAATTGTGCTTGCTCAGAAACTCGCTTCAAATTATGACAGACTTTCAGGCACCCGGAGTCACCTGAAGCAGACGCAAATCAGCTGCTCCAGGAAGCCATTCTCATCCTGTTAATGCAGAGAGCCATTTTCCAGTCCTTTTGAGAAATAAAAATGGCTCTTTAGCTCGCTCTACCCCTGCCTGCTATTATAATGAGGTAGGAGGGACAGGAGGCCCGGAGAGTGAAGCACCACCAGCAGAGACAGCACCCCACACGCAAGTATCGAAGAGTGTATAGGCTTCGATTGACATTCCTGATGTCTGCATCCCATGAAGGAGATCCTGAGCTGCCTCTTGTAGCCTGCTGTGTACAGGTGGTACCGTGCCTGCAGTTGGAAGGCCTGAGCCACAGCTGGTGCTGCCACCCAGAGAGGTGGAAGCTGCGTCAGGCAGTTGAACCACACCAGCTGCCCTTCCACTTCATCCTCAGCCCCAATCATCAGCCTGATGGCTGGCACGCTGGCAGTCGTCAGACTGGCATAGCCTAAATAAGAGACTGGAAACCATGATTCATCACGTCCTCCAGTCAGTCACCAAAAGCCTCAAGAGCAAGAGGTCTAAGCTTCCATCAAGGTGGAATCCCCGACTGCTCTCTCGCTGTACTCTGCTGAGGAAGCTGCTGTGTGTCCCAATGCACAGGCTACCTGTGCGTAGTTGGTGCTGAACATTACAGAAGGCTCAGAGACCATATCTGCCAGCCACCTATGCGATGTTGGTGCTGAGCATTACAGCAGACTCAGAAACCATACCCGCAAGAAGCTCCATGTTACTGCTGATGGATGCCAGAGTCCTCATGCCCCTCTGATGCTCCACCAGCAAGCGCCTCTTCAGGCCTGCAGCCAGAAAGTCAGGCTCCACTGACTCAGTAATCCGCGGCCACCTTCACACTCAACATCTCCCGCTCCCTCTTCCTGGCAGTCTTCTCCTGTAAATCAGACATCTGTGAGAAGAGAAAGATTTGAGACAATGGAGACTCTCTACAGAATGATTTAAATGAGTTAATAAAAAATCTTTGACAGGGAGTTGTGTGCTACTTACCTTGCACGCCCCAGCCTCACTCTGTAAGGAAATTTCCAACCCCCCCGCCCCCCCCGACTTTTATAGTCCTTCACCCTTGAGGTCACATTGGGTATGTTCCAATTATGTTCAAACCATGCTATTTATGCCCATTGTACATTTGTGCATATGCTAATGAGATTGCCAAGATATTTGAGCATAAGTTGGCTTCGCCAGAATAGGCGCAGAAATGGGTGTAATTTTGGGTACAACTTCCAGGTTGCACACCTGCAGGAAATTCCAGGCATTGGAGTGGTAACAGGACATGAGGGATTGAGGAATAATAATAATAGTTGAGATAAAATTTAAATTGGATAATTTTAATCTTTACCGTTTCCACTTTAATCGTTTTAATATTAAGGGTCTTTCCAGGCTCCCTACTGTCTGCAATAATTGCATTTTTCCAGTCTGCAGATGGCAATGCGTTGATTTTGTTGAGTTGTGATTCCTCTTGCTCTAGAAAAAGGAGAAGACATTAAAAAATTGAATTCATGGTATTAAAGTATTTATATTGGAGAAAATTTAAAAGATTTACCAATACTAATCTACTATGGTAAATCTTTTATCTTATAAAATAAAATAATCCAGCCCCACCTGGAGTAGTGTGTGCAATTCGGGTCGCCATACTGCAGTGGGTACATCCTGGCATTAAAAGGCACAGCAATGGGAAACTAAATTAATACCTTGGATTAGGTACCTGAGTGAGGAGAGGTTCCAGAAACTAGGACTGTTTACACTGGAGAAAAGGCAGCTCAGGAGCGATTGACATATTCAAGCTTCTAAGGGGTATAGATAAATTGAACCCGAATAATATGTTTGACGATCACAAATTCTACAAGGAACACTAACACATGCTCAAAAGAGGGAAGGTGACCAGACAGTTTAAAATTAACTACACAGAAAGTTGTGACTGTATGAAACAGACTGCCTGGGGAGGCAATGGTAGTGGATAGTGTTGGTAAATTCGGGAGAAAATTAGATAAATATTTGGCAGAGAAAGGAATTAAGGGGGAATGGGAGCTAAGATACAGTAATTTTAGAACTGTGGGATCAGCCTGATAGACTGCAATGGTTTATTTTGGTTTTCTACATTACCTCCAAGCATTCTCAATAGTATGCTTGAACCCCAATTTAAGATTAGCACCCACTATTTCATCTGGATGAATTTTTCCTTTCCTACACATTTAGAGCTTTGAAATGAGATTCCTAATTTAGTGTTATTATGTGCCACAGGTGCAGACCCACTAGGAACTTGATCGAGATTGCCCAGGCTCATTTTATTTTGGAGCCATACAGCTGGTAGAGTGACACTAATCCTTTATCAACACTGCCACTGTAAGAAGGTACTGAACGAAACATCAGGCATTTTCCATGGGTATGGGAGGGAAAGAGGAAGGAAAATCTTATGGCCAGTATGTTTTCACAAGCCTATTAATACCCACCTACAGATATAACATCTTTCAAGGCCTCAAGGTTATCTTCTAAAGGTATGCGTTAAGGGAGATTTAGAGAAGAATGGAGAAAAGCAAGTTTATTTAATTAAGAAACACGAAAAGATTGCAGGAATCCAACACATAATGGCCCAGAATTTGCGGTCAGTGGCGAAGCATAGGCATCCGCCACTGGCCCTGAAATAAACTTCGCACAAAAGATCCCAATCTCTGTGTTGAGAAATTCTGGTTTTCTGACACGCACAGCCATTGGAGAAGCAGTGAATGACAGACCGCAACTTCAGGATTTCCACGTTAGGCTGCGTATGCACTAAATCCTTACATCGCGGTCAGTTTCAAAGGCGAAATGACGGCAAACGCTGCCAGTTTGCTGTTATCTGGACCGCAAATTCTGGGCCGATGACTGTGACTTCAGGAATTCATAGGGAATTTGCTTTCACCTAAAGATGAACATCTTACAACTAAACAGAAAATAAACTGAGCTTGATTAGCCTTTTACTTTGAAGCGACTTGCAGTGTCGGATGTCAAAGACTAGCCAATCCTGATTTAGGGAGTCACGTTCCACATAGAAGATATCACTTAAGGCACCAACAAGTTCAGTCACACTATAGAAGCCCAGCTCCTTTAAGGGAAGTTCCACTCCAAAAATATTCTGAAAATCAAGAAAAGCACATTTTTTACATTAAGACATTTACCTACTGTTACTTGGAAGTAGTTTGCTCACTAGATGTCTAACAGGATACTGAAACTACATTGAGGATCTCCAAGAAATATTAGATTTGCCACCATAGGTCTTTCTTCCTGCCACCCCCCACAAGGTAACATTCAATCTATTCATACAAGTTGAATTTCCCATCTTCTGTGGATGGGGGAGGAAGGCTAACGCTAAGGCAAAGATTTATTTAGCATAATTTCAGTATCAGGTTTGGTGATCTGCATCATAAACAGTTGGTTAAGGTCAGTTAGGACAACAGGAGAAAAGTGTGAAAAGCAGCTAACATTGCTTTTGACAAATGACACAGTGATTTGTGTAATTTCATCCAATACAAGAGACCTTACTATGCATATATTCGTATTAAAAAGAATTCAGCTGATTCACACCTGCGGGTGCAGTGCCCAGACAAGTTTCAGATTGGAGATTGATTATCAGAACAATTTCTTTCTTGCTCCAAAACTGCCAGGATAAGCAAAGCAATTCTATTCCACAGAAGGGAATGAAGATAAAATTCTGTAAAATGCAGAGGCAAGTCCTGTGGATACCATTTAAAAGAAAATAATAAAATATACTTTAAAAATACAATTCAGTATTCAATATTACTTAAAACAATGTTGGAATCCATTGCAAAAATGTCAAGGATGGAAAGTTTCTATGAAACAGATCTATTTGGCTAAAACGGCACATTCCAGAGATCTCACTAAAAGCATCTTTTGACACTGTAAAATAGCAGTTCTGATTTGTTAGGAATGTTGACACAATTTAGCAAGTATACTTCAGTAAAGTGTAGAGAATGTTGGTCATGAACAAACAACCCTTTCAACCAATTATCATGTAAAAAATTCTGTTAATATGCTTCACTGAAATAGGCTAACCCATAGCTTTCTCAAATAAAAACAAAATGCTGGAAATACTCAGCAGGTCAGGCAGCATCTGTGGAGCGAGAAACAGAGTTAACGTTTCAGGTCGATGACCTTTCGTCAGAACTGGAAAATATTAGAGATGTAACAGGTGTTAAGCAAGTAGAGAGGCAGGGAAAGGGGGGGGGGCGGGGGAGGAGGAAAGAACAAAAGGGAAGGTCTGTGATAGGGTGGCAGGCAGGAGAGATTAAATGACACAAGCAAAAGATTAAATGACAAAAGGGATGTTGGTTCCAGACAAAAGGAGATGGTAATGGGACAAGTAAAGAAACAAAAGATGGGTTCAGAGAAGGTACAGGAAACTATTTGGTATCCGGCACCGACAGGACCGGGATGGTGCCGGTTGATTAAAAATTCCGGATGACGGAGAGTTATATCTACCGAGGCTATTTTTAACAAACAAAAATAAAAAAAATCAAGAAATGTGCAGTATACAGTAATTGGGTACTCACCTACAGAATGTTGTGTTAAATGGATGGTGGAAGATGCTTGATTAAATACAGTACTGCCAGGTGAGGGTAATCCATAACTCTTTAATTACTTAACAGTAAAACAAAACGGTTATTGAGGTGTTGTTTTCGGAGTATGAATTTTGCCGGTTAATAGAGAATTCCGGATATTTAGGTGCCGTTTAAACAAGAGTTTCCTGTAAATGGGAATAGCAGAATCATCAACAGCTGCCGTCCGAAAAAATGGGGGCAGAGGTCATGATCTGAAATTGTTGAACTCCGTGGAGAGTCCGGAAGGCTGTAAAGTGTCTAATCGATAGATGAGGCACTATTCCTCGAGCTTCCGCTGAGCTTCATTAGCACAGTGTCGGAGGCCGAGGACAGAAAGGTCAGAGTGGGAGTGGGGTGGAGAATTAAAATGACAGGTGACCGGAAGCTCGGGGTCACGCTTGCGGACTGAATGGAAGCGTTCCGCAAAGTGATCACCCAATCTGCGTTTGGTCTCCCCAATGTAGAGGAGACCGCATCGTGAGCAGCGAATACAGTATACTAAATTGAAAGAAGTACAAGTAAATGATTGTTTCATCGGGAAGAAGTGTTCAGGGCCCTGGACGGTGGGGAGGAGGTAAAGAGGCAGATGTTACATCTCCTGCACTTGCACGGGAAGGTGTCATGGGATGGGGAGTTGGGGGTGATTGAAGAGTGGACCAGGTGTCGCAGAGGGAACAGTCCCTTAGGAATGCTGAAAGGGGAGGGATGGGAAGATGTGTTTGGTGGTGGGATCATGCTGGAGGTGGTGGAAAATGATCCATTGAATGTGGAAGCTGGTGGGGTGGAAGGTGAGGACAAGGGGAACCCTATCGTGGTTCTGGGAGGGAGGGGAAGGGGTGAGAGCAGAAGTGCGGGAAATGGAACGGACACGGTCGAGGGAGCCGTCAAAGACGAGGGGGGATTCTTGGTTGAGGGAAAAGGAAGACATATCAGAAGCACTGGTATGGAAGGTGGCATTGTTTTCTCGTTCTCGTTCTTGCACGTTTTGTTCGCACACTTATGACTCTTGGAGTTACCTTGAATTCCATAGGGAGTTTGGTTGCCAGTAACCCATCAGGTCTTTGTGCTACTGTCTAAATTAAAGACAGAATAGATCCATCAGAAACCACATGCAGGACTGAACTTCTAACAACACTTTTTTTTAAAAAAAGCTTTCTATTCCCTAGGTCGTGGTTAAACTAATAAAATAAACTAATCTGATGTCAGTTAAACTTGTAGCAAAAGGTCGCCATTTAATAAGAATGGCATAGAATTCAAAACTTCACATCAATTACAAATCAATTTAAAAGAAAAATCTGCTTAAAACCAGTCAGTGGCATAAGAGCAGAAGAGACCAGGAAACATTTGAGCTGCATCAGAAACTACTGCAAATCTTTCACTATAATAAATTTTCTACCCCCAAAAATGGGTGCTTCATATTATATATAGGAACCAATATTTACTGAATTACTTGACGTGCAACATATGAATTAAACTGCAACAAGCAATGGCAAAAATAGTGGAAATGTAAAATTAACTTTTTTTTTAGAAACTCAAATTCGTAGCCATCAGATTTGAAGATTATGCACGTTGGCACTAAGTCATGCTCATTGATCATGTAGCAACTATCATGTTGCCCCAGGGGAAATGATTTTCACTTCCATCCATCCAGCATTTCCTGAAGCTATTCACAATCATCTGTGGAGCCTGAACACACATCTACTGCATGGTATCTTCCAGCAGTGAAAGTGATTGAGCCAGTCATCTAATTATTCCACTTTAATTGCAGAGTATCTTCCATCGGTTTGTTCACCGCTACATTCAGCGAGAGTCATTCCTGGGAGTACTTTATTTGTGGCTATTTCTTGACAGAAGTTATTCAGCAGCACATGAATGAATCCAGGACAAATCATAAGAACATGGAGGACAAGAAAAGATCTTTTCAATCCAGCTGGCTGGAGTTCAAAGTTAGAATACACAGTCCACTATCTATATTCCTACATTGATTTGCTTACCAAATGACTGTCCAACTCTCTCTTAAAATGATTATTGTTTTCAACCTCAATAACTTCCCTGTGCAGTCCATTCCAAACATTCATCACCCTCTGTGAAATAGCTTTCTGATCTGTCTGTCCACCTTCTCTCTCTCTCTTGTGGAGCTTCATCTTGTGCCTCCTCACTGCAAATCTCAGTACCATGGTAAACAGTTTTTCAGGGTTCAACCAGTTATTACCCTTAAAGATCTTGAACACCTCAGTCATTTCTTCTCTAGGGCAAGTAAACTCAGCTTCTGTAGTCTTTCTCTGTAACTCAGGTGTCTGATGCCAGGCATCAGCTGTTTAGTCCTTTGCTGCAGCTTTTCCAGGACCATAATATCTTCCTGTAATATGGCAATCAGAAATGCAGACAGTACCCCAAATGGTACTGTACCAAGACCCACCAGTATCACATCCTGTGATTTGTGTTCTATTCCAACGTAATATACAAGCCAACATTCATAAGTGGAAATTATATGTTCTTGGGGTGAGTGAGTGAACTCTGAAAGTGAGTATACTCTGATCAGATTTTCCAATACAGGACATTTTGAAACTGTATTTTTTGCACTCCTGAAATAAAAATATTTGAATAAATCATTGAAACTGGGTTTGCTTCCTTTCCAAATCAACAGGAGTTTCTATGTGTCTTGTTTGTGTGTCAGCCATTAGGCTCCCAAAAGCTTGGATGCTTTGAACAAGATGTCCTTCTATTTATGCAGTGATATAGCTTTAATTCAGAGTTTGGTCATGGTGACCCCAACTTCATCTTGCTGTTTCTCACTGACTCATATCAGCAAGCTTCCCTTCAAATCTAGAAAAACTGCTCAACCATGCTTTTCCCCACAGAATGCACTGGGGGACTTTTAACGCCCATCTTACTCTAGAAACAAAAGGTGGCATCTTTAAAAATGGAAGAGGAAAATGAGCCAAACACAAAAAGAAAACTTCTTTGGTGAAAACTAAATAATATTCCCAGCAACCAGAATGTCATTAACTGCAGCACCAAGTGGATCAAGGGGGACAGAAACTAGATGGTACAGGGGCAAATCATACAATAGCCATTACCCACCCTCTTCAATAATCAAAGTTTTATTTTTGCAAGAGTTGCTCAAGCAAACGTCGAACCAAGCTTTCCCCACCTCCCTTAAGATGAGCAGGAAATGACAACCAGCCTATCACATCTGTTCCGTGGGCAGTCTCTGAAACCATGTTGGAGCTGCAAACCAATATTTTTATTTTGTTACATAGGGTTTTATATTTGACTGCATGTTTAATATACTGTTTTATAATACAAGAATAACTGTAACTCCCCAAAGCCTTTCCACCATCTACAAGGCTCAAGTAAGGAGTGTGATGGAATACTCTCCACTTGCCTGGATGAGTGCAGCTCCAACAACACTCAAGAAGCTCAACACCATCCAGAACAAAGCAGCCCGCTTGATTGGCACCCCATCCACCACCTTAAACATTCACTCCCTCCACCACCGGCGTACCATGGCTGCAGTGTGTACCATCTACAAGATGCACTGCAGCAACTCGCCAAGGCTTCTTCGGCAGCACCTCCCAAACCTGCGACATCTTCCACCTAGGACAAGGGCAGCAGGCGCATGGGAACACCACCACCTCCAAGTTCCCCTCCAAGTCACACACCATCCTGACTTAGAAGTATATCGCTGATCCTTCATGTCGCTGGGTCAAAATCCTGGAACTCCCTCCCTAACAGCACTGTGGGAGTACCTTCACCACACACACTGCAGCGTTCAACAAAGCGGCTCACCACCACCTTCTCACGGGTAATTAGGGATGGGCAATAAATGCTGGCCTTGCCAGCGACGCCCACATCCCATAAACGAATAAAAAGAGTCCCTACTTAAAAAACCTACCAGACAAAACATAAAAGCAGTGTTTTCATGCCTTTTGCTGCACTGCTTCCGTCAGTACAAATGGAAAACACCAAGGAAGATGTTGTTCTGCAGCTTTAAACTTTAAGGTCAAGTGTCCCCACCCAGGATGATTTTCAAAATATCTACGATTCAAACTGACCACCACATGGTTTAACACAAATATATACACCCCTCCTTGCTCCCCAACCCCCAAAAAGTGAAACAATGTTCAATTTCTACTTACAAACCGAATTTTCTCCTTCACTTTTGAATCAATGGTCCCTCCGACCCCTTTATCTACAAGTACTGTCTTCAGGTCTTCTAAAAGCTTGAACACAAAAAGGTACGGGTTGACAACTTGTCATTTCAAACCATCATTAAAGAACAGAGATGAAGCCAGTAAATGAAACTGCCTCTTCCCAGTTACACCAAGACACCAATCAGCACATTGATGACAGGCAGCCTATGACTTTCCCAACTATCATTTACAGTTGGCTACTGGTCAGCCTACTTTCAGCAGAAGCAAATTAAGCCGTTCACTTGCCTCCACCCACTTAGTTAAGATGACATAGCCATGGTAAATTCCTTTGATGTAGTTTAATCTCCATATCCCAAGGAACTGGCCATTATTCAATGAGGGGAAAAAAATCAGAGACTTGGTCACCAGCATTTCTTTAACATACTCACTAAAAACATATTTTTTCACTGTAGCGGTCTTTTAAGAGTCTCATCTGGAGGTCTGAAGGGACAGCTGAAATCCAGAATTATGCTGAGCAAGATTTCTGTTCAGTAGTCTATGCTCTCAGATATCAGCAGCAGACTGTTGAAGTAATTTTTCAAATTATCCAATGTACCTGAAATGCCACTATCTTCAGTTGAAGAATGTAGGTAAATACTTACAGGCAAGTTATTCTACCACAACTTCATTGATACAAAGCAGTTTTGGGAGAGCATCAACATATCTATTATACATTAAAAATGTGGAGTGGGTCGCAGCATTCCATCTCAAAATACATTGAAAACTATGTCAGGCTTTATCAATGTGAAAATCTATTTTAAAAGTGTCAACATTAACCTGCAGTACCAGTTATGCCTATAAAAGTGGTGCTGTGAAAAGCGATTTTAAGCATTAAACTGTCAGGTCACATTAGCCAAAAGAACAAATGTTCCTACTGCGCAGTCTTGATGTGAGTTAGCATTAAGTCTCCCACCATGCCCACCAGGTGTTCTTCCAGGAATGTGTTTCCCTCAAGACATAATGAGGTTGGATTGAAAGCAGGTTTTAAGTTGCAAGTGAATAGATTCTGAATACGTGGCACGTGAAGAGAAAGATTAAATAGCCAGTTAAGCCATTCTCTACACGTGAACTATATGCTCACTGCAGTTGAACTGAGTAACACACCTAAATCCCCCCTACTTTTCTGGCAGATGTGTGGCCTCAGGTCTATTATTTCTGGCAGCGTGCACGACAGGATATTGTCGCACAGCTATTGGTGCCGCATCCGAAAGCTGAAGTGCGTGGCTATGCGGACAACAGATGAACTCCGTTAATTATGCGATTCCACCCACTTGCAGACCTTCCTGTCCTGGTCCTTGGAATTGGCTGATTTTACTCTCATCTCTCCCCATCCCATGTTTTAAGGCTTATGAACAACCAAACAGAGAAGGCATCGGTGGGTTTCCGGCCCGCAAGTGGTCAAAGAAAGGAGGCTTCAGGTGGAGTGATACAAGAGGCCCATAAGTGGGTGCAAGAGAATTTCCGCGGCCCAGTTGGGAGAATTTTCTGGCCTTTGCGCTGGCCCCTCCTCCCTCCTGAGTAAGTTTCCAAGCTCCCTCCCAGATAGTTTTCTGCCCCCCACATCCGTTCGCCTGTTGCCTTCCACTTCACTTTCCCATTTGCCCCTTTCCTCCAACCTCTGCCTGTTCTCATCCTTTCCTCTCCTAACTTGGTCAGTCTGCATTAAAAGGCAATCTTCCTGGCAATCCCCACTGCTGAAATAGAGCACTGGCCATGCCCCTCCCCAGTTAAAAGATTGTGATGAACCACCAGACCCCCACCTCTCTGAACAAGTTAGCCTCCTCCCTGCTGGATGTATCTCCCTCAAATGCCTCCTGATCTCACTCTTTCTGCCCTTACTTCATCTATCTTCCTGCTGCCTATCCCAGTCTCAATCTATCTACACTGAGAATGAGACACACAGATGCACAAGAGAAAAGACAGAAGGAATCAGCAAAACAAAGAGACAGGCAAGAACACCACAGGAAAATCGACCAGTAATAAATTTAAATCCTTGAGTTGGTCATGCGGTCACATGCCCGGTATATTTAAATCAATGGGTAATGCTGGAACAGTAATATATGATTTTTACTTGCTCCAGAGATGGGCTATGGCCTATGGCCTCAATCTGTGCACCAAATGCAACTAAAAGACAAAAAATGCTGGAAATATAGACCAGGTCAGTCAGCATCTGTAAAGGGAAAATACAGGATATGATGCTTCAGGTGTGTATCCTTCATCAGAAAGGTTGTGATGAAGGGCATGCACCCAAAATGGAACAAATGCTGACTGAAATCTGTGCATTTCTAGCATTTTCTTCTTTGTAACATTTAGATTTGCAGCATCCGTTTTCTTTTTAATTTTTCAGTTTACAGACATGCCATTTACTCAGACTGTGAGGTTCACTATACAAGTTTTCTTGCAACTGTGCACACTTCCAGTTGTCATGCTTATTTACTTCCTATCTCATAATTTTAAATCATAGTAGACCTGTTTGCACTTGACTTCCACTTGCTCCCGGCGAAGCAACTCGAGGTATTCGGCACCTTCCTAGATGCTTCTCCTCCACTTTGTGCGGTCTTGGGCCAGGGATTCCCAGGTGTCGGTGGGGATGTTACACTTTTTCAAGGAGGCTTTGAGAGAGTGTCCTTGAAGCGTTTCCTCTGCCCACCTGGGGCTCTCTTGCCGTGCCAGAGCTCCGAGTAGAGCGCTTGTTTTGGGAGTCCCATCCTCTGTCATTGAATTACAGTATGCAGACAACGCTTGCGTCTGCGCTCACTCGGAGGTCGAACTCCAAACCATCGTCAACACCTTCACCGAAGCGTACGAGAGCATGGGCCTTACACTAAACATCCGTAAGACAAAGGTCCTCTACCAACCTGCCCCTGCCACACAGTACTGCCCCCCGATTATCAAAATCCACGACAAGGCCTTGGACAACGTGGACCACTTTCCATACCTCGGGAGCCTACTGTCAACAAGGGCAGACGTCGACGACGAAGTCTAACACCGCCTTCAGTGTGCCAGTGCAGCCTTCGGTCGCCTGAGGAAGAGTGTTTGAAGACCAGGACCTCAAACCCGGCACTAAGCTCATGGTCTACAGAGCAGCAGTGATACCCGCCCTGCTGTACGCCTCAGAGACATGGACCATGTACAACAGGCACCTCAAAGCACTGAAGAGGTACCACCAACGCTGCCTCCGCAAGATACTGCAAATCCATTGGCAGGATAGGCGCACCAACGTCAGTGTTCTTGCTCAGGCCAACATCCCCAGCATCGAAGCTTTGACCACGCTCGATCAGCTCCGATGGACGGGTCACATTGTCCGCATGCCCGATAAATTTTATTATGTGGTGCAAGTCACTCAGGTTTGTCCATTTTAGTTTTTATCCATTTCTTTTAATCTTTTTAATTCTATATATTTATTTTCATAAATAACAGCATATATAAGTGACTACACTTCAAAAGTAATTAATTGGCTGTATACACTTTGGGATATCCTGAATTCATGAAAGGCACTATATATTAATGCAAATTCTTTATATCTTTCTCTTGCTACTGTCTCATGCCCTCCCTTGCACTGCACCCATCTGGCACCCTACTGGTCTCTGCAGCCTCTTTTGATCTTCCCCCACTGTTCCTACGCTACTCTACTGCCTGTTGTGCCACACATGCTAGCTCTCCTTTCTGCCCGGCTCTGCTGCTCCACCTTTTCAGTCACCCTGCCCTCACTGCTCCTACCCTGCTCTCTCGCTTCTGCATTCACTGCTGGCCTTCACCTAATGCCATTGCTGCCTGCTCTCCCGCCCCACTATCTCTATACCCTTTGCCTCCTCTGGGACCCCGCCTCCTCCGCTGCCCTCTATTTTCACCAGGCTCCTGCTCTTCCATCCCACACTCTTCTGATCCTTTGCCACTCATGGTACTTGCTCCCAGCCTTTGCTTCTGTCTGCCTCCTCACCCTCTCTTGGTCTGTCTTTCTGCCATCTCAGGTGCTGCCTCTCGCTGCTGATCTCAACCACATCCTATTCTCAAATGTTCCCCATATGCCCCTCTACCTTTCTTCTGGCCTTGCATGGGCCATACTGACCATTCGACTTTTTTTTTTTCAGTTACATGCTCTGCCCTTCAGCCTACCTCCTGCTGGTATCCTAGGCATGTCATTACTTTTATACCTTTTCTGGTCTGCCCATCCCAAGGCAACAGAAATCAAACAATGGGAGAAGAGATTGGTGAGGGGGAGATAGTGAAGAGTGGTCGACTGGGACACATGGTTTCAAAGACACACAAGTACGAGATCGGAGACACAGGGAACAGAGATAAACCTTATACATCAAAGGAGGCAACAAATAAAAAAAATCAACATAAAACATCAGAAATTGAGAAATTACTGCAAAGATCAAATCCAAAACAAAATTACAAAGAAAGCTATGTCATAGATATGCAAAAGAGAGGGACAATGATCGATAGCTAAGATGTCCTGGAGAGATCACCAGAAAGACAAATGGTCAGAAAAAAAATGACAGAGTGAGACAGACACCTAGATCATGACAAAGAAACCAAGATCATGGATTCAAATAAAAACCAATTATCATCATGGAGGGAAAGACATTGTGCAAACACTTCATGGAACATCGGGAGAGGGAGCAAGGAAGCGAGACATCAACAACTTGCATTTACATAGTGCCATTAACGTAGTAAAACGTCCCAAGGTACATCAGAGTGAGAGTGAGACATACTTTTTATGATCTTTAAAACACAACTATTAACTTGACAAAACTGTATTACACAACTCATTTATTTTAGTCCATTTCCAGGTTAAAAAGGATAAGCAAGCATTCTACTGGCAATGTTAGTATGAGGTTCATAAAGGCAGTCTGGGATCACTCATTCATGACTTGACTTTCCTCTGTGGGGAAAACACCCAATCTCTGCTCTGCAACTAGATAGATAACTAACCATATGAGGAACTGCTTTCCTCTGTGGGACAGCACATTGAAGCTCAACACGCAAAATATAAATGATATCATCCAATATTCTTACAATGACCAAATAGATGCAGACCTTTTTCAAACCTCCATCAAAGTACTCTGGGTCTGGAACAGGATCTGGTACATTCACTGGCCTCAAAGGTAACACAATTGGTTTTTCTGTGGGTGGTTTGCTGGGGTTCGGTAGCACTGTTATCACCTTTGACTGGACTTGATTGTTCTGAATTAACTGATTTGGCTGTTTACCTAAATCAATATAAAACATAATTAGATGGTGAAATTTGTATCAGCATCTGGAAGAGCAAACTGCAGCTGTATGACAGAATGCATCAGTGTAGGTTTCCATCCAGTCCAAGTAATATAACCTGGCATCCTGAGTCTACCACAGCAATTGTGGTTACTATGTGATTCTTTGACAGGATGCTTGATTTCAACAAGAACTAAGAGAAAAGGCCTGGTTTCTAAGTAGCACTTGAGACAACCCACAATTTATTAATGCTTTGGCAGGTCAGCTAAGGAGCAGTATTAACAGAGAGCGGGGGGGGGGGGGGGATTTTAACCCCCAAAAAACGGGTAGGTTGGGATCGGGTGGGAGGTTAAAGAGTTAAAAAAAAAACTGAATCCTGATCCCAACCTGCCCACTTCTGGTTTTAATGGAGGCGGGAAGGGGGCGGGCAGCCAACCTGCTCCCAGGAGGCAGGCTGTTCATTTAAATATTATAATGAGGCTGGCATGCCTCATGGTGATCCACCATTTCAAATTTAACTCTGGCTGGTCGGGTTTCGTGGGCCTCGGGGAACCTGCCAGCTAAAGGGAGATAAGGACTGCTGGTTCCAGGAGGTAAGTGCCTTTACACTTACCTGTTGGATCCAGCGTCCCTGCCTCACCGCCCCACTCTCCGAGGCCTCCGATCTCCCCCACTCCCCAAGAGGCCTCCGATACCCCTGCTCTCCCCAACCTCCCTCCACCGAGGCCTCCGATCTCCCCCCAAACTCCCTCCCCCCCTCCAGCCCCGAGCACCCCAGATCCTCCTCTGGCCTCTCCTCTCTGCGGCCTAGCCCACCCAACAGCCAGCCAGCCTCTCCATTTGGCTGGCTGCGGGCAGGAAACAGAACTATGAAATGTTAATCAGGCCCGGCTGTTAAATTCGGCAGGGCCTGCGGGAAAGCCGTTCTCCGAGGTTTCACAACCGCTTTCAAGACCCCCTCCCCCACCCGCCTCCAGATTAAAATTCCAGCCAACATTTATGAACTCCATCATTTACTCTCCTGAATGCATGAACATTTGAAGGGGTGGACTAACAAATTGACAGAAATTAAGAATTCTTTAAGCTTTAAAGAAAGTAAAAGAAACCACATTTAAATTAAAAGTAAGTGTAAGGAAGTAGTTCCCAACTAAAAACCCACCTTGCTTTAGCGGACTTTCTCTATTTCTGTTTAGCAATAGCAGGGAACCCCGGCGTGTCTGTTGGATGTCAATATCATCTGCAGTTGCTCGGAGAACTTCCTGTAAGGAGTAAAAGCCGTACCTCGTGTACTGAAATGGCCGTCCATACTTTTTCACAAATGACCTGTCAAAATCAGACAGCAGGACACCACCAGGGAAGGATGCCACCAGCTCTCGAAGTTCACATTTCACTAATGCGGGTAGAACTGGGGTGGTGCTGCACCGCCTGGGCAAGAACGCCTGCTTCTGCGTGAGTTCATACCTAGTTTTTCTCGAGTTACGTTTGGTCTTGGAGACCTTTGCTTTTGCCACCAGCTCTTCAATTCCTTTTGTTGTTTCATTCCCAACCCCTGGAAAAAATTATTCAAAAAAAACCCAGATTTATCCTCTATGCAAACATGAAAATGATCCAAAAACAAAATATTTCATGATCCATGTAAAATCACATCACTACTACACAACACATTACCTTCCCACACCATGTGCAATGGTCTAATGCCATCTGTAAATTTTGTTTCATCTGATGGTGGACTGTTAAACAAGTAATGTTAAGAGCACTGTTAATAAATTTATCAAAAAAGACCAACTGTGAAGGTGCCCCAAGGCTGCTCTATAAAAAATATCAAGCTCTTTTCAGTTATAAGCATTTGGCTTTTTAGCTTACATACAAACAAATTAAAAGGGTGATAGAAAAACAGTAAGGCTCATCCAAACAATAGTGCAACCACAAACAGTTCACCCAGCCGCTTAACAATGCTATCTCCTGCATGAGGTCAAAAAGGAAAGAGAAAAATCAGCAGCCATCTCAGGAAAAATCTTGGGAAATTACTCTTCAACTTCTGAAGACAATCAAGCAAGCTCCAAGAGATTGTACTAGCCCATGTCCATCATAATCGCAATTAATTAGCAACACACACCCTGTAGCTGGAAATGTCCTCTACTTGGGAACTTAAGATGTCATTTGAAGCATTGTAGCAACTTCTTACCACGCCTTGGCAGGATGATGACTGCAAAAAGAAATACTTCCTGGCATCTAACCTAATTCATTATCTATGGACCGTAAAAGCATGACTGTTTGTACTCCTATCCATTTCAAATAGTCTACCCAGCTGGGCTGTATCCAATACCTTAATTTTGAAAACTTCAATCTTTGAAATTTTCTTTAAACATATAAATGAAGTAGTAAGAGGGATCCTATGCTAAGGAAACATGGGGCATAGTAGTTGAGAATCTGCTGTGGCATGTAAAGTGCAATGTGGGTGCACCCTTGCAACTTCTCACTTGGTGAATTTCCAATTTCAACAGGAAACTCTGGGGAAATGGTCACGAACAGGCCAGATGCCTCCCCCACAGAGAAGAAAAGACCAGAATATGGGACACTCAGCTATACAGCAGCACTGATATAGAGCTTGGAGCAAGTTTCCAGTCTAGCTTTTCAGCCAGAGATGACGCTTAGCATAAAATGACTCTGTAGGTTTGACGGGGGTAGAGAAAGAACAAAAACTTTCTAGATCAATTAGTGCTAAGAATCAGGTTTTTTGTGTATATTAAGCAAAAGATTCCTGCTTACCTTTCAGAAGGATGCTGCCATCTCCACATGTGTGAATTTTGATAGTATCCGGTATGTTGGAAGCAAGCTCCAGAACAGACCTGTAACCTAAAGCACACAGAGGCAGCCGCTTTCCCATCATCCTGGAATAATCTCTTTCGAGCTCGACAGGCGGCAGACTATTTTTGGCAGAAATCAGCAGAGACCGCAGCTCCTTCTTTAGCACCTCCAGCAACTTCTCCTGATCGGACATTCTAGCACACTACAATAATCATTAAAAAAAAACTTACACAGAAGAGTCTCTCTCACTTCCCTTAAGTAAAAATACTTTTACACTTAAAACAGCTATTTGGAGAAAACCGTCTGGTCAGAGGCCGGTTAAGAACTTAAATCGGATCTGTCCATTGAGTTTTAAAAAAAAGGGCTTTTAAGTTTTATTTGTCCAGCTAGTGAATCGCCTGTGGTGAATTGGAGGAAATGGTATGTCTTTAAAAGTGGAAATATGAAAATTGAAGATCAACCCAAGAATACCAGTATATTTCACCTCTACAGTGGGAGCTCCCCTAATAGAAAAATTTAGTTGGGGTTACTGTTCATTTTTTATAGGAAAGGTTATTTTTGCACAATAATGCTAAAAATCCATTCTTGTGGTCAAGATTAATGAAGAGGGACAGAACATTAGTCCTTAAATATCTTGAAGTGATAGGACATCCGAATAGAGCTCTGCTACTTTCTCTGTGTATATCTTTAACCTTTGGTTTATTTGGCTGTCTCCCTTCCTCCCCACCACTTCAGACTCTGCCCTTAATCTCACCTCCACATTGAACTTGTGGTACAACCGCTCCCTGTCCAAGCAATGAATACATCTCAATCTTAGTGATTACTGAAGCTGCTCAATAATTAAGAGTTTCTAGTGCTTAATGTAGCTACTTTTCATTTTAATTAAATTTCAAGTTGTATCTATACTTCCAACTCTTTCATTTAACAAAAATAAAAGGAAATGTCAAAAAAGGAAATGCCAGGATCAATTTCTTGTTCAGTTAACTGTGTGATTGTGCATCAGGGAGTCAGCTTAAATTCAAAATCTGATTGTCCAGCCAATTACTAGCAGCACTTGGTGGCAACTCAGCCAAGGATGGGAGTACATCTCTATTTTATTTTTCCCTTGTAGCTGTTTTTTAAATTCACTGTTAATGAACTGTCTGATGTTTCCCTCCGGCCTCTTCGGTAGTACTTTTTTGGGCTGTATTGGTTAGGACCAAAAATCAGAAACCTTGTCTATACTCTGTAGCGGTTATAGAATCATCTCCAAAATGTTGAGGACACTGCAAGCTCTTAATGACAGAAACAGAAAATGCTAGAAATAATCAGCAGGTCAGGCAGCATCTGTGGCGAGAGAAACAAGAGTTAACGTTTCAGGTCGATGACCCTTCGTCAGAACTCTTAACTCACTCCACAGGATAGCAAAAAAAAGAGGTCATTCAAGGCAGATTTGTGAAAAGGGGTGGATGAGAGACAATGCCAACGCAGACCCATGGGGAAAATTTGTAAAAGGAAAAAAAAAAGTTTAAAAGTGACAAGCATTAGGCTACAGCAAAACTCGGGACAGAACATCCAGCCGCTTTGGGAATCTCCAACGCCGCCTTGTTATTTCCGTTTTTAACACTGTGGAAAAGTGCAAATTATTTTTAAACCCTCCCCTCCCTCGTCTTCTGTTCGTTTATTCTAATTAATTTAAAAACACACACACAAAGAGCGACCAATTTTACCTCGGCTCGTTTAACGTACTCCGAAATTCGTTCTTCGAGCAGAGACATGGAAATATTTCAGAGCGTGATCCTCCCAGGCCTGCTCCAGTTAACATTAAACCATTGCTGGTTAGGCCCCAACACACACACACAGCCCCTGAACCCTGTGTTTATTTTATTCATTAATTGTCGCCTGTAACCGTGGGCAAACCTCAAAAACACTCACCGTTAGGGACACGGACCCACACCCAAAGAAACCAACAGCGCTGCTGTGATATTTGAGAGGCGGCCGCCGGCGGGGCGAGTGTTTATCGGATGGGGGGTGTTGTTTTATTGGGGTTTCTGTCTTGGCTGCCGCCTCACACCCTCGCGCCGCCGTTCCCGCTCCTTTCCCTCCCCCCGGCCTCCCGCGCGCTGTCGCAGCCAAACCCTTCCCGCCTGTCCAGCCCACCAGCCCACGTCCCGACCACACCCCAGAGAGTGGCTGTGGGGCAGTGAATGACACCCCCAGGACGCTGGCTTTGCACCACTATTGTTCAAATCCCCAGCGAACCACAGTAGTTTTAAACCATATCTATTTTTTAAATGAGTACCAATAAAGGCTAGGATAATTTACACTTTGAAATAATGGCAAACATGACAAAGGAGGACATTTTTGAGGGGGAGGGGGGTGGGGTTGGTGGGGATTGCTTTTTTAAGTAATGGGTATCCATGTCTGGTCTGCCATTATTGGCCATGATGGCGCAGACAAACAACAGCTCAACAATCTCCACCTGTGCTGCTTGAAGGTGCAGGATCGCTCAGACTTATGATTTCTGATGAAAGGTCATCGACCTGAAACGTTAACTCTCTTTCTCTCTCCACGGATGCTGCCTGGCCTGCTGAGTTTTTCCAGCGTTTTCTGTTGTTATTTATGATTTCCCTTCACGCCCTGCAGGGTCAGAGCCACGGTGGAAGGATGGATGGGGATGCAGGAGGTTGAAGTCCATCAACACACCAAGAACGTCCTCCAATGCTGTGATACCGTTCGCATAAGACACAAAATGGCAGCACAATTGGAAATTTAAAAGCTATAAATTATTTGCAGTCAATTTTTGCAATGTCATGACGTACAAATTGATTGACCTCGAAGTGATTGGGGGGCGGGTCTTGACTCCACGACTATGCCATCTCGCTATTCCCATCTATTTAATTATAGACAAGACAATCTATGATTCCTTTATTGTATCCCTCACCACTCGCATTCCCCCCTCTATCCCCACTTTCTTCTGCATCCATCCCTCCAAGTGACTTACAACTCCCAAATGTCTAGCCTTTTCCCCTATTCGCCACGATACTTCTGGAGCTGCCGATCTGCTGCATCACACCCTCACCTCCACCTTTGATGCTCTTGTCCCCAGTCAAACCCTTACTCTCTCTGAACCTTATCTTTCCCCCTGGTATGACCTATATCTTCGCTCACTTACATTCAAAGAACATTTATGGTGCACAACTGGTTGAACCATTCATCACCAAATCTGGCTGGAACACGACGAGTAATATCAGGCTCTCCTCTGCCAAAACTGATCACTACCCCAGGATCATCCGGAATGCAAAGATAAACCCCCGGCTTCTTTTCTCCACTGCCAATCGTCTCTTAAACCCTTCTCCCCTGCTCCCTCCAACAAGTGCAAGGACCTCATGGACTTCTTTGTCACTAAGACCGAGACCATCTGTTCAGCTGCCTCTGCCACATTCCTCCTTTCCCCTCGCCCACGAAGCCAAGCTTCCCCCTGCCCGAGCTCTGAACTCGCATCTTTCTCCAGTTTTCTCTATTTCTCAACATGCCCTCTCCAAGCTCACCTTGTCCATGAGACCCATCTCCTGCTCTCTTGACCCGATTCCCACTAAACTTCCCATCCATTGCCCCCACGCTAGCTGATATAGTAAACGGTTCCCTCACCTCAGGTACTGTCCCACTCCCTTTCAAATCTGCTGTCACCCCCCTCCTCAAAAAACCCACCCTTAACCTTTCTGTCCTTGCCAACTACCACCCCTTCTCCAACCTCCATCTTTGAATGGATTGTCCCCTACCAATCCGTGCCCATCTCTCGCGCAACTCCATGTTTGAACCTCTCCAATCAAGTTTCCGCTCCTGCTGCAGCATGAAAATGGGCTGAGTCAAAGTCACACAACATCCTGTGACTGTGGTGCATTATCCTTCCTCATCCATCTTAACCTATCTGCAGCCTTTAACATGGTTGACCACACCATCCTCTTCCAACGCCTCATCTCCATTGTCCAGCTGAGTGGGACTGCCCTTGCCTGGTTCCACTTTTACCTACGGTAGTTGCATCCAGAGAATCTCCTGCAATGGCTTCTCTTCTGACCCCAACACCATCACTTCTGGAGTTCCCACAAGAATCTATCCACAGCCCTGTCCCACTTCTCATCTACATGCTGCCCCTCGCGACATCATCCAAAAACGCATCAGGTTCCACATATACGCCGACGACACCCAGTTCCACCTCACCACCTTTCGACCTCTCTACTGCCTGTGTTGTCATTAGACTGCTTGGCCGACATCCAGCCCTGGATGAGCTGAAATTTCCTCCAATTAAACATTAGGAAGACCGAAGCCATTGAGCCAGAATTTACTGTCAAAACAATGGAGATTAACAGCGCTCACCACTATTTACACACAAATCGCACAGCAACTTCAGGCGAGAGCAGGTGTGTGGTTAATCACAAAAATCCAGAGGTTGTTGTCCAATATCTGCCTCTCTGCAAAAATGGCATCTCGCTGCCTGACTCACCATTTCAAATGCATTGAATGGTGTGAAGTTCCTGTACTTGCATGGTAGATACAAACTAAACTTGGCACAAAAAGTTAAGGCTTGTCCATGTCAGTCTCTGGTGCATCCCTTCACCCCTCCCCCCCGCAACCTCATTGGCAGCTGCCTGGGCCCCACACTCCTGGAGTTCTCTCCCTAAACCCTTCAGTCTCTTGAGTTCTCTCTCCCCCCTTTAAGACCCTCATCTCCACCTCCGATCAAGCTTTAAATCTTTCTTCCTAACATATCCTTTGGTTCCGTGTCCTTTTTGAAAAAAGAAATTGCCCGTGAAAAGGTTTGGGATGTTTTTCTATGTTATACGTGCTATACAAATGCAAGTTGTTGCTGTTCCACTCCCGAAACTAAATGGGCCATTTGTTTACACATTGCCTGGAAAAAGAATTAATCACTTTCTTTTATTAAAGACTTTTAAAAATTTTATACAAAAGATAAAGAATATGTAATGGCTACAGTGATGTGGTAAATATCACCACAGGTGAGGTTCTTGAGCTAACTCACGCATGGAAAACTTCCAAGTGGTTTTATGTATCCTGACAAGTGGAACAGATGAACTGGAAATATTTATGATTCTTGCCATACACAAGGCCGTGACACATTTTGTAAATCCTGCAGTCGTTTTAAAAAGTAAACATTTTGATCTTAATGGTTCTTTTTTTGTTATCTCACAAAAGTCACTTAAAGCTCCTTCGTGATATACACAAGAAACAGGGGTCCGAAGCGGTTTGTAGAACTCCAATGCAACTTTCAAGTACCAATGAGCAGAGCACGCGCTGTGCGCACTCCGCCCAAATGGTACTGGACGTAGAGCAGTCTAACCATCTATCCTTAAAGGGACCACTGCAGGCTGCTTCAAAAATGGCAACAACAAAAAAACGGTACCACTCTTTCAGGCCAGGAGTAACATGAATCCTCCCACCTGCTGCTGGTTACTCAGAGGTCCCCACTCCCCAGGATTGTACCCCCTATAAAAGGGAAAACTTCTGGTTTGGCTCCACAGAGCTGCAGATAAGCCTTGTTGCGCAGCTCGAAATTACTAGGCGAGACCTGATCATTAAAATGTTTTGTGGCTCCTGCTGATGCCATCAGGCGGGCAGCGCAATCATCTTCACCCACCCAATGCTCACTCAACCCAAAAATCGGGGCACCAGGATTTTTCGTTTCATTGACATTGCCCTAAGCTAAGTGAACAAGCTTAGGAACTCCAAAAAAAAAAACAGGCACCAATTTCTTTGCTGCAGTTTACAGTTTAAGTCAGAAGAATTCAAAAACCAGGACAAACCAAGTAATATCTATACATTTTTCAAATATAAAAACCTTAATAAGCATTGAAAATAACAAATCCTGCAACTGGCACTGGCCATTTCACAAAGATCATTCTCCCAGTGCACCATATTGTGACAACATATTCAATGTCCATTGCAGATGGTTAAGAAGACTGTAGTCTTGTTGAAATCTTTCTTCATACAGGAAGGGGTAGTGACTGCACCTCATCTAAGCACTCGGTGTAGGCCTCCTGATACTCTTCATGGGGTTTGATCATTATCACACATGTTGGCCGTTTCGATCCTGCAGCAGCTCCCAGATCCTTCACAAAAACACAAATATCATTTAAACCCTTCATAATCCAGTCACTTGTGTGCAAACATAACTGCAAATCAGTGAATGCCCGCTGATAATCGGAATACTCCAGTATGTGCTGACGTAGTAGACCAAAAAAAAATAATTTGTGATTTCCAAAAATATTTTGTCAACTCAATGCCTCCTTCAATAGTTTTTAATTTGGTAAAATTCTTACTTTGTTTAACCAATGTACTTATGTCCACTGGAAATGAGATGATCACCACAATAATTTCTCTTATAACACTGAGCAGCTACATTTTGTTTCAGATTTCCAGCATTTGAATTTTTTTTCTTTATTAGCTTCATCCAATCTGTCTAGGCTGGAATTGGTTTCCCCAACCCCATTAGCCAAAGTTATGAGAAATTTTCTCTGTAGAAACAAGTACCAGGATTTTTTTTTTGTAATATAAAACAAACCAACTAAAGCCATACCATTTTGGAAGGAATGTAGGCATAGGGAAGTCTGTTATCTTCACACAAGACTGGCAGGTGGCTGTAAACATCAATTGGCAGCGTATCACCAGCCAATACGACTATCCTGCAACCAGAGAAAGACAACATTAGCACAATACCAAACTATAAAGAGTAAAGTATAAGTTTTCTCAACATTACGTTTTTTTCTTTCTGCTCCATTGCTATATTTTTTTTAATTGACAAGCCGGCACCCTTACTACAAATCCATCAAGCTGTCAGTGCATTTTTGAGTCATGTGCTTTATAAAATTGATTCACAGGATACAGACAGCTGTAGTGTGCATCAGATGCATCAACAAAGGAACATGAGGAAGAGGATTTTGCTTAGTTTGCTAGGAATCAACATTACTTTAGATGCAGCAGTAAGGGAAGATGCATTCAAAAATTCTTGTTTTGGAAGATATTCCAGGTGAGGCACAAAGCAAGATGCTGGGGATGGAGGAAATGGTAAGACGGTAGGATGGGAATCAGGGGAAAAACTCTCCACTGGCTGGAGTCATACCTAGCACAAAGGAAGATGGTTGTGGTTGCTTGAAGCCAATCATCTCAGCCCCAGGACATCGCTGTAGGAGTTCCTCAGTGCAGTGTTCGAGACCCAACCATCTTCAGCTGCTTCATCAATAACCTTCCCTCCACCATAAGGTCAGAAGTGGGGATGTTTACTGATGATTGCAGTGTTCAGTTCCATTCGCAACTCCTCAGAAAATGAAGCAGTCCATGCCCACATGCAGCAAGACCTGGATGAATTTCAGGCTTGGGCTGATAAGTGGCAAGTTAATATTCACACCACAGAAGTGCCAGGCAATGACATTCTCCAACAAGCGACATTCAACGGCATTACCATCGTCGAATACCCCACCATCAACATCCTGGGGAAGGGAGGTCACCATTGACCAGAAACTTAACTGGACTAGCCGCATAAATACTGTGGGCATCAAAAGCAGGTCAGAAGTTGGGTATTCTGCAGCGAGTGTCTCATCTCCTGACTCCCCAAAGCCTTTCCACCATCTACAAGGCACAAGTCAGGAGTGTGATGGAATACTCTCCACTTGCCCGGATGAGTGCAGTTCCAACAACACTCAAGAAGCTCGACACCATCCAAGACAAAGCAGCCCGTTTGATTGGCATCCCATCCACCACCTTAAACATTCACTTCCTCCACCACCAGCGCACCGTGGCTGCAGTGTGTACCATCTACAAGATGCACTGCAGCAACTCGCCAAGGCTTCTTCGACAGCACCTCCCAAACCTGCAACCTCTATCACCGAGAAGGACAAGGGCAGCAGGCGCATGGGAACACCATCACCTCCAAGTCACACACCATCCTGACTTGGAAATATATCGCCATTCCTTCAAAATCCTGGAACTCCCTCCCTAACAGCACTGTGGGAGTACCTTCACCACACGGACTGCAGCGGTTCAAGGTGGCTCACCACCACCTTCGCCAGGGCAATTAGGGATGGGCAATAAATGCTGGTCTTGCCAGCGACGCTCACATCCCGTAAATGGAATAATTTTTTTAAAAACGGATACGGTAGGAGAATTCAAGGCCAAAGATAACAGACAGGTCAAATATGGAAACTGGGGGGTCTGATGCTGTGACTAACAGGAATTCTATGGCCAAGAGCAGTGTAAATTCACAAACAGTATTCTACAAATAGAAATCAGCTGTAAAAGCTTCATCATCTTCATAATAGATATGATGGAACAAAACATTTAAATCTGTGCAAAGTGTTACCTACTAACTCAGTTTTCCGTTTTCTCATACAGACCTCTGCAATTCCCCAGCCAAAATGACAGGTCATTGCCTGAGGCCAACCAATAAGATATGCAAGTGTCACCCAAATTGAATTCCTGCACATTCCCTCCCTGTGGGAAGTGGGTGATCGTCACTTGCTGTATTCCCAAAACAACATGGCTAAAGCAGGCAACTGAACCTGCAGAGGATTATGGGCAGAAATCCACATCTGCTACTTTGTAGGACAGCATGCCAGAGTTCCAACACACTGCATTTACTTCTTGATAAAATGAACTGTTTCCAAGAATTACAATTAAATATTACTGATTAAAATAACTGCTTTGTATGTTGTATTGGAGAGCAGACACAGATTCAACTTCACACTTACCCTTTCTCCCCCTTGTTGATGAATTTCTGAACTTCCTTCACTCCTCGGCGAATCTGCTTCACTTTTGCAGCTGCAGATGAAAATGGAAATTAATGGAACTAGATGTGGTTAAAGATTCTGAAGTGTCCAAGCAATGTACAACAATCCTACTCGAGCCCACATTTACCTTTCCTTTGAAGCAAAGCTTCAAATACAAATCATTACCTCAGTGAAATCAGGAGCAGCTTTTTATTCAACCTATGTACAATAAAGTTCTTATTGTACAAAAACAGCTATTAGTTCTTCAAAGCAATGTAAAGATTCCCTTCCCAGCACTACAAATGGTAATTGTTTGTTTCGATAAAGCCAAGTTGGAGAGATTACTCGATAGACTAACTATACTAAATCAATCACATAGTTTGGTATACCTTTCTCCATTTTAATTAGAGGCATCATACACTATCCCCCAGGTAGTCTGGAACACACTTATGATGTTTATTGCTAAAATGCAGCTGTGTTTAACCAGGCCTTATACCAACCTCTGAATTACTCCTTTTTTATGCTCACCCTGCACCACTCTCAATAGGTCCATAGGTGTCTTATTAAAGGCGACATTAGTGTTGTTGTATACAATAGATTTACAACTGAACTCTGGTTTGGTCTGGGATTTAAGTTTTGGAAGTAGTTGGCTCCCAGTCCCCCCACCTGCCCCCTCACTCCCCCCCCCCTCCCCGCTGGCCCCCTCACTGCCCCTCCCCCTCTCCGCTGGCCCCCTCACTCCCCCTCCCCCACTCCGCTGGCCCCCTCACTCCCCCTCCGCTGGCCCCCTCACTCCCCCTCCGCTGGCTCCCCCTCCCCCTCCCCCTCCCCCTCCCCGCTGGCCCCCTCACTTCCCCTCCCCCTCCCCGCTGCCCCCCTCACTCCCCCTCCCCGCTGCCCCCCTCACCCTCCTCCGCTGCCCCCCTCACTCCCCCTCACCCTCTCCGCTGCCCCCCTCACTCCCTCCGCTGCCCCCTCACCCTCTCCGCTGCCCCCCTCGCTCCCCCTCACCCTCTCCGCTGCCCCCCTCGCTCCCCCTCACCCTCTCCGCTGCCCCCCTCGCCCCCCCTCACCCTCTCCGCTGCCCCCCTCACCCTCTCCGCTGCCCCCCTCACTCCCCCTCACCCTCTCCGCTGCCCCCCTCACCCTCTCCGCTGCCCCCCTCACTCTCCCCTCTCCCCCCCCCTCACCCTCTCCGCTGCCCCCTCACTCCTCTCCGCTGCCCCCTCACTCCCCCCCCTCCGCTGCCCCCCTCACTCCCCCCCCTCCGCTGCCCCCTCACTCCCCCCCCTCTCCGCTGCCCCCCCTCACTCCCCCCCCTCTCCGCTGCCCCCCTCACTCCCCCCCCCCTCCGCTGCCCCCCCTCACCCCCCCCCCCTCTGCCCCCCCTCACCCCCCCCCTCCGCCCCCCCTCACCGCTGCCCCCCTCACTCCCCCCCCCTCCCGCTGCCCCCCTCACTCCCCCCCTCTCCGCTGCCCCCCTCTCCCCCCTCACTCCCCCCCTCTCCGCTGCCCCCCTCACTCCCCCCCTCTCCGCTGCCCCTCACTCACCCCCCTCCTCCCGCCCCCCCCCCTCCCCCCCCCCCTCCGCTCCCCTCCTCCCCCTCTCCGCTGCCCCCCGCCTCTCCCCCCTCACTCCCCCCCCCTCTCCCGCTGCCCCTCTCCTCCCCCCCTCCCCCCCCTCTCCCCCGCTGCCCCCCCTCACTCCCCCCTCTCCTCCCCTCCCCCCCTCACTCCCCCCCTCCTCCCGCCCCCCCCCCCTCTCTGCCCCCCTCACCCCCCCTCTCCGCTCCCCCTCACTCACTCCCCCCACCCCTCTCCGCTGCCCCCCTCACTCCCCCCCACCCCTCTCCGCTGCCCCCCTCACTCCCCCCACCCCTCTCCGCTGCCCCCCTCACTCCCCCCCCCCCTCACTCCCCCCCCCCTCACCGCTGCCCCCTCACTCCCCCCCCTCTCCGCTGCCCCCCCTCACCCCCCCACCCCTCTCCCGCTCCCCCCTCACTCCCCCCTGCCCCCTCACTCCCCCCCTCACCGCTGCCCCCTCACTCCCCCCCTCACTCCCCCCCCCTCTCCCCCCCCCCTCCGCTGCCCCCCTCTCCGCTGCCCCCCCTCACCCCCCCCTCCGCTGCCCCCCCTCACCACCCCCCCTCCGCTGCCCCCCCCTCACCCCCCCCCCCCCCCGCTGCCCCCCTCACCCCCCCCCCCCCGCTGCCCCCCCCTCCCCCCCTGCCCCCCCCTCACCCCCCCCCCCTCCGCTGCCCCCCCTCACCCCCCTCCCCCCCCTCCCCCGACCCCTGCCCCCCCTCACCCCCCCCCCCCCCCCGCTGCCCCCCCTCCCCCTGCCCCCCCCTCACCCCCCCCCCTCCGCTGCCCCCCCTCACCCCCCCCCCCTCCGCTGCCCCCCCCTCCCGCTGCCCCCCCTCACCCCCCCCCTCCGCTGCCCCCCTCCACCCCCCCCCCCCCCTGCCCCCCCTCACCCCCCCCCCCCCGCTGCCCCCCCTCACCCCCCCCCCCTCCCGCCCCCCCTCACCCCCCCCCCCCGCTGCCCCCCTCACCTCCCCCCCCCCCCTCCGCTGCCCCCCTCACCGCTGCCCCCCTCACTCCCCCCCCCCCCTCCGCTGCCCCCCTCACTCCCCCCCCCCTCCGCTGCCCCCCTCACTCCCCCCCCCCTCCGCTGCCCCCCTCACTCCCCCCCCCTCACCGCTGCCCCCCTCACTCCCCCCCTCTCCGCTGCCCCCCTCACTCCCCCCACCCCTCTCCGCTGCCCCCCTCACTCCCCCCACCCCTCTCCGCTGCCCCCTCACTTCCCCCACCCCTCTCCGCTGCCCCCCTCACTCCCCCCACCCCTCTCCGCTGCCCCCCTCACTCCCCCCACCCCTCTCCGTTGCCCCCCTCACTCCCCCCACCCCTCTCCGCTGCCCCCCTCACTCCCCCCCCCTCACCGCTGCCCCCCTCACTCCCCCCCCCTCTCCGCTGCCCCCTCACTCCCCCCACCCCTCTCCGCTGCCCCCCTCACTCCCCCCCTCACCGCTGCCCCCCCCCTCACCGCTGCCCCCTCACTCCCCAATCCTTTACCTTTCTTCACGCACTTGTACAGCTTCTTGCTCAGTTTCCTCGAGGCCAGCGGCTGCGCAACCGCGTTCACATTCGCCGCCAACTCCTCGTAGGTTTGCTCAGGCAAGACCACCGACTCATCATTCTCATCCCTATCCAGCTTCTCCTTCTTTATCTTCGGGGATTTCATTCCGTTTCCTTCTCTCTCTCTGACCTGTAGATTACTGTCGACTGCGCTCACCACATGCCAATGGCAGAAAGGGTGGCGACATCCGGGCTACCCGCCCGCCTACTTCCGGGAAATGACATCGGCAGAAAGTGGGCGGGGCCCGGCCAGCTCCACAATCGATGGCGGGAGTGAGGACAGCGCACCATGGCAACGCTTGAGGGAGCGAACAAATCTGAGCATTTGAGGGTTACACTAGCATAGTGGTTATGTTACGGGACTAGTAATCCAGGGGCTTGGGTGAATGATCTGAAGACATTCCCACCAAGGCAACTGGGGAATTTAATTTCAGTTAATTAAATAAATCTGCAATTAAAAAGCGCGTATCAGTAACGGTGACCATCAAACTAATAGATTGTTGTGAAACCCATCCAGTTCACTGATGTCCTTTAGGTACCAGCTCCACCTTTCCCCTGACTGCTCTTGCCAACTTTTCCTTGTCTGAGTGCCTCACTCTTATCCACTTCATATTCCCTGTCATCTACCACCCCTAAAGCCCCATGACAACTTCCTCGCTGTGATCTCCCTACGCCTCTACACTGAGCAATCTGTCCTCACGCAACCTCACCCTTCACCCTTCCCATAAACACCCATGGCCACCCTTCAACATTACCATCCGACACTGCTTCACCCTTATCAAGGTCTCGATCACTGATAAGGCTATCCTCAGACCATGTCCTCATCTCCCCATTTACCTCGAACCCCACTACCCTAATTTTCTGCTCCTTGTAACACCCCTCTACTGTTTCCTCACAAACACACTTCCAAATTCTGCACTTCCTTTTCTTTGGCATTACTTTAGCAATACTGCCTTTGTTGGCTTGTTCCACAGCTCTCTCTGCCATCTTTGATGCCCTCATCCCCACCAAATAACTAACCATCTCCCACCTCTGTTTCTTCCTGGTAGAGTTCCCACTTTTGCACTCCAAATTCTGAGGGCTGCAGACTTGAGCACACTTGGTGCACGAGTGGTCTTGTCATCCACTGCTATTACCTTGTCTTCCTCTCCAAGACCAGATCCTCCTCCGACTGAGGATCATCCTGGAAAGTAAGAACCAGCCACTATTTGTTTTTTCTATGACAAACCATCTCCTCAAACCCCTTCACTTGCCACCTCCATCCTCAATTCAAACACCAAGATTGGGGAAATCACCAATTTCTTTGACCAGGAGATCAAGGTCATCTGCACAGCTGTCTCAGTGGCCTCCTACCCCACCTCTACTCTTCCCCTCTGACTAACCCAACCACTCACTGACCCAACAATCTACACTTTCTCCCCAGCATGAGACAACTCATCTCTTCCCAGAGACCCACCTCCTTCCTCAATTCCCTCTCTATTCAACGACCGTTGCTGGCTCCAATGCATGCCGATGTGGTACTGTCCCCCTTTTCAAAGATGATATCATCCCCCTCCTCAAAAGTGTGTTTATCCTCACCAACTACCGCTCCACCATTTTGTCTCCTACAAGGGCCCGTAATTTGTGGCCCCCTACGGGCGCATACGTGGTGCAGACGCGCCCGTAAGGGCTGCGCAAGTTCCGGGTTTTCGCGCGCGAAGCACATGCGCGAAAACCTGGGACTTACGATCTGTCAAGAATCTTCTTGACAAATTCAACACATCCCCAGGAAAAGGGCATCCGCGGGCGGAGAGTTGGACTATTTGCCCAACTTCTGCTCAGCGAATGCCCGTGAAATTCTTACGCCTTAAAACGCAAGTTTTTAAAAAACATTAAAATAATTTTTTTCAATCATTTATACATTAAAAAACCTGTGCAAGTAGTTTATTTTTAGCCTCTTCAAAACATTTAAATTTATTTTTCAAAAAATTTAATTTTTGTTTTAAATATTTAATTAAATGGCATTTTAGTTAATTTTAAGTACGTAATTTTTATTTTATTTATTTGACGTGTAGATGTATTTTTTGTGGTATTCCCATTCATACTTATGGGGATTCCGTACATACGGAATCCCCATAAGCATGAATGGGGACCCCCATTCTTCCATTAGTTGGGCCAGCCCACGTGATCCCAGGGGCGCATGTGAACCACCTGCACCCCTGGGATATGTGGGCCTCTACCCGCGGGTACCCGGAGAGGCCCAGGACCGCGAAGCTCCGTACCTCCCTGACCACCAGATACGCAGACATTTTATTTGCGTATCGGAGGCATTTCCCTGCGGGAAGCCTGCGCCCGCAAATTCAGGGCCCATGTATCGCTTCCCAGCTCAGATGCTGGGTATTCTGCGGCGAGTGACTCACCTGACTCCCCAAAGCCTTTCCACCATTTACAAGGCACAAGTCAGGAGTGTGATGGAATACTTTCCACTTGCCAGGATGAGTGCAGCTCCAACAACACTCAAGAAGCAAGATAAAGCAGTCCGCTTGATTGGCACCCCATACATTCACTCCCTGCACCACCGGCGCTCCGTAGCTGCAGTATACACCATCGACAAGATGCACTGCAGCAACTCGCCAAGGCTTTTTCGACAGCACCTCCCAAACCCATGACTTCTACCACCTAGAAGGACAAGAGCAGCAGGCGCATGGGAACACCACCCTCCAAGTTACATACCATCCTGACTTGGAAATATATCGCCATTCCTTCATCGTCACTGGATCAAAATCCAGGAACTCCCTCTCTAAAAACACTGTGGGAGTACCATCACCTCACGGACTGCAGCGGTTCACGGCAGCAGCTCACCACCACCTTCTTGAGGGCAATTAGGGATGGGCAATATATGCTGGCCTTGCCAGCAATGGCCTCATCCCATGAACTAATTAAAAAGGCTTTGAATCCTGTCCCTGCACAGTCACCTCTGGAGTTTTCTAAGGATCTATCATTGGCTCCCTCCTCTTCCTTCTCCTTGCTCATCTTGGTGGTAGATGTGTGGCTGGGAGGTGCTGTTGAAATGAGCTTGATGAATTGAGGCCAGTTCCCTACCAATTCCCTTATAAAACTGACAACCAGGGAGGAGTACTAGAGCTACTTGATGAAGACTCACTCTCCCTGACTATGGGGAAGCATATAGATTTGCATTCAATACCTCCCCCATGCGATAACAGCTAATACTGGTAAATTAGCATGTAGGGATTTAGCCTCCTCAGCCTACTGGTACTCCTGCTCTGCTTTCCTGTCTTTTACACGCTTGCCTTTTCTTTTTCTACATTTTGCCTACTCAGTTTTCAAATACATTTCCCAGAAATTTCCTCAGACTAAAAGATTAGCTACTTGCAGACAGATCCATAGTTGGTTTGCAAATCTCAGTTTCTAATGGTTTGCTGCAGCCTTGAGTTACAGTTTTAGAAAAGTTTTGTATAAATAGATCTGGATTCTAACTGTAGACTCTTGAGATTTAAGTTTGGTTTAATATTGATTAAAGATTTAATTCTTTGTGTGCGTTTGTAAATGTTTTTATAAAATAGCTTATTTGTAGCTGTTTTGAACAGATTCAGAAGAAGGAACAACCCCTTGTGTAACAGGATGAGTATACAAGTGTAACAATTGGGTTCTATTATTACAGCCAAAGAACGGCAAAGAAAAAGATTAGAAAATGTTGTTTTACCCCAACAAACCTGCTATCTTGAGAAGACAAGGATACAGGATGGCGTGAGGGAAGGGAATAAGAACACTGAAAATAAATTGTGTTCTGTGTAGCAAACTGGAATCATGTCATTAGATTTTATTGACAAATTGTGATAATAAAGTACAAACAACCACGAGATGGTCGGTCAATAAACTTTATGAAATTGAACCAAACATAGTAACTACAAAAACCTTTATTGAAAAAAAAATCAATGAACGTATTTTCCTTTTTGTAGTGAGGAATATGCCCCACAGATTGACAGCAGTCTGCATTCCTGCAGCTCTTCTGCAACTTGTAACAACTTGTACAGTGATTACTGTCCCTTCTCCCATGTTATTTACCATTTAATGCAACTCAATATCATATTACTACAGCTACAAATATAACTACATTCAAAAACACTGCATTAATGCTGCAATGAGAAACCAAAGCCAAAAACCTTCATTTTCAATCATCTCCTCCAACAGCAGAAATACTGTAATTAAAAGAAAAGTCACGTTAGTTTTTTTTTTCCCCCCCAAGATACATTTGATCAGAAACACTGGGATTATTTTGCTACAAATGGGATGTTTCTGGCATTACTGCTCTGCAACAACTGTGTAGGTTTACAATACTACTGTGGTACAATAATTTAGAGGTGCAAATATCACTGTCAATGTGGAGAAAAATAAGATACCAGCAGAAATCAAATATGAATGTGTGCACACATGGATCCAGAAACAAAACTGTATGACCACACTGCCATTGTTCAGTAAGAACATAAAAAGTCAGAAAGCTGCTAAAAGCTAAATTTTTATCCTCAGTCTAATAATCATTTTTTTTCCAAATGAAGGTTATAGTCCACATAACGTGGCTCAAAAATTGGTGTGGGAGAAATGGATTTCGATTCATGGGGCACTGGCACCAGTACTGGGGAAAGAGGGAGCTGTTCCGTTGGGACGGGCTTCACTTGAACCATGCTGGGACCAGTGTCCTGGCGAATCGAATAACTAGGGCGGTAGATAGGGCTTTAAACTAAATAGTGGGGGGTTAGGGTTCAGGTGAAGGGGAATTTAGAAAGTCAAAGAGAAAGGAGAAGGCAATAGTGCAGGGTAGCGATAGGGGTAATGATAACCAGAGTGAGACAGGAAGAGACAGAGCGTACAAACATAAGAGTGCACATTTTTTCCCTACTCTGACTGTATTTCATATCATATCATATCATACATATATATAGTCAGAGTAGGGGAAATGGTAAAATGACAAAATTAAAGGCTCTTTATCTGAATGCACACAGCATTCGTAACAAGATAGATGAGTTGACGACACAAATAGAAATAAATAGGTATGATCTGATAGCCATTACAGAGACGTGGCTGCAAGGTGACCAAGGCTGGGAACTGAATATTCAGGGGTTATTTGACATTTTGTAAGGATAGGCAGAAAGGAAAAGGAGGTGGGGTAGCTCTGTTAATAAAGGATGAGATCAGTGCAGTGGTGAGAAATGATATTGGCTCAGAAGATCAAGATGTAGAATCAGTTTGGGTGGAGATAACAAATAGTAAGGGAGAGAAGTCATTGGTGGGAGTAGTCTATAGGCCCCCTGACAGTAGCTACACTGTAGGACAGAGTATAAATCAAGAAATAATGGGGGCTTGTAAGAAAGGTACTGCAATAATCATGGGCAATTTTAATCTTCATATAGATTGGACAAATCAAATTGGCAAGGGTAGCTTTGAGAACGAGTTCCTAGAGTGTATTCAGGATGGTTTCTTAGAACAATATGTTGTGGAACCAACCAGGGAGCAGGCTATTTTAGATCTAGTAATGTGTAATGAGACAGGATTAATTAATGATCTCATAGTAAAGGATCATCTAGGGAAGAGTGATCATAGAATGATAGAATTTCAAATTCACTTTGAGGGTGAGAAACTTGTGTCTGAAACTAGTGTCCTAAACTTAAATAAAGGTAATTACAAAGGTATGAAGACAGAGTTGGCGAAAGTGGACTGGGAAAATAGATTAAAGGGTAAGACGGTAGATAAGCAGTGGCAGACATTTAAAGAGATATTTCATCATTCTCAGCAAAGGTTTAATCCAGTGAGAAAGAAAGACTCTACGAGAAGGATGAACCATCTGTGGCTAACTAAGGAAGTTAAGGATGGTATCAAATTGAAAGAAAAGGCATACAATGTTGCGAAGATTAGTGGTAGGCCAGAGGATTGGGAAATTTTTAGAAACCAGCAAAGGATGACTAGAAAAATTATAAAGAGGGAAAAGATAGATTATGAGAGTAAACTAGCAAAAAATATAAAAACAATCAGTAAGAGCAATTACAGGAATATAAAAAGGAAGAGAGTAGCTAAAGTAAACGTTGGTCCTTTAGAGGATGAGACTGGGGAATTAATAATGGGAAACAGGGAAATGGCAGAGACTTTGAACAAATATTTTGTATCGGTCTTCACGGTAGAAGACACGAAAAGCATCCCAATAATAATTGATAATCAAGGGGCTATAGGGAGCGAGGAACTTAAAACAATCACTATCACTAGAGGAAAAAGTACTAGGCAAACTAATGGGACTAAAGGCTGACAAGTCCCCTGGACCTGATGGCCTGCATCCTAGAGTCTTAAAAGAAGTGGCTGCAGAAATAATGGATGCGTTGGTTATAATCTACCAACATTTCCTGGATTTTGGAGACGTCCCAGCGGATTTGAAAACCGCAAATGTAACGCCCCTATTCAAGAAAGGAGGGAGACAGAAAGCAGGAAACTATAGGGCAGTTAACCTAACATCTGTCATTGGGAAAATGCTGGAATCCATTATTAAGGAAGTAATAGCAGGACATTTAGAAAATCATAATACAATCAAGCAGAGTCAACATGGTTTTATGAAAGGGAAATCATGTTTGACAAATTTACCAGAGTTCTTTGAGGATGTAACGAGCAGGGTGGATAAAGGGGAACCAGTAGATGTAGTGTATTTGGATTTCCAGAAGGCATTCGATAAGGTGCCACATAAAAAGTTACAGCACAAGATAAGAGCTCACAGGGTTGGGGTAATATATTAGCATGGATAGAGGATTGGCTAACTAACAGAAAGTCGGGATATATGGGTCATTTTCAGGTTGGCAAACTGTAACTAGTGGGGTGCCACAGCAATCAGTGCTGGGGCCTCAACTATTTACAATCTATATTAATGACTTGGATGAAGGGACCGAGTGTACTGTAGCCAAATTTGCTGATGATACAAAGAAAGGTGGGAAAGCAAGTTGTGAGGAGGACACAAAGAGTGCAAAGGGTTATAGATAGGTTAAGTGAGTGGGCAAAAATTTGGCAGATGGAGTTGGTAGGAAGAATAAAAAAGCAATTTATTATTTAAATGGAGAGAGACTACAAAATGCTGCAGTGCAGAGGGATCTGGGGGGTCCTCAGACATGAAACACAAAAAGTTAGCATGCAGGTACAGCAAGTAATTAGGAAGGCAAATGGAATGTTGGCCCTTATTGCAAGGGGGATGGAGTATAAAAGTAGGGAAGTCTTGCTACAACTGTACAGGGCACTGGTGAGGCCACATCTGGAGTACTGCGTGCAGTTTTGGTCTCCTTATTTAAGGAGGGATATACTTGCATTGGAGGCAGTTCAGAGAAGGTTCACTAGGTTGATTCCGGAGATGAAGGGGTTGTCCTATACTCATTGGAGTTTAGAAGAATGAGAGGTGATCTTATTGAAACATATAAGATTCTGAGGGGGCTTGACAGGGTAGATGCAGGGAGGATGTTTCCCCTTGTGGGGGAATCTAGAACTAGGGGTCATAGTTTCAGAATAAGGGGTCGCCCATTTAAAATGGAGATGAGGAGGAATTTCTTCTCTCAGAGGCTCGTGAATCTTTGGAATTCTCTACTCCAGAGAGCTGTGGTGGTGGAGTCATTGAATATATTCAAGGTGGAGATAGACATATATTTGCGCTACAGGGGAGTCAAGGGTTATGGGGAGCGGGCGGGAAAGTGGAGTTGAGGCCAAGATCAGATCAGCCATGATCTTATTGAATGGCGGAGCAGGCTCAAGGGGCCAAATGGCCTACTCCTGCTCCTATTTCTTATGTTCTTATCATGAATGATGCAAGTCCTTAACCTCACCCATGGCATGTGCAGAGTATAAACCTTTGACTGTTTGCAAGTGGGCACTAAAGCCCAATAAAAGGACACCTAAAATGGATCATGCCACAGCCTGTAAGCATTGATGGATGTTACAAATTTTGCAAGCTTCTTAGATATTATCTCGGTTGCTGGTCACTCCCATATGTGGGCCAAGCATCTTACATTTAGCAGCGTGCCTATACTGCCCATTCTAGTTATATAATATCATAACCCAGGGGCGTTGTAAATCATATCCTTTGCATGTGCCCTCATGTGTACTTCTTCTATCTATCAGTAAACAGACTGTGAAATACTAGTTGGACGAGTCCTGATGCAAATTATTAAGTTGCGCTATTTTACAGACAGCAAGTAAACATACCAAGTAATAGTCAAAGCGAAACCCATTTCCTTCAATCTCACTTCTCTCCTTAAAAAATTAGCAAAATAAACTACTCACCCTATTTCTTTTATGGACTTGTTTTTTAGCATTACCTTTCTTATAGGTAAATTCTAACTGTAAAAATAGATGTCCATCATTTCAGCTTCCAGATCCAGGCCCAGGGCTATCTTGTTTCAAACCTGACTGACTGCCCAAGTGATTCTTTCCTCTTATATTCTCTCACTATTCACAGGATTCCAGAGGTGAGGTGAGAGTGACTGCCCTTGACATCAAGGCAGCATTTGACAGAGTGTGGCATCAAGGAGCCCCAGCAAAATTGAAGTCAATGGGAATCAGGGGAAAATCTCTCCACACTACCTAGCACAAAGGAAGATGGTTGTGGTTGTTGGAGGTCAATCATCTCAGCCCCAGGACATCACTGCAGGAGTTCCTCCGGGCAGTGTCCTAGGCCCAACCATCTTCAACTGCTTCATCAACGACCTTCCCTCCATCATAAGGTCAGAAGTGGGGATGTTCGCTGATGACTGCACAGTGTTCAGTTCCATTCGCAACTCCTCAGATAATGAAGCAGTCCATGCCCGCATGCAGCAAGACCTGGGCGATATTCAGGCTTGGGCTGATAAGTGGCAAATAACATTTGCGCCACACAAGTGTCAGGCAATGACTATCTCCAACAAGCGAGAGTCTAACCACTGCCCCTTGACATTCAACGGCATTACCATCGCCGAATCCCCCACCATCAACATCGATCAGAAACTTAACTGGACCAGCCACATAAATACTGTGGCAACAAGAGCAGGTCAGAGGCTAGGTATTCTGCGGAGAGTGTCTCACCTCCTTACTCCCCAAAGCCTTTCCACCATCTCCAAGACACAAGTCAGAAGTATGATGGAATACTCTCCACTTGCCTGCTGGATGAGTGCAGCTCCAACAACACTCAAGAAGCTCAACATCATCCAGGACAAAGCAGCCAGCTTGACTGGCACCTCATCCACCACCTTAAACATTCACAACCTCCACCACTGGCGCACGTGGCTGCAGTGTGTACCATCTACAAGATGCACTGCAGCAACTCGCCAAGGCTTCTTCAGCAGCACCTCCCAAACCCGCGACCTCTACCACCTAGAAGGACAAGGGCAGCAGGTGCATGGGAACACCACCACCTCCAAGTTCCCCTCCAAGTCACACACCATCCTGACTTGGAAATATATCGGCGATCCTTCATCGTCGCTGGGTCAAAATCCTGGAACTCCCTCCCTAACAGCACTGTGGGAGTACCTTCACCATATGGACTGCAGCGGTTCAAGAAGGCAGCTCACCACCACCTTCTCAAGGGCAACTAGGGATGGGCAATAAATGCTGGCCCTGCCAGCGACGCCCACATCACGTGAACAAATTAAAAAAAGGATATAAAATGGTAGGGCTTCCAACTTTTTTCCCGTTCAGGGATTCACCAGTCAGCCTGTCAACTAAACTAACTGTTCCCTCTCCTAAGAGTATGTTCTTAGCAGACACTTCATGGTAGGCTCAAATTAACAGAATTATCCCCATAATAATAGGTGTGGTTGTTTTATTAGATCTTCGGAGACAACATTCATTCATTCTCGGGATGTGGGCACTGTTCGCTGACATTTATTGTCCATCCAGAGTTGCCCTGAACCACTTCTTTGAACCACTATCTGCAGTTTGATATAACTGAGTGACTTGCTAGGCCAGTTCAGGGAGTAGTTAAGAGTCAACCACGTTGGTGTGGGACTGAAGTTACATACAGGTCAAACCGGGTAAGTCTTCCCTAAAGGACAATAGTTGGGTCACTTTAATGACACCAGCTTTATTTTCTTTAAACTGAAGTCAAATTTAAGTGGGATTTGAACTCTTGTTCTCTGGATTATTAGTTCTGGCCTCTGGATTACTAACCCAGTAACAAAGCCACGACACTACCGTACCTGATATATAATGGATTGTTTAATACCCCCAGTCATTGTAGACAACAATAAAGATAGTTTGTTCATTAATGAATCCAATGTAGCAGTCTGTTTTTTTAAACTGCAAATTCACTTTTTTTTTTTAATAAAAAGCCCTTAAACAAAACTAATTTCTAATTCCTCTCCCTGAAAAAAAATCAAAAATCCAAAGTAGGACAATGGGCCCGATGGTCTTTTCTCACTTTTTGCATATTCCTTTCACAAGGTTCTTCTGGTACTTATTGTAAAATTTCAGCACATTTTTATTCTGCTTATTGAAGGAATCTTGGTCTGGAGGTGTACAGGGCGACCAGATACGAAAAGCCAAGGAGGAATTTGGAGCTACATGGCCTGGGCAGAAAACATAGATTTAAGGAATGCACCAGCCTCTGCTGCAGCAAAGCAGTCTATGCAAATTCCTCCAGGAGTACCAAGAGTGGGAGGAGTGGGTAAACAAATAATAAAAATATATATTTTTTTTACACTAAACTGTAGCCAAAATGCATTACCTCATTTTTCTGTTAGATGCAAGCTTTTACCCATTGAGGCTCTTGCTATAGTCACCCAATTCCACTGCTTCCAGTATATCCTACGCAGGTAAAAGTGACAAATTAATATCGCAGCTCAATAAAATCAACACAGCTTCTTTACAATCAAGGGATGGAGTCCCAGCACCTGCTGACATTCAGATCTGCCCAGAGATCAGGCACAAGACTGACAGGAGTGTATCACAGGTCTTGTCAATTTTGTGCCCGATTCCTAAATTCAACATCTCTGCTTCATTTAATTTCTCTCCCCTCCTTTTAGGCCCCTTTGTGCCATTCAACTTTTATTGGCCAAGAACAAAGGTAGTTATGTAAGTGACTGGAGTGAATCACTCTCCTATTTATGTTCCTCTTGGTTCTAGCATGCCAGGTCAGAGTGCTGCCTTGTGGAATGTCTCATTTTTAAGAAATGTGCCATATTAAGAGAGAGAAAAAGAGTATTTCTACAAACATGTCTTGTCAGTTGAACAAGGAGTCATTTAACTGTCTCTCGTCACACAAACCTGTCTTCTGATAGCTGAACTGTCTGTCCCCAAAACACAGCTGCTGTTTAAGGAGGATGGATTAATTTAGTTTCAAATTTCCACAAACATGACTTCTATTCATTGAGAATGAATTGGTTCACCGTGGAAATTGGTTTACCATGGATATTTCCACAGAAGTTCATGAACAACTGTTCAACGAGAGATTGATGTCGAGGAACAGCCAAAGAGGGAAAACACATTCAGAAAAGGGTAAAATAGTGCACAGAAACATTTTCATTTATGTGTGATTTATATCACAAACATTTTTTTACCTATTCTACAAGACTGGTGCATCAGGCAAGAAGGATGCAGATTTCTTATGTACTGCCTCTATTGCAGCTACAGCATAAGTAAGCAGGATAAAGATTCTGTACATCCTATCTCCATTCCAGTAAGGAAACATGATGTAGGTTCCTCATATCCTATGTGAATTAGATTTTAGGGAATTAAATACTACTAGTAGATCTCCCGTGACATTGCACAGGGGGAGTCAAGACTAAGTGCAGTCTTAAGTTAAGGAGGGGTAAAAGGTGGAGAATAATTGCACCAGGGATGAGGTAAAATTGCAAATATGGGAGGCGAGAATGGGGCTGAGGGGAAAGGTATGCCGGAGGGCAAGTGGGAGAAGGTAGTGCAGGGTAAAGACTGGCACGGTGGGGAAATCTTCCAAAGTGTTCTCGATTCAGGAACCGTTCCTTTAGATTGGAAAATTGCATATGTCACTCCGCTATTTAAGAATGGTGAGAGAGGGAGACCAAGGAATTATATAGCAGTTAGCATAACATTTGTTGTCAGGAAATTGCTAGAGTCTATAATTAAGGATAGGGTGACTGAACACCTCGAAAATTTTCAGTTGATCAGAGAGAGTCAGCATGGATTTGTGAAAGGTAGGTCATGCCTGACAAACCTGATTGAATTTTTTGAAGAGGAGACTAAAGTAGTGGACAGGGGAATGTCTCTGGATGTTATTTATATGGACTTCCAGAAGGCATTTGATAAAGCCCCACATAAGAGACTGTTAACTAAGGTAGAAGCCCATGGAATTGAGGGCAAATTATTGACCTGGTTAGGAAATTGGCTGAGCGGCAGGAGACAGAGAGTAGGGATAATGGGTATTTACTCAAATTGGCAGGATGTGACAAGTGGTGTCCTGCAGGGGTCTGTGTTGGGGCTCAACTATTCAGAGTGGGCCAGAAATTCGGGTCGGAGGCTTCCCGCGGGTGCAAGCCCCCAACCTGCACTTACCTAGCGCGCCTGCCGTTTTGCTCTGGGCCCACGTGGAATTCCGATCCTGGGCCTCCTCCAGCTGCCGGTGTGCAGTGCTCACGTATCCCAGGGGCTCAGTTAGTTCAAAGCGTCCCCTGGCATCACGTGGGCCATGAAGAGCCAATCGGAGCAGGGAATCTCCATTCATAGATTTGACAGGAAGACCTGTCAAATCTATGAATAGAGATCGGCCCCAAAACCTCACTAAAACTTCAAATAAATTTTTTTTTTTAAATCACATTTTTAAAATAACTATAAATTACACAAAATAATTATTTTAAACAGTAATTAAAATTTTTGAAAAAATTAATTACAGTTTTTAACAGGGCTAAAAATAAACTTACCTTTCTTTAAAGTATTTAAAAATAATAAACCTGTGGAAAAAATGTTTTCATTTTAGTTAATTCACCACTTACCTTGTTAAAAGCAGGCCTTGCGCCTGCTTTTTCCCGCGCAGCTGCTGGGGACTTACCCTCACACAGAAACCTGAAAAAAAAGCGGAAGTTCGCTGCGTGTGCGCTGTCTCTCCGGCGCACGCGTTTGACCTCCGAACCCCTTCCTTCAAGGGAACGGAAGTTCCGGTTTCCAGCGCATGCGCAGTGCATGCGTGAAACCGGCACTTTCGTTGGGTCTACGGGTGAGTACACAGCGCGTACTCACCCGTGGAGACCAGAATTTCTGGCCCAGTATTTATTAACGACTTAGATGATGGCATAGAAAGTCAAATATCCAAATTTGCCAATGACACAAAGATAGGCGGCATTGTAGGCAGTGTAGATGAAAACATAAAATTACAAAGGGATATTGATAGATTAAGTGAATGGACAAAACTGTGGCAAATGGATTTTAATATAGGCAAATGTGAGGTCATCCACGTTGGACCTAAAAAGGATAGAACAGGTAACTTTCACTGAGCTGTGGCTCAGTGGGTAGCACATGCGCCTGAGCCAGAATCTAGGCTGACAATCCAGTGCAGTGCTGAGGGAGTGCTGCACTGTCAGAGTGTGCCGTCTTTCGGATGAGACGATAAACCGAGGCCCCGTCTGCTCTCTCAGGTGGATGCATAAGATCCCATGGCACTGTTTCAAAGAAGAGCTGGGGAGTTATCCCCGGTGTCCTGGCCAATATAACCGGACTTCAAGGGTTAAGTTACGAGGAGAGATTATACAAATTAGGATTGTATTCCCTAGAATTTAGAAGGTTAAGGGGTGATCTGATCGAAGTTTCAAGATATTAAGGGGAACAGATAGGGTAGATAAAGAGAAACTATTTCTGCTGGTTGGGGATTCCAGGGGCATAGTTTAAAAATTCGAGCCAGACTTTTCAGGAGTGAAATTAGCAAACACTTCTACACATAAAGGGTGGTAGAAGTTTGGAACTCTCTTCTGCAAACGGCAATTGATGCTAGATCTATATTTAATTTTAAATCTGAGATTGATAGCTTTTTGTTAACCAAAGGTGGGTATATGGAATTAGGTCGCAGATCAGCCATGATCTCATTGAATGGTGGAACAGGCTTGAGGGGCTGAATGGCCGACTCCTGTCCCTATGAAAGAGGAAGGTAAAGCAGGGTTAGAGGTTGGTGGAGGAAGAGTGGCTCGGTAGCTCCACTACTGACCGAGCTGGCCGAGTCCTGAAGGACATAGCTGCCAGTCTGGGCCTGCGACAGGTGGTGAGAGAACCAACAGGAGGGAAAAACCTACTTGACCTCGTCCTCACCAATCTACCTGTCGCAGATGCATCTGTCCATGACAGTATTGGTAGCAGTGACCACCGCACAGTCACTGTGGAGACGAAGTCCTGTCTTCACACTGAGGACACCCTCCATTGTGTTGTGTGGCACTACCACCGTGCTAAATGGGATAGATTCAGAACAGATCTAGCAGCTCAAAACTGGGCGCTGTGGACCATCAGCAGCAGCAGAATTATATTCCACCACAATCTGTAACCTCATAGCCCGGCATATCCCTCACTCTACCATTACCATCAAGCCAGGGGACCAACCCTGGTTCAATAAGGAGTGTAGAAGAACATGCCAGGAGCAGCACCAGGAGTACCTAAAAATGAGGTGCCAACCTGGGGAAGCTGCAACACAGGACTAGATGCATGCTAAAAAGCGGAAGCAGCATGCTATAGACAGGGCGAAGCGATCCCACAATCAACGGATCAGATCAAAGCTCTGCATTCCTGCCCCATCCAGTCGTGAATGGTGTTGGACCATTGAACAACTAACAGGAGGAGGAGGCCCCATGAATATCCCCATCCTCAATGATGGTGGAGCCCAGCATGTGAGTGCAAACCACAAGGCTGAAGCGTTTGCAACCATCTTCAGCCAGAAGTGCCAAGTGGATGATCCATATCGGCCTACTCCGGAGGTCCCCACCATCACAGAAGCCAGTCTTCAGCCAATTCGATTTACGCCACGTGACATGAAGAACGGCTGAGCGCACTGGATACAGCAAAGGCTATGAGCCTCGACAGCATCCCGGCTATCGTGCTGAAGACTTGCGCTCCAGAACTAGCCGCGCCTCTAGCCAAGCTGTTCCAGTACAGCAACAACACTGGCATCTATCTGACAATGTGGAAAACTGCCCAGGTATGTCCTGTCCACAAAAAGCAGGACAAATCGAATCCGGCCAATTACCGCCCCATCAGTCTACTCTCAATCATCAGCAAAGTGATGGAAGGTATCAACAGTGCTATCAAGCGGCACTTATTCACCAATAACCTGCTCACTGATGCCCAATTTGGGTTCTGCCAAGACCACTAGGCTCCCGACCTCATTACAGCCTTGGTCCAAACATGGACAAAGGAGCTGAATTTGACCGAGTGTGGTACCAAAGAGCCCTAGTAAAACTGAAGTCAATGGGAATTGGGGGGAAAACTCACCACTGGCTGGAGTCATACGTAACACAAAGGAAGATGGTTGTAGTGGTTGAAGGTCAATCAACACAGCCCCAGGATATCGCTGCAGGAGTTCCTCAGGGCAGTGTCCTAGGCCCAACCATCTTCAGCTGCTTCATAAGAACATAAGAGCATAAGAAATAGGAGCAGGAGTAGGCCATTCGGTCCTTCGAGCCTGCTCCGCCATTCAATGAGATCATGGCTGATCTTCTGCCTCAACTCCATTCACCGGCCCTATCGCCATATCCCTTGATGCCCTTACTAGTCAGAAATCTATCGACTTCTGTTTTGAATATACCCAATGACTGAACCTCCACAGCCCTCTGGGGTAGAGAATTCCAAAGATTCGCCACCCTCTGTGTGAAGAAATTTCTTCTCATCTCAGTCTTGAATGGCCTACCCTTTATCCTGAGGCTGTGGCCCCTGGTTCTAGACTCCCCAGCCAAGGGAAACATTCTCCCAGCATCCACCCTATCAAGCCCTGTAATAATTTTGTATGCTTCAATGAGATTCCCTCTCATTCTTCTGAATTCAAGAGAATACAGACCTAGTTTACTCAATCTCTTCTAATACGACAGTCCCTCCATCCCAGGAATCAATCTCGTGAACCTTCGTTGCACTTCCTCTATGGCTATCCTTCCTTAGGTAAGGAGACCAAAATTGTACACAGTACTCCAGGTGTGGTCTCACCAAGGCCCTATATAATTGGAGTTCGACTTCTTTACTCCTGTACTCAAATCCTCTTGTAATGAAGGCCAGCATACCATTTGCCTTCCTAATGGCTTGCTGCACCTGCACATTCACTTTCAGTGACTCATGTACAAGGACACCCAGGTCCCTTTGAGCATCAGCATTCCCCAATCTTTCACCATTTAGGAAATACTCTGCCTTTCTGTTTTTTCCACCAAAGTGGATAACTTCACATTTATCCACATTATATTCCATCTGCCATGTTCTCGCCCACTCACTGAGCCTGTCGAGATGCCCTTGAAGCTTCTTCGCATCCTCTTCACAACTGACACTGCCACCTAGCTTTGTTTCATCAGCAAATATGGAAATGTTACATTTAGTCCCCTCATCCAAATCATTGATATAGATTGTGAATAGCTGGGGCCCAAGCACCGATCCTTGCGGTACCCCACTAGTCACAGCTTGCCATCCTGAAAAAGACCCGTTTATCCCTACTCTTTGTTTTCTGTCTGTTAACCAATTCTCAATCCATGCTAGTATCTTACCCCCAATTCCACGTGCCCTAATTTCGTTCACCAACCTCTTGTGTGGGACCTTATCGAAGTCCTTCTGAAAATCCAAAGACACCACATCTACCGGTTCCCCTTTGTCTACTCCACTAGTCTACTTCATCAATGACCTTCCCTCCAACATAAGGTCAGAAATGGGGATGTTCACTGATGACTGCACAGTGTTCAGCGCCATTTACAACTCCTCGGATAATGAAGCAGTCCATGCCCGCATGCAACAAGACCTGAACGACATTCAGGTTTGGGCTGATAAGTGGCAGGTAACATTCGTGCCACAGAAGTGGCAGGCAATGACTATCTCCAACAAGCGAGAATCTAATCACTGCCCCTTGATGTTCAATGGCATTACCATCAATATCCTGGAGGTCACCATTGACCAAAAATACTGTGGCAACAAGAGGTCAGAGGCTAGGTATTCTGCAGCGAGTGTCTCACCTCCTGACTCCCCAACCCAAAGCCTTTCCACCATCTACAAGGCACAAGTAAGGAGTGTGATGGAATACTGTCCACTTGCCTGGATGAGTGCAGCTCCAACAACACTCAAGAAGCTCAACATCATCCAGGACAAAGCAGCCCACTTGATTGGCACCCCATCCACCACCGGCGTACCATGGCTGCAGTGTGTACCATCTACAAGATGCACTGCAGCAACTCGCCAAGGCTTCTTCGGCAGCACCTCCCAAACCTGCGCCCTCTTCCACCTAGAAGGACAAGGGTAGTAGGCGCATGGGAACACCACCACCTCCAAGTTCCCTTCCAAGTCACACACCATCCTGCCTTGGAAGTATATCGCCGATCCTTCATTGTCGCTGGGTCAAAATCCTGGAACTCCCTCCCTAACAGCACTGTGGGAGTACCTTTACCACGCGGACTGCAGCGGTTCAAGAAGGCGGCTCAACACCACCTTCTCAAGGGCAATTAGGGATGGGCAATAAATGCTGGCCTTGCCAGCGACGCCCACATCCCATAAACGAATAAAAAAAGGATAGAGTTTAGTGAGAGGACAGCGGAGGAGGGAAGGGGATTGCAGGTCACCACAGGAGGTCCACCAATGCCTTGATTTTAAAATTCTCATCCGAGTGTTCAAATCCCTCCATGACCTCACCACTCCCTGTACATCTCTAACCTCCTCCAGTTCTCCAACTCTGAGAACTCTGTGTTCCTCCAACTCTGGCCTCCTGTGCATCCCTCACTTCCTTCACCCCACCATCGGCGGCCATGCCTTCAGCTGTCTAGGCCCTAAGCTCTGGATTCCCTCCCTAAACCTCTCCACCTCTTTCCTCATTTAAGACGCTCCTTAAAACTTCCCTCTTTGACTAAGGTTTTAGTCATCCATCCTAATTGCTCCTTCTTTGGCTCGGTATCAATTTTTGTCTGATTACGCTCCTGTGAAGCACTTTAGGACATTTTACCATGTTAAAGTTGCAATATAAATGGAAGTTGTTGTTCACCAGTAATTAAAGATTGGAGCTTCACCAGGGAAATTAAATAAAGCATCAGGCCATCACTGAGGAAAATTACTTAAGTACAAGGCTGTTGAGAGGCCGATCAACAGGGATGGGCAGAAGCAGCACAGACAATCAATTTTTCCCTCTGGTCACCACAGGCCTATTGGGGGTCAGCACCAGTGAGTGACAAGGCTGCAGTACTGCAAGGCCAGTGAGGCGGGCAGGCAGGCAAGTGATTGTACGAAGGCAGCTGAACAGCCAGTAGTAGCAGGTAGAATGGCTCAGTTTCTGAGGCTGCCATTCAACAAACACCGAGGGAAGAGAAGCACAGCAGCAGTGACAATAGTGCCGCTAAACAGAAGGGGCTGGCAAGCTGAACCCACACTACTCAACAAAAGAAGGGGGCTGGGGGAACACAGAAACACACCTCCGTGCCCCACAGAAAGTGGAGAGCAATGGACTCACTAACAAGATGTCTGCTGTTCTTGGGGGGCAGTACATACTACAGCGCCACCCTGTGGTGAATGTTAAGTTACAATTGACATAAAGAGCTCAAGTTCAGTTGATTGACGGTCATGTAATGTTACGTGGGATAATGCTGCGCTCACTGCACCACCTACAGGTGCAATACATAGGAACAGAAGTAGGCCATTCAGCCCCTCGAGCCTGTTCCACCATTCAATGATCTGTATCCTAACTCCAGCCACCTGTCTTGGTTCCATATCCCTGAATACCCTTGGCTAGCAAAAATCGATCGATCTCAGATTTAAAATTATTAATTGAGCTAGCATCTACTGCTTTCTGTGGGAGAGTTCCACACTCCTACCACCCTTTGTGTGCAGAAGTGTTTCCTAACTTCTCTCCTGAATGATCTGGCTCTGATTTTAAGGTTATGTCCCTTTGTCTTAGACTCCCCCACCAGCAGAAAAAAAATCTCTCTACCCTAACAATTTCTTTCAAAATTCTAAAAACCTCAATTAAATCACCCCTTAACCTTCTATATTCCAGGGAATATAAGCCTAGTTTGTGTAATCTCTCCTCATAATTCTCTGATTATATATGCTGCGCCTATATGCATCTCTTCACTTCACCTGACGAAGGAGCAGCGCTCCAAAAGCTTATGATTTCAAATAAAGCTGTTGGACTATAACCTGTTGTGCGACTTCTCTCATAATTTAACCCTTGGAGCCCTGGTAACATTCTGTTGAACTCACATTGCACTACTTCCAAGGTCAATATATCCTTTCTAAGGTGCAGTGCCTAGAACTGTACACAGTACTCCAGATGTGGTCTAACCAGGGCTTTGTACAGCTGTAGCAAAACTTCCTCCCATTTATATTCTAGTGCTCGAGATATAAAGGCCAACATTCCATTAGCCTTTTTGATTATTTTTTGTACCTGACCACTACATTTTAGTCAGCTGTGCACATAGATCCCTAAATCTCTTTGGACCTCCACTGTTCCTAGCTTTTCACCATTTAAAAATGGCACCACCACTACAATGTTGAAATAACTCACCATTTTTAATATATGATAGGTAGTATCTTAGAACATTGTCCTTTTACCTCTAGGACATGGTCTTGAATACAAACTCTCACAGTCTCTGCTGGCTATATTGGTCGTCTCAACCTGGAGGCCGTGGCACGAACTAGGCAGTCTCACTCAGAGGATCTGATCATGATTGGAGTGTGAACGGGAAATGGAATGCGACTGAGGGAAGACTTACCATTCTGAGGTAGGGGTTAAGGCATTGTACATTGTTGATGCAATACTGAAGAATTTCATCCTGCATCCTAACCCTTGATATACTCACCATGGGAATGTTTGATATTGGACAATTGGAGCAGAAAGTGAAAAAATGCCCCATTCATTAGCACCAGTACTGGCATCGTCATCATTTGCTATGATTAGTAGAAAATTAAAATTTAAAAATAACATTTTTAAATAATTTAGCATAAACAGAAGGTCAATGCTATTAGGTACATCAGGTAGTTCAAACAGATGACCTTTCAAATCCTGAACAAATGGTCACAAATTTGAAACCTTGAGCTCACTCAAATTTGCATACTTCCATTTCAGCAAGGTTACGAGTAGGAGTGCATTCAGACATAACACATGAGAAGTTGGAAGGCTGCAGTGTGGATATGAAAATCGACCGTATACTGATCACATCTGAACTACAACACCTGCTGGCAGATCAGCGTGGCTTTGATGGTAGTTATGGAAAAACCAAGAATCGGACATGTCTTCTTGCTCTTCCAGCTTGAGAAGGACGTGTGACTGTGGCTTCACTCTCCCAGGTGAATTAAGTAGATGTATGATTGTCATCCCACTGCCCTAAACTGGTCATCGCACTTAAAGAGACTATGGAGTGGAAATGAATAAATGTTACACTCGTGCAGTAAGGGATGTTCTTCTGAGGTTGGAATTCAGGCACATTGTTGGGCAAGGTAGAGAGAGCTTTTACTTTGCATCTAATGTACTGTATCTGACCTGGACATGCTTGATGCTGATACTGTGTACCCCAAGTGAAAAATATTCTACTTCCTGGGACTAACATCCCTCACTTTAAGTGCTACAAAAAATTCACACAAAGTCACTAAATAAAATGAGCTGATGGCAGTCACAAGGTTCTGCATCTTTCTCATCATAAAATAATCACTGTAATGTACTGCTATCAGTCAGATATACTATAAGTTTGTCCACTATGTTAATGGTTTCTTACAACATACCCAAAATAATCAACAGGGCAAAGTTGTTCTTTCAAGTTGGCCGATCATATTACACTTCAATGCTTTGCTTGACGTTTATTCTAAAGACAGTAAAACGTAGATAAATAAAGTTTATTGGAGAAGGACCCATGTGTCATACCTGGATCTGTTCCAAGACATCTCGCTGCATTTCCACAGTTTTGTGATAAACGTCATGATCGGAACTGTTGTACATTACCGCATTCTGGAACATCAGCATGATATCCCGCTGGAATTCTGCTGTTGTGTGAATCAGCCCTTTTCTGATGTTTCGCTTTATATTGGATAAATCCATTGGTCTGTAATAAACAGATGCAACAATGACTGGCTGCAAGATAGTAAGACAATTGAAGGACACAGGTGATGTCTTAAATAGAACAATTCTTGGCAGCAAACACAATTTTGTGATGGTGCACAGAGACTTCCTCATTCTAAAACTGCAGGATATTAACTGAAGAGTGCTGGTATGTGGGAAAGTTTCAAGAAACCACTCAACAGAAAGGTAAATAACTATAACATTTTCTGAAATTGTTCAACATTTTATTTTAAGTTAACTTTGTTGGTGGCTTGTGTGCTTGAAATTGTTTATTTAAATGATGTCCCTGGTTGAAGGTGTACAATCGAAGCTGCTCTGCTGACCAAGAGTATCCCTTTAATTCAGGAAACAGCAATCGAAGTTCGAATGAGAGGTTACACAGTTAACTTATATGTTCTCTCCACAGGTGCTGATTGACTTGCTGAGTGTTTCCAGCATTTTAGTTTTTGAATACAATTGAGGGGTTCATATGACAACATAAACCTCAATAGAAGCATTTTGCACAGTCATCTGAAGTCTAACATAGCAAACTGTTTTACATTATATGGAGAATGGCGTCAAAATTAACCCAGTATTAAGTGCCATCTTAAATTACAACCTAATATCCGGTGAGGTCTTACCAAGGAATGATGCTCCTTGCTCAATGCTCTAATCATCAACATCAAAAGAGTTGACTCAAAGAAAATGTTTTTTCTACAACACACACTTAGTACATGCATTAGGCTTGAGGGGCTAAATGGCCTACCCCTGTTCCTATGTACTAACTCCAGTACAAAATATTTTGACTCCCTAACAACTGGCTTCAATAGTGTGCTACTTCGAGCAGGGGTATGCAAGGGTTAGTTTTCGTGGGCCATGTAGCATGTTCTGGGGGCCACATAGGGGTAGTGTTTCCACTTTGGGCACAATCAGCAATCTGGGTGCAAATTGCGTCCAATATTGCACTGGTTTTCAGAAGTGTTTTTTTTTGTCACGTTTCCGCTCAAACTAATTTGCATATCACCGAACGTAAAATCTGCCATGAATCAGCGCAATTGGGCAGCATTTTAGAACGTAATTTTTTTAAAGAAAATTTTTTTACTTTAAAAAATAGTCCTTGATATATTTAAGAGTGGTAATTTGGTGCAGTTTTATTAATACAGCTGAAAATGGGTATATCACAAAAAATAAGCCTTTTAATCAGAGTGTCCAGTTCACCACCTGTGAGTAACCCGCTTTTAAATAACTGAAAATGATTTTAAAAACGATACAGAACCATTGCTAGTTATATTGGGGTACAGTAGTCAGTTTCTTAGTAAATTAAAAAAAATTATATTCAAAAGCTTTTAAAACTGGAGTGTCCTTGTGCCGAAAAAATCCAGCATAATTTTTAGAGCCTCCAAGATGACAAGCAAACGAGCAAAATTAGTGGAAATTTGCAATGGTGATTAATTCTATCGGGGATGTGGCCAGTTTTGTGGGCGGGTCTGGCTTCTAGTGCAATGTTTTTAAAACTAGTGCAAAAGATCGCTGAAACTCAATTTGCGCTGAATGTAATTTGCGCTTAAAATTCTGCGATCTTTCGCGCTGGTTTGGCCGATTTTGGGCAGAAACTCCAGGCCAATAAGTTTAATTTATGTTTCCACTAATTTACAACAGTAGATCTGCTACTACCCTAGACAACTTGTGTATCAATGGCAATAAAGTCACATTGACCTCACCAAGGAAGGTGAAAATAGTATACCTCACCAATAATGCCATAGATGAATTGTGATATCTCCTGGAACCAGACCTTTAACCAAGCTGCCAGTCGTGGAAAAGTGACTATGGTACTCACGTTTTCTGCCAAATGATCATTCCAGACAATGAGACTTGGGAAGGGATCAGTCTTTTTTGTAATGCAGTGCTGCATTATCCAGGTTACAGACGCCTTGTTTTGACATGCTGCAGAATACATCATCATCAATGACAGCCTGTAACAGCAGTAGCAGAAGAGGCAGACAGGGTTTTTCCCTAAAATTTGTGATTTCCAGGGATTAGATGCCATTGATTGATTCCAATTAGCCATTCAGGTACCTATGCAAACTCTATTTTTTGTTGATGTGGGACTACAATAGAAAAGGATACCACTTTGATGCCAAATGGTGTATAGATGAATGCATAATTTCCAGTGCAGACAATGCCCACATCTTAGGGTACCACAGATTCCCCACTAATTCCAGGGTACAGACAATGGTTGGCTCCTCAAAAATATGGGTCAACTGCTCAGCACGTGGGACATGACTCTGTTACCCAACCTCTGGACCTCCGCCAGCAAACAGCATATGGCGACACACATTTGAGAGGGCGCAACATGAATGAGCAGATAATTTGGCATGTTGAAACAAAAGTTCCACTGTTTGGACTCCTACCAGGGATGCACTACAACATGAGCCAGAAAAAAAATGCATGTGTTTGTGGAAGATGAACAGCAACAAGGATGAGAAGAGGAGGAGCTGGAAAAGTTCAGAACCACTGCAGAAAATAACAGTCTTGTTGTGGCTGCCGCGAAACACGAATTAAGGCCGAGTCCATGTGTGGAACACAAAAGCTTTTTATTACATCTGCTTCGTAAGATGGCTGCTCACAGAATCATCTGGAAAACTCTGAGGCCCCGCCCACTCCTTTTCTCCTGCCTTAAAGGCAAGGTGCCCGATATATTGTCCACGGACGGAAAAGTGGATTGCGCCCGTTTAGGTGGCGATCCGCCACAGTCTCTTAATTTAAGAGCTGTCTTCGTATTTCATTGGACTTTCTTTTAAAATAAACAGTCATTCCTCAGTAGTTCCATTTGTGTGAAAGCATTCATTTCCAAAGTAAATAATGACTAAAGTTTACGGTGGTGTTATGTATTTTAATTGAAGAATAGGGAAAGTGTGTGTTTAATATGATGTGCCACTGTGCTTACCTTTTGTGGTATGTGAATTAGAAAGAAAGAAATAAGAAAGACTTACATTTATATAGCGCCTTTCACGACCACCGGACGTCTCAAAGCGCTTTACAGCCAATGAAGTACTTTTTGAAGTGTAGTCACTGTTGTAATGTGGGAAATGCGGCAGCCAATTTGCACACAGCAAGCTCCCACAAACAGCACTGTGATAATGACCAGATAATCTGTATTTGTTTCGTTGATTGAGGGATAATATTGGCCAGGACACCGGGGATAACTCCCCTGCTCTTCATCGAAATAATGCCATGGAATCTTTCACGTCCACCTGAGAGAGCAGACAAGTCCTCAGTTTAACGTCTCATTCGAAAGACAGCACCTCCGAAAGTGTAGCACTCCCTCTGCACTGCACTGGAGTGTCAGCCTAGATTTAAGTGCTCAAGTCCCTGGAGTGGGACTTAAACCCACAACCTTCTGACTCAGGAGAGTGTGCTACCCACTGAGCCACAGCTGACAATTAGTGCAATATGGTATTTCTACTCTGCTTGGCTCAGTTGGTAGCTCTCTTGCCTCCGAGCCAAAAGGTTGTGAGTTGAAGTGCCACTCCAGAACTTGAGCACGTTATCTAGACTGACACATCAGCATAGTACTGAGGGAGTGCACTACATTGTTGGAAGAGCCATCCTTTGGGTGAGATGTTAAACCAAGGCCCTGCTGCCTGTTCTAGTTGTTCAAGTGGGTATAATAGATTCTATAACACTATTTCAAGAAAACGGAGTGCTCTCCCAGTGTCCTGGTCAATATTCTAATCTCAAACAATATCAAACAGATGAATTGATCATTTATCTCATTTGCTGTATACGGGACATTGTGTGAAATTTGGCTGTTGGATGCACCCACATAACAATAGTAATTTCACTTTAAAAAATAATTAATGCATTGCCTTAGGATGTCCTGAGAGATATAAGGTGTTATATAGATGCAAGTTCATTCTTTCTTGCTATTCCTACATGATGCATTGCCATAAGGAGCAAGAGTGGAGACTTCTGAGAGGTCTGTTGTGGATCTACCTCATGGCAGTAGAATACTCTGTTCTCAAAACAAAGAAATGGCCTACCTGAAGACTTGGCTTCCAGGTGAAGAGTGCAGCTTCAACTGGTCACTTACTTTGATGTGTGGCAGACCCAGACAGTCCTGCCAGGAATAGCTTGTCATGTTCCAGATGTGGGGGTTTGCTTGTTTTTCCAGAGGCTTCTCCTATCACATGTCGAGGCAACGGTGACTGAAAGTCACCTGCCTGTTCCTGTACTTGAAGCTGCACACTTCACCTGTTGTTGTTTCGTATGGCGGGAAAAGCTTACAATGGGATATCTAGTTTGGCCTCCTGAGAGGTCGAGTGGAGAAATGAGGTGCCTCCCGCAACAGATCTTAGTGGGCAGGTTGATGTGATGTGTTCCATGGTCTGAGACTCATGGCCACAGTCGCACTTCGGGTCGTCCCTCAGCTTCCACTTGTGGAGCAGGTGGCCGCAGCGTCCGTGCCCTGTGCGGATCCGGCTGAGTGCTGTCCACTGTCTTTGAGGGAGGTCGAAGCCAGGGGCCTCTGCTGTTGGGCCAGTGATGAAGTGCTGGTTCTTTTATGTTGCATGCGTCCCACGATTCTGTCCATCCGGATTGTGGGTCGATACCAGTTGCGTGAATATTGGCTGCTGTTGGACAATATGATGGCCGGCGCGATTTTAAGTGCTTTTGTGGTGGTTTTTTCTAGTCTTTGTGAATGGGAAGGTCGGTGTTGCTCATGATTTTTTCCATCTCACGGAGCACGGTGGCGTTGCAGCAAAGTGGGACAGCACCGGGAGCCATTCAGTTGGAATGGACTTGAGCGTCCCCGACACCGTCCTCATGGCAGCGTTTAGCTGATGACAACCTACACGTGGTCTCCGTGTGTGTGCTAGTTCACCGAGATCTTGCCAGCTAATGTCATCAGGAAGACGACCGAACATCCGAAAGCAGCATCCCAGTCTGGAAAGCATGAATGCTTCACCTGTATTGTACCGCCGTGATGCCTCTGAATTCCTCAGTCATGGTTTTCTAGAGTCAAGTCTCTAAGCGTGTTGAAGCTGGCCATTATCATGTCATGGAGATGTAATGGACTGTGTACTTCGACATCATTAGTGAGTGCATGCTGTAACCGTGCTCGATACTTATGTACCTGAGGTCTCCCCTTCACTGATACTGCTCAACATTCTGCTGAGCCCTTGCTGCACAATATTGTCCAACTGTGTACTAATTGCTTCGTCATGAAATGCAAGGAGGTAAGTGACTGGTGCAACCCTTCATGCTCCATAGCTGTCTGTATGAGGTCTGAATCAAAAAGTGACTCAATAGGGCCTGATGGCAATTCTATGCCTCTGCTCAGCAATAGCTGATACTACTTCAGCCATCACCTCAATCCCTTCCCTCTTATAAAGAAGTTACTCTCAGAATTCCTCTTCTAAATTGCTAAAACCACTCAGTGTGTATCTCTGGGCTGGTGCGTGTGTCACAAGATTAAGTGGCAATGACAGGAAGTGCTGTGCTGAAGCTGTGCTGAGAAAGTCCAGCTTGCTGCTCTAGAAGTTTTGGCATATCTGTAACAAGAATAAAAAGAAACATGATAAGTTAGGTATGTTGTACATGGCACATTTTGTGATGCAACAGTCACTATTTTGCACCTGCTGAAACACATTTGCTCTGTAAGAAGAGAAGTACGTGTATTTTAGACAGAAGCAGTTTTATAGCCTGATACATAACTTATCGGAATGTAAAGTACTTTGCCCACAGGTTTGAGAATGTTTGAGAGCTGTGTGAATGCACTGCGATTGTCAGCTGTATGTGTGAATACTGATAGTCAGTCTTCAATCTTTCTCTGTTGCATCATACCAGGTTCTTCTGCTATGCTCATTCTCAAACACATTCCTTACTTCCCCTTTACATATTTGTAACAGGTGCTGGATCAATTCAGGCTAAGTATCCTAAGATTATCAAGCAAATTTATCAGCCGCTTGTAATTTACTTTTTTGGCACCAGTAGTTGCCTACATGTAAAGGAGCCTCCTTACATGGCAGGATATATTTATCCACATTCTTTTCCAGTTCTCACCTCGACACCTTCTTCTGTATAGCTGTCTCCTGGTATGTAACCCCATATTAAACTCCTATGTGACAACCTCTCATCTTGCGTCACTTTCAGGGTAATGGTGGCTTGACCCTCCACTTTGTAGCAAGCACTTTGCCAGGCCCTCATATCATCTTCAATGATCTGCAATCCTCACCTCGATATGCTCTGGTAATTTTCATCCATTGATATGGGCTAGATCTAATGTTTATGTTGCCTCATAACCAGGTGTGTGCATAGACTCTCTGACTACCCTTCTGTGATGATTCACATCTCAGTTTTCGGACACTGTTGGATTGAGAGGATGCATGGTGCAAACCGTGTTCTGCTTTTAGGCTTTGTGTAAACCATATGATATCTACTATTTTAAGAGTTCATATATCACAATAACTCATTTGTAGTTGTTAACTGGACTCTTGCACATTTCTTCTTGCTCAACCCCCATTTGAGAATCTTTGAAATAGTCAAAAATAAACAATTTTAAAAAGATCTGCAAAAAATATCTAGTTTGGAAAAACAACAGTTTCAGAATGGGATTGAAGGTTGTGGGCATAAATAAAGATTGACATAATCAAATATTTCATGGAGAGTTGTTATTTGTGGAGGGAGGTTGTCCAGGTTTGAATGGTCGAGATTTGAGGATGAACAGACATTTTGGAGATCTGTTTGTTTACCTTTGGGGGTCAGGCAGTATTTATGAAGAATTTTTCCCTCTGGAGATTAAATAGAAAGAAAGAAAGAAAGAAAGACTTGCATTTATATAGCGCCTTTCACGACCACCGGACATCTCAAAGCGCTTTACAGTCAATTAAGTACTTTTTGGAAGTGGAGTCACGGTTGTAATGTGGGAAATGCGGCAGCCAATTTGCGCACAGCAAGCTCCCACAAACAGCAATGTGATAATGACCAGATAATCTGTTTTTGTTATGTTGGTTGAGGGTTAAATATTGGCCAGGACACCGGGGATAACTCCCCTGCTCTTCTTTGAAATAGTGCCATGAGATCTTTTACGTCCACCTGAGAGCAGACGGGGCCTCAGTTTAACATCTCATCCGAAAGATGGCACCTCCAACAGTGCAGCACTCCCTCAGCACTGCACTGGAGTGTCAGCCTAGCTTTATGTGCTCAAGTCCCTGGAGTGGGACTTGAACCGACAACCTTCTGACACAGAGGCTAGTGTGCTACCAACTGTGAATAGGTGGAATATAGTCCATTTTAGGGTGGATTATGCATACTCTGTCGAAGCAATAGTCTTTAATGGGCTAAAAAAAAAAAATTTCATTCACACAAGGATGATCAAAAACTTTTGTAATACATTGTTCTGTGCTGTTGGACCATGCAAATCCCAATCATGGAAAGCAACTGGCCAGCTTGAATAATGGAGGTACAAAACTAGAAAGGTACTGATTGACTTTCTTTGGCAACTGACGTTAAAACTTTCCCTGGGTGATTAAATAAATGGGCGTAGAAACCATAAGAAGTTGTACTGGGTCTGTCAAATGAGCACAGTTGCTGAACTAAGAAAAGCTTTTCCCATTCTGTACTTTTTATTTTCTTAATCTAGTGTTTACCTGTGCACTCGGGTGTGTTACCCTGTATTCCTGACTCTCTTACCTGTGCACTCGGCTGTGATAGCCAGGAACTCGTTCTTCAGTTACTGGGTTCAGAAACAGACTAGCAAATCTGCAATTCCAGAGATGATCAGCACAATAAATACATTGGCACAAAAATACCTGTTTTCATCTGCTTTAAACTAGGAACAACAAGCAAAGTCGTCCATTCAAGATCTAACATTACTAGTAGATCGCTCATGTAAGTCAGAAAATATGCTGCTTTATAAGGGCAAGACCGTTTTACCAAAAAACCCATAATATGTAATACTGTTGGCTCTCTCTTCCTGTATGTCTCTATCTCCTCTTTTCTGTATGTCTCTCACTCATTCTTCTTTCTTTCTGTATCTCTACTCTCTCTCTCTCTCTAAAGGCAGCTTTCCAAATTCACGCTCTGGGTGGAGGCAAGCCTCACCTGCCTGGAACATGCCAGGAATTCGGCTGCAAGTTTCGCATGATTTTCTGGCTATTAAGTTAAATGTGCCAGAGTTTCCAATGTGTGCTCCTGGTGGCAAGGGTCCTGCCAGGAGCACAAGGTTGGAAAATTATTCCTTAAAGGTCTTTCCTTCTCTGTTTCTTTCAATACGTTTGTCTTTTGCTCTTTTTTTCCCCTGTATCTTTCATACCATCTCTCCTTTTCCGCTCAGCTGGCATGGAGACTGGGAGTCAGACTCTGGGCTTGAAACCTCCGATAGCTGCAGAAATGGTCTCATCTCTCTTTGGGAGTGGAGTTTGGGCAATGTGTCATCTAGTCACATTTGCACAAGGAAGCTCGGGGCCAGGTCTGGGTGTGAAGGGAGAAGGCGGCCGCAGCCTAGAGTTTGATAGTGAGGGAATGGGGGCAAAGTCTGGGGATGCATTTCTGGATGTATTAACTAATTGCTTTGTGCTGTTTATATGCATTGTTACTGGGCTGCAGTTTTGGCTATACAGATATAAAATAGATATTAGTCGATATCCCTTGGGGAGTCAAGATCATGTGTAGTCTTCAGGTGAAGTGAGGTTAGAGGGCAGGGCATACAGACTTAATTTAGTTGCCATTTTAAAGTCATATATTCTGTCCTTATTTTCATATTTCCATTGTAAGTTCCTATGTCCACATTTTTAATGGAAGCTGCCTATGTAAACTTGCATGCTGTAATTATACCCTCCTGCCAGTGACGGCACTGCAACAGCTCCACTGACAGGAGGGTGTCATTACAAGTTTATAAGAGGCAGTTTCCCCTCACAAATGGGGATTTAGGAATTTATAATGAGAAAAGTGGACAGGAAGTGCACGAAGATGTAAGATTTTTAATAAGATGTATATAGATTTCGCTGCAGTTTTGTAAACAGGAAGTGTGCACAGATGCAATACATCCTCCTCATCCTAAAGTCAATTTTATCAAATTTACACAATTAGACCTTAAAGGGTCAGGCCAGCTTTCACATAGCACCCACTTATAAACAAAATACTACATTCTTTGTTACATTCCATAATTCTCATCCTTATAAAACAGAATATCTTCCAACTTACCATGAGCAACACTATGGGAGATCCACAAGTATCTATCTACCTTTATACATTACTAAAATTGATACGTCTGGTCACCGGTCAACATTCTTTAGAGAGATTCCATGCTAATTGTGCTCGTTTTCTGTTCCATTTGTAATGGCCCGTGATGCCTGTAGGTGGTGCTGTAATAGGATTTCCCCATTTAGAGCACTCAGTCCTTTGTCACAAGTGTCAGTCACATACGCCACTGATTCTGTGCAATTTCCTATTAAAAAGCTTGGGGCTTCACCGACGTTATCCAAAGGCCCAACTATACGAATCATGAACAACAACTGATAGTTTTAATGTAGACCAATCTGATGCAATCTCCCTAGCATGAATGTTGTGTGCTGCAATGTTAATTTTTTTAATTGAAACACTCCCAATTCTTAATGTCTAGGGTGCATTTGTTTCTAGAAACAAGTAGTAGAGGTAGTCCTCTCAATCGTTGCCTATCACTTCTGCGCATGTCATTACAGAATCTCCAGGGCACACAATTAAAGCACCATTAGTGTTTCCTGTCAACTTGTTTTAAATGTACTCCTTGCCAGTACAAGCCCTCACACAATTTTCATTGCATCCCACACTTCAGCAGGGCGCACACTCCAGATGCAACATATAAGTGATAGCCTTGCTACTCAGTTCTTCCACTGGCTTCACTCAATGCAACACAACTTAGCTGCAATGATGCATGGTTACTAAATGGCATAAAGACCTGGGCATATATCTGCCATTTCATGAATCTCAAGTCTACTTTTCTGCTCGTATGACAAATTAACACAAAATTCAAGGAAACAGGTCCCAATAGAAGAAAGGCTCATGAATCATGGCTGTTTGACTCCCTTGGAGAAAGTAGCCCTAGACATCCTGGCATATTAGAGCATGGAAGAAATAAGGAAAGATGAAGCAGAAGTTCTCCCTCTCCATCTCCCTCCCACACATTCACCATCATGCCCTTATAGGTTGTTCCCATTCTCATTCTGTTCCAAACAGGTATCCACAAAACCACACAAACAGCACCTTTCTTAGAAAAAGAAAGAACTTGCATCTATACAGCGCCTTTCATTACCTCAGGACGTCCCAAAGCGCTTTACAACCAATTAAGTACTTTTTATGAAGTGTAGTCAATGTTGTCATGTAGGAAACACGGCAGCCAATTTACGCACAGCAAGGTCCAAGGAGGAACTTTAAACCAATAAAGAAGTGAGAGGGTTCGGATGAAAAAAATAAGGACCTAAAGATAAAAAAAGAGTGGATAAAAGCAAAGGCCAGAGTACAAAAGGAGATAAGGAGAATATAAATAATCCAGGAACAGAAAAGGTTATAAGAAGTAATAAAATACCTGTTAAAAATGAAGGAGTGCTGAAAAATAAAAATATTAAATTGCCTGTATAGCAATGTACGGAGCATCAGCAACCAAAAGTGTGACAGAAATACACCATCAGGACATATGGTTGAGTAGGGACAATTATCCAAATAAGACTTATGTACACGAATGCACGTAGCATAAGAAATAAAACATGAGTTAGAAGCACAAATTCAGCTTAAAGGATATGATGTAGTAGCCATTGTAGAGACCAGGGCATAACTGGGAGCTAAATATCCCAAGCTATAGGATCTTCAGAAAGGGCAGGGAAATTGGGAAAGGAGGAGGAGTAGCAATATTGATAAAAGGCACAATCACAGCAGTAGAAAGAAAGGACATCAGTAGCAGTGAACAGGCAATGGAAACAGTATGGGTAGAACTAAGGAACTGTAAAGCATGCACAACTCTGGTGGGAGTTGTCTACAGACCTCCTGACAGAGATAAATACAGAGATCAGGAAAGCATCTAGCAGAAACAAAGTGATTACAATGGGAGATTTAAATTTCACATAAACTGGGAGAAACAGAATAGCTCAAGTAGTAAAGGCAATGAATTTCTGGAATGTATTCGGAACATTTGTTTGGAACAATAGGTTTTAGAACCGACAAGGGAGAAGGCCATAATAGATTTAGTGATGAGTAACAAAAGAGACAGTTAACAATCTAACTGTAAGGGAACATCTTGCAAAAAGTGACCACAATATGATTGCATTTGTTATTAGGTTGAGAGTGAGAAGCAAGAATCACAAACCAAGATTTTAAATTTAAGTAAGGCAAACTTCAAAGGGATGAAAAATTAAGTAACCACATTAAACTCGGCTGAGCTGTTAATGGGTAAACCTACAGACAAGCAATGGGAAATATTCAAATAAGTATTTGGTATAATACAAAACTAGTACATACCCCTTAAAAGGCAAAAGCTCCAAATGTGCAGTTAAGCAAGGCAGGAAACAGTATCAAGTGAAAAGGCTCACACAAATGCAAGGAAAAGTGGAAATCCAGCACACTGAAAGAGCTATAAAAAAACAATGGAATACAAAAAAAAAGTAATAGGAGGTGCAAAAAGGAAGTATAAACAAACACTTGCAAGAGATTTATCAATGGTAATGGTAAAAGTTTTAACAAATATATTAAGAGAAAGGGTGATATGCAGGAATGTGGGTTCATTAAAAACAGATGCAGGTGACACTATAATGGATAGTAAGGAAATGGAAGACTTGTTAAATGAATACATTGTACTGTATCTGTTTTCAGAGTGGAGGCAGGAGACAAAATACTAGTGGTACAAGGGAACCTAAAAAATAAGCCATGGGGAGGAACTTGGTGGATAAGAGTAAAAGAATGCTAATGGATAAAATAATGGGACTCAAGGTAGACTAATCTCCAGGACCTGGTGTTTTCCACCCCAGAGTATTAAAAGAAACACTAATACAATAGCAAAATACTGTGGATGCTGGAAATCTGAAATAACAACAGAAAATGCTGGAAACACTCAGCAGGCCAGGCAGCAGCCGTGGAGAGAGAAACAGAGTTAACGTTTCAGGTCTGTGACCCTTTGTCAGAACTAGAAAAAGTTAGAGATGTAACAGATTTTAAGCAGCTGCAGAGGCAGGGAAAGGGGGAGGGGAGGAAAGAACAAAAGGGACGGTCTGTGATAGGGTGGAAGGCAGGAGAGATTAAATGTTGCAAATGGGGATGGCAGAATAATCAACAGCTGCCCGCCTGAAAAAATAGGGGATGAGGTTATAGTCTGAAATTGTTGAACTCAATGTTGAGTCCAAAAGGCTGTAAAGTGCCTAATCGAAAGATGAGGTGCTGTTCCTCGAGCTTCATTGGAACAGTGTAAGAGGCCGAGGACAGAGAGGTCAGAGTGGGAGTGGAGTGGAGAATTAAAGTGACAAGTGACCGGAAGCTGGACTCAACATTGAGTTCAACAATTTCAGACTATAATTCCTGTCACTATTTTTTCAGGCGGCAGCTGTTGATGATTCGGCCATCCCCATTTGCAACATTTAATTTCTCCTGCCTAGGGACCTGTACTGGAGTCTCAGTTTTTCCCCATTTATATCAATGAATCAGATGAATAAAGAGTTGTATATCCGAGTTTGTGGATGACACTAAATTAGGAGGTACAGTTAGTTGTGTAGTTGGGACCAGGAAGTTACAAAAGAACACAGACAGATTAATTGAGTGGGCAAAACTGTGGCAGATGGAGTTCAATGAAGTTTGAGGTAATCACTTTGGAACCAAGAAAGACGAATCAGAATATTTTTTTAATCACGAGAGACTAGAAACTGTGGAGGAGCAAAGGAATTTGGGTATCCAGGTACACAAACCACCAGAAGCTAGTGGACGGGTACAAAAAACAGAAGCTAATAGAATGTTGGCCTTTATCTCAAGGGGGTTGGAATACAAAGGGGAGGAAGTTATGCTTCAGCTGTACAGAGCCTTGGTCAGACTCCATTTGGAGTACTGTGTTCAGTTTTGGGCACCACATCTCAGGAGGATATAGTGGCCTTAGAGAGGATACAGCACATATTTACCAGAATAATACCAGGGCTTAAAGGGCTGGATTATGAGGACAGTTTGCATAAACTTGGCTTGTATTCCCTAGAGTTTAGAAAATTGAGGGGTGTTTAAAATGATAAAATGATTCGATAGAGTACATGCAGAGAAGCTATTTCCTCTCGTGGAGGAATCCAGAACAAGGGTCACAATCTTAAAATTAGTGCTAGACCATTCAGGAGTGAAATCAGGAAGCACTTTCACACAAAGGATGTGGAAATGTAGAATTCTTCCCCCAAAAGGCTGTGGATGCTGGGTCAATTGAAATTTTCAAGACGGAAATCGACAGATTTTTATTAGGTAAAGGTATCAAGGGTTCTGGATTAAAGACGGGTAAATGGAGTTGAGGTGCAGATCAGCCATGATCTAATTGAATGGTGGAACAGGCTGGAAGGGCTGAATGGCTTACTGTTCCTATGTTCCCAAAAACAGCAGTGAAATAAATGACCAGATCACCTGTTTTCGCTACTGGCTGAGGGATAACTGTTTGCCAGGACACTGGGAGAACTCCCCTGCTGTTAAGGAACCAGCTTTTTAAAATTGGTCCCTTGTCTGTCATTGTCGGGCTGGAAATGGCCCAGAGCAATACAGCACCCCATAATCCTGTGTGCTTTTCACTGCAGTTTGTGAGGAGCAAGCAATTAGATAGTTGACCACTCTAACCTGAAGTCCTCCATGAAGGCTATGGAGATGAGAATTATACAAGGGGTTTGGTGGGGATAGCAATTTGTAAGGGACTTGGAGGGGATAAAAGCATTGAAGGTAGAGGCAAAGCGCTGTTGAGCAGGTCTAGCACTATAGATGTGTCAAGGTGGGTGAAAGGCTGGAGGAGATGCAGTTGGGAGTTAGAGGTGTTGGAAAGGGAGATAGGGAATCATTTTCTGTAAGGACAGAGGGTGATCATAGAGTGGTTTGAAGCAGGGTGATACAGATGTTGAAGGAAACAACGAAGTAATTAGAGATGAGATTTGAGGTGGCAAGACCTCTGAAAATGACAAAGTCAAGGCTGTAGTTGTGACTGGTTGCGTGAGGATAGGAGTGGACAGAAGAGGGGACAAGAGGAATTTAGGTGAAGGCTAAAATCACTGAGGATGAAAAGTCATTTGGTGCAGAGGTAAGTGAAGAGATTTCAGCTAGGAAGTTGCCAGAAAGCTTGAGAGAATGATAGACAAGGATGTATTTAAATGAGAAATGTAAAGGATGATAGAGGTTGAAGGATTCCAAGGAAGAGAACACGCCAGAGGAATGAGGTCAAATCGAGATGATACTGGCAATGAGAACCACACCATCACCATGACGATTATAGTATGTGGAATGAATAGCCAGGTGAGGCCTGATGCTCCTTGCAAACAAAGCATCTTACTGCATTTGTGCCCAGCAGCCTGACTGATTTGACATACACTGCCAATGGTGTCTTGAAAGGATTCGGTTGCATAAATATTTAATGCAGCACTGATCTTCATACCCGTAGGAGAATGTGGTGGACGTTTTGACAGGTTGAGCTCCAGGAGATGGCACAGCTATATGACAGCTTCCCTTGCGAAGTGGAGATGTTGAAGACAGGTCTCCTCGACATCCCCAGGAAAGACTGTTTGCGCTAAGAAATATTGGTCTTGGGAGAAAGACAGGAGCATACTGGGCTGTACTCACACCTGCCTTTCCTGTTCTCTGAAAAACTACTGTTTCTCCTCCAAAGCTAGAGTGCCACTGGAACACCCGAAAGGATTTCAATTCTGACCACTTTGCATGCTGCAAATGAAATAGCAGTTGAAAGCAAGACTGTTGTTGGAAAAGAAGTTGTAATTAAAATTCTTGCATTGCAGACAAGTCAGATTCTAACAGCAACATAAAGTAATACACCAATAAAAATGCAGATAAAGCAGTTGTAAACCAAAAAAACCCATTCAAATCAACTCTGAAAAGTGGTACAACACTTTTAAGAAGCCAATTCTTGAAGCCAAAGCTATCCAGATAATCATGCCTAACTTTTATATAGGTGAGTTTGCTACGAGGGGATACCGAGAGAAGAATATGAAATCCAGCAAGGATTAACAGGTATAATGAGGCTCACACTGGAGCACAGCAGAGCTTCAAAAAATGTAATTTTGTATTGTGAAATGCTGTGCTCTGAATTGGTTGCTCAGCACTGGCTGGATGTGAAATCTTATAAAATCTATCCTCTCATGTCCCTGCACAAAGTTTCTAACTTATAACGTAATATAGGCCAATTGCTCTGCTGATGTTATTTTGCAATAATTTTAAAAAGTTTGAATGACATTCTATTTTAAATCAAGTGCACCCACCCTCATTGAAAGCCTCTTAATTATAGTGTTTCTTCTACTACACGAAATCCTCATTAGAAGTTTCTCATTATAACACTCTTACTATATTATTCTAAAGTACTTTTTCATGATATATTTCATGCCATTAAGGGATGTTTACTACGGTGCAAACCATCATCGTGTTGAGAAACCTACATCCCAGTGATCACGTTCTTATGAGGTTAAGGTGCAACATACTCTGATTTATATTTTTCGGTTTTGTATCTGATTCTGACCTGTGGCTGGCTATCTCCTTCCACATGAGCAGCACTGTCCTTTTCCAATTCCTCTGAGCTGAAATCTGATCCTGGTCGGTACTTGTAGATCTGATGAACAGACTAGAATGGTAACTATACTGAAAAAGCATTCAATACATTGTGAATGGGCATATCTGTGTATATCTTATCTGAGTTGTTTCATCTTTTTCAACAGATTTTCAGTTACTTTTCTCCCTTAGGTGCTTCATGTACCACGCATATCCCAAGGATCTGCCAAAGCTGCTGTAAACCGATTGGCACGGTATGTACAAAAGCAATATGAATTTTCTCACCATCAACTTTCCCTTGTGTGCTCCCTCCTGTGAATACCTTTTGATTTGCCTTGTCTCTAACTTTCCATCCCTTCATCTTCCCACCAGTGACCCAATCTGAGATTGGAAAGTTGCTTTCTTGAAAATCACAGACCCAAACCAAAGTTGCGCTGTCCTTTATGTTTGCGTGTGGCCATTACTCAAAGTTATTTTCTCCTCCCACTTTTATTCATCTTCCCAGGGTATGCACCAACTGCAGCTAAGATGGCAGGTGAGCAGACTTCAACTATCTCTACTCTTGAGCTAGGCATGAAGAGGTGCATGAGAGCAGTCTATTGATGCACCTGCCCATGAAATTCCATTCTCCTTGTAGGGAAACATCTGGCCTGCACTCTGCATCTCTCACAGCAACTTGGCTGAGTCATCAAGTCAGCAATACAGTGAGTCACAGGCATGAACATACACCTCACACAATGTGCCATCATTCTACCATCCTTTTTCTTTTCTACGTAATATTAAAGAACTTTAAAAAAGAACAAGATAATATACAGGATGTATTTCAATAGTATGTTTCAGTTGATACAGTGATACATATACAATGATATTAATATCAGACAATAAAAAAAACTGTAGATGCTGGAAATCTGAAACAAAAACAGAATTGCTGAGTTCTAATGAAGAGTCCACACCTGAATCAGCAACTTGTCCCATTCTTTCTACAATCTCTGCCTGACCTGCTGAGTGTTTCCAGCATCTTCTGTTTTTGTTTCAATATCAAAAGAATTGAGTGCAACCTATTTGTATTCTTTTTATGGTTGTACTTGCAAGTACTGGACACCACTCACCAACAGCATTCCTGCTCAATGAGCTGGATTTGTCATTAGTTTTCTTCTCACATTTCTTTCTGCTCACTGTCCCAAACTTTCAAAATATTCTACTACTGATGTCCACATCCCATCAAATTTGCTCAATTATTTTGGTCATCCAGAAATCAATCTGCAGTTGTATCCAGCACCAGCAAGAGCCATTTTTTAAACAGAGAGGGGGATTTGAGTCTAATCTATGCCTCAATATAACTTTCTTAATCATGGGTCACAAAATCAATCATTTTATTTCTTCTTGAGATGTGGGGGACACGGGTAAGGCATTATTTATTGCCCCTCCCTCATTGCCGGGAGGGTATTGAGTTAATCATGTAGTGTGGGACTCGAGTCACATGTAGGCCAGCCTGGGTAGGAGTGATCTGTATGTTACCGAAGGTCATTTGTGAATCAGTTGTGTTTTCACAACAATCTTGCAGTTGTCATGGTCATTTTTTTCTGTTGCCAGCACACAAATGATAAGACTGATTAAATTCAATTTCACAATATGCCATTGTGGGATTTGAATTTATAATCTTTGTGTTGCTAGTCCAGTACCATAACCACTCAGCCATTCGGCCATTCTCGTCTTCAAATCCCTCCATGGTCTGCCCTAACTTATCTAATGATTTTCTCCAGGCATATGTTCCTACTCACATCTTCCACTCTTCTGACTCCAGATTATTGCTGACTCCCTGCTCCATCAAAAAAAAAAATCCATTTAGGACTGAGATAAGGAGAAATTTCTACAATCAGAGGGTTATGAATCTATGGAATACTCTACCCCAGAGGGCTGTGGATGCTCTGTCAAGTATATTCAAGGTTGAGATCGATAGATTTTTGGACTCTTAGGGGATCGGGCGGGAAAGTGGAGTTAAGTTCAAAGATCAGCCATGATCTTATTGAATGGCGGAGCAGGCTCGAGGGGCCATATATAGCCTACTCCTGCTCCTATTTCTTATAAAAACCCTGCCCTCTGGACTTCTCTTCCTAAATCACTTCACCTTGCTACCTCCCTTTCTGTTTTCAAAAGCCTCATGTAAACCCATCTCTTTGATTGTGCCTCACGTCTCTCTCCTCCTCCTCTTCCAGACGCCCCCCCTGCACCCACCAAAAAATGTCATCCCTTCTCCAGGATTGCTACCAGTGCCACATGCTAGTCAGAGTAGAAATAGAAGGATATTTCAGATGAATACGTGGCTAGAGGAATGGTGCAAGGGGGAGGGATTCAAATTCCTGGGACATTGGAACCGGTTCTGGGGGAGGTGGGACCAGTACAAACCGGACGGTTTGCACCTGGGCAGGGCCGGGACCAATGTCCTAGGGGGAGTGTTTGCTAGTGCTCTGGGGGAGGGTTTAAACTAAAATGGCAGGGGGTTGGGAACCTGAGCAGGGAGACAGAGGAAAGGGAAACAAGGATAAAAGCAAAAGATAGGAAGGAGAAAAACAAAAGTGGCAGTCAGAGAAATCAACGGTTTAAATCAAACATGGCCACAGTAAATAATAATTCTAATAGGTCTAAGAGCGTTAAAAAAACAATCCTGAAGGCTTTGTGTCTTAATGCGAGGAGCATTCGGAATAAGGTGGATGAATTAGCTGCGCAAATAGAGGTAAATGAATATGATTTGATTGGGATTACGGAAACATGGCTCCAGGGTGGCCAAGGCTGGGAACTCAACATCCAGGGGTATTCAATATTCAGGAAAGATAGGCAAAAAGGAAAGGGAGGTGGCGTAGCATTGCTGGTTAAAGAGGGGATTAACACAATTGTAAGGAAGGATATTAGCTCTGATGATGTGGAATCTGTATGGGTAGAACTGAGAAATACCAAGGGGCAGAAAACATTAGTGGGAGTGGTATATAGACCTCCAAGCAGTAATGCGGAGGTTGGGGATGGCATTAAAAGGGAAATTAGAGAAGCGTGCAATAAAGGCACAGCAGTCATCATGGGTGACTTTAATCTACATATAGATTGGGCTAACCAAATTAGTAACAATACTGTGGAGGAGGAATTCCTGGAGTGTTTACGGGATGGTTTCCTGGACCAATATGTCGAGGAACCAACCAGAGATCAGGCCATCTTAGACTGGGTATTATGTAATGAGAAAGGATTAATTAGCAATCTTGTTGTACGAGGCCCCTTGGGTCGGAGCGATCATAATATGATCGAATTCTTCATTAAGATGGAGAGTGAAGTAGTTGACTCAGAGACTAGGGTCCTGAATTTAAATAAAGGAAACTACGATGGTATGAGGCGCGAGTTGGGTAGGATTGATTGGGGAATGTCACTCAAAGGGTTGACGGTGGATAGGCAATGGCAAACATTCAAAGACCACATGGATGAACTACAGAATTTGTTAATCCCAGTTTGGCATAAGAATAAAACAAAAAAGGTGACTCAACCGTGGCTAACAAGGGAAATTAGAGATAGCATAAGATCCAAGGAGAGGACATATAAATTGGCCAGAAAAAGCAGTAAACCTGAGGATTGGGAGCAGTTTAGGATTCAACAAAGGAGGACAAAGGGATTAATTAAGAGGGGGAAAATAGAGTAGGAGAGTAAGCTTGCAGGAAACATAAAAACTGACTGTAAAAGCTTTTATAGATATGTGAAGAGAAAAAGATTGGTGAAGTCAAGCGTAGGTCCCTTACAGTCAGAATCAGGGGAACTTATAATGGGGAACAAAGAAATGGCATACCAATTAAATACATATTTTGGTTCTGTCTTCACAAAGGAGGACACAAATAACCTCCCAGAGATGTCGGGGAACATAGGGTCTGATGAAAGGGAGGAACTGAAAGAAATCAGTATTTGTAGGGAAATGGTGCTAGGAAAATTGACGGGATTGAAGGTCGATAAATCCCCAGGGCCTGATAATCTACATCCTAGGGTACTTAAGGAAGTGGCCCTAGAAATAGTAGATGCATTGCTGATCATCTTCCAACATTCGATGGAATCTGGAACAATACCCATGGATTGGAGGGTAGCTAATGTTACCCCACTATTCAAAAAAGGTGGTAGAGAGAAAACGGGGAATTACAGACTAGTAAGCCTAACATCGGTAGTGGGGAAAATGCTAGAGTCATTATAAAAGATGTAATAGCAGAGCACTTGGAAAACAGTGACAGGATCGGACAAAGTCAACATGGATTTACAAAAGGTAAATCGTGCTCGACTAATCTACTGGAATTTTTTGAGGATGTAACTGGTAAAATAGATAAGGGAGAACCAGTGGATGTGGTGTATTTGGACTTTCAAAAGGCTTTCGATAAGGTCCCGCATAAGAGATTAGCGTGTAAAGTTAAGGCACATGGGATTGGGGGCAAGGTATTGACTTGGATAGAGAACTGGTTGGCAGACAGAAAGCAAAGAGTTGGAATAAACGGGTCTTTTTCCGAGTGGCAGGCAGTGACTAGTGGGGTACCGCAGGGATCGGTCCTTGGACCCCAGCTATTCACAATATATATTAATGATCTAGACAAGGGAACTAGATGTAATATCTCCAAGTTTGCAGACGTCACAAAGCTGGGTGGGAGTGTGTGCTGTGAGGAGGATGCAGAGAAACTCCAGGATGATTTGGACAGGTTGGGTGATTGGGCAGAAGCATGGCAGATGCAATAGAACGTGGATAAATGCGAGGTTATCCACTTTGGTGTCAAAAACAGGAAGGCAGATTATTATCTGAATGGCAATAGATTGGGAAAAGGGGAAGTGCAACAAGTCCTGGGTGTCCTTGTGCACCAGTCGCTGAAGGTAAGCATGCAGGTGCAGCAGGCGGTTAAGAAGGCAAATGGTATGTTGGCCTTCGTAGCGAGAGGGTTTGAGTACAGGAACAAGGATGTCTTGCTGCAGTTGTACAGAGCCTTGGTGAGACCACATCTTGAGTATTGTGTGCAGTTTTGGTCGCCTTATCTGAGGAAGGATGTTCTTACCATGGAAGGAGTGCAGCGAAGATTCACCAGGCTGATGATGTATGAGGAGAGATTGGGTCGATTGGGCTTATACTCGCTGGAGTTTAGAAGAATGAGAGGGGATCTCATTGAAACTTATAAAATTCTGACAGGACTGGACAGACTAGATGCAGGAAGGATGTTCCCGATGGTCGGGGAGTCCAGAACCAGGGGTCACAGTCTAAGGATAAGGGGTAAGCCATTTAGGACAGAAATGAGGAGGAATTTCTTCACCCAGAGAGTGGTGAACCTGTGGAATTCTCTACCACAGAAGGCAGTAGAGGCCAATTCATTAAATATATTCAAGAAGTAGTTGGATATATTTCTTAAGGCTAAAGGGATCAAGGGATATGGGGAGAAAGCAGGGACAGGGTACTGAATTTGGATGATCAGCCATGATCGCATTGAATGGCCTACTCCTGCTCCTATCTTCTATGTTTCTATGTTTGGCATCTATCTCAATGCCTTGGTAAATGCTCCTAGATATTGTTCTATATGGGGAGTGGTATATGTAAATTGCTGTTTAGAAGAGGGAATGGGTTTCCCGTACTATTAAGTGCGTTAGTCCACGATTTCAGGTATTATTGTAAAATACTCTTTTCAGAATGTTTACATTTGAGGGCACAAAAAAGCTATAGGGTAAGTGTCCCAATAGTTCTCTTGCAGTGCGAACACTCCAAGCATATCATTGCTTTTTTATTTAAGGTAGGGTGATGTCTAGTAGGTTCTATGCAGTATCTTATATGCAGATTAATTTAGCAGGTTGTTTTATAAATAGTCCCACAAGGGGTCAGAAACCCATGTACAAGATTTCTTATTGATATTTCATGTGTGTTTTAAGGTTAAGCTTTACATGATTGGTTCTATAAGACTCTTACCACATTTCTAATGCATATTTTTAGGTCACTTACAGCTGGGAGGATGTGTGACTGCTGGCTGCTGACTCATCCAAGACCAAGAACTGCTGGGAACTGAAGCTAACATCACTCTCCGAGACAGACAACTCTATGCCAAATTCTGAAAGGTCAACATCACAAAACTCTTCTTCACTGGTAGTATCCTCTTGAAACTTAAGTCAAAAAGTCACAGAAATTATTATACCAGGGCTTCTTGCATCAGTGATGAACTTCACAATGTTCTATTTTCTAAAATTTATGTTGTGCTCATACCTCCAACAGACTGTCTCTCATTGTGTTGTATTCTACTCTAGACAGTTCTGAAATATGAACATAATAATGAATTTAACTAGATCAACATTCTTAAGTGGAACATATTCTGGTCCAAGTACATTTTAAAAAAACCCAATGCTCCCCTGATGGCTAGTGCATTAAGCCCACATTAATTCCCAATCTATGCTGAGTGCAGCAGGAACAGTATAATTGGCTCAGCACTCATGGGTTAGGAAGGGGAAAAAATGCAGCTAGAATTCCCACTCTGAATTGCTATCCACTGCCTTATGCTGGAAAATGCGATTATGTAGATATCACATGAGAACAGGATAAGGCTTGGTGATGCCGTCTATTACTGAACAGCCTGCTACACTCACCGTCCAACCTCACGCATAAAGAATGGCCATCTTACTGAGGTATCCTGTGGAACCACGCCTCAGCAAGAAGCAGTGCTTTCAAGAGAAAAGGGGAGAATATTGGAAAGAAAAAGGCTTTAAAAATTATGGCCCGGATTTTGCGGTCAGCAGCGAAGGGATGCGCTCACCGCTGACCTCGAAAAAAGCTGTCCACAAAGTTTTACCGGGCTCTAGAGCGTCGATTTCCTCTTTTCCAATGTGATTTTGAATCTGGTGCCATCCATAGGGGATCTGTGGCATCCAGCAACAGTGAAGTCCTCAGGTAGACTCATCAGCCAGTCAGATTGAAGAATTCTCACAGAAAGCAAAGCAGGAAGTAAAAAGCATGGATTATAATTCACATTTTAATCATTGTACAGAAAGCAATATAAAGATTGGGACATACACATGGAATTAAGGTAGAAGCTGAAATATCAAACAAACTTTAGAAAAATAAAACAAAAATTATTTTAAAAATCATGGAAGTTTTAAATGTTCTTCTGAGGGAATGAGACGCGACACTTATAAAATTAGTTTTTCAGGGCCAGAGAGGTTGTTCAGTAGTAATTATCACTTAGTACGCCATTAAAAACTCAGTTACACCTCATTAAACAAGGCTTAACATTTTCAATGGCTTCTACTGCGAGAATAATGCGTAAAAAGCTGAAGTTCGCATCAATTCACTGATTCTGTGTTGATTGCATCTGCGAGGACTGCAACAGCGCACCCTGTGGATGAGCAGGGTATCACTGACAGCAACTTCTGCATTACTGCGCTTGTGCGGACGCCATAAGTTGCTGTCAGTTTTAGAGTAATGATGGCGAGCGCTGACAGTTTCACTGTCATTACAACCACAAATTCTGGGCCTGTAAATCTTGATCTTGTCAATGCTCCTATAACTACAGGGATTCTTATATTTGCTGCAAAAATCAAATCCTCAAGCTTCGTTCACCAGAAAAACAGCAAAGGGGCAGATTTTGTGCTCATTACGGTGAGGGATATCAGTACTAGAAATAGATTACTTGTCCATTTTGGGCAGCCAATATCATCAAGGAGTTCCAATATCATGTATATCATTTTGATGCAGAACAAAGTTCTATCTACTCTGCTGTGACTTAACCCCAAGGTCAGAAGAACATGCCTACAGTACTACTATGGTATTTTCTTTTCCCACCAGCCACCCTTATTGCCACATAGACTGAGACTGCCGGTTTTGTACCAATTTATGTCAAGTTCTGGGCATTTTTTTTTGTGCTGTGAGCTGGACTCATTCGAAACTGGATTGCGATTTCTCAAATATAAATATATTTGAATCTTTACAGCTAGCATAAAAAACGGAGTTTTATTCCATCAGTGTGGGTGATTGAAACCTTGGTCTTAGACAAAGGACAGTTCGAGAAACCACCGTATATCTCAAGTTTCTCGTACTGCTTCTTTTAAATTGACTGCTGAAATTAAATACAAGAAAGCACGCAATGAACAACAGCCATTCAAGTTATCAAAGTCTGTTTCTTTTACAGCTTATGTACAGTTGACATCATGAACTCTACTCATCCATTTAATCTCTTGAAGTAAAGTTCTAAAGCACAAAAGTAACGGAGTGATACTTCAGAATGTCTATCCATCCCTACATCATCTCTATTCAACTCCGGCTGACAGCCCTCCAGACCACTACCTCTGGTCACAACAACACAGAAAATCAAAGAGTATTTCACGATCTTAGCTTCTACTTATCCCGAAAACATTTTATCCCATTCTCAACCAAAGACCGTGCAACTGTGCCACATTTATAAAGGCATTAATGATAGTGCCAATAGTTGTCAGACGCTTTCTCAGATACCAAAACACAGCAATAAGAGTGACATATTACTTGAAAAATTGTCTTGAGTTTTCAATTAATATAGTAATTATATCAACATTTCATATCATGCACTGAACAGCAAGTTTATATCTCAAGAGTACAGCATCTAATATAAAGGAACATATTTAGCTTCAAATCACATTACTGCACTGTGGGTGGGTTGAGATAAAAGTAGCTTATGGCATTGGGAGGCTAGATATTTGGACTGTAGTAAAGGGAAATCCCAAAGTGCCAATATTAATCATGATGTTTAGATAATTATTGATTACTGATTTTTTTTAAATCTCTATGTTCCATAGACTGTGTCACCCCCAAATTGGAGGTGCAGCAAGGCTGAAAGTAATACTGTTATTGAACAACCTCTGCTAAGAATAGAAAAGGGTATGAAGATCAAGCATACAGATATAGATGATGCATTAGAGGATGTAATTTCTCCTATTTTAAAAATCTGCATTATTGACATTGTAGAAAATAACATGAAAATTGAAGAAAAATCTTTTACAAGCCTTACAGCAGCCACTCACCTATTTGTTCATTCCCCATAATGCCATCCTGTGCCTCTACAAGAAGTGGCTTAGTCCTTGTATAAAGTGCAAGATAATTGCAGCTGCCACCCAAGCACTAGAGGAACAAGAAATAGAATACCATGGCATCAATCAATATGACAGTGTTTGCTATACATAAATTGTTTTGATCACATATACAAATAGAATACAAATTTTTCAATAAGTAACTGAAATTATTACATTTTAATTTATTTTTGATCAGGCAGATGTCTGACATGTGCAGAAACCCAGCACCATGCTTAAGAGTCTTTAAAACCAATATACTGAGAAATCCATGCAGGTAGAGTATCTGTTTGTCCGTTATGGAGTGCACACTTTCTGCTCCTAGGGACACACCCCTAATAACTCTCTATTCCTTCAATCATTGATATATATGGTATGCTACCATATATGTTATGGAATGCTCTTCTTTGAAATAGTGCCATGGGATCTTTTGCTTCCACCTGAGGGGGCAGACGGGGCCTCGGTTTACTATCTTATCTGAAAGACGGCACTTCCGACAGGGCAGTACTACTTCAGTGTCAGCCTACTGACACTAGATACTACAGCCTACATTTTGTGCTCAACTCACTGGAGTGGGACTTGAACCCACAACCTGCCGGCTCAAGAGGAGAGAGTGCTACTACCGAGCCACGGCAAACACCTACTGATTCCACACTCAGTAACATTAATGACTTATTTGTTGATTTCAATCTTGTTTATCATAGAACATTGCTTTACAGGTATATTGGCTAGAAAAAAATTGTACTACAAAATAAAACTGGTTGAAAAAAAACCACAATTTTTGGTGATTTAACCGACTAAGTTCAAGACTAAAAATAAATTCAAGTAACAAAATTAAAATCCAATTTTGTTTTGCTGGTAAAGGTACATCATTTACAAGTGTTGAGAACAATGCGGTTTGCAGCAATGTCATTATTTATGCTTTGTCGACTTATGATTTTCAGATTGTTGGAAGAAGATTCTGTTAAATTTCCACTGCAGGTAAGTTACGAGTTGCTCTCTGACAACACTCCACTTCGGTGTAGGATTGATGTGAACACTGAACACATTCTGGAATACATACAGCAGCGAAGCAACTCTTTATTAAATTCTGTAAATTTTATTTTGAGATATTGTTTGCAAAGTAAACCATACAACTATATTTCTCAAAGTTTCTGTTGAATTGCTAGTGTATGTAACAATGTAATTAACAACGGTCAGATAATTTCCCACTAATCACTACAAAATATTTCTTTATACACCTGTTCAATTTCTTCTGTGTAAGCCATTTTTCACTACTTTCATCTGTTTGCTCTCCCAATTTAAACAGACATTTTTTTACAAGGCGCCTTACCTAGATTATTGGAAGAATTACAAAATTACTTAAAAAAAAAAAGTACCAAATATAGCTTTTTTAAAAAAAGTAGAGCTGGAAACAAATTTAAGACTATAATCAAATCTTAAGACTACTCTTCTGGTTTGATATCCTCAGAACTCTTTGTCTTAAATCACAGCATTGTCCAATATCTTCCAATGCACATACAAGACCATGATGAAATTGCTAACTTGTCATTTTCTTGCTTGTCAAGTTGTATTGTAACACCATTGAGTCAGTATATATAAAAACTTGTTGAATAAACCACTCGAGCCTGAATCACACGGAAGTTATTGTTGAAGGACTAACAACCCTTTGTTGCAACAGTAACCACTGCAGAATTTAATCGGCTTTCATAGCTCACCACATCAGATGTTTTAAAAATGAACCTGCCTAGCTGATTTTTTGATCACTGAAAGTGCCCACCTGCCCAAGGTTTCCATCTCTAACTCTTCTCCCCACTCCTCCCATTCACCAGCACCACTCTTTCTCAACTTTACAAACGCAAATTCTAACTCAATCCAAATACACTATGCCAATACTCAATATCAGGCACTGATGAAGTAGCAGGTGACCTGGTACTGGTTGGCACCAGTAGCAGGTGTTGCCAAGGTTTTTGAGTGATCATTGGATGACTCTGACGCATTTTCTCCAACTTTGCTAGTGAATGCAGAATGTGATTTGGCTAGTGTTTTAGACAAAGACCACAATCTAGGCAAGTTTGAAGTTACACTCTTGATTCTCTATCTGACCTGCAATGTTGGTTCTCCTTCATAGAGGCACTGGATTCAGAGGTACATGGAGGATCAAGCAAGACTGTCCTTGCTATCTAATAGTAACTTTCCAGCATTTTAAAGATTCATAGCAAGTTAAGTTGAAGTGTCTGTAAAAAGTGGTTTCCAAAGACACTTTGGAAAGTTATTGGAACTTTGGGAAGTAATGCTTACATCAATCTGGCACTCATTGCCAGAAAAAAAGACCTACACTAGGATGCGCAGGTCCTGAATCCAGTTGCTTGCATTGATCAATAGCAAGCTGACTGGAGAATATTTGGTCAAAGCAATTACACCAGCAAATTCAGATCCTGCCCAAAATCCGTAATTTGCAAATAACAAAACTTTTCTCCAAACTAACTGCAAAAAAAGTGGAAAACATTTACAACAACATTTACTAAAACTTTGTAAAAGGATTACAAACCACTTAGTCATGACTAAACCATGAAGAAATAAAGCTGGATAGTGCTGAAGAACTGTTTCCCCAATGCTTCTCAACAGAATTTAACTGCCGCCAATAACAGGATGAAAGAAATTAAGGTGCACTACCAAAACCTGGCTTTATATGCTGTGGGAATATTCACATGCTTGAATAGCTGCTGTGAGACACCAAACTCTTAAGGCAAAGGGTCCAATGTTTTTTTTTCCCCTTTTTGGACGATAGCCTGCTCATTGTTGGGGTAGAAAGCAAACAAATGAGAAAGAATAAAAGTTTAGCAAACTTGTATTAGTGAAAAAAAGACCTTAATAGAAAAAGTATACAAATGCTATTTTGTTACATGTTTATTTTTAATAATTTTAAAGTTGCTGGTCAAAATTCAGAATAGCTGGTCTAAATGGATTGCACATGCACAAAGGATCAGTAAAACCCTTAAAGTTAATCATTGTTTTAGTGTTATAACTGAAAGTATAAGTGATGCATATACACAGAATAAAAAGAAAAACTCACTGGTAAAGTGGCAATTATGGGTGGTCTTTCCTTCTTTAGATTCCGGATTCCCATTTTTTAAAAACTGACTGCTTGGAGGTCAGAGAGTCATATTAGTCTTACTTCCTGCTTGAAAAAAGAATCTGCTTTGTCTTGAACCTCTTAAAATCGCCCAGCTGAGAAAAGGAATTCACCATATGGAGTTTTGTAGGTGATTAATCCATATTTTGTCACTCCACGGCAAGCTTGTTGGTGCACCAAAGAATGTGTAATCTAATTTATGTAAAAGGTCTATGTAACTCACTCATGGTGCTTGTGAGGGACAATCACTTTATCACAATCTCAAATATTTAGTTAGAAATAAACACACAAAGTACCAGACAAAAGTAACACATCAAGTGACTTGCTCCTTTCAAATCCAAACATTTCATTAAGTTTTTCCATCAATATCTTACCTCGGCTATATTTAAATACTCTTTCTCCGAATCCTTTTCTCTTGCTTCCACCTGCTCTTTGGAATGCTCTGCATTTTCAGAATATCTTGTGTGTTCAGCCTCCTCCTGCCCTGACTTTGCCTGTTCCAGATGCACTTCCTTTTTCTCAATGTTTTCTGGCAGGCCATTTTTTATGTCATTACTCCCTCTGCCCTCAACTACTGATCCATCCAATTCTTGTTTTTCCTCCTTGCATTTAGATTCCATTTGCAGGGTGTGTTGCTGAATTTCTTCTTTGTGCATTTTGCTTTCTTGTTCCTCTTCACTAGCAATATCAGCCTCCACCTCCACAGCCTATGGAATAAAGTATGTGCTGAATATAGTAAATTAAAAGGGACTGAATTCCACAGTAATAATCAATTTTACTTTCATGAATACCTGAGAAGCTAATACTTTATAAGTGAACAGAAAATGAAAATCCCAAATAATTTTCTTCATAGAAACCATTATATTCACTTCTGATCTCTGAATAACTTAATCTGGAAGTTTCTCTTAGGTCAGTTTTCATTGTTGAATACTTGTACACCTTAATACAAAGGATGAGCGATGGAAACTTTCCCAATTCATATATCTAGTGTCAACATCTGGCTTTCCCAGATAAGGAATAGCAGTCAGCTGCACAGTAAGGCTCCCTCTTCTCAAACTGAGTGTCTTGCCACACCTTACTCCCTACCACATCACTGACATTTCCTACACCAGCTACTCCTGTGGCTTCTGAACGACTGTCAATTTACTGCCAAATTATAAACAGTTTTGTGCTGTGGAACGCATCCACCAGGAACTGGGTCAAGACTGCCCAAATTAGTTTCAACTGGCAGACTTTCTCTGAGCTTAGGTTCCGGAGGTGAAAGGATGATGCGTCCAATATTTAAATTACAGCTCAGATTGTACTGCCACTTGCTATGTAATATGTTGCATGACTTATTTCTATCAAACTAGTTAAACAGAACCACAATATGAAAGTTTATATTTTAGAAAGTATTCAAGAAATTATGCACAGAAAATCCTTCATATTTAACTAAATTTGTGACAAGGATAGGTTACCTACTTTGGACAGTTCACCTACTCTAATACTTTTTTTGGGTTTTTTTTGTGTTATTTTCTATATGCAGTCCACCACTAAAGGGAAATAAAGTTTTTTTTAATAAACATTGTTACATATTCACAAGCAGCTTTCTCTTTCTCACATTATTTATAACTATACTATTGGACTACTCCCTCAATTCTTCCACCCAGTTAGGGAAACTTGACATAAATCAAATCACTTTCAAATCTTTTAAAGGTCATGGCATTTACTTAAAACCATGGACGCTGCATCTATTAAGTACAGGTGGTATAATTTGGTAGATACAGTTGAGTAGGATTTGATAATTAAAGGATAACATTATCCAGAGAATGAGGAAGAATCTACTGAGATAGATAATCTACCTTGCTTTTCATTTGTTCTCCAAGGTGAGAAGTTGAATGCGCATATTATACAGTTTTCTGCCTCAAGAGTTAATTTTGCAAATTTCAGATTTTTTGTCATTAAATCTGGACAATAAATGTTTAATAAACACAAGGCTAGCCTGTTAACAGCTTTGCAAATATCTTTAAGAGCAACCCTTTTGAAAGAGGTCTCACAAAGCAGCTACCATCCCAGTAAAGAATACTTGAGATTTTCTAATTCACTCCTTGCTAGACTATGAATACACTTAAAAAGCCATTAAGCTAACCTTTGATAACAAGGTTTTGTTGTTAGAAAGTCAAAAATATTCATAACGGTCTTGACCATCTAGTGTCCTTGGTGTAGTCTACATAGTATGAATTAATTATTTAAACATTCACTTAACATAATTTATGTTCTATTTTCCATTAGAATAGGGAACAAAAGGAGAGAATGGTAATGAGACCAGTCCAAGGGATGTCTGGAAGTATGCACATCAGATCTTAAATAATTTAATATTTCTTCCAGTTCACTATATAATTCAGTTGTGGAACGTCAGCCTTGTTGGATCCTGTGCAGGAACTCAGTTGAGTCAAATTACCTAATCTTAAAGTCTATTTTTGCTGATGTTACTTTACAGAAAAATATATTCACTTTATAGAAAAGTATATTCAATTTAAAACGCTTTCTTCAAACTTGGAACTTTGAGAATGTGCACCACTGATGGCTAAAACTGACCTAGTAAATTTGTGTAACACCATCACATTGAAAGATCCTCAAGAGTGTACCTTCCTGCCCCATAAATCCAAAAGTATTAATTTATTTTAGGGGAGCGGGGGAACAGTAACTTGCCTAGTATAAGCAACTTCCCATTGTTAGCCTGTATTTGGAACACAAATATATTTGTTACAGGAGAAGCAATTATGTTCTCCAGTAATTCTATAAAGCTTATCTACTTTGGGTGGAGCAGTGGTCATTTGTCTGGGGCCTCTTATGACACTTAAGTTGTGCACTGAATGCATCAGGAACCAAGAACCTAGGAAAGGCCAATGTTAGAAGCTTGATAGTGTCTATTCCAAGCAGGATCCTGGAAAATGAATTGTCAGAGAAGTGATCTTGTTATACCATATTTCATCCTTGACTTAATAATTTAATATGACATTGTTGATAATTCCTTTGTTTTTAAAATGAGAAGTTTAATTCTTTCATGGAATTACAAGGAAACTACTACATTAGAATAGTTATTGTAACATTAAAAGTGGTATTGCACAGATCATTATGAAATATCAAACATTTCTTCATGGGTTGGGTGTAATCAAAGCCTTAGTGATTTTGGTGCTGAATTGGTCAAAGGGGAGTGATCAGGTTTTGAGAACAAAGGACCCAAAATATCCAATTCCACAACCGCCTCATCCAACCCCTTAATGGAGGTGACAAACCGGAAGGAAGATGGACCTAAATACTCATCAGTGGGGAAGTCAAAATCAGCTTCGTCAAGCAGTATGACCTCTTCCTTTTTTCAGGTATACTCAAGAAACAGGAAGGGGGGAATCTTGGGCATCAAGAACATTGGGGATCCAGCTGGGAGACATGTGGATTGAAACAATCTACTAATTCCATAATAGCATTTATCAGCCACTAAACCTGTCTGCAATGTTTGAAGGGTAAGGAAGCAGTGCAAAAGAGATTCCTATATGCAAGTTCATTGGCAGTCATAGAAGAGTCACTCTATGCAATCGTCATGGCATAGAAGAAATCAGTAGAAAAGTGAATTACTTGAAAGTTAAATGGCTATCACATGAAGAGAATGGACTTCCTTTCACCAATAAACTTTGTATGAAGCCGAAGGAAGAGCAACAATGTGAAAGACCTCAGAACTTAACTTACCCATTTTAATAGGAATGCAATGGCTACAAGGTATCCAGTAAGACAAAGAAGACAGTTCAAGAATTTAAGGTCTTCCAATGGTTCTACCTGACTTCCCATCAAGATTTGCTGGGAGTGATAGATTACCCTGCATTTTGTGGCATTACCCAAGATTTTTCCCTCCGATATTGGACCCCAAATATGTCCAAGGAATCTTTTATTGAAACTCAAATCATTTCACACAATGCACACAATATGAGCAGTGCTAGTGTGCATTGTGCTGGTATGAAAAGTTGGTGCCCCACCTAAATCACACTGGTAACATGCCATTCTGGTTAATATAAAGTTGAAAAAGAGAGGGAGAGACGTCAGGATGTCCCAAAGTGTTTTACAACCAATGAAGTACTTTTGAAGTATTGTCACTGTTGTAATGTAGGAAACACGGCAGCCAATTTGTGCAAAAGCATCTCCCACAAACAGCAATGTGATAATGACCAGATAATCTGTTTAAGTGATGTTGGTTAAGAGATAAATATTGCACAGGGCACCAGGAAGAGCTCCCTGCTCTTCTTCAAAATAGTGCCAGGGGATCTTTTATGTCCACCTTAGAGGGCAGACGGGGAGTCGGTTTAACTCCTCAGCTGAAAGGTGGCACAACTCTGACAGTGCAGCACTCCTTTATTACTGTACTAAAGTGTGTGCTCAAGTCTCTGGAGTGGGACTTGAACCCACAACCTTCTGACTCAAGAGGCGCAAGTGCTACCAACTGAGCCACGGCTGGCACCAGCAGTCAGTTAGCACAAACTTTTCAATTGGATATGGGGTGGAGGAGAGAATAAGTGTTATTCAAGGGAAGCTATGCCTGAGGGTGTAACCTGTGCAACACCATCCGTGAAAAGCAATGTGGGGAAAGGGTATAGTAGCGAATACAGAATGTGCTGCATTTATTTATGTTATATATTATGTTAAACCACCAGCTGACACAACATTGACAACAGCCATATCATAATTATGCATTGTAGTTACTGTATTACACTTAAAAATATTTAATGTAAATAATTCAAGGTTTCAGATAAAACTGCAGGATACGGATATGATCCATTATATTCATGTTCAAATCCTGCACTCATAGAAAGAGACAAAAAATAAAATGTATGTATTTGCAAAATGTTTCCCCCCCCCCCCCTTTACATTTATTTAGATTTTCTTCTGCTGGGGTCTGTTCGGTATACAAGGTGAAACCTGATACTTGGGAAGGGAAGCCAGTGATGGAGTACTGATCATTTCTGTGTGCACGTTAGATTCTGCATTACCTATTAATTTAATTTGCTTTAAAATTGTCCCAAGTCTCAAGACAGGGTTGAGCTATGTTCAGACCAAAGTTTCATATGTTCATACACATTATATAAAACTGGCATCAAATGTATACAAGTTTAAAAAGAATCTAATAAAATTATTGAAAAGAATTCATATCTGAGGTGTTTTGTGGGTCTGCCATGCAACCTTTTGAAAAAATAATCAACAGCAAGAGCATTTTAATACACTTTGTGAATAATTAAGAAATACGAGATAAAATTAACTGTCATATGATAGTGATGGCTTTGTGTGTTATAACCATGCATACACACATTATATAGTGAAAATATCATACTGAGGGGGGGAACTCAAATGCTGCTAGTAATTTTTCTTTTGCTGATGTTGTGTTCATCAAGATGAGTGACATAGATGCGGAATAATGAAATCTTTACCCACTTTTGGCATCCAGCGTCAGCATCAAAAGTGCTCAGATCAGCTATAACATGGGCCAACAGCAGAATAAAGCTTCCTTAGTTCTGCTCCAACAGATGTGCCTTGATCCCAATTTCAGAAGTGTGTTTATTGCTGCACCAATCTGATACACCAGCCACCCCTCTGAGATTAATTTGAACAGTATTATATGGAATTTAGTATTGTGCATGACACCCTCTCAGTTTAAGTTGGATCTTTATAGCCAGCGATCACACAGCTTAATCCAACAGAGTGCTAAACAAACTACACCACTCCGTTTCTTAGCGAATTCATATCGGAGCGGTTTCGTGGATTTGCCATGCAACCTTGTGTCCCTTTACTTGCAAACTTAGAAAATAAAAATCTGAAACATTATCAAAACAGGTGTCGTTGCATCTCATGCGTGCTCTCATGATAGCAGATACTTACCCAAAATTAAAACCACTGCAGAGGCAATTCAAATAAATCCTTACATTTGTAAAACTGCTCTGGAGAACCAAAAAAAAAATACAGAACTAAAAATGCATAAGCAATGCACACACAAAGGTGATGTCCCACTTTGCACATGAACAGCAATACTGAGTTCATCAAGACTTGCATACTTACTAATGCTAGTTAAGATGATAAGTGATAATTGTCCTATCTATTAACTGAAATTCATTCATAACGTAGATTCTCTGAAGCCATTCAGGTTGTCAAAATAATTTTATTAAGCACATACATTGTTCTCAGAACAAAAACTGTACACTAGAAACAAGGCTGTACAATACAATTCATTCTCATCAATACTGATGAAGACAGTATAGCTTCATTGGTCTTTATACACAGTGCTGAACATTTCACATGAGCAGGTCCCATCAGAGATGGTCATTTCTTCATTTTCATATCTGCTTCAATGGCACAGCGACGTCCTCTTGTACCACCATCCTAGCGGAAAAAACAATTACTCTTTTTCACTGCCTATTGGGGAATCATTAAGCATTTAGAGTCACAGAAGGTTTTTTTGGGCTACATTTCAGAACACCTCATTTTATGAGGCAGACTGCACATGCATTGGTAGAAGGAAAAAAACTGCACCAAACAAAAAATGAATTGGCCCAAATAGTTCCCGTCAACATATTTTTTGCAATACTTCGCACACAGAAGCAAAAAGGTATGCTGTATAAATGAAGACGAAAATATATTTGTCGAACAAAACTTCATGCACCGTATTAGGGTAATAGTTTTGTAAAGAATAATGGAAATGAAGACCATATTTAAATAAAGTAATACAAGACAGACAATCCTGATTGATACCAGGCTATTTAACAACTTTAGCAGGATATACACTACACAAAAAATATTGAGTGACTGCGGTTGAAAATTTGTTATCACATAAGGGAGCAACATCCTTAAAACACTCCTGTAATTTCTAATGCCTAGCACCAATACATTCCATTTCCATTTGAAAAATATTTCAAACTGAATGCATTCCACTTACCTGGTAGCAGCAATTAACTGCTTTGCGGAGATCGTTAACAGTATTTTGTCATCAGATGATGTCACAGCGCTTGCTGTTGCTGGCTGAAATACATGGGGAAACTTGAAATGTCAACACAGGACAGCTTTTAAAAATAAATTTCATTTAAATTTAAAAAAAAACATTTTTTTTTTAAACCAGTGATTGAATAAAAGAAGTTTCTGTGTGTTAAATTACCATCATGCAATCGCTGAAATAAAAATAAATTTAGAACACACAAAACTCCTAGATTTCCATGTATTTCAGCCAGCACTGTGACACCATCAGCTGATGACAAAAACCTGCTAACGACCTCTCCAAAGTAGTTAACTGCTGCAACCAGGTAAGAGGAAAACACCCACTCTGAAACTTCTGTGTAGACGAAATGATAAAAATGAATTAGTGCTATGAACTAAATGTTGGAGGAGTGTTCTATGCATTTAATAGAAATTATGTTGGAACCCGAAGTTTTTATTTGACATTTAATCTGACAGTTCAAATCTAGAAAAAGGGAACTATGTGGTTGTACACATCACTCGTATTAGTAATAATCTTAACATGGGTGTTTAACTTGGTGCCCTGTCCCACCGAAACATTTACTCTGCAGATACGCACGAGTCATTAGTTGTAAAGATGGGTTGGATGTGTGGGATTGAAATACAGTCACAAATACATTTAGAAAATGTGGATTATTCTGGAGAATGACTGGAAAAATCCAGGAATACAAGTCACACTGTTTAAGCCAGTCCCCTATATTTAGAAACACAAGACAATACATAACAATATGACTCGTACTTGGATTTTAAGATAGCTGGAGCTTAACCACAAAATAGGGCTATTTTGCCATTTGTATGAACTATTAGTAAAGCAGCTGTATGAATGGTGAGTGAGAGGCCTTTGAATAGTCAGATGTCTTTATGTGGTACAGAGCATTAAAACTGATTTAAAGATCTTTCAAGGAACTGACACCATTTTCTTGTGAGAGTGGCTGCAAAATTGAAGTGTCTCACTGCTACTTGAGGACAGATTTCCCCACAGTCCCAAGCAATCCCTAGGCACCGTAGCTGGCTCATATGATCATGATGTTTTAAAACGATCTTCATGTATGGGGTTAATTTATTTCACTTTAGCCTGGAAATCACCTTGCAAGATATTATATGAACACTTAACACGTTTGATTCAAATCCTCTAGTTTTAATTAAGGCAGTAACTTATTTTGAAAGCGTTAACACCTTCATTAAAATAATGGACAAAAGAACTTCATACAAAGATTAACAGCATCATTTCCAGACTTGAATCATCAGCTAGCCCCAACCTTTCTTCCTGACTGCCTGATTCAGAGTGCAATACAGCAGTGAGCAAACTTTAAGGAACACGTTCATATTGAAACTCCAAGAGGGAAATAAAATTAATTAAATTTAATTCTAACATTTAGTTTTCATTCTACCTTCCCCCACCAAAATATATTACATTCAAACACCCTTTCAAAAAAATGGCACTTTGACAGATAAGGTTCTATATTTAGTCATTTTAATTAGGCCTGCTCTCCTAAAAATCTGAACACAGAGTTTCTCATCTGATCAAAGGACTCAAAATATATTTCCCCTCCTGAACACACTAACTCCTGACAGGGAGAAGGCTGCTTTCTGATACCTCATCCAAGTGGCAATTATTTACAGGTGAGTCATGGCAAATGTCAGTAGCCTATTCTGCAGCAGTGATCAACACAGCCTGAACCCATCCTCAACTAACATCCACAGGTATCGCAAGATAAAAAATAGGTGCGTGAACCAGCCCATTTTCCCCTCCCTAACCCAAAGGCATGGAAGCCAATTATAGCAGCACTATTGCTGCCCCCTGTTGAAATCACCAAATTCAGTAGAGTGGAGATTGAACCTGTGACTTTCACAGGATAAACTCACAAAGCCATAGGTGGAGGATATGATGGATTCAAATGTTCAAGTTAGTCCTTATATCCTAAATTGTGGCCCTCATGAGGACCCTGGTTATTAGTGAAATCTGTCCTCAAACCACACCATATACATAGTAACTATGGAAATTTAAATAAATTTAATATAGAAGTAATTTATGATTGGAAAATAAAACTTTGCCAAGTATAAAAATCAAACAATTGATGTGACAGTTTTATTTTGGCACATTCAATGCATTCTATTTTTATGTGGTGACAGAATTAGAGCTTGGATGTAAGGCTAAGAACTGCCCTTCCCCCTATACGAGAAAGCTATTCAACACATCTTTGCAGAACAGTATGTTTAAAAATATGATGCTCTGGATGGAAGAGCCAAGATGGACTGAATGACCTTATTATCTGTATCTATCTTGTGATTTTTATGAATGGTTATATGGGATTATGTAGATTTATAAAACACAGGCTGGATGGGTCCAGTTGGTGCTCATTAGATCAGAAATTAAATTTACAAAGAAAATGATGAACTAGGCTAAAAACTCAATGTATACGGTGCGCAAATTTCATCACACCATAGCACTGACATGGCAAATTATTTTGTTATGATTTACAGACTGGCACTTGACGCAACTTCCTCAATGTAATATGAATATACAATGAATGTTTAAGACTCTCGGGTAATGCTACTGTCACCCAATATACTGTACTTGTAATAGCCATGTGAATGAGGCTTATTACCATGTAACTATACCTTTTCTTTAACTGTCCATTTGGAGCACTGTTTTAGGACTTGACCTTCCATAATTTTAAATATTATACTTGAAGCCCATACGCTGAATTAGGTTGAGTGAAATCATCAGAACTCAAACAGTGAAGTACAGCCTTCAGCTCACGTCTGTGCACTTGTTTAATGTGGTATTTGCAATCAATATTTTAAAAGGAAGAAAATAGCTTTTGTAATCATTATAGAATGGAAGGTGGCATGATGCAGGGAACTGGAGATTGTGATGCAAAACCTTACAGTATGTGACGTGGTAGTTACTGTAGTATTAAGAAATTTTATTTGACAGAAAAAGTAAATAAGCTATTCCGCACCTCGTTACAATGACTAGCTAAGTTGATTGATTCAAAAAGCATAAGACTACTCACAATACAAGTAATAGAAGTCACTCAAGAATATCTATGTAAACTTGTTAAGATGGAATCACTGGTTTAAAAGTTTCTTGTTTGGCAATTAGGAGCTGATTACTAATTAGTCCTATATAAATGCAATTCGAAAATAGAAAGCATAAGAACTGAAGATCATCATATGTAGCTATGTCCTATATATTAGGGGACTTGAAGAACTGGAGGAACAGAGGCACAACCAGCCATCACCAGTATCACCACTGTTTGTTTGCTGGGTGAGACCTCAGGGTGGGTCCAGGGTTTTAAACTACGGGCATGGTACAGGATCAAGAGGAACTGGTTGTGTTTTCTCATTAGCTAGCAATATTTTCACCTCTGGATTTTTGAGTTTCAATGCTGGTGCCATTGTCTCTTTAGTAATATATTATGTTGCCACTCTTTTATTTAATCAAAATCCCTTTTCATTAACCCACCAGCTGACTAATGCACTAATGTAGCCTGACTAACTCAGAGAACACAATTCAGTTTAAGTAGTACAAGACTGGCATTTCCTAGTTGAAGGGGATGTTGATCCTATTTAAAAAAAAAACAGAAAAGCACAATAGTCATAACAAAGAAACAAAATCTGGAACATGGAGTGTTGTGTTGTGGAAATAACCAGCTTGTAACAGTGGATTTTTTTTCAGTGATTCACCATTGCTTCTTCCTGTAGTGAACTCTGTGCAAGATGGCAACACGCAAGACTAACCTGTGCTCCAAAGATAGATTTCCAAAAATGTAATGTTGTTAATATTTTTCAAAATTCTGCAGAATGTGATACTGCACAGTAAAAAACAAAGGTGCTGGAGTGATGCCACCCTACCCAGAAATCACCACAGGTAGGTAAAGGAATTACCTTAGTTGAATAATATGTAGCAAGCTAGACTTTTCCACAAAACAGCAGCATGTGGTTTAAAACACTGTCTTAATTATTCACAAATATCAATAAATCCTGTCAGTTCCCTCAAGTGAAAGCTGGGACCTGCAGTAAGGCCGTTCAGAATTCATTGAACAGCATCCTACAGTCTGGGAAACATCACCTACCTGGCCTGTTGTAGAGCCCTATCAGAGTGAAGGCAGGCTGCATGCCGCTGCTCCTAATCGCTGGGTCCTGAGCATTTAGATCACGTGCAATTCTAGCAGTAGAACACATAAAATGCCTTAAAACTGTCCTTCACTAGATCTAGAAGCTTTCTTCCATTGGTTTACATCTCTCTGGCTTCTTGAAAATCCTGGCAGACAGCATTACGAACGCCTATTCCCCAATTTTTTTTAATATATATATAGAAAAGATGTTGTTTTGGTTGAAGTTTCTCTTTATGTTGTTTGATTCCATATCTAAACTGAAAGATCTTCCTCCAGAGAGCACCTAACTGATCATCAGCTCTTTGGACACAACCAGCTACGAACTGGCACTGACTTCACGGCAGTCACATGGCAGCTGGTGCAGCTGATCAACAGACACCACCACATTGTAATATGGCATTTACGAAACGATGAAATATCGGACATTATTGAACCTAATGAAATAAACTGGAACAATCTCATCAAAACAAACTTTCACAGAAAACACAGTTAAGACTTTGACCAGCTATGAACCACAGTATTTACCACAGATTGAGCATAATAATCTGGGTTAACATTCAGGGTAGAACATTCACTTCCAGACTCGGACATCTCCTACAAGTGAGTTATTATCTACATACTGCATTGAATACTTACAAAGAGAGAGAGAAGGAAGGCAGGAGAGCCCATGGGGACACTGTCCTGTTAAAGGACAAACAAAAAAAAAACACCAAATCAGATTCAGCCTGAGCAAACACAAAAGCAAACCAGCTACACCCACTCTGGAGACATCAGCCTGGATTTCCATTCGAAGGTATTTTAATGCTGGTAGTAACCCATTTATTTGAATGGAAATCAGAAAGGCCAGGCTCTTAGTATATCACTAACAAAGGATAAGGGATTCCAAGCACACCTATAAACTGTGTCAAGTGGGAGTTAAATCACTACTTTTGTGTACGTGACTAAAAAGGGATTATTTGCATGACCATATTAACAACTGATGTTACAACAGCACTTCTAGCTATGATTATACCTCTGGACTAGTAGTCTAGACTTTTCCTACTGACATTCTAGTTTAAGGTGGCAGAGTTGGCCAGCAGTACAGAGGATAACTATACCTGCAAACTGCAAATCAAAACTACAAAGTGTAATTGCTATTGTGCTTTCATAGAAGCCTTAAGCTAGATTAGGCACCCGACATTATAAATATGGAACTAGCTCGTAGTATACCAACATTTATCATGCTTGGATGGGATTTATAAAAACCCTGCTCCATGGGGTTAAATAAGTTAGTGTTTTATTGTGCTCAAAGTCAACAGCTGAGCACATTACATATTCAAGGCCACTACAGTGGCTCAGGTGGAAGAATATAAATACTGCAACTATTTTAACAATGAGAGAGAGAAGGAGTCAGCATCTTGTATGGAGGCAATCACTTACCAGAACTTCAATAACAGTCAATTAGGTGAATACCTGAGCAAGCTATCCTCTTCACAGTGACCTGAGAAGCCAAAGGTGGCTCCACTAGGTTATCTCCCAAAGGCCAACAGTTTTGTATTCTTCGACCTTTGCTGTCACTTTGAGGACTACAGTACTTCTCTAGAGAGTCAGCAAGCAACAGCAAAAACATTTCATGTCAACTGACTGCATTTTCATCAATTAGGGTTGGGATTGAAATCCAGTGATAATGTAACTACAATGACCAGTCATGAGCCAAAATCTACTACTACTCTCAACATCAGTCCCTGAAAGAGATCACTCAAAATGGAAGTATGGATGCAAATGTTTTATGCTAGTATTTTACTAGTAGTTTAAAATGTCAAGCGGGGAATTTTTTTTATTAAGAGCCGCTGGCGTGGTATAGACCCAGGAAATGTAAAGGACTTCTAAAAGGAATAGGCTTCTTTTAAAATCTTACCAGTTTTGGCTGATTAAAGTTTACATTTGTCACTATTTCTTCCTCTGATCCCCAGCAAAAAATCTAAACTTTTAATCTACAATGTTAATTATTTGTATTTTTACAACATTCAAGTGCTTTTCCAGTTTTTACTTACATTTAAATTGTTCTTTGATGTTATTTTGCCCTCCCAAAAATGTTCTGCTAGTTTTTCTCACCATCACTTTCGCACTCTGCCCAAATGCTGTGTTGTGATTTCATAAATGGTATCTTGTCCAGGTGGCAACACTTGGTGTCAGCCAGTGAGTGCTAGCAAACATTTTCACAGCGGGTTCATCACAGCTGAACCTGACGCTATCCTCATCTCACATCTATAAGTCTACTTTCAGCACGATCAGCTGAAGGTGATTGACAAACAGGCCCATTTCCCCGACCCCCTTCCTTAGCTCAGTGATAGGAAGACCAATTGTAGCACCCCAATGTAATCCTAGCTGACCTGGTGTAACTTAAAAACAGACCAAAAACTGAACCTGGGAACTTTCTGATCCGTATAGCTCAGTGCCACACCAACATGGTATGAGGGGATGAAAAAGGATTAACATATGTTAGTTCATAAAAGTTATTTCTCAAAGTTTCCTCCTTCTTTCAATTCTCATAACAAAGTATTTATCTAAATTACTGTTACTCTAGGAATCCTGCAGCAGATTCACCATTACCAACCACCTACTTCTACACCCACTAACTTGTAAAATGAAGAAAGTGTAATTTTTGGAGCTGATTTTCTAAATTAAAATATGCTAAGAATATTAGATTTTTAAAAGTAAGTTACAATCACATTTGTCTATGTAATTAACAGCAAGTGCAATATAGACAATGGTTTGGGGCATTTCTGACATCAGTCCCATCTGGTCAACTTCAATAATTAATAAAAATAGATACGAACATTGCAAGATCAACCTTTTGAGTATAGCAGATTGGTTTACTCATCTGGGTGCTGCTGAGCTTTACTGAACTGTCACCAAACACACTCCTGCAATACTTCTCTTCCTGATAACTCTTAAAAATACCTCAAAGACTGACCCTGTCGCATCACAGAAGTGATCAGATCAATTTGAAAATTCTGGACTTTTAATTACTGGAAAACTGGCCGTTAAAACCAGTATTCAGCCAATGAAAACGCAACTGTGTAGATTTGTTTCCAAAGCAGATAAGATAATGTTTTTAAACTTCATTTTTGTGTTAGGGGAAAAAGATTAGGAAAGATAAACTAGCTTAGATTAGATAGAAACAAGTAAAATTGAAGTAAAAAATAGAAAGGAAAAAATAGGAGGAACACAGTTACAAGAGGGCAAGCAGAAATAAAGCTTGTTAAAACTATTGTTTATTTTAGTACTGGATTAATATTTCAGTAATAAAGCTATTCTTAATATTTCAGTAGCTTTAAGATTGTAGTATTAGTAATATATTCAGTGTCATATTTCATGAGCTGAAAACAAGCAAAACGAATTAACCTAGGGAGACAGGAATTTCCCTGGAAGTGTTGCCAATTTATAAGTTAAATACCACCTTCCACTGAGTAAATAGAATTCCAAGTTATATATGCTGCATTTACCCACTGTGTATTGAACGGCATGATAAAAATGTAGCTTGGGACATTACCTAATTTAGAAAGAATTATTTCATTCATCCGGCATCTGTGAACTACCAGAGGTGACATATTACTCAGAGATCCACAGTCATTTTGTTGTGCTTGTTCAGCAGCAATGAAAATCAGGGTTTAAGAACGTGCAAGA